>CM060902.1:155985000-157235000 GCA_030737815.1 Allium fistulosum
TAATCACATTTTAAGCCCATTGACAAATAAATTCCTAATTTCATATAACCATGAAATGAAAATCTTCCTTTTATGAAAATAAATTTCTAAACTCTTTTATCTATCCTTATTTAGCTTTATAAAACTGTTAAATCATTTTAGCTTATTTTAAAAGTCGTTTTATGTCTAAAAATATCAATATAATCCAAAATACCTAAAACCGCCTTTATTAACAACTTTTCACTTAAAAAATATTTACCATCAAGATAATTTATCTAGTAACCATTTTTACAAGTAATCTTTTCCAATATAAATAAATATCACCAATTAAATCACCTTTTTCTCAAATCCCAATAATAATTAATTCATTATCAAAATCCTTGACCTCACAAATTACTTCACCATTAAAATTCACAGATAAATCTCCATATTTCCAAATCATCTCCAATCCTAAATATTTATAATTATTCCAAATTATTCACATTATATCATTCAAAACTCATTTAATCATTTAAATCTCTATTATTAAATTTAATTAATTGCTTCTCATCATTGAGTAGTTACAGACTCCTCCCTAATAAAATTGCATCCTCGCAATTTTCCTTTGGGAAACTCTATAATTAGTTAATAAACTATTAGCTTTGATACACCAGTCTATAATTTAAACAAACATACAACCATCAACAAATCATAAACATACCACACAAAGCTCAACCAATACATCCACATTAAGAGACACTTAGGTGGCTTCTCATAAACAATGGATGATCATCCCTTACCCATCATCTATGATCATGGGCTATGAGTTTGAACAAACTCATTTGGCAGATTCTAAAGTCTCACAACCAAATACATTTAAGACGTTAAAAAAATTTGGAAAACTTCGGAGTAATCTCTAGGTTACGAAGTGTATTCCAAAAATCCCACAATACCCAAATCACAATATACAAACATATCTTATATAAATCCATATCATCCCTTCACAAACAAACACCCTTTATATATACAAAATCCCTCAATTAACCGCAAGGTGTTAAAACATCCAACTTAATAATTACTTTTTCAAAATGAAGGTGTAAGATAATCCAAAGACCTTCTTTCTATCCAAAACATTTCTAATACATATACGAAATATGGAGGACCCCAAATATACTCAAAAACCTCAAAATTTCAAATTCAAAAAACTTCCATATTATATAAACTGGTCCTTCCATTAATTTATATTTCACCGAACAACCTTAAAACTTTACAAAATACTTAAACTAAAGGTCTTTGCTTCAACCTAGAAATTTTTTAATATTTCTACATAAACAAAATCTTTAACACTTGAAAAGTACACAATTTTAAAAGTATCTAACAAAAGTTGCTCTTTGCAAAAATACCGTTCAATTAATAATTTGTTACGAAAATCCTGTTGTAACAGCCTGAATTTATAACATTGAATTAATTAAGTAAATAAGTAATTAATCGATAATTAAATAAATAATCAAGTGAATAAAGTGATGAAAGCCACTGATATGTCATTTGGATCATCGAAGGGAACTGCACAAGATTACATTGCTAGGAAGTTATATTACAGAAAGTTAATATATTGCGTAACACTTTTGAGTAATTATTTGGTTAAAATGGTTTTAGGGTGTTAAATTGATTTAATTTGATTATAATAAGTAAAATTAGTTTAAATAAGAATAAAAATCCTAACTAATGTGTAAAAGGCAAATAAAAATGAGATTTCGCCAGAAGCATGATTTTTGACATGTTATGTCAATTTTGACGGAAAGTGAAGTATAAAAAAAAGTTTAAGCGAATTAAAAGGAAAATAATAATGATCTAATAGATTAAATTGATTTTAAATGTTGGTATCATGATTAAACAAAGTATAGAAATATAAAAAACATAACAAAAGTTAGAAATTCACTTTAAGAAAGCAGAATTGCATTTTTGTTTAAATGAGATGATTTTAAGTATGATTTTGAACATAAAAGCAAAGCAAAATAAAATAAAATAAAAATATAACTTGAATTTATATATAATAAATAAAATTTATAAATGAAATGAAAATATGATTTTATTTTGAGGTTTGGTATTGATTTTTGTTAAGTAAAAAAAATGAAAGTAGGAAACAAAAGAAAAAAACAAAAACAAAAATATAGTGGATTAGTAATTAAACAAGGCCTAAGCCCAAATTGCTAACTTTAGTTCATGAATCAGGTATCCAGAGGTTTCTTAGCCTAGATATTTCTTTTGCATTCATGAAACAACTTTATGTTTCTAACTCTATCATTTTCTACTTTGTGAAATAAGGTTAAATACAAGTTCTACCTCCTCTTTTAAAATCTAGATAAAATATAAAAAAATAAGTCAATTGTTCTAGAGTGCTCACAAACCCCTAAGCAAGATTTAAAAGTAAGAAGAAGCAAGAAATCCAAGTGTTTGAAGTAAGATAAGATGGAGAAAGAACAGGGAAAAGCTTGTGTAAGTGTGTAAAAGAATAGAAGAGAAAAAGTGTGAAAGTTGCCAGTTTAAGGGCTTCAAAGGTGTGTGAAACTTTATAAATTTCTTTGTTGATTTTTTTTATAGTTGGTTTGTTTATCTTAGAATCTCAATTTGGTTTGATGAAATTTGATGTGCAAAAATTAGAGAAAATCGAAGGTAAACTATAACAAAAAATTTCTGAAAATTAGTTTTTAAATATAATTTTGTTCAAATTTGAGATAGAACAAGAGATAGTAGAAGGTTCCGGAGGGGGGAGGAGTTCGCAAAAGGGAGAGGAGGTGTTGGGCTACGCTAGCAATAAGCTCCGGGCACTGTTGTGAGGCAGCGGCCCCCGCTGCAGCGAGGCAGTAGTGGGAATTACTGCCTGACAACAGCCATGTGCTGCTACACACAACAGCAACACATGCTGTTGCATGTTCCAAGGGTCAGGCCACTGGCCTTGTCAGACCTGGATCCGGCCAGGGTGTGGTGATGTGCTAGGTTGCAGCCCAGCATAGCCCAGGTTGGGCTGAGCCATGATCTCAGCCCACCTTATTCTATAAAAAATAGAAAAAAGGGAAAAAAAGAAATAGAGAGGAAATAAAGAAAAGAGAAGAAAAGAATAAGATAAAAGAAAAGGAGAGAAGGAGATTGTGTGTGAGTGGTAGTGTGCATATGTATGTGGCTGTGTGCATGTATGTGAGGTAGTGTGAATGTGTATGTGCACAAAGTGTATAAACTTGTATATTTACACAAGGAATGGGTATTTGTGAACTTTGTGAACTTTGTGTGAGTTTTTGGGTATGTGAGGGTCGAGTGTGTGATGCAGTGTAGATGGGTGAGGTTATGTATGTGTATGAGTGTGTGGGGTGTTGTATAAATAAAGTATGTGCAAGAGTGTGCCCGCAGCATGGGCTTTGAGCCTACAACATGTATAAAAAGCAACAGTTTAAATACAATGAGATTATAAAAGAAGTTTTTATTATTATAAAATATTTCGTATATTTAAATAGAAAAAAAATTAATACTTGCAATTTAAAAATGAGGGTAAATAACTAAAGAGATGTTTTGAGTAAAATAGATTATAATGTTTTTATAAAAAGGAGGGAAAAATAAAGTGGAATTTATCTAAATAAAAAATTTCATCTTATTAATTATTAATTAAAATAATATGTATTGATGTGTGCATGGATGTTTGTTAATTATTTGTTACGAACGAGATGAAGTAAAATCACCCGTTGTGCTGAAATATGAAATAATGAAAATGAAGAATACTGAATTAGAAAAAGATTTAAGCGGAGAGTAAACTGATAAAAAAGCAGAAACTTCTTTAATATTGATGAATTACAGGTGAGATGTATTATATCATTTCTTTATTTTATTTTAAAGCGGAAATATGATTATCTCCACTTTTGAGTGGATCGAAACGTGCGAAACTCCATACATGAATGTGATTGCCAGAAGTTTGCTAGCCCCATCATAGTTTGACCGACCGCAGGTTCGCTCCCTGATGGTTGTGACGACTTGGCCCCACCATCACATGGTCACAGTCTGCTGCATGGGCCAATGGGATGAGGAGTACAAAACGAAACGAGGTGGTTGTGGATAGACAATGAGGTACGAGATGAGGAGGCGAGGAAGCGAGGAGACAAAGTGCGTTATTTTTGCAGCTGAAGATTGGTAAGGATGCTCACATAAAGTTACGAGTAGGGTCTCCCTTGTGAAATGACAATGCTCGGGTGTAGACTCAGCTTCTAGCAGTAGCATCAATTAAGGGGAAAATAAAAGATAAAGTGAATTAAATGAATATAAGTAAAAAAAATATTATCAACGGATGGTTGTTTGATGTGTGCTATGTGCGATGGATATTTGATATGATATGGATGTTTTACTTGTATTATGATTTTATTTTTCCTATGCTATCTTCAATTTATTTTTCATGTCTCACTCACATAGACTTCTAGCCTGACCCGTTTATTATATTTTTATAATATTCGGGTCAGTTACATTGAGTTCTACAGGTTAGCAAATATGGAGCACACTTCTACCACTACTTCTTTGCATTTCAGCTAGACCTTTACCTATGTATATTATTAGTTCTATTATGTAGTCGATGTTGTGATGTGTCTGTACAATATTAAGTATGGTTGTAGCTGATAAGTCAGTTGTTGTAAGATATGGATATGTACTAGTAGGATTTGTAGTATGGTTATTGTGTAGACTATGTTATGTAATATATGATGTATATTATATTTTATTCTAATCAACTCTGTGATGTATTTAATATAACATTTGATTGTGATTGTATTGTTCTATCTTCAGAAACCATACGTGTTTATTGCTTTATACAAGACAGTTTATGTCGAGGTGGGTTGTATGTATATTATGTGATGTATTCTGTGTTGGTCCAAGGGAATATTCACGTGTGTATCATTCACATCGCCTCATTCTCCGTGTTACTCGATGGTATTACTCAGTAATACTCTTGAGTAATTTGGGTATAGAGGTGGGGTGTTACATTTTTGTATCAGAGCCAGAGGTTTAGAAAAATACGTTAAATCTAAGGTAGGGATGATCTTAGAGTCGAAACTTAGGATGATTCTACCCTTATATTCTTCCTCTCTACGAGAGGGGAGAATATATAGATGATTACATGGGAATTCATCAGAGATACGTATTACATACATGTATTTTTTAGTGAATCTTATATATATATATATTTCTCTCTCTATTACTGCTTATTTAACAAGGATGCATTGTAAGGTGTAGGTTAGTAAGGATGCCACCAAAGAGAACTAATGCTGGAGGTGCTAGTATAAGTACCAATACAGATGATTACCAAATGCAGTCAAATATGGTGAGGAAAGTGAACTGAGGTTGACTATGCAACAATGGATGACTACTACGCAGAATGCTCGAATGGAAGCTCCTCGCACTCCTCTAAGGTAAGATTTTTCAAAACATATTAGTGACTATGCAAGCTTAGGTGGGAAACCATTTCGAGGCAACGAGAATGCTATAGAAGTTCGGTTATGGATTAGGAAGGCTGAAAGGATCTTTGATGATTTGGGCTTGACAGATGTTCAGAAAAGGCAATTGGCATCCAGATAGTTATAGGGTAGTGCATTTGATTGGTATGATGCTATGACTTCCTAGATTCTAGAAAATGAATTTCCTGGCAATAATTCAAAGAGATGCGTGAAGCTCAATTCCTTTCAAAATATGAGAAAGCAACCTTGTTCGGGAAATTCATCGACCTTAAGCAAGGTGATATGTTAGTCCAAGAATATTTGAACAAGTTCAATGCGATGTCGAAATATGAAATGGCACTTCCTAGTACACCATGCAAAAAGAATAAGAAATTCATTCGAGGATTTAGGAAGGAGTTGAAGGATAAGTTGTTGACTTAGATTAGGTATTCTTTTGAAGAGATTGTGGACTTAGCGCTGTAATATGAGCAAGTGGAGAAAGAAGAACGTCGGAAGGTTCATAGATGTTCAAATGCTTCTGGAATTGGATTCAAGAGAAGATTCTTCCCCAGCAAAGGAAAGGATAAGCCCAAAGTAGACCAATGTTTAAGAAACCCTTTGGACAAAGACTAATTGGATAGAGGTTTACTGGACAAAAGCCAGTTGGCAAGAACCAACCAGAGAAACAAAAAGTGATATGCTTTACTTGTTATACTAGAGGGCATTATGCAGGTCAGTGTATGGTTACTAACCATGGACAACAGAAGCTATGCTTTAGATGTGGAGCACTTGGACATATTAGCAAGACTTGTCCCAACTAATCGAAAGTTCGGATAGGAAGATGTTTACCATTGAAACAGTTGGTCCTTCGACATAGGACAAGGGGAAGATGCCTACAATTATGGAAGGTACAGTTTATATTAATGATATTCCTATTCAAATTTTATTCGATACAGGTGCATCCCATAGCTTTATATCCAAGGAATTTGCTGATCGATTACAATTAGAGATGTCTTACTTGGTTGCTTCTCTTCGAGTGGCTAATTCTATTGGGGGTTATGCTACTTTGATAATGAAGTGCAGCAATGTCAAAATATATTTATTCGGGTATTCTTTCATGTGTGACTTACATATGATGGACTATTTGGGCTTTGGATTAACACTGGGTATGGATTGGCTTGACAGATATGAAGCTCGTTTATTCTATGTCGATCGAGTAATTATAATCAAGAACCCAGACTATGGCGAGCGTATTTAGGTTGCATTGAAAGATTTGCAATCAAGTACTGGTGGTTCTTTATTTGCTATTGAGGCTCGATAATAAGATGAGCTTGCTGAGATACCAATTGTACGGGAGTTCGTTGATGTCTTTGAACCCGTGACTGGTTTGCCACCAAAACAAGCAATAGAGTTTAGAATTGATTTAATACCAGGTGTTGAACCTGTCAGAAGAATAGCCTTTAGAATGTGCCCAAAAGAGATGGAAGAGCTAAGAACTCAACTTGAAGATTTATAGAAGAAAAACTTTATTCGTTCAAGTAGCTCATCTTGGGGCACATCTGCAGTCTTTGTTAAGAAAGCCGATGGATCGTTGCGACTCTGCATTGATTACAGGAAGCCGAATGTGCTGACCACTAAGAATCATTATCCACTGCCCAAGATTGATGATTTATTTGATCAACTAAGTGGAGCAAAGATCTTTTCTCAGCTCGATTTAGCAACTAGATTCCATCAGTTGATTGTGGCTGAAGAGAGTATTCCATTTACAACCTTTAGGACGAGATATAGAACCTATGAATGGCTAGTTATGACTTTTGGGTTGATGAATGCTCCAGCATATTTTGTTGATCTGATGAACATAATATTACGGAACTATCCAGATAAGTTCGTCGTGGTCTTTATCAATGATATTCTTGTATATTCTGGAATAAAAGAGGAGCATGCAGTGCATTTGAAGATAATTTTATAGACCTCGGGGGAACATGAGCTAAAGGCCAAATTTTTCAAATGTCACTTTTGGCAATGAGAGGTGAAGTTTCTTGGACATTTTATTTCAGAAAAGAAGTTATCCATTGATCCAACCAAGATTAAAGCTATTAATAATTGGAAGCAACCCGAGACGATGACAAAGATACGCAGTTTTTGGGGTTAACCAAATATTACATGAGATTTATCAATGACTTTTCCATGATTCCAGCTCCATTAACTAAACTAACAAGGATAGGAGTGAAGTATGTGTGGACAAAGGAGTGTGAAGATGCCTTTGTGAAGTTGAAAGAAGCATTAACCAATGCACCTATCCTGACTGTTCCTAATAGGAATAAAGACCTGGTTGTCCATACAGAGCTAGATTAGGAGCTGCATTGATGCAACGTGATAGGGTTGTAGCCTATTCTTTGAGATAGCTAACACCAAATGAAGTGAGGTATGCTATACACAATTGCGAGTTAGCTGCAGTAGTGTTTTCTTTGAAGACCTGGTGTCATTATTTGTTGGGCAAACGATTTTTGCTACACACTGATTACAAGTCATTGAAGTATCTCTTTACTCAAAAGTATTTGAATATGCGTCAGCAATGGTGGTTGGAATTCCCAGCAGCATATGGCTTTGAGATCCAGTATACACTAGGAAAAGGCAATAAGGTAGCTGATGCACTAAGCAAGAAACACCAAGCGGTAATATCCATGATGTTGGCTGAGTATCGAGACTTAGAGCTATTGGCATATTCTGATATTCGAGATAGAAGTGCAATAAGTAGTTCTAGCCTTATACTTACGACTATCGAAGTAAGACCCAGTTTTATTGAAGAGATCTCGTTAAGATAAAAGTAAGATCCAATCATTCTAATCGCTTATATCGATTGAAGGATGGAGTAGAGGTTGATGATTTAAAGCGATTCGAGTTAGATTCAGTCGGTTGTATTCGAAAGAATGGAAGATTTTGTATACCAGATAACATCGATCTCCAAAGACGAGTTTTGGATGGTTCGCATTGTTCTCGATATTTGATACATCTGGGTGGAACGAAGATGTATCAGGACATGAAGCAGCAATACTATTGGGATGGCATAAAGCGAGACATTGGAGAGTATATGAAGAGATGTGTAACTTGTCAGTTAGTTAAAGTTAAGCACCAAAAACCCAACGGACTACTTCAACCTCTAGAAGTACCATTATGGAAATGGGATAGAGTCTCGATGGACTGTATCAACGGTTTACCACATTCAAAGCGGGATAATGCGAGTATATGGGTTATTGTGGATAGACTTGCTAAATCATCGCACTTTATTCCTGTTAAGTCAAAGCGAATAGTTGAGTATCTTGGTAAACTTTATGTAAAGCAAATTGTTCGACTTCTTGGTGTGCCAACTAGCATAGTGAGTGATCGTGATCCTCTCTTCACAAGTGCAATTTGGAAGAGTTTGCAAAAAGCTTTGGCTACGAAGTTGAATTTTAGTATTGCCTACCATCCGCAAATGGACGGTCAAACCGAAAGGGTGAATAAAGTACTGGAACACCTACTTCTTGCATGCGTATTGGATTTTTAGAGGCACTTGGGAAGGGCACCTTCCACTGGTGGAATCTTCTTATAATAACAGTTTCCAGCCCAACATTGGCATGACACCTTTCGAAGCTCTATATAGGAGACCGTATCGATGACAAGCATGGTTGTTGGAGACTAGTGATAAGCTTGTTTTGGGTCCAAACATGGTTCGAGAAGCTAATGAGAAAATTGAATTGATTAAAGTAAGGATGAAAGGGGCACAAGATCGCCAAAAATCTTATGTCGATTGAAGACGAAAGCCATTAGAATATGTTATTGGAGATCTTGTATTTATCAAAATCTCAACAATAAAGCGAGTGATGAGATTTAGCAAGATAGGGAAGTTATTTTCAAGATACATCGGTCCTTATCCAATTCTAGAACGGGTTAGAAACATAGCTTACAGGATCGAGGTACCGACTAATCTCTCGGGAATACACAATGCATTTCAAATTTCTCGGTTAAAGAAATGCATACATGATCCTAAGATGATTCTAGAGCCAAAGCAGATAGAAGAGATGAATATCGAGCCTGACCTGACTGTTATCAATGAGCCGATTTGTATTGTTGCCACAGAAGTTAAGCAGTTAAGGAAGAAAGTTATACCACATGTTAATGTTTAGTGGTCGAATAACCCGAAAGACAGCACCTGGGAGACTCAGGAGAGTATGCAGCGACATTACCTAGAACACTTTAAGGCTTCGATTGAGTCAGGTATGGCAGATATTAAATAGTACACATACATGCGTAAAACATCTTATTTGCTTGATTTCTTGCTTGCGTAAATTGATCACTATGGTTGCTCATGTATGACATATATACATACATACATACATACATAGATATATATTAGGAGGGGTTGTTATAGTCTCCTTGAATCTGAATTGCGAGGATGCAATTCCTATAAGGAGGGTAATTCTGTAGCAGCTCGAATTTTTAACCCTGAATTAATTAAATAAATAAGTAATTGATCGATAATTAAATAAATAATCAAGCGAATTAAAGTGATATAAGCTACCGATATGTCATTTGGACTATCAAGGAGAAGCACTCATGATTACATCGCCAGGAAGTTGTATTACAAAAAGTTAATATATTGTGGAGCACTTTTGAGTAATTAATTGGTTAAAATAGTTTTAGAGTGTTAAATTGATTTAATTTGATTTTAATAAGTAAAATTAGTTCAGATAAGAATAAAAATCCTAACTAATGTGTATAGGCAAAAAAAATGAGATTTGGTCAAAAGCATGATTTTTGACATGTTATGTCAATTTTAATAGGAAGTGAAGTATAAAATGAAGTTTAAGCGAATTGAAAGGAAAAAATTATTATTTAATAGATTAAATGGATTTTAAATGTTGGTATCATGATTAAACAAAGTTTAAAAATATAAAAAACATCACAAAAGTTAGAGATTCACTTTAAGAAAGCAAAAATGCATTTTTGTACGAAAATGAGATGATTTTAAGTATGATTTTGCAAATAAAAGCAAAATTAAATATAAAAAAATATAACTTGATTTTATATAATAAATAAACATATAAATGAAATGAAAATATGATTTTATTTGGGGTTTGGTATTGATTTTTGTTAAGTAAAAAAATTAATGGAAGTAGGAAACAAAAGAAGTAAAAATAAAAATAGAATGAGTTAGTAATTAAGCAAGGCCCAAGCCCAAATTGTTAATTTTAGTTCTTGAATCAAGCATCCAGAGGTTTCTTGGCCTAGATATTTCTTTTGCATTCAAGAAACAACTTTACGTTTCTAACTTCATCATTTTCTACTTTGTGAAATAAGGTTAAATACAATTACTACTTCCTCTTTTAAAATCTAGATAAAATCAAATAAAATATAAAAAAATAAGCCAATTGTTTTAGAGTGCTCACGAACCTCAAAGAAAGATTTAAAAGTAAGAATAAGTAAGAAATTCAAGTGTTTGAAGCAGGAGAAGATGGTGAAAGAAGAGGGAAAAGCTTGTGTAAGAGTGTAAATGAATAGAAGAGAAAAAGTGTGAAATATGCTAGTTTAAGAGCTCCAAAGTTGAGTGAAACTTTATAATTTTCTTTGTTAATTCTTTTATTTTGATAGTTAATATGCTTGTCTTAGAATTTCAATTTGGTTTGATGAATTTGATGTGCAAAATGTAGAGAAAACTGAAAGTAAGCCATCACAAGAAATTTCTGAAACTTAGTTTCTAAATATAATTTTGTTGAAATTTGAGATAGAACAAGAGAGTAGGAGGTGCCAAAGGGGGAGGTGTTACATCAGAGGGGTGAGGAGGTGCCAGGCTACGCTAGCAGTGAGCCCCGGCTACTATTGCGAGGCAGCAGCCCCTGCTGCCACAAGGAATCGATGGGAACTGCTGCTTGATAGCAGCCATGTGCTATGTGCTGCCGCACACAGTAACAGCACATGCTGCACACAGTAGCAGCACATGCTGCTGCATGCTCTAGGGGCCAGGCCACCTATTTAGCCAACTGGCCGGACCTGGGTCCGATCAGGGTTGGTGATGTGCTGGGCTGCAGCCCAGGTTGGGCTGAGCCATGAGCTCAATTCACCTTATTTAAAAAAAAATAGAAAAAAAGAGAAAAAAGAGAGGAAAACAAAAAAAGAAGAAAAGAAGAAAAGAAGAAGGTAAAAGAAAAGGAGAGAAGGAGATTGTGCATGTGTGTGAGTGGTAGTGTGCATGTGTGTGGTAGTGTGCATGTGTACGTGCACAAAGTATATAAACTTGTATATTCAAATAAGGAATTGGTATTTGTGAAATTTGTGTGAGTTTTTGGGTATGTGTTGGCCAAGTGTGTAGTGTTGTGTGGATGAGTGAGGTTATGTATGTGTATGAAAATGTGGGTTGTTGTATGAGTAAAGCGTGTGCGGAAACATGCGCGCGGCATGGGTTTTTGATCCTACAATGTAGAAATAAGTATTAAAAGTAACGTTTTAAATACAATGAGATTATAAAAGAAGTATTTACTATTACAAAATATTTGATATATTAAAATGAAAAAAATTAATATTTACTATTTAAAAATGAGGGGAAATAAATAAAGAGGTGTTTTGTAGTAAAATTAGACTGTAATGTCTTTATATAAAGGAGGGAAAAATAAAGTGGAATTTATTTAAATAAAATATTTCGACTCGTTAATTATTAATTAAAATAACATATTGTGATGTGTGAATGGATGGTTGTTAATTGTTTGTTACAAACGAGATGAAGTAAAATCACTTGTTGTGCTAAAATATGAAAATTAAGATTACTGAATTGGAAAAAAATTTAAGTGGAGAGTGAATTGATAAACAAAGTAGAAACTTATTTGATATTGATGAATTACGGGTGAGATGTATTATATTATTTATTTATTTTATTTTAAAGCAGGAATATGATTATCTCTGCTTTTGAGTGGATCGAAACGTGCGAAACTCTTTACATGAATGTGATGGCCAGAAGTTTGCTAGCTCCATCCTAGCTCGACCGACCGCGGGGTCGCTCCATGATGGTTGTGACAACTTGGCTCCACCATTACTTGGTCACAATCTACTTCACGGGCTAATAGAACGAGGAGTACAGAACAAAACAATGTGGTGTCGATGGGAAGCGAGGGACGAGATGAGGAGGTGAGGAAGCGAGGAGACAAAGTGCGCTATTTGTGTAGTTAAAGACCGGTGTGGACGCTCACATAAATTTACGAGTAGGTTCTCCCTTTGCATCTGATAAATGACGAAGCTCAGGTGTAGACTCGACTTCTGGCAATAGCATTAACTAAGGCAAAAATAAGATATAAAGTGAATTAAATGAATATAAGTAAAAAAAATTATTATAAATGTATGGATGTTTGATGTGTGCTATGTAAGATGGATGTTTGACTTGTATATTATGATTTCATTTTTCCAATGGTGTCATCGGTTTATTTTTCATGTTTCACTCACACTAGACTTCTAGTATGACCCATTTATTATATTTTTATAACATTTCAGTCAGTTACACCGACTTCTACAGGTTAGCAAATATGGAGCACACTTCTACCACTATGTCTTAACATTTCAGCTGGACCTTTACCTATATATGTAGGATCGATTTCACCCTAGAGGGGGGGTGAATAGGGCGATACTATCAATTATAAAAATTATTACGGAAGTTTATAAAATAATTTCAACACAGATCACATAATAGCAGCACAGATAATAGCAGAATAAAAATAGAACACACAAATTTACCCAGCTTCGGCAAAACCCTGCCTACGTGCTGCCCCCAAGGTTTCTACTAGAAATTAGATAGTCAGACGCTTACACACGTAAACTCGCGACACCCGCTATCGACTAACCTAACTCTACGCTCAAAACCCTGCCACAACTCAGCCACTGAGTTGCGAATTCTCAAACTACGCCACGTAGTTTGTCCCCTAGTCACACGACTAGTAATTACAACTGTTTAAAAGAAGAATTTAAATTTAAAAACAAATTTAAATAATAAAACCCTAATTTAAATATACTAAATCCTTATATAAAGAATAACAAGACCGGCCCAAATAATTTAAAGTGATAAAAATTATCCCTTTCTCTTTTATATCGACCCGACTCCTTGTTTGTGAAAAATGGCGGCTTCGTTTGTTTCTTCTTTGCTCTGAAATTAGGGCTTGTAATTTGGAGCGCCGATTGCTGTCGTTTGATCTTCGATACTATTTGATTTGGCTCGCTGATTGCTTCTTCAATTCGGCTCACGGTCGCTTCCAATTAGTCTAGGTTGAATGATTGTGTGAATTGGTACGTTTGTCCCCTTTTCGATTTATATTACACTCGACTTTGATTCGAGTTCTTAATTGATTGTTCGTTTTTGGTTGTTGCTTGAACTCGAATCTTGATTTTATTTGCCAATGATGTTATGGTTTATATATGGTTCGAATTCCTAATTTTTCGTTCGTCTGATAGTTTGCTTGAATTCTTCTTGGCTGTACGATTTTGCTTGGATGTTTATGATGATTTCTGACTTTGTCAATTTCGTATATTTGTTACTTGATTCCCACGGCTTGTTTTGATTTTGCTTGGTCGTCACGGTGTTGAATTCTTTGACACTTGATTTTAATTTTCGTTCTTCATTCTCTTTGACTTCGGTCTCACGGCCTTGACTTGAATTTGCAAATTGACTTCGGCACTTGACATTGTCGAACTCTGCTCTGACTTGATAATGTCTTCGACCATCACCGTTGCACTGGTATTGCTTCTGGTCATTTTACTTGTACCATTCGAATTGTGATATTGGTCTTGACTTTGTTTATTTGATTTCTACTGTGACTTTGGCTTGTCAGTTATTTTCTCTGTTGGCATCGGCTCTTGATATTTTTGGGATGAAACTATGGATCCATGATTAGTTCAAACTTGCTGTATATCATTAGTTTGGAACTGCTACGTGATGATTGTATTCATCTGGAGGTTTTGCGTTGCTTTGCCTTTGCCATTGCCTGACTATTCTTGTGTGTCTGCATATGTGTACTCGAGTCTGATTCATGTAGTCTTGCTTCCATACTGCTATGATGTAGTCATCTTGTAATCTGGTTATGCATATGTATATAGTTGTTGTATGATACTAGTCTGGGTTTTTTCAGTGGCATGTCAATTTTATTGTTTGTCTGTTCCATTTGATCTGGGCATTTCAACTTGCATTCATTTGATTTGAGCATTTCTGGTTTGTATGTTCGATCACTATCTTGCTTAGAATTCACACGCATTTAGTCCAAACATTGTTGTCTTCACTTGCATACTTGTTCATCATGTAGTTCACTGTATTGGGTTTTGTTGCACCACTGTTGTCATCTGTTGCAGTTTGAATTATGATGAGTTTCATCCCTGGTCTGATTGTGTATATATGTGCATATCATCTTGTTTTGGTTTGTCGAAATCACAGTGGCATTTGCATATGTATTCATCCACTTGTGTACATACATTTATGTATGTATGTATGTGATTTCATCTTGTACTGTGTCATTTACTGGTTCACTGCTTGGTTTTGAGTTCTGGTAGCACTCGAGTCTTGTTCAAGCTTTCATGCATTGTCCACTGATCATTTGTTCATGTTGCATATATGCCGGTTCGGTCTTGTATCTTGATTCATGTATATTGTCACTGCACACTGGTTTGATTAGATGCACTGTGACTCGAATATGCTTGCGTCTGTAGTGTTATCATATTCACTTGGTGGCATTTGGTCCAGACGTGTGTACATTACTGAACTTTTTGGTCGAGGCTTGTTTTAATTGTTTTGACCGTTTTCTTGAATTTGCACCTGTGTTGAATCCAGCTTATAGCTCGGGTTTGACCTTGTGCTTGTGTCGTGATTTTAACTTGAGTTGAACCCGGCTTTTAATTGGGTTTGACCTGTGCTCACATGTCCCTGTAATTTTATCAAGTGTATATTGGTGTGCACGGCCTTGTGGCATATACAGTGATACACTGTGTATGTCACAAGCTGTTCGTGTATGATGAATTCAAAATTAAATGATGACGAACAACCCAAATAACAGAGGCAAATAATATTTTCAAAATCACATTTTATTTTATACTGCAAAATATTTTCTTTTCAATTTTACTGTGTTAGTGTTTATTTTGCAGATTGCTCATATGCTGGATTCAAGTTGAAGATAAAATACGAGTGAATGAGTGAATTGTAGTGAGGACATTTGTAAATAAAAATTGTGATGTAATCAAAATTGTGTATATCTAGTGAGAGCTCGAATTTGTACTATTCAAAAATTGTAATAAATATTTGTTTGAATAAAATATTTGTTTGAATTTAAATTCTGTGTTATTTATTTTATTCAGCAAATATTTATTTAATTATGTGAAAAATAAAATAGTACATTAACAAATACATTTGAATGAATATATATATGTTTATTATCATCAAACAAAAATCATATACTCGCATATTCAACAATATATACATATTATTAGTTCTACTATGCAGTCGATATCGTGACGTGTCTGTACTATAATAAGCATGGTTGTAGCTGATATGTCAGCTGTTGTAAGATATGGATATGTACTAGTGGGATTTGCAGTATGGTGGTGATGTAGACTCTATTATGTAATATATGATGTATATTATATTTTATTCTGATCGACTCTGCGATGTAGTTAATATTACTTCTGAGTGTGATTGTGTTGTTCTATTCTCGGAAGCCACATGTGTTTATTGCTTTGTACCGAGACTGTTTACGTCGAGGTGAGTTATATCTATATTATGTGACATATTCAGTGTTGGTCCAAAGGAATATTCACGTGTGTATCACCAATATCACCTCATTCTCCATGTTACTCGATGGTATTACTCAGTAAGATTGTTGGGTAATAGGGGTATAGATGTGGGGTGTTACACCTGTCCTAAAATTCTGATTCCATTCAAATATACTTTTCTTTTTAAAAATTTCAAGACAACTAAAATCATCTCACACTAAGGTTGTTTACTTTGAAAATCTTGAAATTGGGTTAAATTACCTTATACCAAAGTTGTTTAATTTCAAATCCACTTCCAGAAACCTAACCTCTTAGTAAACGGCCGGGTACAAAACAAAATGGGTATTCCTACCCTTTCTTAATCTCAAAAACTTCTCATTAAATCTTACTTTCATTCAGAATAAATATTCAAATTGTTTTCTTCACTCCAAAACACTTCATCTTAGCTAAATCTATTTCCAAGTTTTTTTTCTTTTCAATTCGCTTTATTTCAAATAAATTTGAAAAACAACTTCAATATACTCCTTTAATTCAGAAACTCAATTTCTCAAAAATCCCCCAAAACATTCCTTTAATTCAAAACTTAATTTCTCTCACAAATCAAATTTATACCCCTGGTTATTTTATTTTATTTTTCAGTAGAATATATAAATATCTTTAAAACTAATTTCCTATAAACCACTTTTATTTGTCAATTTAATGAAAAGTCTTTATTAATACTTGTGAATATTACAATACATAATTTCTTTGAATAATTCTTTTCAATTTTAATATCAAACTTCACACAATTACTTTTCCATATTTTTTTCTTCAATAAATATAGTATCTCATCATCATTATTCCAAACTTAGTAGTGAAACCGGATATGACTATAGTTAGAAAACCAGTTCATATAGTTGCAAGAGATGAGAAGAGACTAAGGAACAAGATAGTCAGATTAGTCAAGGTCCAGTGGAGTGACGATGAGAGAGACTGTACTTGGGAAACTGAGAGCACGATTAGAGATACTTATCTTGACTTATTTCATGGTATGTTTTACCTTTATGTCTGATTGTTGTGAGTACCTTATCGTAATTTCGAGGATGAAATTCTTTAAGGAGGGGAGTCTCATTTCGAACTTACTTGAAATTGAAAACTTATATATATATTCTTTATCACCATGTACATTTTACATGCATACATATAATTTTCACACAAGTAACAACAAACTCATACATCATGCCACGCACATAGCACTACATCACAAACCATAATATTCCAAATTCACAAGTACTATGAAACATAATGACGACACCTTGACAAAAAATTTAGTTACTAGCTTCGCTGAGAGGCTGAAGGGTAGACCGGGCGATCAATATTGCCTCACATTGATCTAGCTATCCACTAATGGTCTATAGTTGCAACCATCGTTTCAAATATCCAACTTATGCAAACAACTTTATTATTTTCACAACAATTCATTACTTCAGCCAAATAAATATAATACACACACACACACACACACACACACACATATATATATATATATACTCATTTTATCATAATTATACAAGTAACCTCCCATATCAAAACATTTACCATGACATCATTCCAAAACAATACTTTACTTTACCATATACTATATATACTTTCATACCCAAAATGCTTTATATCGTTTTCCAAAGCATCATATGATACTTTTTTCAAAATTTACCTCAAACTGTTTTTTAAAATACTGTTTTTCTTTTAAACAGTTTCCTCAAAGATATTACTAATTCCCTTCCTCAAATTATCTACTTCTTTCAAAATATTATTCAACTTATCTCAAAACATTATACTTCTTTCAAAACATTATACTCATTTAAAAATATTCTTCAAAACATTCTCCTTTTAAAAATATCATATATAACATTCATCAAAATAATCTTTTTGAAACATTGGTTTTAATGTTACCCAAAATATTATGCTCCTTTCAAAACCCTACATTACTTTTCGAAACATTGGGTCCATATATTCTTGTCCTAGCATTTAGGAAGCACCATCGACAACATTGATCGGCCATATTTACCAGAATTCATAAAGCACTCAACGGACAAATTAACACGAAGTTTATTTCAGAAATTCCTTTTAATATTCATACACACACACACCTTCATAAACTCACTTTTATAAAAAATAATTGCTTTCTTATTTTAAGACCTTTCTAATACATATAAAGACATAAACATACTTTAACTAAAGAGATTTTTAATTAAGACATATGCTTGCTCATATCATCAAAACATCTACGACTAACCTTTGTAAATACAATCAAATAATAAATTACTTACAACAATCCAAACTTCTCCCATAATCGTCCATGCACATATCAAGCAAGCATCTACTTCCATTCCATTCCAACGCATTTTATTTAATTATATATATATATAAGACTATTTTATATGAAATGCAATTCCTATTATCCTTTGTGGTAAATTCATTGCCGAAGACAACGCAAGGTTCTAACATCATAATTTGAGCAGGTTTCTAGCCATGAGTGATAACTTCAACCGGATACATCACTCAAGATCAATCTCAAACAATTCTTTCCAACAAAGTATCAATAAATCAAAATGCAAACCAACCATCACTACACTTATCACAACTCTATATCTCATACATAGTGTAACGCTTAGAAGATAGAAGAGGTAAACACAATATAGTAAGAAAACACAAATACAGCCTGCGATGATTACACCGGTAATCATCATATACTCCTATCATCCTTAGTAGCCAGCACAATTAAGGGGACATGGACTCTAAGTCACATCTAAGGCTATGACTCATGTCTCTTATATAATGTATCGTTCTAAACATGCTCTGATACTAACTTTAACACCCCACCTCTGTCCCATACTACCAAGGAGTATTACTAGGTAATATTGTATGATAATACAGAGAATGAGACGATATTAGGCTGCCATACGTAAATATTTTCTTGGGTTAACATCAGTACGTATTAGAAAATCATATACTACTCACTCATACATATTCTGTATCAGCACAAAGCAATAAACACATGTGTTTTAAGGATAGAACATTACACAATATATAATAAACAATAGAGAATACAGAGTCATCAAAGCAGCGATAACATATAATAAATAACATATACAAGTCCCAGTGGGTCTATATAAAGGAGCAACACCCACTATCTGTTAGATAAATACAATACATAAACCCATCACTTACATCTCACCATAACAACATATACATAGGAGACTATATACACCAGGATGTCTAATACATAGTCCTACAAAAACTAGCCTCCAGACTATGCCCAACAACCACAAGCTAGTCACATCCTACCTGAACTTGAAATATCTCGAACTGACCGAGTATTATATGGATAACACACGGTCCGACTATGTTTAGAATGTAGATGTCAATATGAAATAACAACTGGCATGGAATAGTCATATGTAATACAAAGTGGTATATAAACATCTTTATGGTATCAACATATCACAAATCCATGGACATGAAATATCACCCATAAATACGATTAATCGACACATCAAATTGTTCGGGAATAAAGTGTGTAATTCGACATCAAAACAACCAACTACTATTCAAATACACCAATCCATAATGTATATAACTTGACCATCAGTCCTAATGAGAGACAAGAACTCTCGACTAAGTGGGCTTAAGAGATATATAATTAATATGATATGCAAACTCATAATATAACACACAAACATAACATACATGCAACAAAAGACACTACAACAAAAAGGCATACAATTGTGTTTTACAACGGTCATAATATACCAATTGTAATAAAGGTTTTTTACGTCTTATTTCAGAAAGTTATAATAAACTTATTTTCAACAACTCTTTTTTTTCTCAGGTGTAATAACATATGTTTATTACAACCTTTTTTTTGTCAGTTGTAATAGATGTCAGTTTTCAACAACTCTTTTTTTATGCTAGTTATACAAATACCTATTACAACCTTTTGGCTTGCCCGTTGTGGTAAATAATTAATAATTACCATTAAATAATAATAATTAATAATTAATAAAAATTAATCATAAATAATAATTAAATAAATAATACTTAAATAATAATAATTAAATATTAATATATAATAACAAATAACTACTATATTACATAATAA
Organism: Allium fistulosum; assembly: GCA_030737815.1. Taxonomy (NCBI): domain Eukaryota; kingdom Viridiplantae; phylum Streptophyta; class Magnoliopsida; order Asparagales; family Amaryllidaceae; genus Allium; species Allium fistulosum. The sequence continues at coordinate 156,005,335 of CM060902.1, forward strand.
TAGTTAATAACCAATTTAAAATATGAAATAATTCCTATTAATAATTAGTATTTAGTAATTAATAATTAATTAGTAATTAATAATTAATCAATAATTAGTTAATAATAATAAAAAATCAATAAATAAATAAATAAATAATAAATATTTAAACAATAACTTATAATTTCTAAATAATAATTACTATTACATAACAATAACTAATAATAATTAATAACAAAAATTTATAATAAATAATAATTAATTAAATAATAATAATTAAAAGTAAAAAATTAATATTAAATAATAATAGTAATTAATAATTAAAATTAAATAATAATAATTAATAATTATTTTGAAATATGAAATAATTAATATTAATAATAAGTAATCCATCTAAATGAAATATACTTTTTAGTTAACTTAGAAATTCGTATAATATTTAAATATAGATTTTCACTTAGGGTTCACTCTTCAGTAAGTGAGCGGAGCATCTGAGTGGTCCAACTATATATTACTTGTATGATAATATTTTCTATTTTACCTATAAAAAATAAAAAATAAAAAATATTTTTTTAGAAAATATTTTCCATTATTAAATTATTAATAATTAATAAATAACTTTTAATAATTAAAATTAAATATATAATAATTAATGACTATTATTAATGATTAATGATATATACATAATAATAACATTTAATAATTAAAATTCAATTATAATAAGAATTAATAAGTAATAACTACTATTAAATATAATTAATAATTAACACTTAATAATTAATATTAAATTTATAATAGTTAGTAATTAATAATTACTATTAATAATTAATAATTAATAAAATATACATAATAATTAATATTCAATTATAATTAAGTAGTAATAAGTGGTAATTAATAAATATGAAGTAATAATTAATAATTGATAATTACTATTACATAATAATAATTAATAATTAATAACTAATATTTTGAAATTGTCTAAAATAAATTTAAAAATATTCATAAAATATAAAAACTTCCATAAAATTTAAAAATAAAATTTTGAAATTTTCATATAATTTAAAATTTTGAATTTTATTTAAAATAAATTTAAAAGTATAATAAAATTTAACATCCATAAAATTTAAATACAATTAGAAAATATTCAAAATTCCATGAAATTCAAAAATGTTAAAGAATTAAAAATTTGAATAATACAAACATTTTGTTGCAAATTATTACTTTCATATGCATCTGGATGTTTACTTTTGTAACTATTTTCTTTGACATATACAAATACAAGTTTTTTCTATAGTAATATATCATAAAATTTCTTCTATAGTAATATATTCTTATGATTAATTTATGGTTTATACTAAAAAGATTAAATAGATTTTTTCTTCAAATTAGCATAAAATTTAAAAATTAAAATTTTAAATAATTAATAATCAAGACTAATATTTAAAAATATAAAATTATATAAAATATTTAAAATTTCAGAAAACTCGAAATTTTTTAAAAAATTCAACATATGTATGATACAAAGTATTGTAACATGTGTATAATAAGCATATTACTTTCACATGCATTTAGAAATTTTATTTCCTAACTTTCCTAATTGACATATACACGGCTTTATTTTGGCTCCAAACTTAAATTTTTGACTCCAAGCCCTGTTTTCACCACATCACCTCTTTTTTTTCAACTAGCATCTTCATTATTTCTATTAGAGATCTAATCCAACAAAATCGTCTCCATTTATAATTATTTATAAATCCTAATGCCCAATTACCAACTTCTCAGCAGAATCACCTTTTTTCCCTTCATTCCTTCAAGACGCGAGATGGAGAAGCTAGGGATCTACGGGTTGAATCCAATTGCAATATGAAGTGGTTGTGGATCTCGATGTTGGATGTTTAGGCCTGCAAACGCAGATATGGGAGTTGGTGTTGACCTGGTTAAAGATTTTGGTATGGTGGAGGATATAGAAGTGTTGTGAGGTCGACATCTTAAATTTTTGGTTCGGCGAGGAGCAAAAGGCGGTGCGCCTTGGGTTGCTGTCGACTAATGGTTTCAATGATCTCAAAGAGGAATTTTGTTCCACTGACCATCTTTCTCAAGCAGCTCTTCCTTTGTATGATGGAACCTAAAGCTTGGTAAGTCTAGATCCTGACCACGATAGTTTATTCATTGTTGTATTAATGAAGGTTTGCTGAAATGCAGGTTAGAAGCTTGGATATTTATGTATAATGCTCCTTGGATGGATCAGATTGAGATATTGTACTATTAATCTATTTTTTATTTACGATAATTTTGATAATTTATTATTTACTTGGTTTGAGCAGGAAACTTCTTTTTAAATAATGACAATTTGATTTGGCATAGAATTTGGATAGTGCCGGTAACAATTGGAAGTTTTGACTGGTTGCTTTGTGTTGCTTTGAGGGGAACACGAAGAGAAATGACAATGTTGGGAGTATAAAAATAGGGTTGTTACTTCTTAAATGACACATGTAAACAAGGAGTTCAAAAATCTTGGAAATGAGGTTGCATGCCACTGCTATGCTACTTCCCAGTAGCAAGACAACTTCGGTGAGGATCTGGTCGGAGTGAGGTGTCACGATGGGTGGTACCTTTTGTGGGAAATTCTAACTCGAGACCACTCAAATCAAAACCCCAAAGCACAGCGGAAACATGAGATCGTGGTAAGAAGAATAAAAATAACCAATCGATATCTCAAACCAAACTCAACCAATCCAAAATCCGATCATAATCACCCAACAAGCAATATAAAATCAAAGCAATAACAATAAAAATAGATCACACATCGATTTATAGTGGTTCCACTAACGTCTTATTAGTGTACATCCACTTTGAGAGAGAGCTTTTATTAATACCAATGAGAAGAGTACAAGAGATTGATTACAATGATCAAAATTCTAATAGAATTGATTTGTGGAGAAGAGAATTGAAGAAAATTAGGTTTAGATAAAACCCTAATTAATGGAGGCTAAAACCCTTGCAGTCGCTCTTATATCTGAATCCAGAAAATAGTTTATATAGGAGAATAGAGAACCTATGCAAGATTCCAAAATTGCCCCTTCGAATATCACAAATCTTCACCCTAAACCCGGATCAAAATATAGGCAGAAAGTCGTCACGGACGTCTGTCACTAGTGACAGATGTCTGTCATAAGTCTCGGGAAAAATTCCCTGAAACCACAGACGTTTGTCATAAAGTGATAGACGTCTATCCAAACTCTCGGGTTCCAAACCCTGTAGTCACAAACGTCTGTCACTTTATGACAGACGCCTATCGCCTGATGCTGGCCACAACAATCCCCTTTCATCGCCATATCTTCCTCCTCCGAGCTCCGATTTACGAACCGTTTTCTCCATCACCAAGCTACTTCAGACCACTTCAATTTCTCCATATAGTGTCGCCAAAATTTAACACTCCACCACGACACTATATCCATCCCCAACTCCAATGATACCATACCATCATCAAATTTTGATAGCACCAACTATCACCACTTCTACCTTCAACCAAATGTGAATGTTTTCCCAATGAGCTCCAGCAAAGCCACCGCACATTGCACTCCATTAACGAGCTCAGGTAAAGCCCCTGCCCGCTAATGAAGTGTTGAAAACATACAAATCCTAAACCGTCTCACTAAAGACTAAAACTCACCAAGAGGATAGAACCACAATCCCTCACCGACACTCTTCCTCATCCATAATCAAGCTCCTCCCTCAACTGTGCCACCCTGTGGCACCTAGCACTTCTCTAAGCGAATCAAGTTTGAGCAAAGCTCAAACTTCCCAACCGGCAATGCCTTAGTGAACATATCCGCCGCGTTATCCTTTGTGTGCACTTTCCGAAGATATTCTTGCTTATCTTCATCCATGGCTACTAGAAATGACTCTCTCACTTCAATATGCTTAGTCCATGAGTAAACACCAAATTCTCCGCCAAGTGAATAGCACTTTGGCTATCACATCGAACATCGACACTATCATGCTCGTATCCCAAGTCACACAACAATCGCCTCAAGTAAAGTGCCTCCTTTGCCCCCTCCACCGCGGCTATCAACTCTGCCTCCATAGTGGATAAAGCAACTATGGTATACAATCTCGATCTCTAACTTATGGTCGTACCACCAAGTGTGAAGACATATCCGGAAGTTGATTTTCTTTGATCCCTATCACCGGCGTAGTCCGAATCACAATAACCAACCAACTTGCAATTCTTCCCATCACTACCGCCAGAAACAGGACCATGAAATGATGTACCTCTAAGGTATCTCAATATAAGCTTCACCGCTTCCCAATGCGATTTCCCCAGATTACTATATACCGACTAACCATCCCGACGACATTTGCAATATCGGGCCTTGTACACACCATAGCATACATTAGACTACCAACCGCACTACATATGGCACCTTTGCCATATAAGCCTTGTCTTTCTCCAAGATAGGCGACCCCTTACTCAAAAGCTTCATGTGCAAAGGTAAAGGTGTATTTGACGCCTTTGCATTTTCCATGCTAAACCGACAAAGCACTTTCTCAATGTACTCCTTTTGAGTTAATTTCAACTCAAAACGCTTTCGATTCCTTTCTATTTTCATGTCCAATATCCTCTTTACTTCTCCAAGATCCTTCATTTCAAACTCCGATTTCAAACTCATTTTTAACTTGTTCATTTCATTCTTATCCTTTGAAGCAATGAGCATGTCATCCACATACAAGAGTTAATACACCCCACAATCATTTTTCAACTTCTTGAAATATACACAAGCATCCTTGATGCTTCTATCAAAACCATTTTCAAACATAAAATGATCAAATCTCTTGTACCATTGTCTAGGTGATTGCTTTAAACCATATAGCGATTTCTTTAACTTGCAAACCAAATTTGACTTACCATCCACAACAAAACCTTCCGGTTGCTCCATGTAGATTTCTTCATCCAAGTCACCATGCAAGAAGGTGGTTTTCACATCAGTTGCTCCAACTTCAAGTCATGAATAGAAACTATGGCAAGTAATATCCGGATAGAAGTATGGCACACAACCGGTGCAAATATCTCATCATACTCCTTTTCCTTTCTTTGTGCAAACCCCTTAGCCACTAACCTAGCTTTGTATCTCCCATCATCCTTCAACTTGTATATCTATTTGCACCCAATAGCACGGTTTCCTTTAGGAAGTGGAACCAAATCCCAAGTTTGATTCTCCATCAACGATTGCATCTCTTCCTCCATGGCATAGATTCACTTCGAACTATCACTCGACTCCATGACGTCATCAAGGTCCATCGGCTCATCTTGAACTACGTGAAGAGCACAGTACAAACTATCACAAAAGCTAAGGTAGTTCCAATCACCATATCTATCGGGTGGCCTTATAGCATGACGACCCACCCGACTAGCAATACCATCACCCAAACTCCTTTCAGCTCCACCTTGAACTGAATCCTCTCCAGAATCATGTACATCACCAATAGTACTAGAGGCACCATGCGGACTATGTGATGTAACATCAACAGCTTCCTCCATGCAAGCATCTCCAACTACTCTACTCTCTCTACTCCTTGGATAAAATGTAGGAATAACTTCCTACTCCTTTGATTCACCATGAACCAAATATGAAACATCCGATGAGCTCTCATTCTCCTTGAACAAAGCCAATTCATCAAAAGTAACATGACGAGAATTCACAACCTTATTCGTTTCCGGATTCCAAATCCGATAGCCTTTTACTCCATCCGTATAACCAAGCAAAATCCCCTTGAAAGCTATAGGTTCAAGCTTATCATTTCCCGGATCATGCATATAAACTGGACTACCAAATACACGAATATAACTCAAGTCAATGCTCTTTCCCTTCCACACTTCCTCTGGAATTTCGTTACCAATAGCCGAGCACATAGTTCGATTAATAATATGCACTACGGTTAACAAAGCTTTGGCCCAAAATTCCTTAGACAAACCCAATGTCAACCTCAAGCATCGAGCTTTCTCAAGTAGAGTATGGTTCATCTCTCTGCAACACCATTCGACTACGGATCTCTCGGTGTAGTAAAATGCCTCTGAATACCATGATGCTTGCCAAACTCCAAGAATTCTCTAGAAATATACTCTCCGCCATTGTCGGACCTTAGAACCTTCAAAGACTTGCCACTCTCATTCTCAACAAGAGCTTTCCATGCTTTGAACTTTGCAAATGCCTCCGACTTGGCCTTCATTGCATACACCCATACCTTTCAAGAAAAATCATCAATAAAGGGAATATAAAACCTTGATCCTTCCAAAGAAGCTACTGGTGCCGGTCCCCAAACATCCATGTAAACATACTCAAGAACCCTTCTCGAATCATGTTTTCCTTCACCGAATGAAACTTTAGTTTGCTTCCCCATGACACATTCCTCACAAAACTCTAGTTTTTCAAAACTCTCTCCATCGATCATCTCCCTCTTTTGAAGAATATCCAAACTCCTCTCCGAGACATGACCTAACCAAAAATGCCACAACCTTGTCGCATCCAAGCCACGAGTACTATCAACTCCCACATAAGTTTCACCGTCTATTGTCACTCCTTGAAGCAAATAAACACCATGAGTCCTAGCACCCTTCATCACCACAAGCCAACCCTTCGAAACCCGCAAGCTATCACTCTCAATAGTGATCTTACAACCTAAAGAATCTAGCTGCCCCAAAGAGATAAGAGACTTCCGAAGTCCTGGAACATAGCGTACATTAGTGAGAGTACGAAACACTCCGTCAAACATCCAAATTTGAACGGAACCAATGCCTTTTGACTTACAAATAGCACCATTACCCATAACAATTGAATTTTCTTCTTTGTCGATATAAGAAGAAAAACAATTCCTATTCGACGTCATATGATAAGACGCCCCCGAATCGAGCACCCATTCGCTACCTGAAACATCTAATGCTACCGTCGACAACACATCTACGTCTCCCTCACCAACAGCACTCTCCACCGCTATGGATGAAGATGCTACTTCCTTCTTTGCCTTCTCCTTGTCCGGACACTCATTCTTCCAATGACTGGGCTTCTTACAAATATAGCACTTGCCCTTTCTTTCCTTCGACTTTCTTCTCCAAATGGGGTTCCTTGATTTAGAACGCCCACGGTTCTCCTTCTTCACATATCTCTCCTTCTCCACAAATATACCGTGACCACTACTAGCACTACTACTTCCATCACCTAACTCCTTCATTTGATCCCGCAACTTCTCGCTAAGAAGACCTGTTTTGACATCGCCAAGAGCCAAAGTATCCCAGCTATAGATCAAACCATTTGAGAAACCCGTATAACGGTCCAGCAACAAACACAACTATATCATCGCCTTTTGCTCTTCCTCAATCTTTAAATCTACCGTCTTCATCTTCATTAGCAAATCATAAAAATTATTTAAGTGCACCTTTAGCGAAGTACCTTCCTTCATCTTATAGGTGAAGAACGTTCGCAACAAGATCAAACGATTAGTTAGTGACTTCTTCATATACAACTCCTCCAACTTGTCCCAAATACCCTTAGCGGCAGTCTCACCACTAATTTCGGAGATAAAATTCTCCCCCATAGCAAGTTGAAGTGTAGTGACTACCCACTCATCCATTTCCTCTCTCTCAACATCCGAGATGTCTACCGGCAACAAATATGTGTCAAACACTACCCGATGCAGCAGATTACTCCTTAGAACCGCTTTCATCTTCCATTGCCACTTTTCAAAATCATTATCGCCATTCCACTTGTCTATAACCAATTGCGATCCCAAAGCCATGTATGATCCACATACATAAGGCACCACACACTTGGACTAACCATTGAGGAACTACCTGAGGTAATATCTGATTCCGGCATTTCTACAACCACCTACCAACTCCAAAGCTCCGATACGAAATGTTGTGGGAAATTCTAACGCAAGACCACTCAAATCAAAACCTCAAAGCACAGCAGAAAAAAGAGATCGTGGTAAGAAGTGTAAAAACAACCAATCGATATCTCAAACCAAACTCAACCAATCCAAAATCCGATCACAATCACCCAACAAGCAATATAAAATCAAAGCAATAACAATAAAAATAGATCACACATTGATTTATAGTGGTTCCACTAACGTCTTGTTAGTGTACATCCACTTTGAGAGAGAGCTTTTATTAATAACAATGAGAAGAGTACAAGAGATTGATTACAATGATCAAAATTCTAATAAAATTGATTTATGCAGAAGAGAATTGAAGAAAATTAGGTTTAGATAACACCATAATTAATGGAGGCTAAAACCCTTGCAGTCGCTTTTTAGTCGCTCTCATATCTGAATCCAGAAAATAGCTTATATAGGAGAATAGAAAACTTAGGCAAGATTCCAAAATTGCCCCTTCGAATATCACAAATCTTCACACCAAACCCGGATCGAAATATAGGCACAAAGTCGTCACAGACGTTTGTCACAAGTGAAAGACGTCTTTCATAGGTCTCGGGAAAAATTCCCTGACACCACTGACGTCTGTCATAAAGTGACAAACGTCTGTCCAAACTCTCATGTTCCAAACCTTGTAGTCACAGACGTCTGTCACTTTATGACAGACGTCTGTCGCTTGATACTGGCCACAACACTCCCTTTTCATCGCTATATCTTCCTACTTCGAGCTTCGATTTGCAAACCATTTTCTCCATCACCAAGCTACTTCCAACCACTTCAATTTCTCCATATAGTATCGCCAAAATTTAACAGTAGTGGGATTTGCTTATACTAGAGGTTATAAGCGGAAGTGGGTTGTGAATTTGGGTTGCACTGGTGTTCAGGTTACGGAGGAGGGTTGGTGAGGACCTGTTGGATTCAGTGATCGTAGAGGTCGATGGTGGTTCGGGTAGTTGGCAGCTTTTTTTGGCATTTTACAATGATTACCTGATGCTTTCATGGAATTAGGAAGCAAGTTATAGAACAAAAAACTCTAGAAGCACATCGGGTAAATAAAAAATACCTCTTCGTTAATGTTTAAAACAATTTCTAAAGAACCAAGACATTATACAAATGGATTTGATAAGGTGCAACCCATTTATTTTTAAGTCTATAACACATTTTTCCAAAACTTTAGTACTTTAAAGCAAAACATTTTGAACTAGACACATTAAAAATATTACAGTCATAAACAATACCACTAATTAGAAGAATCTCCAACAAACTTTTACTTAAGCTCCTCAGAACTGCTAATAAATCCAGGCACATGCTTCATATTGCAATTAAAAAAATACCCATCAGCTAATTTTCAGATAAATTAACGAACGCAACCTCAGGATTATTGTCTTCTTGGTCTGGTATGGGCTTGCGTAAAGTAAGGGATAGAAATCGAGAGAGAGGATATTGCAATTAGAAAATACTATGCTCACTCATAATCAAGTGATGTTTTCTTTTCTTCTTCCTTTTTTTTCCAAAAGACATTTGCACATAACTCACGTTGACATTAAATCTTATAAGATTAGCTTGCCACCAAAAAGAAGAAGAGGATATGCATATAACAGGTCTTTTATTCAATTGCTATCTTGTATGATGCCAATTCTGAATCTTTTAAGCTAAGCATATTATGAGAAAATAAACAAATAAAAAGTAGAGTTATCTTTGCTTGGAGTGAGGAGGAAGTCGGGCATGCACTCATGCAACATACACCAAACACCAGGTATGGCTTTTACTTCAAACATGTAGTCAGAATATAATGCAGATTATATATTTGTGCATGCGTTGAGCCACAACCAGTTTTTAATATTGAGTTCAGAATGGCATCCGATCTTCTATTTGATGTTACTTCTATTTTTTGACACAGAAGCAACAATTACTTCTACCGATCCTACCATTTTAGTGCACCATGTACCACTAGAAGCAGATGCTTGGAAGGTTTGGGTCGATTCGGTGGTGGATCCTAGAGCTATTCTATACAAGCCTATTTCATACGTCTATACTATTAGATGAGCGGTCGGGACGATTATTCCTTGGCACGAGGAATTTATCTCTTTTGATATGTATGAATCTGTACTCATATTGACATATGTTATGGATTTAGTTGTTAACAGTATGTTACAAAAGTGTTACAAAACTGTTACGATTATTTTACAAAATTGCAACAACTACAGAACTATTACAAATACAATGCCAAACTGTTACGATTATGTTGCAAAATTGCAACAACAACAAAACTATCACAACTATGTCGCAAAAATTGTTACGAATAGAACTGTGCAGTAAACAGATTATGCAGTGGATATAATACCGATTAGATTGTTCGAGTCTAGCGAAAAACTGTTTTGTTGAAACAACATTGCCCCATCTACGGCACTTAAGGATATCGAGCAATTGATTCCCAAGATGAAACGGACATGTCTCTGCGATGTTGCGCAACAATCACAGAGCAAGAGTTTATGTAAGAACAAAGTGTTGTGGGAGAGAAAGAAAATGCAGAAAAACTTAGTTATAATTTCATGTTTTCCTTCTACCTATATATAGGCGTGGGGAGGTGCCTATTCGGTAATAGCTGCCTTTTTGAACGGTTGTGACTGTTGGCAAGGTTGGGACCCTTTACCAGGCGTTGCAACCTTTTGAGTTTGAATGGGCAAAAACAAAAATTGTTCGGTCTGAACTACCAAGCCAACTACCAACTGCAAAGTGCTATACGCCTCTAATACACCTCAAACGCCCATTTGCCCATGCCGCGGATGTGAGTGCGAGTTCGGGCACGGGCGCGTGCATGCGGGGCGGTGCGTTGCACCACCTGTCATGGCTATGTCTCTCTTTGTCTCATAGTAATTATAATAGTGTCCACACCTTAGTATATAAACATAAAATGTTAATTTTATTCTAAGATGTGGGACTATTCATTTCCTAAGGCATTAATGCCTTCATATTTCCCAATGAAAAGCTTATTCATTTCTAACAATCCCTCACATGAATGAGTAATTGTTCAATTTGTTCTTAAATTTTTGCGAAACGTTTATCGTATCGGTTAAAGTAGCACATTGGCCTTGAACTTTCATAGTATTTATCCTTTTGACTTACTGGTGAATCAGTGGACTAAGGTTATCTTTGAAACGTAAGCCTTTTGTGTAAATCTAAAATAGACAACACACAATAAGTGTTTCTAATCTTCCTTGATTCTCTGTTTGTGTTCGTTTTTTCCATGAACACCAGCTTGGTCTCATGAGTTCTTAGAGAATATGGCCTTACAATTCTCCTTGAAGCGAGGCCTTCGCACTAACGTAGGTGATTCTATGAAGGGTATTTTCACCATACTCCACTTGGTTCTTAATATTACCAAGTATAGACATCATTAAAAGTATCAAAACTTATCCTCTTCTCCGACGAGTAGTGCACTGACTTATCATAGGAATGGTTTGAATATTTACAATGCTATCAAGTTAATCTAAACTTAGTTGTCCTTTTGAACCTAGATCTTGGGATCTCCAGTCAGCTAGGTGGGGTTTCCGTTTATAGAAACTTTTTAGTTTTTAGGTCTTAACCCCATTCCCATCGATAAGATATTAACCTTCTCTCTAGGTAAACATTTTGTTAGTGGATCCGCAATGTTATCATTTGATCTTACATAGTCAATTGTGATAACCCCATTGGAGAGAAGTTGTCTAACAGTTTTATGTCTACGAGGAATATGTCTAGACTTGCCATTGTAAAGCTTACTATTGGTCCTTCCAATAGCTGATTGGCTGTCGCAATGTATGCTTATTGAGGTATAGGTTTTTCCCAATTCAGAATACCTTCTAAAAAACCTCGAAGCCAATCTGCTTCTTCTGCGGCTTTGTCTAAGGCAATAAATTCTGATTCCATGGTTGATCTTGCTATACAAGTTTTTTAAGAGGATCTCCAAGATATTGATCCACTAGCTAAGGTAAACACATATCCACTAGTGGATTTTGCATCTGATGAACCAGTTATTCAGTTTGCATCACAGTACCCTTCTATTACAGATGGGTACCTATCATAATGTAGTCCATGACTTGTGTATACCTCAGGTATCCTAGTACTTGAATTATAGCTTTCTAGTGATTCTTTCCTGGGTTGCTAGTATATCTACTGAGTTTACTTACTACATATGCTATATCAAGCCTAGTGCAGTTCAATACGTACATAATGCTGCCTAGTATACGAGAGTACTCAAGTTGGTAAATACTATTACTGCTATTTTTAACCCAGTTTTGGTTCAAATCTATGGGTTATTTTGCTAATATTATATTGTGTTGTTTAAACTTTTCAAGTATTTTCCCAATGTAGTGTGATTGGGACAACACATATCCTTGGTTGGTTTTATGTATTTTTACACCAAGTATCACATCAGCGATTCCCAGATCTTTCATGTCAAATCTGGCAGAGAGCATATCTTTTGTAGATTTTATTATCTCCTTGTTGCTTCCAAATATTAGTAAATCATCTACATATAGACATACAATGACATATACCATATTTGTATGTTTAGAATAGACACATTTGTCACATTCATTTATATGAAATCCATTTAGTATCATATTTTCATCAAATTTTTCATGCCATTGCTTAGGCGTTTGTTTAAGTTCATACAGTGATTTTCTTAATCTACAAACCTTACTTTCATTTCCAGTTTTAGGAAACCTTTAGGTTGTTTCATGTATATTTATTCTAGTTCACCATTTAGAAATGCTGTCTTTACATCCATTTGACGTATTTCTAAATCAAGTATGGATGCAATTGCTATCAGCATTCTTATTGATGTTATTCTAGTTACTGGAGAGTATGCGTCAAAATAATCCAGGTCTTCTTTTTATCTGAATCCTTGAACCACAAGTCGAGCTTTATACTTGTCTGTTCAGCCATGAGGTTTCAATTTCTTCTTAAATATCCATTTATTACCTAAGGTTTTACATGCTTGAGGTAAATCAACTAACTCCCATGTATGGTTCGCCATAATGGATTCAATCTCATTGTTAATGGCCTCCTTCCAGTAAGGGGCATCGGCGGAGGACATAGCTTGTTTGTATATTAATGGATCACCTTCTAACATAAATGTGTAGAAGTTTGGTCCAAAGGTTTTTGAGGTCTTTGATCTTTTGCGTCTCCTTGGTTCCTCCACTGGTTGTTCAGCACTTTTTTGCTAATCATTATCAATATTTTGTTTAGTATCCTCAAGAAAATCGGAGATTTCAATTTCCTTGGTCCCTTTTGAGTATAATTTTCAATACCCTGTTTTAGAGGGTATACATGTTCGAAAAATCTGGCATTTCTCGATTCAATGATGGTATTTATGTGAATAACATCAATTTCAGATTTGTGTACCAAAAACGATAAGCAGCACTGCTTTGTGCATATCCAATGAATACATAATCAATTGTTTTTGGTCCAATTTTGACTTTCTTTGGTTTAGGTACCTCCACTTTCGAAGGACATCCCCACACTTTTAAGTATTTGTAGGATGGTGGCCTATTTTTCCAAAGTTCGTGGGGAGATTTAGATGTTTTCTTTCCTGGTATCTTATTAAAAATATGATTTGCAGAAAGAATTGCTTCTCCCCAGAAGTTATCTGGCAAGCCAGAACTAATTAGTAAGGTATCCATCATTTCTTTAAGAGTTCTATTTTTCCGTTCAGCTATACCGTTGGATTGAGGTGAATATGGGGCTGTATATTGGTGTATAATACCGTGCTCGGTGCAGAATTCCTCAAAGGGAAATTCATATTCTCCTCCTCTATCACTTCTTAAAGCTTTTATTTTCTAGTTGAGTTAATTTTCAACTTTTGCTTTATACTCTTTAAACATGTCGAATGCCTCGTCCTTGCTTCTAAGGAGATACACATAGCAGTACCTTGTACAATCATCAATGAAGGTAATGAAATACCTTTTTCCACCTCTAGTTTGACATTTTTTAAGTCACACACATCTGTGTGTATTGGATCTAGAGGTTCATTTTCTCATTCAACATGGTGAAACGAAGTTCTTGTCAATTTTGCTTCTACACAAACTTGACATTTATAGTTGGAATCTATTTTGCATTTTGGTATAAAGTCTAGATTAATCAATTTTCGCAAGGTATCAAAATTTACATGGTCTAATCTAGAATGCCATAAGTTAGAAGAGTCAACAATATAAGCAGAAGATTCAATTTTATTCATATCATTGTTTGGTACAATAGTGGTTACATTTGCTTTAAATAAACCATCACACACATATCCTCTTCCTACATACACTCCATTCTTTGACAACACAAACTTATCAGATACAAAAGTGAGTTTGAAGCCATACTTGCTAAGCAATGATCCGAAAATCAAGTTCTTGCGGATCTTTGGAACATGAAGAACATCTGCCAAAGTGAGTTCTTTTCCAGAATTCATTTTTAGTACAATCTTTCCCTTGCCTTCGACTTTTCATGCAAATGAATTACCCATAAAAAGTTGTTCGTCCTCAGTGGCAGTTTTGTAATTTGTAAACATCCACTTATTTGCACATATGTGTCACGTGGCTCCTGTGTCTACAAACCATTCCTTCGAGTTACCAACAAGGTTGCATTCGGACACTACTACACATAAGTCCATATCAGACACGTCTTCTGAAATGTCAGCCATGTTTGCTTCTGATTTCTTTTTCTCAGGTGCGCGACATTCAGCGGTTTGTGTCCTTCCTTTCCACAATCATGGCATGAACCCTGAAATTTCTTTAGTTTCTTAGGAGCGTGCTCACGTTTCCTTTTGTTGGGTTTCTCTGACTCGATTACATTTGCCTTTGCAATCAAGGTATGCGAAGTCTTCTTCTCAGATTTCCTGTTATCTTTCTCAATCCTCAGTTGAACTACAAATTCCTCCATCGTCATCTCCTTGCGCTTATGCTTATGGTAGTTTTCGAAATCTTTCCATGATGGGGGAAGCTTTTCAATTGCAGTGGCATCCCGAAAGGATTCGCTTAAAGTAATTCCTTCATCATGTAGTTGGGGGATGATGACTTGTAACTCTTGAATCTGGTTGATAACAGTCTTCGCATCAATCATTTTGAAGTCAAGAAATTTTTCTGCTACGAATTTCTTCATGCCCACATCTTCGGTTTTGTACTTTTTCTCCAATGCCGTCCAGAGTTCTTTGGAAGTTCGAGCAGTACAATATACATTGTATAGGCTGTTGTCGAGTCCATTTAATATGTAGTTCTTGCATATAAAATAAGAACTCTTCCAGACATTTAAGGCTTCAACTTTTGTTGCATCGAGATCCAGTTCTTCGACTATGGGAGCATCTACTGTGAGAAACTTTGCAAGGCCCAAAGTCATCAAATAGAATAGCATCTTTTGTTGCCAGCGTTTGAAGTCCATTCCTGTGAACTTTTCCGACCTGTCTCAAAGAGACAGCGCCATCCTTGGAACCATAGTTGCAGACCGAGAAGTTATCACTGTCTGTGTTTGTGTAGAAGTGTTGCTTTCATGGGACATTGTCGTCTACAAAAACAACCAACAATAAATCAATATTGTTTCAAGATTGTTAATAATACGTTACAGAAGTGTTACGAAACTGTTACGATTACGTTACAAAATTGCAATAACTACATAACTGTTATGAGTAAAAAATCGTTACAAATACGTTGCAAAACTATGTCGTGAAAATCGTTACGAATAGAACTGAGCAGTAAACAGATTATGCAGTAGATATAATACCGATTAGATTGTCCGAGTCCAGCGAAAAATTGTTTCCTTGAAACAATATTGCTCCCTCTACGGCGCTTAAGGATATCGAGCAATTATTTCCTAAGATGAAACAGACCTGTCTCAGCGATGCCGCACAACAATCACATAGCAACGACGAACTCAAGAGAGTTTATGTAAGAAGAGAGTGTTGTGGGAGAGAAAGAAAATGCAGAAAAACTTAGTTATAATTTCCTCTTTTCCTTATGCCTATATATAGGCACGGGGAGGTGCCTATTCGGTAATAGGTGCCTGTTCGAACGGTTGTGACTGTTGGAAAGGTTGCAACCCTTTGAGTTTGAATGGACAAAAATAAAAACTGTTCGGTCTGAATAGCCAAACTAAGTCAACTGCCAACTGCAAAGTGCTAAGTGCCTCTAATACGCCTCAAATGCCCATTCACCCGCACCGCGGGTAGGGTGCGGGCGCGGGCGCGCACGTGCGGGGTGGTGCATTGCACCACCCTTCATGGCTATGTCTCTCTTTGTCTCATAGTAATTATAATAGTGTCCACATCTTAGTATATAAACGCAAAATGTTTATTTTATTCTAAGATGTGGAACTATTCATTTCCCAAGGCATTAATGCCTTCACATTTCCCAATGAAATGCTCATCATTTCTAACATAGTTATGTTTTGTAATGGAGTTATGAATTCACAAATGGTGGTAAACTTAAACTGTTTTAGCCTTTTTTTGAATGTGAATGGTTTGTTTTGTTTCAAATAATGTGAATGATTGTAATTATTATTAGTGAAATATTGGTTTTAATTATAATGTATTGAAAATTTGGTTTCATAGCAGTTGTGGAAAGATGAATTATAACTGTTGGTAGCAGTTGTAAAAATATTTATTGCAATGGTCTTCAGCGGTTGTAGTAGACCATTTTACAACAGTCGAAAATAGTTGTAAATAAATCTATTACAACTGCCAAAAGTAGTTGTAAAATATTCTATTGCAGCTATTATTAGATATTGCAAAAGCGATTTATAACAGTCGTCAATGCAACGACCATTAACTATTGCAATATGCTTTACCACAACTGCTAAAAGCAGTTGTAAAAATTTTTTTACAACTGCTTCCGCAACTGTCGGCGGTCGTTGTAAAAATCTCCAACTCTATTACAACTCCGGATATAATGACTGGCGGTCGTCCATTGTAATAGACCTATTACAACTGTTTTTGGCAGTTGTGAAGATGTATTTTTGGCAACTGTGAGACTATAAACTATCTCAACCAACTTTTCAAATGAGAGAAAATACTCTCAACTGAATGGTCCTAAGAGATGGACACGTATAACACAATTATAGATCTTTTAGTCAAAAGACTCTAAGAGAGAGTGACAGACAAGGATGCAGCTAGTGCCCTAATGTCATATAGAAAAACAACATGCAGCTAGTCTAGGGTTAGGCAATCTCAGATGATAGACGAGAATGCAAAAAGTATCTAACGTCATGTAATAATTGTATGTAGTGAGGTGACAACATCAAATAACCCATCAGAAGTGGATCTACCTAAGTCATCCTGATGGGAGACTGACGTACCACAACACCACTCCAGGAAACACTAATGATCATAGCCTGTTTCCTACAGTTCTTTAATTACTCTCAGAATCGTAAAAATCATATCTATCGCATGTCATAAGCATGCTGCAAATCTACGCCATGCACTGGTTATGACTCCTACTCGCCCTTGGTAACATACTATTGGTCCTTAAGTGATGTTTGAGCAATGACTCTAATGAGAGAAATATCTCTCAGCCCCAACCTCATCAACTCAACATATTGACTTCACGGATCTGGGGTGCAACCCCAAAATCATGATCGCTACGATGGATATTAGCATATCTGGTGGGTCCTAGTCACATGCTCTTCATAGTGACATGAACCCTATGATGTAGATTCCCAACAAATTCTCACGACTTTAAAAGTCCAAAGAAGAGTGTCACAACATAATAAATCCTTGATTACTAGCCTTAGGAGTAGATAATAATACTCGACTAGTTAATCCTTAGAGGATAAATCTGTAAATTCCAAAGTATCTTCAACTTGTAACCCTTAGAGAGAAGTAGACCTCTCGACTACTAATCTCACAAGATTCACCTGGTGTTACTCGCTCGTTTACTCAATGCTTGTAAATTACACTTTCTACATACGATAATATTAACCTAAAGTTCACTCAAGAATGTAGGTATGAAAGAAGGCTTCTGAAGGCATCAAAAGAAGGGTTTTGCAGGTGTGAAAAGAAATGCTAAAGCATCATAGAGGCTTCACAAGAGTTGGAAAAAAAGAGTTCCGCCATGGCTCAAAAAAGGGATTTTGAAGGCATTGAAGTAGCTTCCGAAGAGATTGAATTGGTGTTTTAAGCGCTGGATGCTTCCACAAAAGATGAAAATAAGGAACTCTTCCAACATTATCCCTTCCACATAAATCAAATCTTTGGTTCCGCCACTATCTACCTTCCGCAGAAGAAGACTCTACCTACACTTCCGATTCGAAAGCATGGCTTTGGAAAGACTAGCCTTTCGAATCGGTTAAACCCTTCCGCAAAGAATTAGAAAGGCTTCGTATATGTTAACATTGCATCCGCAAGCATCAAAAGATGAGCTTCCGCATTAATCAAGGGGATTGCCTTTGAAAGCCACCTTCCGCAACCATCATTTGTCCATTAAGAAGCCTCTTTCATTACAAGTGACCTTTCGCAATGATCCTTCAGCCACCATTACAAGCTTTCGAACCAGTCCGAACACCCATCTGCGCACGTCCAAGTAACCTACCCTAACACTAATTCTAGGTTTCATAGGTGATGAAGGGGTCGGAAATGCTTCCTCTTATACTCAAACAACACAATGAAGTACCATGATTCATTTGCCACTAAAAGAAGCACACCTTTCGACGGTGTTAAAAGGCTCCAGAAGTATTCGAAAGCGGTATAATGAATATCATATCAATATCCATCAATAGCATGCTTTTGATAGAGATGAAATGGCTAATTTAAGCATGCCGGTAATACAGGATACCTACCTACAATTTCAATACCATCAAAGAAAAAGGTCAAAGGTGGAAGGATGGATGTGAAAGGTCGATGAAGAGATCTTTCAACAGCTTCAAAAGAATGGACGCGGAAGGGTCCAACCCACATCTATAAATACAACCCTAGAGGTTCAAGCTTGGGACCGATTTCTCATTCCTACATTTTCTTTGTCAAATCGAATTCTTGTAGCCCTAAATCAAATTGGGGACAAACTCTATTACTTGTAAATAATTTGTGAGAAACAAAAAGGGAGGATGCATGGACTTGATATTGATTTCGAACATGAGAATGATTATCTCGGCCATTAGCTTGTCTAATGACCTATTGCTCATGATATACACTTATCTTCTTAACCCTTTATTAGTACATGCTACGCTATAGAACCTATTTGGATATCCTAACATTAAAGCATATTATCATTATGTTCAAAGACCTTGGTGGCACTAAAGTAACGTAATGATGATAATTCAACATTAATGAGTCCGTTGGACATATGACATTTATCCGAAACAAGGGTCTATGGCACATTGAATCCTTTCTTCAGCTAAATTGATATATATCGATTTTTGAACCCATTCGAAGGGTACCGGACCTTCGAAGGGGTTCTCTTTGCAACCGTTGAATCAAACTTTTCGGGAGGGCTTCTTCGAAAGGCATTTGAATACTCTAAAATACATCTTGGCTTTCGAAGGAGATCACCCCACAGCTGCTGTATCGACGCCTTCGAATGGGTCCACTCGAATGGGTTCTTGATCTCATTTGATCCCTTTGAAAGGGGTAGTAAGTAGGACTACAACATTGAATCTCGGTTTGACAACACAAACCCTTTCGAAGTCTTTCGAAAGGGATCTTCTTCTGATTCACTTTCATTTCAATGCATCTTTGGATGTTGACAATTATATTGTTAGCATATAATATTCTATTAACAAGTCCAAAGAATAACCAGAGATATTTTTGAAAGTCTCGTACAAGACAGTATTACAACTCCATTTATTCAATATTCTCATCACACGGAAAATATAATCAAACAAAACAAATCATTCGTATAAAAAGACACTTGATTTATAGAAAAATATGTTATACTGTTCAAGCCTTCATCTTCTTTAAAGGTCAAAAACACATTTTACCCCTTTATTTAAACCTAAAAGTAAGGATTTAAAGCATTATAAATAATTTTCAAACTCTTTTCTGGTTTTGTAAAATCATAGAAATCTCTTTTATAACCCAACATTATTTATAAAAAAAGTCATCCTATAATTTCATGTAATTGAATATAATTTTTAAGTGAATCTATAAGCCTTAAAATTAATTATTATTATTTTTGACAAAGCCGGTGGGGTTGAATGGGCCCCTACCATTTATTGAAATCACAAAGAATACAAAGAAAGGTAGGCATACCTACCAAAAAGAAAGAACAAAAACACAACAAAAGGACAAAGCAACATGGCACATAAACATAACAAAACTACAAATAACCAAAACAGAAAGGCTATACTATGGATAAAAGGACCTAACAAATGCAAGGAATAAACACTGCTTAGAGGATAAAACTCTTGTAAACACTCTTGAATTCCTTTCAACCCATATTAAATGCACAAATTTTTTCAGTAATCTAAGTAACAACATTCCTTTCTCTGTCTTCCACCTTGTTGCTTAAAAGATTATATACCACTGAATTCTGGAATTGATAAAAGGATCATGAAGATTGAGCTGCCTAAGAATTCTTTTCCAAATGAAAAAGGTGTAATTGCAGGAGAAGAACAAGTGACCAGTATTTTTAGGAGCTTGACCACATAGCAATTTCATTTACTTTAAACCATATAATATATTTTTCAATCTCTTATTTACACTCAAAAACCATTGAAAACATAAATTTGTTTGATACCATTTAGAAATCATTACATGATTTTATAGAATTAAATATGATTTTTAAATGCTATCTAAGGCCTAAAAAATTTCAAAACTACTTTTAAAACTCAATTCATTAAATATTTAACATTTAATTAAAATAAATTTTTTACTTAAAAATAATTTCATACTTGGAATGGGTCTAATTTTTACTTCAAGACGTCCAATTTTCAGCAAAATTGAAGATTTTTTTTTTAACAACAAGAGGTTCAGTGTCTGGAGCTTCACTGCTCCAAGCAAGTGACCACTGGTCGACCGCCCCCTCCGAACGGTGTCAACCAAGCTGTGAGCCATTTTGAGCTCTTTCGATCTATTTTCTTCTCCAATCGATTCCCTACTCTATTACATCCATACTAACATGAATTCAAGCACCAAACTTCAATAGTAAAACCTTCTAATCCAACATATCAATTAAAGAATGATTTATAATAATGGGTTTAGTGATGCATAAAACAATATTTATTGACAGCAAACATCAATAGGCAATCAATCAAACATTTAACATAGATTCGTGAGTGAAGAATCACTCACCATAGCTCTAGCAACACAAATCCGTCCTTAGCACTTCATATCTCCTTCAAAAGCATGCTTTTCCACATTCACTATAAATTGCACTTGGTTCCATACTTGATCAAAATCTAACTTCGATTGCTTCTAGAAGTGTAGATCCTTGTTGAGAAGCTTTTATTTGAATTTCATAATTTTTGGCATTTTATTTTATTTATTTTGAATTTTAAAAGAAGAAGTTAGGGTTGTATTTATTTTCAAAAAATCGAAAAAAAAGCTATAGGCTCATGGTTAATGAAGATGAATGAAAATTCTAGAGTGTTGTGGAAAAGTGGGGAAAGGAAGAGAGGCCGACTCTCATTTTTTATAAGGATTTTAGGCTAGTTAGACCCAAAATAATTCATAACCCATTTTATATCTTCTCTTCTTTACAAACTATTTCTTCACTTATCAAAAGGAAGTCAAAACTCACATTACGTATTATATTTACTTTCTATTAATATTTAGTCACTAATATATATTTTATAAAAATTTATGTTCTACAATTTTATTATATTTTAATTAATTATCCTTTAATCACGTTTTAGACAAATAAATTCCTAATTCCATATAAACATGAAATGTAAATCTACCTTTTGTGAAAATAAATTTCTAAACTCTTTTATTTATCCTTATTTAGCTTTATTAAACTTTTAAATCATTTTTAACTTATTTTAAAATCATTTCATGTCAAAAATTTCAATATAATCCAAAAATAACCAAAACCGCCTTAATTAACAATTTTATCACTTCAAATATATTTTCCATCAAGATAATTTATTTAATTACCATTTTAACAAATAATATTTTCCAATATAGATAAATATCACCAATTGAATCATTTTTTTCTCGAACTCCGACAATATTTAATTTATTATCGACATTCTTAACTTTACAAGTTACTCCACTACTAATTCCCAAATGAATCTCCATATTTCCAAATCGTCTCCAATCCTAAATATTTACAATTATCCTAATTTATTCACCTTTTATCATTCAAAATTCATTTAATCATTTAAATCTTTATTATTAAATTTAATTAATTGCTTCTCAACATCGGGTTGTTACATAATCCCTTAACGTTGCTCCATATGGGACCTGATTCCATGCTAACTCTCTTAAAGGCAAGTTATAACCCTTAGCAAATCTCAATGCCTTGTTCTCTTGAGTGTTCTCCAATTCAAAACCAAACCTACCTAACTCATTAAACTGACTCACATACACTCCAACGGTCCTCTTTCCTTGTTTCAAATGAATAAATCTCTCCAATAGTGAATCCTTCTCTACTTCCGAAAAGAACTTTGTCTTAAACTTTCTCTTAAACATTTCCCAAGTAATAGTATCCTCTTCTGCTTCCAATGTCATCACCTCCCACCGACATGCCGCCTCACCTTAAAAGTTCCAAGTGGCCAGCTACCCCCGGTAATATCGTTAGGTCCAACAAGTTGAAGTTTTTTTCACTGGTACTAAACCATGCCCAAATCACCGAGTATGGTTCTCTTAAACCATGCCCAACAAGAAATCCCTTCATAGCTTAGGCAAGTCAACAGCTAGTGGTGTTTGGGTTAGAATCATACCTCTGGTAGTAGTGATAATGGTGGCTACACATTCAGTGGGTTGGTACCAGCTTGGCTCGTTGCTTGGATATAGCGTCTGAACCATGCTAGAAAATCAATTTCGGGAATATCCAATATGTCCGCTCAAGTGCTAGCCCCGCTCTAGTCTTCACCCCACCAGTATTGGCTGCATTGGTCTCTGTTCTAGTTTTGACTGAATTACTCATTTTTATCCATCTGTAAAAATTGGATTCATTGGCAACTTCCCAATAGATAAAAACTGGAGCAGTAAATGGTGTATGCATATGTACTTAAACCCTACTTAGTATATATCTAATGGAAAATACAAACATGGTCTCTCAATATGTTCCTAATCCCTATTCTAAGGGTATGTTTTACACTGATACTAAATGTAACAAACCACCTTTTTCGATCCTCGGATTCAACACCCGAATCGACGTTAACACATTGAAAGCTGGAAAAGACAAGTCATTGGATAAGATAACAAGAAACAAATATAGTTCTCTAATAACTTTCAAAATCTCACAGCATAAGGAAAAAAGGTATAATATATAAATAAACATGATTAGTGCATAAAACTATAGTTATGTTCACAATGTCATATACATATGTCTTACAATACCAATCCAACCCAATCCTTATACATAATCAAATTCAAGTCGCCATTTCTATGTACATTATTTACAATATATACAATAAGATTCATGCCTCTCATACCATCTCGACTTTATGCACCATCAACCTAGAGATAATAATAAAAAGGAAAAAATAAGAGTGGGTAAGACTTAAGCCTGAGTGAATAAGCCATATTGTTCCACATAAACTATATAGATAGTACTATAACATAATAAGAGTCTAACGTTTTTTGTCTCTATATCTCAATTACATTTCTAACATGAAGGGTCACGCTGCTATCTGATAAACCATACTATACCATATACAGTTAACCATCGTGTTGCGAATCTATCGCATCCTGGACACATGTTCTGGACCCACCTCAATGCACTACAGAACCGCTTAACGCCCATGTCTCATATATGTATGGGACTCATGTCCTGGACCCGCCTCAATGTGCTATAGGTACGTTTACTATCCCTCCTCTATGGACCCACCTTTTGTGGTACAAGAGAGCCCATATCCTGAATCCACCTACTTGTGCCACATGATCATCGGTTGAGTCGCCTAATTGTGCCACAGTACCTATTCATGTTCCTATCGACTACAAATACTTTTATCAATACATAACTATTCTAATTAAATCACACACAATGATCACAAAACAAAGCATCCCCGTTAAGTCATTATACACAAATTCACTTCCCAAGTAGCTTCAATATGCCTTGCTAAACTCGACAACTCATCTTCATTCTATTCCAATTCGGTCCGGTTGGGTCTAGGTTCAACTATACCCAACAGGCCTTCGTTGGTTCATAGGTCCAGTTTGGATTGATCTAGCGGTACCACTAGTCGACCTGACCAGTCGACCGGTCATGATTCCTGATCGTGATTTTCGGTTGCTATTTTTGTCATCTCTTTACATCATTTTACCTCAAATCGCCTTCGATCTAGCTCTGATCTTCTAATGGTATTCCTAACATCTTAAATTACGTTTCTATAGTTATTTTACATTTAAAATTTATTCCATTTCATGGTATATGCATTAGTTTAGGCTAAAGAGTGATTTATTTAGTCTTTAGGTTTATTGATCATTATTACCCTCCCAATCCCACGATAATTCTAGATTTCCTGATTATTTGTTAATTATCTACTTGTATACCAGCTACAAATCATAAGAATAATGTTATCTACGCATTACATCAGAAGAAAGAAAAAATCACTCAAATTTTCCCTTTAATGCACCAACCCCTCGTTGTTTGGACTATTGCACCACTAGGCCTTTGGGATTCTCCTCTCGTTTTGTATAAATGCATAGTATTTTCGCCTACTTCGCTATGCCGTTGGTTTCAAGTGAATTCGTTAAGAATTAGACCGGATATTGTAATGTGAAGTTAAGTATTCTCTGGTTGGCTTTTTATAGATGGAGGGAAAGGCAACAATCTTTAAGTCTTCAAATTCAAATTTTGGCGCTCACTTAGCTTTACACAAAATCGCTCATAACTCCTTCATATAGACTCCAAACTGGACAAATGAATATACTGTGCAAATAAAAAAACAAGAGTTGCTTAAAGGTTATGGTAGAAGTTCTGTAACCCCTGCTGCTGCTCTTAAAATTGATATTTCTAAAGCCTATGATTCTATACACTGGTCATCTATTGTTAGAATAATGGCAATTATGGGATTCCCCAAAATATTTGTGCCTTGGATATATGTGTGTATCTCATCACCCACCTTTTCTATTGTAATTAATGGAAGACCAGTGGGCTTTTTCAGAAGTAGCAAAGGCATACGTCAAGGAGACCCTATATCATCTTACTTATTCTTGTTGGTTATGGAAGTTTTCACTGTTATACTTAACACAAAATACTCACAGAAATTAATTAAGTTCCATCCTAAGTGCTCTACACTTCTAATAAACTCTATAATGTTTGCTGACGATGTGATGTTGTTTACTAAGCCTGAAATTCAATCTCTGACTGGCATAATGGAAGCTCTGCAGTCTTTTTACAGTATGACAGGACTTACTATTAATCATGCTAAGTCTTCCATGTTAGTTGTGGGTGTAAGTGATGCGCTAAAAGCTGCACTTTATCAACACATAGGCTTCTCTTGCATGGATAATGATATGAGGTATCTCGGTCTCTCTTTAATTACTAAAAGAATTACTAATGCTGATTGTATTCCTTTATACGATAAGATTACTTCGGTAATGTGTGCCTGGGTGAATAGGGATTTATCCCAAAGTGGTAGACTTGTCCTAATCAAATCTGTTGTATTCTCATCTTTAGTCTACTGGGCACGTTCTCTAATCCTCCCTATGAAGCTGATGCAACTTGTTCGATCGGCCGTTAATAGATATTTTTGGACTGGCAGTATTCATAATAGGAAGTTGATACCATGCTCTTATTCAACATTTGAAACTCCCATGAAGCTTGGCGATCTGGGTGTTATTAACCCTAGGAAGTGGAACCATGTTGCAGTTAGTACTCATTTTGATGCCATCATCAACAAGAGAGGTACAATATGGGTAAAATGGATATGGCAACATTGCATTAAGTCCAGATACTTTTGGTGTATGGACATTTCACAAAATAGCAGCTGGATATGGAGGAATATTCTGAAGCTTAAAGAAGTTTATCTACCTATTATACAATATCAAGTAACTGTTATCTCTGAAGTTAGCTTCTGGCATGAACCATGGTCTAGTAAAGGTCTTATCCTATCCAAAGTTTGTGATTATCAATAGATACAACAATCTGGTATACACTATGATGCAAAAGCCAACGACTACTTTCATGAAGGGAAAATGCAGCTGTCAAATACTAGTAATCAAATGCTCAAGAATTTGTGGACTGATATTCAAGCCAAATCCTACTCTGCTCAACAACTTGATGTTGTTACATGGGACTTGAAACCACATAGTGTCAAAGGTGTGTACAACTTTTGTTCTGCTTTTTCTCCTCTTCCAGCTACCAAGTGGTTTTCAGTTATCTGGTCTAATGACTCTGTCCCTTCTCAAAACTTGATGATGTGGAAAGTTTTAAATCAGGCACTTCTAACTAGAAGTAAATTAAACAACATTGGAATGCAATGCCCCTCTTTATGTCTGTTTTGTGACATGTATGAGGAAAGCACTGAACATCTTTATTTTGAATGCCCTGTCCTCAAATATTTGATGAACAGAATCAGTTACATTACTGGCTATAACCTTTTTTCTGGTAGTTCGAGTATGGTCTGGATTATCATATACATGGCTATGAGATGGAGATGTGATGGATCAAGAGTGTTAGTTGTATGTTTGAAAATATACATGATGCTAATTTGGAAGGAAAGGAATGCAATAATTTTTGAAAACCAAAGGAAAAAGATTGAAGTTCTATGGCAAGATGTAAAGAAAGCCATCCACATGCAATTGACGAATGGCAACAGAGTTTTCCCTGACAATTTTAGTCATGGCTGGGCTTGAGTTCTTGTTGTTCTTTCTTTTGTTCTTTTAGTCTAGTTCTTTTCTCTTTTTCTATTTTTTCTCTTATTCTTCTGTGTTTTTGTACTCTTTTATTGTGTTGCAATAAAACTGGTAGGGGCCCAGTCAACCCCGCTGGCTTTGCCAAAAAAAAACAAAAAAAAAACAAGACGTTCGCAATGACGCTAGTTTCATCATCAAATTCCAAAGTTAGAAATGGCCATTTTGTCCCTTCTTATTTTTAATTAATGTTATTTATATATTAAATCTAATTATTTAATACTATTGTATTGTTAATGTTTTAATGATCATATATTTCAAATTTTTGAGGTACTACACTTATAATGGGTTATAACTTGAATAGTGGATCTAAGTAAGATAATTTTTCATAGCCTGTTTATGCTATAAATACATCTAAAAGCCTCATTCTAAAATACAAATTTTTTCTGATCTATCTAAAATAAATTATATCTATGGAGAGATAGGTACTGATTCCTCCAACTTCTTCCAAATGTCATGCAATCCATAAGGGAGCTTCTCGATGTTGTATTATGCTTAGCCTCCAAGTTTCATGCCAATTGGATTAGTAGAACTCGAGTTATTAACCGATCTTTGTTGCAATATGGTGTTAAAGCTGATTATAGCTGATCCCTATGGATGGATATGTACCGATCCCTCCAACTTGATCCAAAAGCTATGCGATCCCTATCCGGTGTTCCACATATTCTAATTAGCTTGTCCTTCAAGTTTAATGTCAATTGGATGTGTAGATGTTGAGATATTCATCGATCTTCGCTATGAAATTGGGTTTCGTCAACCCCTAAGAGAGATAGGTACCGATCCCTCTTACTTCATCCAAATGATATGCGATCCCTAGGGTAGGATCGCTAGGGTCCTCACATCTTGCGCACAAAATTTCATATGTGTTGGACTTGTAGATTGTGAGATATTGATTATTTTCCACAAGAATGCCTTTGTACTCTGAAGTATGTCGATCCCTATTGTTGGAACCAATCTACGCCGATCCCTCTTATACATTGAGCCATATTCCATACTTCGAACATTCTGTCTGGCACATCTATTCATTCCGTTCAACCTTGACTTGATATTATTATATGTACTTGATTTCTAGCCCCTAGAATCATCGCTCTGGACTCATTGTCCTTAATAATTATGAAATTTATTGGGTTAAATTCGCTTATATACTGCCTTGGCAAAAGGTGGGTTAACACTTTGCCTCCCAAAACATGCCTTGCGATAGGAAGGCGTGTTTTGAATCGCCATAAATCCAAAATCCGAAGTCCATAATCCATCGATAGCCATATTATCCAATCCTTTGCCAATCCAAATCCATGATCGCTACGGATTGTTAGTGAAATCCATGACCATTCCGAGTCGATATCCAATTCCGAACCCGCGATCTCTTCAGATTGTTGGCCAAAGCCCAAACCACTCCAGGCCCATATCCAAATCCATAGTCGTTCAAAGCTGATATCCAATCCATAACCTCTCTTGGTTGTTGTCCTAATCCAAATACTCGATCTCACTGGATCCTTGTCGAGCACAATACATACTCGATGACCCAAACAGGCCGATCCATCATGTTCGAGCGAAGCGACCTACCCCTTACCAGGCATAGTCCATACCTGACGTCCTTGATCTCTCCAGATCCTTGCCGAGCACAATCCATACTCGACGACCCGAGTTGGTCAATCCATCGCGTTCGAGCGAAGCGACCTATCTCTTGCTAGGCATAGTCATACTTGATGACCTTGATCTCTTCGGATCCTTGCCGAGCACAATCCATACTCGACGACCTGAGTAGGTCAATCCATTGCGTTTGAGTGAAACGACCTACCTCTTTCCCGGCATAATCCATACCTAAAGACCTGTGTTATCCATTACATTGATCCAAATTTATGCATTCCTAAGTCCATAAAATAAGAGTCCATACAACCAATAAACCAGAGTTCAAATAAAACTTGAAAAACAAGAGTTCGATGCAAACAAGAAGAATTTTTTTTCACAAACCCTAGCATTACAGTTTATCATCATCTCAGAGCATGCCAGGGGACCATCCTCAACCCCATACATGTTTAAGTGACTTAGCCGTCCTACTGTGGAGTTTGCTACTTATTCCATGCCATCTCGATCAATTGATGACAAGTTGATGATGATGCCTTGATTCTATGCAATTTTCATTCGACGTGGATGGTGGTTTCTCCTGTTCCACCGTCGCAGCCTGAGTCCTTATGTATTGTTGTAGCTAACCATTCCTCACGTGTTCCTCAATGATATCCTTCAAATGCATGCAGTCATTTGTATTTTGTCCATCCAGCTCATGGAATAGGCAGCGCTTTTCGGATGTCCATTCGCGTTTGGAGGGTTCCCTCTTGGCCGGCCTTCGATATGGAAGGCGCCCTTGAGTATCCAGATATATCCGTTCTAGGGTTTCATTCAATTCTGAGTAAGAAGAAAATTTGGGTTCCTCCTCTGTCGCTTCGATTCATCGAAGCTATTATCCATGTTCCGTTTACCCCTGTCCTTTCCTGAGCTTTCACCGGGTGCTTCTCCACCTCGTACCGTATTAACTTCTGTTGCATCTTTATCAGCTTTCACATCTTCTTGTCGTAGAAACCTTTTTGCTTCATGGTAGAATTCCCCGAGATCCATCAGTGTATCCCGTACCAGTGATATCTTAAAATCTGAATTATTTGCAACTCCTGACGTTACCGCCATAAAAACCAGCGATGGATCTGGTCGATCCACCGAAACAACTGCCGCATCGAACCAGGTTAAGAAATCCTTGACTGGTTCTCCTGCCCATTGCTTTACTAATGTTAATGTCATCACATTCTTAGGTCTCGTAATGTGAACCCAAAACTGCTTCATAAATCTTTCGACCAATTCTATCCATGTGCTAAAAGAATCGCTTTCCAAATGTCTGAATCATAGCGCAGCTACATCCGTTAAGTACACGGGGAAACATCGTGCCAGGACTTCTTCTCATGCCCCCAATACTTCCATGTGCCGTATATACCTCATCATATGTATAGTTGGATCTGACTATCCGTCATAAGCTTCCAGTGTTGGTAGTTTGAATTCTGGTGGATTCCTAGCATCCCTGATATTTGGAGTGAATGGACTTCTATTTACATCCTCCAGATCCTTGTTCACTAGTCCTCCACGCATAGCTCGCCTTATCATCTCCGCAAACCTATCATTGTCTTCAAATTTTATTCTCCTATCTGTTGGATCTTATGTTTTGATTAATGATGAGAAATTCAACTGACACGAAGATTCATGAATCTACGACAAAGAACTACGAAGACCGGACTCAAAAATATGAAGTATGGTTCATATATATGTTTTTTTAGAGTCGAAGTCCAGTTTTAGTAATGTTAAAATCTATCCTCAAGTAGTTCACAAACACAGACATGCACGACAAAATTTATTTTCAGAAATAAGCTTTTATATGCATGAAACTTCATGGTCAGTCGACTAAATTAACCCACTCAGTCGATTGAACTTGTGTACGTGCATATATATATATATATATATATATTAAATTACTCTTAGTCGACTAAATATTCAAAGGCCCCACTTTACAAAATATCCAGTTGACTAAATCAAAATTTCAGTCGACTGAATATGAATATTTTTGCACTATTTTTTCACTGTTTTAATTAAGTTGACTAACTATGAATATTCAGTCAACTGAATATTTTTCAACTGTCATATTTTAAAATTTTCTAAAAAGACACCACTCTTCTTGAAGAGGAATCTCTTCCATGAAGAGTTGCAACGATTACCTTTGATCATAACTCTTAACCAAGAGTTGTAACTCTATATTCTCTATAAATACATTCTCAATTCAAGATCAAAGAACTTAACTTACTTAATTTTCTATTCTCTACTCTCTTGAATTCAAATATCTATTGCTTACGAACATAATTCTATATTTCTTAAGCAATCTAAAACTTCCTAATCTCATATACACACAACTACACACATTATACTTGAGGAAAAGAATATGGGAAGGGTGTACTTCATTCGACAAATCTGTGTTGTAACAAGAGCACGCAAAGTCAAGAAAACATTTCATTTATATCAAAGTCCTATTCGGTTGCTTAGGCGGGAAAATCCTGTTCGGTTGCTCAGGTAGTCAAAGTCATGTTCGGTTGCTCAGGCATTGTAAACCTATTCCTCCGGGTTCAGTGAGGGTTGCTAGTTTGAATTCCAGAAGGAATCTGGGACTGGACGTAGAACGGGAAGTTCGAACCAGTATAAAAATCTCTGGTGTCATCTTCATTACTGCTCTTTACTTTTATATTTTTTATTCCGCACATATATATAGTATTAGTTTATATTCCACATTACTCGATCCTATAGCACAGTTACTTTCATTTGGTATCAGAGCCTGAAATTCTTGAGATCGTAACAACATCTTAGAATAAATGAAAGAGATCTAATCAAGGCAATAGGAAGAGGAAGAGCAATAAAGAAGAATCAAAGGAGCAAACAAACAAATGCTTCATGGCTAAACTCATATCACAATCGGTATGCTTAGATTCTTTATATAAAGATCTTTTGTTAGCACATGATGAATTATTAAAAGATTGTAAAACTTTGAATAAAGTTAATAGAATTGCTTTAACTAAGTTAAAAGATTGTGAGCAAGAAATTTCCAATTTAAAAGAGGAAAATAAATTTTTGGTAAAACAAACTAAATGTTTTGAAAATACCGTAGAAGAACTTGTTTTACAAAAAGATTTCCTACAAAAAGAAAATGAGCAGTTAGAAGATAAAAACAATGATCTTTTGGAGGAAATCAATGTTTTGCAAAATAAAAATACATTTTTGGAAAATTCTTTAAATAATTCTATCTCTTTAATATTGTCTCTTGAAAAAGAGAATGAATCTTTAATTAAAAAGAATTTAGAATGATCTAAAGAATGCGAGATTTAAAAGATAATAGTAATATTTTGCAAAAAGAAGTTTATAATTCTAAAGCAAATTTTGAAAGATTAAATAAAAAAATCATTAATTTTAACAAAGGTAAAGATATCTTATCTACCTTAGTTACAAATTCGAAAGCTCACAATGATAAAAGCGGTTTGGGCTATAAACAAGCTAAAAGTAAAAATAGTGCTAGATATGCATTCTTGTATACTAATTTTAGTGCTAGTACTAGTAACCAAGATAGTTTTAAAACCAGTTTCAATCATAATAGTACTTTGTTTAGAAATGATAGAAATTATTTCTCAAGTACTAAGCTAATGATTAATAGTGTTAAGATATGGATTCTAGCTAATATGATTGATCATGATAAACAACTTTACATTAGCAACTATTATAAGAATGCGATTTGTAATGAAAACTATATCCATAAAGGTTCAACCACACCCAAATGGGTATGGTTTCCTAAAAATTAGGAAATTATAAGAAACTTGGGTATCGCATGCTTTAATTGTTAATTTTTTTGATACCTTAGATTATAAGTAGTAGTTATTTTTAAAATTGTTTCATTATTTTTTCTTTTAAAGGGTACAACCACACCTATTTTGATAAGATTTTCATCCTATGATTAACCCTTGGACCCTAACATAGTAAGGGGGTACCAAAATGATTATTATTTATTACAGGTACTTGGAGAAACAAAAGGAAAATGATAGATTTTGGAATTTTAAAGGATGTTCCATATATTTAATAAAATTATGTCGTCATATAAACTCTCCTTTTTGTCGATGACAAAGGGGGAGAAAGATATTGCTCTAACACTATTTGCAGTAGGAATAAAAGCACGGATTCAGGGGGATAAACTGAAAGATAAGGCTAGCATTTATTCAGGGGGGGATATAGAACTACGGAGCAATATTGTTGAGATTCATTCATATCACAAATGGAGTTGTCATCATCAAAAGGGGGAGAATGTTGGATCTTATGATTTGATTCATGACAAGAAATTCAACCGACACGAAGATTCATGAATCTACGACAAAGAATTACGAAGACCAGACTCAACAATATGAAGTATGGTTCATATATATGTCGTTTAGAGTCAAAGTCTAGTTTTAGCAATGTTAAAATCTATCCTGAAGTAGTTCACAAACACAGACAAGCACGACAAAATTTATTTTCAAAAATAAGCTTTTATATGCATGAAACTTCCTGGTCAGTTGACTAAATTAACCCACTCAGTCGACTGAACCTATGTACGTGCATATATATATATTTTAAATTACTCTTAGTCGACTAAATATTCAAAGGCCCGACTTTACAAAATATTCAGTCGACTAAATCAAAATTTCAGTCGATTGATATGAATATTTTTGCACTATTTTTTCTCTGTTTTAATTCAGTCGACTAACTATGAATATTTAGTCAATTGAATATTTTCCAACTGTCATATTTTAAAATTTTCTGAAAAGACACCACTCTTCACGAAGAGGAATCTCTTCCATGAAGAGTTGCAACGATTACCTTTGAGCATTACTCTTAACCAAGAGTTATAACTCTATATTCTCTATAAATACATTCTCAATTCAAGATCAAAGAACTTAACTTACTTAATTTATATTCTCTACTCTCTTGAATTCAAATATCTATTACTTACGAACATAATTCTATATTTCTAAGCAATCTAAAACTTCCTAATCTTCATATACACACAATTACACACATTATACTTGAGGAAAAGATTATAGGAAGGGTGTACTTCATTTGACAAATCTATGTTGTAACAAGAGCATGCAAAGTCAAGAAAACATTTCATTTATATCAAAGTCCTATTCGGTTGCTCAGGCGGGAAAATCATGTTTGGTTGCTCAAGTGGTCAAAGTCCTGTTCGGTTGCTCAAGCGGTGTAAACCTATTCCTCTGGGTTAAGTGAGGGTTGCTAGTTTGAATTCCAGAAGGAGTCTGGGACAGGACGTAGAATGTAAAGTTCGAACTAGTATAAAAATCTCAGGTGTCATCTTCATTACTACCCTTTACTTTTATATTTTTTATTCCACGCATATATATAGTATTAGCTTATATTCCATATTACTCGATCCTATAGCACAGTCACTTTCACTATCAACATGTCCAAGCTGCCCCCCGAGTCTACAAGGGAATTCTAGAACGTATTTCTCCAAACGAGCATTCGAATTCTGATTCGCACCAAGCTCCATAGGATTGATCGTAGGTCCACCAGCATCACGATCAACCAGACCCAGGGGCATGCCCCTTAGTCTTTAGGGATCGGTACCGAACCCTCTGGAGGGATCGGTGACGATCCCTCTGGGATGGCAGGGGACTGTTCCTGGCTGCTCTGTTCAATTCCTTTGTCCATTGGCTCCATTTCCATGCTCCCGGATCTGATTTCCAGCGATTTCTACTGCTTCAACTCCTTGATTCTATGCTCCAGCTTGTCTGATTTGTTGGAGTAAATTCTGCATTATTTCCTCCTATCTTTTCAGTATCCTCTCCTGCATAGCATTCATCATCATTTCCATTTCATCCCTGGTGATGTAGATAGATGTCTGATTAGCCCCATCTCTTAAGGAAGCCTCCTGACTCCCTCCATGGTGGCTCCTTTCTAGTACCACTCTCCTTGTTGATTGCCTAGTCATTGCTTTCTAGATCCAAGTATCCAAGCTTTCAAATTTAAGATCCTAGCTTCCAAATCCTTGCATTCAAGTCCTTCTCAGTGAAAGCACCAAAATGTTGGCATCAGAATTGGCCACCAACACCTAATTATGCAAAATCTCCAATATCACTTCCTATCATAGAAATATGAAGAGAAATAAATGAAGAACAAAATTAAAACAATCAGAAAGAAAGTAAAAGAAGACAAGATTTATAGTGGTTCGGCTAACTCTGGCCTAGGTCCACCCCCAAATAATCCTTTTTATTATACTGAAGTTAGTTTACAGTTACAATCCGAAATCCAAGAATAAAATTGAAAGAGTGTAGCTTAGGTTGAAGATAAAGAGAAGCAGAAAGAAGATCTCTTTTCTGACGCCATGCCTACTGTATTTATAGGGAAAGACGTGCACGGATTGAGCTGAAATTTTGACAGAAGGTTCGAGAAACCAAGAGCAGGCCACCAAAAATTTCCAGGCCCTTTGGGGCCCACAATAGAGATCCGTACGGATCCCTAATTTGGTGGCCAAATAGGGTGCGATCAATCTTGCGAGTTCCCCATGTTGTCAGCTACTTGCCCTCCAAATTTCGTGCCATTTCGACTTACGGTTTGTGAGATATCGCGTTTTCTGCGAAGTGGTGTTGTTTAAATCCTGACTTCTGCCAATCCCTATGGAGGGATAGGTACCGATCCCTCCAACTTCTTCAAAATGACATGCGATCCCTATGGGACGTTCACCATGTTGTATTATGCTTAGCCTCTAAAATTTATGCCAATTGGATTAGTAAAACTAGAGTTATTGACCGATCTTTGTTGCAATATAGTGTTAAGGCTGATTATAGCCGATCCCTATGGAGGGATAGGTACCGTTCCCTCCAACTTGCTCCAAATGCTATGTGATCCCTATAGGGTGTTCCACATGTTCTAATTAGCTTGTCGTCCAAGTTTCATCTCAATTGGATGTGTAGATGTTGAGATATTGATCGATCTTCGCTATGAAATAGGGTTTAGCCGACCCCTAAGTGGGATAGGTATCGATCCCTCTTAATTCATCCAAATGATATACAATCCGTAGGGTAGGATCCCTAAGGTCCCCACATCTTGATCAAAAAATTTCATATGTGTTGGACTTGTAGAACGTGAGATATTGATTATTTTCCACAAGGATGCATTTGTACTCTGAAGTATGTCGATCCCTGTAGTTGGAACCAATCCACGCCGATCCCTCTTATACATTGAGCCATATTCGATACTTCCAACATTCTTCCTGGCATATCTATCAATTCCATTCAGCCTCGATTTGATATTATTATCTGTACTTGATTTTTGGGCCCTACAATCATTGCTCTGGACTCATCGGCTTTAATAATTGTGAAGTCTATTAGGAAAAATCCGCATGTATACTGCCTTGGCAAAAGGTGGGTTCACACTTTGCCCTACAAAACATGCCTTGCGATAGGAAGGCGTGTTTTGAATCGCCATAAATCCAAAATCCGAAGTCCATAATCCATCGATAGCCATATTATCCAATCCTTTGCCAATCCAAATCCATGATCTCTCCAGATCGCTAGTGAAATCCATGACCATTCCGAGTCGATATCCAATTTCGAACCGCGATCTCTCCGGATTGTTAGCCAAAGCCCAGACCGCTCCGGGTCCATGTCCAAATCCATAGCTGTTTGAAGCTGATATCCAAATCCATAACCTCTCTGGGTTTTTATCCTAATCCAAATCCTCGATCTCACTGGATCCTTGTCAAAGACAATCCATACTCGATGACCTAAGCAGGCCGATCCATCGCATTCGAGGGAAGCAACCTACCCCTTACCAGGCATAGTCCATACCTGACGACCTTGATCTCTCCGGATCCTTCCCAAGCACAATCCATACTCGACGACCTGAGTAGGTCAATCCATCGCGCTCGAGAAAAGTGACCTATCCCTTGCCAGGCATAGTCCATACCTGAAGACCTTGATCTCTCTGGATCCTTGCCGAGCACAATCCATACTCGACGACCTGGGTAGGTCAATCCATCGCGTTCGAGCGAAGTGACCTATCCCTTGCCAGGTATAATCCATACCAGATGACCCGTGTTATCCATTACATTGATCCAAATTTAAGCATTCCCAAGTCCATAAAATAACAACCAACAAACCAAAGTTCAAATAAAACTAGAAAAACAAGAGTTCGAAGCAAACAAGAAGAAAAAACAATTTTCATAAACCCTATCATTACGGTTTAACATAAACTTAGAGCATGCCTAGGGACCATCCTCGATCCCGTACATGTGTAAGTGACTTAGCCATCCTACTGTGGAGTTTGCTACTTATTACATGCCATCCCGATCAATTGATGACAAGTTGATGATGATGCCTTGATCCTGTGCCATTTTCATTCGAGGTGGACGGTGGCTGTTCCTGTACCACAGTTGCAGCCCGAGTCCTTATGTATTGCTGTAACTGATCATTCCTCATGTATTCCTCAATGATATCCTTCAAATGCCTGCAGTCATTTGTATTATGTCCATCCAACTCATGGAATAGGCAGCGCTATCCTGATGTCTGTTCGCGTTCGGAGGGTTCCCTCTTGGCTGGCCTTCGATATGGAAGTCGCCCTGGAGTATCTAGATATATTTGTTCTATGGTTTCATTCAATTCCGAGTAAGAAGAGAATTTGGGTTCCCCCCTCTGTCGCTTCGATCCATCGTAACTATTATCCATGTTTCGTTTACCCTTGTCCTTTCCTGAGCTTTCACCGGGTGGTTCTCCACCTCGTACCGTATTAACTTCTATTGCACCTTCATCAGCTTTCACATCTTCTTGTCGTAGAAACCTTTCTGCTTCATGGTAGAATTCCCCGAGATTCATCAATGGATCTCGTATCAGTGATATCTTAAATATGAAATATCTGCAACTCTTGACATTGCCGCCGTCAAAACCATCGATGGATCTGGTTGATCCACCGAAACAACTGCCGCATTGAACCCGGTTAAGAAATCCTTGAGTGATTCTCCTACCCATTGCTTTACTAATGTCAATGTCATCACATTCTTAGGTCTCATAATGTGAACCCAAAACTGCTTCATAAATCTTTTGACCTATTCCGTCCATGTGCTAATAGAACCACTTTCCAACTGTCTAAACCATAGCGTAGCTACATCCGTTAAGTACATGGGGAAACTTCGTGCCATGACTTCTTCTGATGCCCCCAGTACTTCCATGTGCCATATATACCTCATCATATGCATAGTTGGATCTGACTTTTCGTCATAAGCTTCCAGTGTTGGTAGTTTGAATTCTGGTGGATTCTTATCATTCCTGATATTTGGAGCGAATGGACTTCTATTTACATCCTCCAGATCCTTGTTCACTAATCCTCCATTATTAGCTCGCCTTAACATCTCCGCAAACCTGTCATTGTCTTCCAATGGTGATCTCCTATCATCGTGTCCAAGCTGCCCTCCGAGACTACGAGGGAATTCTGGAACGTATTCCTCCGGACGAGCATCCAAATTCCGATTCGCACCAAGATCCATGGGATCGATCGCAGGTCCTCCAGCATCACGATCAACCAGATCCGGGGGCATGCCCCCTAGCCTTTGGGGTCGGTAGTGAACCCTCTAGAGGGATCGGTGCCGATCCCTCTAGGATGGCAGAGGATTTCCCCTGGCTGCTCTGTTCTATTCCTTTGTCCATTGGCTCCATTTCCATGCTCCCAGTTTTGATTTCCAGCGATTCCTACTGCTTCAACTCCTTGATTTTGTGCTCTAGCTTATCTAATCTATTGGAGTAAATTCTGCATCATCTCCTCCTGTCTTTTCAGCATCCTCTCCTGCGTAGCATCCATCATCGTTTCCATTCCATCCTTGGCGATGTAGAAAGATGCTTGATTAGCTCCAGCTCCTAAGGAAGCCTCCTGACTCCCTCCATGGTGGCTCTTTCCAGTAGCACTCTCCTTGTCGATTGCCTAATCATTGCTTTCTAGATCTAAATATCCAAGCTTCCAAATCTAAGATCCTATCTTCCAAATCCTCGCGTGTAGGTCCTTCTCAGTGAAAGCACCAAAATGTTGGCATCAAAATTGGCCACCAACACCCAATTATGCAAAAGCTCTAATATCCAATCACAGAAATATGAAGAGAAATAAATGAAGAACAAAAATAAAACAATCTAAAAGCAAGTAAAATGAGACAAGATATATAGTGGTTCGGCTACCTCTGGCCTATGTCCACTCCCAAATAATTCATTTTATTATACCGAAGTTTGTTTACAGTTACAATCTGAAATCCAAGAATAAAATTGTCAGAGTGTAGCTTAGGTTGAAGATAAAGAGAAGTAGAAAGAAGACTCCTTTTTTGATGCCATGCCTGCTGTATTATTGGGGAAGACGTGCACGGATCTAGCTGAAATTTTGACAGAAGGTTTGAGAGACCAAGACGAGGCCACCCAAAAATTTCCAAGCTCATTGGGGCCA
Source organism: Allium fistulosum (assembly GCA_030737815.1). NCBI lineage: Eukaryota > Viridiplantae > Streptophyta > Magnoliopsida > Asparagales > Amaryllidaceae > Allium > Allium fistulosum. The sequence continues at coordinate 156,044,264 of CM060902.1, forward strand.
ACAATAGGGATCAGTAATGATCCCTATTTTGGTGTCCAAATGGAGTACGATCCCTCTGGGGAGTTCTTTATGATGTTAGCTACTTGCCCCCCAAATTTCGTGCCATTTCGACTTACGATTTGTGAGATATCGCGTTTTCCGAGAAGTGGTGTTGTTTAAATTTCGACTTCTACCAATCCCTATGGAGGGATAGAACCGATCCCTTCAACTTCTTCCAAACGACATGTGATCCCTATAGGAGCTTCTCTATGTTGTATTATGCTTAGCCTCTAAGTTTCATGCCAAATGGATGAGTAGAACTCGAGTTATTGACCGATCTTTATTGCAATATGGTGTTAAGGCTGATTATAGCCGATCCCTATGGAGGGATAGATACCGATCCCTCCAACTTGCTCCAAATGCTATGCGGTCCTTATGGGTTGTTCCACATGTTCTAATTAGCTTGTCCTCTAAGTTTCATATCAATTGGATGTGTAGATGTTGAGATATTGATCGATCTTCACTATGAAATAGGGTTTAGCCGACCCCTCAGAGGGATAAGTATCGATCCCTCTTACTTCATCCAAATGATATGCGATCCTTAGGGTAGGATCCCTAGGGTCCCCACATCTTGCTCACAAAATTTCATATGTATTGGACTTGTAGATCATGAGATATTGATTGTTTTCCGCAAGAATGCCATTGTACTCTGAAGTATGTCAATCCCTGTTGTTGGAACCAATCTACGCCGATCCCTCTTATACATTGATCCATATTCCATACTTCGAACATTCTGCCTGGCATATCTATCGATTTCATTCAACCTTGACTTGATATTATTATCTGTACTTGATTTCTGGGCCCTAAAATCATCGCTCTGGACTCATCGGCCATAATAATTATGAAGTCTATTGGGTTAAATCCGTATACTGCCTTGGCAAAAGGTGGGTTAACACTTTGCCCTCCAAAACATGCCTTGCGATAGGAAGGCATGTTTTGAATCGTCATAAAACCAAAATCCGAAGTCCATAATCCATCGATAGCTATATTATCCAATCCTTTACCAATCCAAATCCATGATCTCTCCGGATCGTTAGTGAAGTCCCTGACCATTTCGAGTCGATATCCAATTTCGAACTGCGATCTCTCCGGATTGTTAGCCAAAGCCCAGACCGCTCCAGGTCCATATCCAAATCCACAGCTGTTCGAAGCTGGTATCCAAATCCATAACTTCTCTGGGTTGTTATACTAATCTGAAGCCTTGATCTCACTGGATCTTTGCCGAGCACAATCCATACTCGACGACCTAAGCAGGTCGATCCATCGCATTCGAGCGAAGCGACCTACCCCTTACCAGGCATAGTCCATACCGACGACCTTGAACTCTCCGGATCCTTGTCGAGCACAATCCATACTCGATGACCTGAGTATGTCAATCCATTGTGTTCAAGCGAAGCGACCTATCCCTTACCAGGCATAGTCCATACTTGACAACCTTGATCTCTTCGGATTCTTGCCAAGCACAATCCATACTCGACGACCTGAGTAGGTCAATCTATCGCGTTCGAGCGAAGCGACCTACCCCTTGCCAGGTATACTCCATACCAGACGACTTGTGTTATACATTACATTGAATCAAATTTAAGCATTCCTAAGTCCTTAAAATAAGAGTCTGTACAAAAAATAACCAGACTTCAAATAAAACTAGAAGAACAAGAGTTCAAAGCAAACAAGAAGAAAAAACAAATTTCACAGATCCTAGTATTACGGTTTATCATCATCTCAGAGCATGCCTAGGGACCGTTCTCGATCCCGTACATGTGTAAGTGACTTAGCCGTCCTACTGTGGAGTTTGCTACTTATTCCATGCCATCCCGATCAATTGATGACAAGTTGATGATGATGCCTTGATCCTGTGCCATTTTCATTCGAGGTGGACGGTGGCTGGTCATGTTCCACCGTAGCAGCCCGAGTCCTTACATATTGTTGTATCAGATCATTCCTCACGTGTTCCTCAATGATATCATTCAAATGCCTGTAGTCATTTGTATTATGTACATCCAGCTCATGGAATAGGTAGCGCTTTCCTGATGTCCGTTCGCGTTCGGAGGGTTCCCTCTTTGTCGGCCTTCTATATGGAAGGCGCCCTCGAGTATATAGATAAATCCGTTCTAGGGTTTCATTCAATTCTGAGTAAGAAGTGAATTTGGGTTCCCCCTCTGTCACTTTGATCCACTGAAGCTATTATCCATGTTCCGTTTACCCTTGTCCTTTCCTAAGCTTTCACTGAGTGGTTCTCCACCTCGTACCGTATTAACTTCTATTGCATCTTTATCAGCTTTCGCATCTTCTTGTCGTAGAAACCTTTCTACTTCATGGTAGAATTCCCCGAGATCCATCGGTGGATCCCGTATCAGTGATATCTTAAAATATGAATTATCTGCAACTCCTGACATTGTTCTATCAAAACCATCGATGGATCTGGTCAATCCACCGAAACAACTGCCGCATTGAATCTGGTTAAGAAATCCTTGAGTGATTCTCCTGCCCATTGCTTTACTGATGTCAATGTCATCACATTCTTAGGTCTCGTAATGTGAACCCGAAACTGCTTCATTAATCTTTCGACCAATTCCGTCCATGTGCTAATAGAACCGCTTTCCAACGGTCTGAACCATAGCGCAACTACATCCGTTAAGTACAAGGGGAAACATCATGCCAGGAATTCTTCTGATGCCCCCGTACTTCCATGTGCCGTATATACCTCATCATATGCATAGTTGGATCCGACTTTCCGTCATAAGCTTCCAATGTTGGTAGTTTGAATTTTGGTGAATTCCTAGCATTTCTGATATTTGGAAAGAATGGACTTCTATTTACATCCTCCAGATCTTTGTGCACTAATCCTCCACGGATAGCTCGCCTTATCATCTTCGCAAACCTATCATTGTCTTCTAATGGTAGTCTCCTTTCATCATGTCCAAGCTGCCCCCGAGTCTACGAGGGAATTCTAGAACGTATTCCTCGGACGAGGATCAAAATTCCGATTCTCACTAAGCTCCACGGGATCGATCACAAGTCCTCCAGAATCACGATCAACCAGACCCGGGGGCATGCACCCTAGCCTTTGGGGATTGGTATCGAGCCCTCGGGGAGGAATGGTGCCGATCCCTCTGGGATGGCAGGGGACTGCCTCCGGCTGCTCTGTTCTATTCCTTTATCCATTTACTCCACTTCCATGCTCCCAGTTCTGATTTCCAGCGATTCCTTCTGCTTCAACTCCTTGATTCTGTGCTCCATCTTGCCTAATCTGTTAGAGTAAATTTTGCATCATCTCCTCCTGTCTTTTCAGCATCCTCTCCTGCATTGCATCCATCATCGTTTCCATTTCATCCCTAGTGATGTAGATAGCTGCTTGATTAACTCCAACTCTTAAGGAAGCCTCCTGACTCTCTCCATGATGGCTCCCTCCCGGTAGCACTCTCCTTATTGATTGCCTAGTTATTGCTTTCTAGATCCAAGCTTCCAAATCCTCGCGTGCAAGTCCTTCTCAATGAAAGCACCAAAATGTTGACATCAAAATTGGCCACCAACACCCCATTATGCAAAATCTCTAATATCCAATCCAATCACAGAAATATAAAGAGAAACAAATGAAGAACAAAATTAAAACAATCAGAAAGCAAGTAAAAAGAGACAGGATTTATAGTGGTTCAACTAACTCTGGCCTATGTCCACTCCCAGAAAATCCTTTTTATTATACTGAAGTTTGTTTACAGTTACAATTAAAATCCAAGAATAAAATTGACAAAGTGTAGCTTAGGTTGAAGATAAAGAGAAGCAGAAAGAAGATCCCTTTTCTGACGTCATGCCTGCTGTATTTATAGGGGAAGATGTGCATGGATCGAGCTGAAATTTTGACAGAAGGTTCGAGAGACCAAGAAAAGGCCACCCAAAAATTTCCAGGCCCATTGGGGCCAGCAATAGGAATCGGTACCAATCCCTATTTTTGTGTCCAAATGGAGTGAAATCCCTCTGGGAAGATCCCCATGATGTTAGCTACTTGCCTTCCAAATTTCGTGCCATTTTGACTTACAGTTTGTGAGATAACGTGTTTTCTGCAAAGTGGTGTTGTTTAAATCCTGACTTTAGCCGATCCCTATGGAGGGATAGGTATTGATCCCTCCAACTTCTTCCAAATGCCATGCAATCTGTTTGGGAGTTTCTCCATGTTGTATTATGCTTAGCCTTCAAGTTTCATGCCAATTGGAATAGTAGAACTCGAGTTATTGACCGATCTTTGTTGCAATATGGTGTTAAGGCTGATTATAGTCGATCCCTATGGAGGGATAGGTATTGATCCCTCTAACTTGCTCCAAATTCTATGCGATCCCTATAGGGTGTTCCACATGTTCTAATTAGCTTTTCCTCCAACTTTCATGTCAATTGGATGTGCATATGTTGAGAAATTGATCGATCTTCGTTATGAAATAGGGTTAGCCGACTCCTAAGAGGGATAGGTACCGATCCCTCTTACTTCATCCAAATGATATACGATCCCTAGGGAAGGATCCCTAAGGTCCCCACATCTTGATCAAAAAATTTCATATGTGTTGGACTTGTAGATAGTGAGATATTGATTGTTTTCCACAATAATGCCTTTGTACTCTGAAGTATGTCGATCCCTGTTGTTGGAACCAGTCTACGATGATCCCTCTTATACATTGAGCCATATTCCATACTTTGAACATTCTGCTTGGCATATCTATCAATCCATTCAACCTTGACTTGATATTATTATCTGTACTTGACTTCTGGGCCCTACAATCATCGCTCTGGACTCATCGGCCTTAATAATTGTGAAGTCTATTGGGTTAAATCCGCTCATATACTGCCCTGGCAAAAGGAGGGTTAACAGGTACCTCATAAACAACTCACTTTTAACTAAACCAGAAGGTCCCAGGTTTTTAACTTGATACCAACAATCTTCATCTAATCAATTAAGCCCCAAACGATATAATAAATCGATAGTTAAATTCACCCATAAGCATAACAAATCTATGATTTAACTTATAATTCATTGTTTAACAACCAAAACCTAGCTATTAAACCCTAATATCGATTCAAAATCAAAAATGCCCAAATAAAACCCTAACTGTAATTCAAATTTGTCGATTTAATTGGTTAAAATGAAAATCGTATCTCGATTTAAGCTGGGATGCCAAAAGATGGGAGGATTTTGAATAAAAGTTAGGAAATTAAAAACTCTGCTTCGAGTTTGATGTTGTAGGTAAAAGGAGAATAAAGAAGAAGGACGAGTATTGATAGAAAGAAAGAGGAGGCACAGGTGCTATTGATCTAAATTCAAATAGACGGCTCAGATTTGTGGGAATATCGATAGGTGTCAAGCGCTAATGTCAAGAAATTGACTTGAAAAGTCAATGTTTTCTCTACACTAAGGGGAAAATGTTACTACAAACCATGATGCTGAAAGTATGTAAAGCGTGTTGCACAAGGATATCGTGTCCTCGAGGATGACGAACTATAAAGATTACGGAATATAAATAATAAAAAGGAATGATGTCGAATACCACCAGCATAAGCGGTATAGATATAGTATATTATCAACAAAGCAAGAGGGTTTTATGAGTGTTGATGTTGTAGATTGTCTACAAGGCATGATGTTGCACTTCATTAATATAAAAACTGATGTCGAATATTAACAAGTGGAAGGACTCCAAGCTTCATGAGACAATACGTGAGAGGATCTCTAACGATAGCAATGTAAAGAAAGACATCAAAATTCTACTATATACCCAAGGATGTCGCATGCTATCAACATAACAAACGATGTTGAATCTCAGTAATGAATTGGGGATATCGGATGTTGGGGGCTATGAAGAATGTCGCCTTTTATCAATGTGAATGAAGGAGGTTGCCACATACCAATAACACATAGAAGCTTGTTGCATGCCATCAATTTGACAAGGGATATCAAATATTAGGTGATATCATAGATCATTAGCCTTGAAAGGGTGTTGAAATGAAACCTTATGAATAGGGTGTCATATCACAAAAGATGTCGTAGGTCATCAATGCGACATGGATGTCAAAGATAATCATGACTTAAAGGTAATATCGTAGATTACCAATGAAGCAGGATGTCACATGTCAACAGCTTACTAAAGCTTGTCGAAAATCATCAATGAACAAGGGAATGCCACATGCCATCAACATGATGAATGATTCCAAATGTCAGGCATCTCAAAGTGCCACGTGGCAGCCATTCCGCCAGCTCCAACCCCTATAAATACGGATCCCATGGCATTGTAAAAGGGGCAATTCATTCTCTTCACATTTTTAATGTTTTTAACCCTAAATCAATTTGGGGATTTTAGTGACTATTGTAATATTGTAACCGTTTTGCAAATCGGTTCTTGTTCAAGTAACAATTGCATAACATATCAATAAAGAGACTCTACTTTTGACTTATATTAGACACTCATACATACAACATGACTTTGGTTTCATCATGGGATGCACACACTTCCTATAAAATAGTTGTAAGGCTTCTTTTGCCAATTCCTAACCAAGTTTTGCTTATTCTTCACATTCTAGGGTTAACAAAGAAATTTGTTAACATTTTGGCGCTAGAAGGAGGACTCAAACCTCTGTCACCCCGCATATCCTATATTTGACTTTCCTTGCCTTACATATAAAGGATTCTTCCAACTTGCACATAGGGGATACAAAGAACCTTTTAAATCTAGCATAGCCTATTGGACCACATGATTACTATTTCCAAACAATGGCCTTCTAAACCTCAAATGGTTAGACCAAATTATCAAATCACTTCTGATCCTTGATTTTATGAGGAGCAAATGTTAAGAATATTGGCCCTACAAATAATGAAAGAAAAGAAACAAGTGGCCCCATATGATCCCGATAAGTGGAGTATGAACCCATTCCACATAGGGCCTACTCCAATCTTTGCTTTAGGAAAAGAAGGCCCGAAGAAAGATAGTTTTTTCTTAAAGATAAGGAGGGTCATACAATTCCAATCCAAGGGAACAATCTTTGAAAAGGAAATAATAAGAGATTTCGATAAGTTTGCCCAAAAATGGAAAAGAATAATTGATCATTCTCCCGCACAAGTCAAAATTCAAAAGAGAAAGTTTATGGATGAGGCTAATATGCCAATTTGATGCCACAAGAGAGTCAAACGAGAACAAAAGGAACTATATCCTAAAAATTCTTGGATCCATTCTCTCATTACTTCTTACGAACATATCTATCTTCTAACCAATAGAAAACTGAATTATTGGCCTTTGAAGAAGAAGCAGCCTAAAAATGAAAGGAACTTTGGAGGTGCTTATTGCCAATATCATCAAGCGAATGGACATATAACTAATCAGTGTCGAGCCTTAAAGGGAATGATTGGAGATTTCTTAAGAAAGGGAAAGCTCAATGAGTTTGTAATCCAAGTTTTGGAAAATCCTCAATAAATTGAAATTCTTGATGGAAAGGATTCATAAAATAAAAGGAAAAACCTAAATCACTACCTAAGATGGTAGTAAGGGGCGAAAAAAGCATTTGACCCTACCAAGATGGCCTGGTCAAAGCACCTCCTGAAGGGAGGTCGGAGTAAGTCTCTGGTCGCGCCTATAAGGCCTGGCCGGAGCACAGCAAGTCTTCGGTCCTGCCTACGTGGCCTAGCCGAAGCGCCTCCTAGAGGAAGGATGGAGTAAGCCTTTGGTCCCACCTAAGATGGCCTGGCCAAAGCACTGACCATCCTTTAGTCCTGCCTATAAGGCCTGTCTAAAGCACTACCTAGAGGGAGGACAGGGTAAGCCTTTGGTCCCTCTAAGATGGCCTGGCCAAAGCAACAAACCAGCCTTCGGTTCCACTTATAAGGCCTGACCGGAGCACCTCCTAGAGAGAGGACGAGTAAGACTTTGGTTCTGCTCAAGGTAGCTAACAAAATGTACCGACCAAAACCTAAATCATCACCAAAGATGGTAATAAGGAGTTTGATCCAAGTTGAGATCATTACCTGAAGAGGGTAATAAGAAATCAATCAAAGCCTAAATCACTACCCGAAGAGTAGTTCGATTCAGTCTTCTAGAGATAGATAAAACACAAAAGAAAATCAAACTCAATCCTAAAGAAAGATTGAGGCAGTCTTCTAGAGGAAGACCAATCAAATTCAAAAATAAACCAAGCGTTATCCTAAGGAAGGATCGAAGCAATCATTTAGAGGAAGATCAATTAAATTCAGAAAGAAATCCGACTTTATCCTAAAAAATGGACCAAAGGCAATCTTCTAAAGGAAGAGCAATCAAATGCATTCAATTATGCATCAAAACAAAATTAAAAGAAACCCATAGAGGAAAGATCAAGAATTATCTATTACCTAAAGTCTAAAATTTTAATATATCAAATAAGAACATCTGAAAAATTCTGGTTTGTTATCTGAACTCAAAAGCTCCATTCTTCAAGATACAGAGTTATCTCTCAACCCTTGATTCCTAGATTAGAATTCGAATTATCAAATAACCGGAATCTCCATTAATAAGCAGATTTCTAATTTCCTATTAAATAAAGGAAGAGTTCTTCCAAACTTCTAAGTTACTAATCTTTGGGTTTTAATAATAGGGTTTGTGTTGAGAAGACAAACCAATGCTTAATCAAAGGCTACACATTGAATTGCATCAAATTAAAACTTTGAAAAACAAGCCGCATGTCTCAAATAATTCAAGGAAAAAGTAATGAAAGAAACACGATGTTAAATCAACATGTTAGTTATTAAGGTAAAAAATTATTTACAATTTTTACACCTTATATGCAAAAGCTGCAAATATTAAAACAAGACTAATCAAGTCCTCCTAAGTAGGAGGAGGTTGAGGAAGTGGGTGATGTTGGTACACTTTCTCTTTTCCTTTTCCTTCAACCACAAGAGAGCAAGGATGACCTCCACTTGAGGAGGGACCATCTTTGAGTAAACATGGAGGGCCCCTAATATCTTTAAGGTGATCAACACATCCATAAAAAAAGAAATGTTGGTATCGTCGATATCCCGCTTCTGCTGCTTTGCTCAGCCTTCGGTTCATATGTGGGCTCAAAAAGGAGAAGTCGATCTCTAGTCCAAAAGCAACTATTACTTCGAGTAGATAATCAACAAGAGAGTCAAGTCGAGAATTTTCAAAAGATGTCACCTAGGTTACTTTCAGTTGAGATTCTAGGTACTGTAGTTTTTCTTTTAGAACTTCAACAGCCGAAAGGGTTCAGTGATGTGACGAATTGATACATCTAGAAGTTCTTTAAGCTTCTTTTCCTTCTTTCGGATAATGTTCATATCATCAATAGAACTTATCTCAATCTCCAGTGCACGATTAAGTGCCTTATTAGCTCCTTTGAGAGTTTTACCTTTACTCTGAAGATTTTTAACCTGTTGCTCAAGAGCAAATTTATCGCGACCCGGTTTTTCAGTCCGACCTTGATAATCATTGAGACATCATGATACTTTCTCATCCCATTTTCTTTTTAGAAAATGGAAACATTCATATTTAACCATTTGGCACCATCTAGAAATTTCTCCATGGTCTAGACCTGGAGGAGGGTTTAACAAAGAATGGAATGCCACTTCGCCAGCTAAAGCTTGAGATCTAGTCATTCTCCTAGGAGTAGGAGTAGGAAGGCTGGATTTGCCTTCACTTGCAATGAGCTCCAAAGATTGAGAAGATAGTTAACTTTTCAGCAAGTCCACCCTGAGGCCATTTATTAATTGATATAATTTAGCAATTTATGCATCATCTTCGATACCTTGGATAGAAGGTCTAGATTGACCAATCGCATCCATTTTCTCTCTTAACTCTTGGATTCCTTTATCCTTCTCTTTGATTTGTTCCTCCAAGTTGGAGGTCATCTCCTTTAAACTACTAAGTATGGATCTCAATCGATAGTACATGTCGTGACATCTCTGTACATTTGGATTATCTGAAACTGACAAAGTGAAAGTATATTGAGAAGAAAAATTCTTCCCAAATTCTAACCTGAACTTAGCTTTAATGATGTCTGATCGAACGAGGAGTTCCGAACCACAAGGCACGAGAGTTAATTGTTTTTCCTAAATAAAAATAAGTAAATGAGAAAAAGATCAATATGAAGGAAATGCTTTCTTTATTAAAAGCGAAAAGGATTACAAGCACAAGAAAATTCGAATTACAACAGTAATACAAGTTTTATGTGTTTAACTCTTAAAGTTTAAGGACGGCGGTTTAAGCCTTCTTAAGTGCTCCACCGGACCAAGAGAGGGTAGAATCAAAAAGAACATAAAACCCTTAAAGGGTATTAACTGGAGGGAATTGATGATAATCTCATTTTCCGGATGAAGGGCTGATCTCACCACATAACAATTTAGCGTAAGTGGTTCGTATCTCGCTAAGCAATTTATCATTTCATCACCCAAGAAATCAAAGCGAAAGTGCGGAAACCGTATGTAAATTTTTTGGAGATCTCTAAGGAAGCAATATTTTGCTAGCCGAGAGGTTTTAAGAGTTAATGATTTCTCTTTAAAATCCCTCTTTAATTTGATGAATTTACTCAAGAGTTCTATGGGAACAGGTCTACCCGGTGGTTCCTTAATCTATATGATTTATAAGAAATAAACTAAGTTACAAAGAAATGAGGAACGAAAATACTAAATTTCATAAAAATGTCTAAGTTACACATTGAAGACAAATTCACCGGGGTTCATACAATATTGATCCTATGTAAAATTCTGAAATAAATATCTCCTTGTTGAATTTAACTTTTTCAGGGGAAAGATTGTTTGAGGTAAGGGGAATAGTCGCAACCCTGGGAAGATTCTAACATGCCGCAGGATGGGGGCTAAATCCATGCCCATTTGGATATCTCTTATGGGGATGTCTAATCAAACCTTTACTCTTCTCCCCCAAGATAGAAAAATCAACGATAAGACTTCTATAGTAAACTTTGTAAAGAAATTCTACCAGGCATCCCTATCCTCGATAAGCATCCAAAGAGTGTAGTCCACTCTGCATTTTCTCTCAAAACTCTTTCTCTGTGAAGACGAGATCCTTTTAAGAGTTAGGCAGCTCGTTTCTCCTTGAAGTTCTTTAATTGTTTGGCATGAAGGCGAAGGAGCCTGTACTTTTCAGATAATTCGTTATGCTCTTTAACAAGCCTTTTTATCTCCTTATTCAACTGATGCATCTCTCTTTCAATCTTTTCATAAAGAGTCTCATCGTAATATTTGGATCTTTTCCTTAACTAAAGTGACAAAACTTATTAACTAAAGGCTACCAGATAATTTTAAGCATTTAAATAATGAATTACAAGTCTGCGTAAATGGAACCCGAGAGGCTGGGACTTGAGTCTTCTCTTTCGGCTATTGATTGGAGGAAGCAACATCTTTTGGAGGGATTTTTCCTATGCAGCATCCTGAATATCAGGAAAGTTATAAAGATCTACATCATGGCAGATGAATCTAAGTTGTGACTGCCCGATCCGTCACCCTCGTCTCTTGATCCATCAGGACCCTTGCCAGCACCATCACCTCCACGACCATTATTTTTAGTATCATCATCATCATTGCCATCATTGTCATCATTATTATCATCCTCCTCAACAGAATCTTTATCCACATCGAGCGGGGGGTCATTGAAGGACAACAACTTCTTAAGGTCGACATCTTCCACATCGAGGAACTCCTCTTGAACAAACCTATGGGCTCTTTCCAAAATAAGTATAAACTTTCTTTTGAACTTTTCATTTAAAGCCGGGATAGAAGGAAAATCTAAATCTAGGCATTTCTGGATATTATCAGCATACACTACGAACAAAAGCGTCTTCATAGCATTTTTCAGCAATTGCGGTAAGAGCACGGTCGAGGAAAAAGGAAACTTTCTTCTTGGCATTTTTGATGATGTTTTTTACATAAGTCAGGATGGCGCCTTTGGTTTTCAGCTTATCCTTTAGAGATTTCTTCTTATCAGCTAATTTGGCCTTCTCTTTATTGGCTTTCTCAAGATCTGCTCTTAGCATTTTCACTTCCTTCTTCAGTAATTGTTTAGCCTTTTTCTCCTCATCAAGAGAGGAAGCAAGTTTCTTCTTTTCGGTAATAGCTTCATCTCTTGCTGTAGTAATATGAATCACACTATTTGTAAGTGAAGAAACTTGCACCTTAAGCTCGGCCGCTTCACTAAAAGGACCTTGAGAAGCCTGTTGGAGAAAAACATGTGCTTGGCCGCTTGAAACGTATAATGAACATAAGTCAAATCAGGATGTACAAAGCTAAAGGCCTAGATTAACCAAACACGAAAGAATGCATACCAGTAGAAGCTATTGAAAAATAACACAAAGATGATCCTTTGAGTAAATCAAAGGCTGCAATGGAGTGAGAGAGGCCAAAGCAAGAGATTAAGCAGCCAAATGAAGAAAATCATCAAAGCTCAAAACAAGGGTCAGAGATTGAGCCTCCGAAGGAAGAGGATCATTCGGAAGAGGAGACAGACCAAGCTCATCATATAAGCGACGGATGGCTGTTGGGGAAGTAGGAAGGGAAATACTAAGGAAGGAATTAGGAGTATGAGTCTCCTCAGTTCGCTTTTGAGCCTTATGTCCAGAGAGTCTGAATTTATTACATTAGGGTTTTAGCTGCCAGATCAATATTTACATGTGATTCCTCGGTATCAACAGTAGAAGTTTGATCACCTGCGAGCTTAGGCTTTTTAATCGGGGGAGGAACTGAGATATCAACTAGAGCACTAGTACTTGCTTTTCCTTTTAGCTCATAAACCACCTTAGCAATAGAGTCCTTAATAGGAGCAAGTTTAGTCGGTTTAGTTAAGGTAGTAACATGATCTTTGGCCTCCTTCTCCTTGGAAGCAACAACGAGTGCAATTGAGCATAAATCAGAAGGAGAAATTTTATGAGATAACAACATAAGAAATTCCATTTAAGTTATAATGAAAACTTACCAGGAGGATCAAGTTGGACAAGAGAGGAGATATAGAAAGCCTTCTGGTTACAAACTACCAATGATCGTTTTCTTTGAGAATTCCCCTTCATCATCGTGGGTTCTTCTAATATCTTGTGGTGATCCAGAATTAGAGAATAATTGTGGAGATTTGCCTCCATCAAGAGTGTAAGCCTATCACCCATACTCTTAGACCTCCGAGTCAATGACTTAATGGTATCATTGATGGAAGGGCTAGTTTGTTTGGGAGCAGAATCTAAAGAAAGCATTCATCGTAAGAGGATGACAGATATAACATAAGTTATGGAAAACAAAAACTTACTGATTACAGAGAAGGTTCCCCTGATCTTAGGGGAGTAGCATTTAATGTAGAAAATTGGTTCTCCCACTCCTTTGTCTTTTTAATGGGATGAGTAATTAAGCTTTTCGGGAAAGGATGAAGACGGTACGATGGACTATCTAGTTGTTCGCTAATCCTCACAGGATTTTCCAAATATGAGGAGTCTTAGTGCTTAGAGAAGGGAGTTTAGTCTCCCTAGCAAGGACTTCTAGGCAGCTCAGATAAGTGTATAAATTGGGGTCAGCTGGATCGAAGCAATGCTCAAATGTTCCAGGAATCGCAAGAGAAAATCTAAAAAAGGCAAATACCCTGAATGCCATATATGGATAGTGGTAAAGGCAAAGAACCCCTCTGGAGGGTTGTCTATCCTGTTAGAGCAGCCGACGAGCATGGCCTTTATGTTTTAATCCCAAATTGTTGGAGAATCGTGTCTACTTTCTCCTAAGTAACAACGTAAGATTGCTTGAGCTGGAAGTCCCCTTTCTTTGCAAAAGGAGATGGTTTAGAGCTCTTACTTGATTTCTTGCTTTCCATTTACCTACCAGATCACACAAAGTCAGGGAAGTACTACACATTTTAGAATGCTCATATATGCAAAATAGATAATTAAATTCCTAAACTAAAGGTAGTTAATTAATTAGAAATAATCCAAGTCCTAACAATGAAGTGTTGAAATTCATAAATATCTATTACGCTTGCAACAAGTCAACAACCAATTAAATAGCTCATGTCGAATTGATATAATACTTGGGAAGTTGATGCAAACAACTGTTAAATCCATGGTGAAATGGTAAGTTCGCAACTAGTCAAAAAAGGTCTAATTTAAATACCATATTAACAACATCTTAGATGCAATGTCGAATTAATAATTTGATATCAAATTCATGGGAGGTCGCATTAATAGCCTCTTATGAAAACAATAATGAGATATCAAAACAATTACCTAATATCGAATTGAGAAGTGGTCGAAATCAGTAAATAATGTCGAACGATTTAGAAATACTCTAACCAATTGTTAAACTCATAAAGATATTGAATATACAAGTAGTTTATAAGTTTGCTATACGATAAATACATGGAAAACTAGTGATGTCGTATAAGATTTAAACAAGAATATTGAATTATCAGTACTTTAGGTAGCTGTCGAAAAGGGATAACAACTCACTATAGAGTTCTCGGATCTATACGACAACCCTTTAAAGTACATGTCGAATTCCTAAATAGTTACTACACTCCTTATTGGTTCCAGACATTATAAGGATCTCGTATTCTTATAGTTTCCAAGCTTTGAACCTGTTGTCGAAATAATGACGTCAAACATCAAATTCTGTAAGGCAATGGCTTAAAATCAAACAAATTAGTGAATTCTGGACTGGGTTTCGGGTTCCTCATAAACAACCCACTTTTAACTAAACCAGAAGGTCCTAAGTTTTTAAATTGATACTGACGACCTTTAGTTAATCAATTAAGCCTCAAACGATATAATAATTCGATGGTTAAATTCACTCATAAGCATAACAAATCTATGATTTAACTTATCATTCAAAGATCAACAACCAAAACCTAGCTATTAAACCCTAATATCAATTCAAAATTAAAAATGCCCAAATAAAACCATGGCAGTAATTCAAATTTGTCAATTTACTAGGTTAAAATGAAAATCGTACCTCGATTTAAGCTGGGATGCTGAAAGATGGGAGGACTTTAAATAAAATTTAGGAAATTAAAAACTCTACTTCGAAGTTGATGTTGTAGGTAAAAGGAGAATAGAGAATAAGGACAAGTATTTATAGAGAGAAAGAGGAAGCACAGGAGCTATTGATCTAAATTCAAATAGAGAATATCAATAGGCGACAAGCGCTATTGTCGAGGAATTGACTTGAAAAGTCAACGTTTTTTTCTACACTAAGGGGTAAATGTTACTACAAACCATGATGCCAAAAGTATGAAAAGCATGTCACACAAGGATATCGGGTCCCTAAGGATGATGAACTGCAAAGATTATCGAATATAAACAATAGAAAGAAATGATGTCAAATACTACCAGTATAAGCGGCATAGGTATCGTATATTCTCAACAAAGCAAGAGCATTATATGGGTGTTGATATCATAGATTGTCTACAAGGTAGGATGCCGCACTTTATTGATATAAAAATTGATGTTGAATATTAACAAGTGGAAGGACTCTAAGCTTCATGAGACAGTACGTGAGAGGATCTCAAATGATAGATATGTAAAGAAAGATATCGGAAGTTTGCTATATACCCAAGGACGTCGTATACTATCAACCTAACAAACGATGTCAAATCTCAATAATGCATTGGGGATATCAGATGTTGGGGGTTATGAAGAATGTCTCTTTCTATCAATGTGAATGAAGGAGGTTGTTGCATACCAACAACACACAAAAGCTTGTCGCATGTCATCAACTTGACAAAGGATATCGAATATCAGGTGATATCATAGAGCATCAGTCTTCAAAGGATGCCGAAATGCAACCTTATGAATAAGGTGTCATATCATGAAGGATGTTGCAAGTCATCAATGTGACATGGATGTCAAAGATAATCAAGACTCAAAGGTAATATCGTAGATTACCACTGAAGCAGGATGTCGCATGTTAACAGTGTACTAAAGGTTGCCGAAAATCATCAATGAACAAGGGAATGTCGCATGCCATCAACATGACGAATGATTCTGAATGTCGGGCATCTCGAAGTGCCACATGGCAGCCATGCTGCCAACTCCAAGCCTATACATACCCATGCATTGTAAAAATGGCGATTCTTTATCTTCCCTCTTTTACATTTTTAAAGTTTTTAACCCTAAACCAATTTGGGGATTTTATTGTCTATTGTAATGTTGTAACCTTTTTGTAAATAAGGGCTTGTACAATTAACAATTGCATAGCATATCAATAGAGAGACTTGACTTTTGACTTATGTTGGACTCTCATACATACGATATGACATGCACACACCTCCTACAAAATGGTTGTAAGGCTTCTTTAGCCAATTCCTAATCAAGTTTTGCTTATTCTTCACATTCCGGGGTTAACAAAGAAATTTGTTAAATGTTTCATTAATAGGAAATTCTATTGATACTGGAATTGATAAAGATGATGCAGTAAATGAAAAGAATATCACTAATCAAGAAAATGCAGAGTGCGTAGAAGTTAAAAGAAAACCAAAAAAGCAACAAATGGTTTGGAGAAAGATTATTCACGATAAATCTGATCAGGCTAAACTTTCAAAGTCTATTCCTAGTTCAAGTACAATGGTTGATGGTACAAATGAAGGGAAAATAGCTAAACCTATATCTATTCATTATGACATAAATACTGGTCGTAACATTGATGAGGAGATGCATGCTCATAGGCTTAAACAAAGTGAAATAAATGTTGCTTTTGGGAAAACAATTCTTGCTTCAAAGGAAGTGTCTACACATCAGTATAATAAATTTGCAATTCTTAGGGAATTGGAAGATGGAGAATTTATTGCACCAGCTGACATGGATGCACGTTTTGATACAAACAATGTTTTTTCCCATAATAATCTACATGATCCTATTGGCAAACAATGTTTCAACCATGCAACTGATCGTGTTTTCAATGCAAGTGTTCCTTTCAATTCTAATACATTTCCAAACCCACAAACGTCACCTAACTTTTCTATTTCAAATGCATCTGTTCTTGAAATATCCATTCCAAAAGTCACCTCTTCCAATGATATGCTCACTGTCATGCACATTGTTTTCAAAATAAAATGCACTCAACCACTTCACTTAACAATTAAATCCCATCATCAAATCCTTCTATCTCTCTTCAACATAGTACATACATTTCTCTAAACCTCCTAATCATATTCTCACTGCTCAATAAACAAATGATAATCTGAATTGTCTCACTCCATTAAAATCCCAAAATCATCAAAAAGAAGAAGACGGCCAAAGAAAATTATGTCATGCTCTTCTGATAAAATGAGCAGTTTTGAAAGATAGTTCATAGTTAAGTTTTGTTTCATAAATGACAAGGAGTTGAAGGTTGTGGAAATGGATAAGATTCTTAATTTCAATACGCTTGTCAAAAAAATGAGCACCTCTAATGTTCCAATAACCTATTTTGTCAATCAGTAAAGAAAAGAGGTTTTGGATGCTGATATGGTTTTAACACCAGAAGAAGAGGAAAAATGTCAGGTAATTTTAAACCAATTTGTTCAGTGGAATTTTTTCCCTTTGTCAAGATTAGAAGGAAGTATCCCAATTGGTCAGTTCTTCATAGTCTTGCTCATGCCCTATATGGTAGATTACTTATCATTTGAAACCCTTGTATATTCTCTATCTCACCTTTCTTAGCTTATAGGCAAATGATCCACTCATTAATCACTTATATACCTTCAAACTTTTCCTTTAATCTCACTTCTTTATATGCAGAAAATAACAAGGACCATAGACAAGTCGTGCTTGACCTAATTCCTTTCCTTAAACCTTTAAATTCTCCATGGATTTTCTTTGGAGACTGGAACTATATGCAATTTGCTCATGATAAAACCGGTGGTACCTATCAAGCTACAAACCACTCAACAACTGCATTCACTGCTCTGAACTTATCCCTATTAGTTCTACTGCTTGTTTCTTTACTTGGAACAACTGTAATAGAAATAATTCTAAAACATATTGCAAGCTTTACAGAGCTTACCACAACATTGAATCCTTATCCACATGGCCATCTTATTCCCTACCCCTTCTTTATCTCACCATTCTCTAAAAACTATGGATTGGGGGAAAGCTACCATGAAATGTCATTCCTCTTTTTCATTTTTTAACTCTTGGATAGATCATCCCGATAAGCAAATTAGTACTGATACCTGGAAAATCGCTCAATATGGTAACCCCATGTACATTTTGCAAGAAATATTAAGGAAGTTGAAAGCTACTTTGAAGGATTGGGCACACAAGAATTTTGGTGATGGAACAAGAATTTCTTCTAGCATAAAAATCAACCTCTTTAATGTCCAGTCTTCTCAGATGCTCAATCCCACTGATATTTTTGTTTCTAATGAAAAACATAAACTAAAGGAAGCTCTTCAAAAGGCTATTCTTGAAGAAGGAAAAATGGCTAAATAGAAATTTAAAGATCAATGGGACAAACAAGGTGACAGAAACTCTAAATGCTTTCATAATTCCCTAAAGATAACACAGGCAAGAATTTTTTTTTTCCATTATAGACAAGAATAACCAGCTTTGTGATAACCCTGAAACTATCCAAGGAGCTTTTTTGGATTATTTTAAAAGTATTATTGCTAACCCTAATCCATTTAATCCTTCTTTCTCATCTTTGTCACAATTCAACTTGCCTGCAATCTCATATACGTCCAAACAGTCCCTTATAATTGAAGTTACTTCTCTTGAAATAAAACAAGCCATTTTTTCCATGAACTCCTCAAGCTCTCTAGGCCTTGATGGCTTTAATGCCTGCTTTTACAAATTTGCATGGGAAATTATTGGTGAGGATGTCATCAAAGCAATCAAAAAAATTTCAACCCTAATAAAATGCTCTCGAGAATTAACTCTTTAAAATTGTCATTGGTTCCTAAAACTCATCAACCTTCCATGTTATAATGTAATTTACAAATGCATTTCAAAAATTCTAGCCAGTGGAATGAAACCAGTTTTATCCCCTATCATCTCTCCAAACCAAAATGCCTTCCTCCCTTCTAGAAATATTGTTGACAATATTCTTCTCACTTAGGAATTAATGAGGGTTATTCAAGGAAAAATATTTCCCCAAGATGCTTGCTAAAACTTGATATCTAAAAGGCATTTAATACAGTTTAATGGAAGTCCATCATCAACATTCTTCATGCTATGAACTTTCCATTTCCATTCCTAGCTTGGCTTTATACATGTATTTCTATCCCCACATATTCACTATCTCTTAATGGTAGCACATTTGGATATTATAAGTGAACCCAGATAATTAGGCAAGGGGACCCAATCTCTCTTTATCTCTTTATGTTGCAATGAAGCTTCTCACTAAAATGATCAATAGGGCAATATTTAGAAAAGAGATTTATCTGCATCCTATGTGTAAGTCTTTATGATCTCTTCTCTAATGTTTGTTGATGATCTTATTCTCTTTACTAAACCCAATGAAAATTCTATTTTTAATTGCTTTCAAACCCTTAATAAATTCTTATGTATCACTGGTATGTCAATTAACAAGGAAAAATCTAATTTATCGAATACTGGTGTCCCTGAATCTGAAAAAACCTCCCTTCTCAATTTATCCTTCCTATTTGTTCTCCATCTAAATGATATTTATCTTGGAGCATCTCTTCTTACATTAAAATTTTCTACCATTCAATGCCTTCCATTGTATGACAAAATTATAAGCAAGCTCTCTACTTGGCCTTCATCAAAATTATCACTTTCTGGAAGCTAAATAGTAGTGAAATCTATAGCTACTTTAACGTGTCTCTATTGTGCCCGCATGTGTGTGTGTGTGTCCTCCCATTCAAACTTATAAACATGATCAACTCTGCAATTAGTCACTTTCAACGGTATGGTAACCCTCATTCAAATAAACCGATTCCTATTTCTTTCAAGAAAATTGCTCGGCCATATGAATATGGTGGAATGGGAATTATGAACAAAAAAACTTGGAATGAAGCTGCCTTTACCTCTCTCATAAATAAGTTGATATCAGATTGCCCTAATCTTTGGGCTACCTGGACCAAGTCAAATCTAATGAAGAAAAAACACTTTTGGACTTTGTAGTCCCCTATAGGCTGTAGCTGGACTTGGAGAAGTGTTTTGGAACCGAGAGCTATTTTCCTCCCTTTATTCCAATGCTCCATGTCTAATCTTCGTAAAGTTTCTTTTTGGCATAATCCTTGGTCATCTAAAGGGATTATTTTCTTTAACATCATTGTTTACAGTCTTAGATAATTCACTAGAATTCCTGAATCATCTAAAGCTTCTATTTTTTCAATGGTAATAGAATGTTGTTGCCTTATTCTAGTTCTGCTCTGATCAGATCTGTTTAGTCCATTGTTGATGGTTTGTGTTATGACCAAACCCTCAATTCCAATTACGATGTGGTAAATCTCACTCAATCTCCTCAGTTTACAAAGCTATTTCTTGTCACACTTCAATCCAAGCCTTTCCTTGGCATCAAGAATTTGGACTACTGATTCTAGCTCGAAAGAGCACCTGCTGTTATGGAGAATCATTAATAATGTTGTACATACCCAAGACAACTTGATGCATAAAGGATTGTCACAAAACTCACCTTATTTATTATGTAGTAGCTGCCCTGAATATAGAAGCCACATTTTCCTTCCATGCGGTTACTCTTTCTTTATTTGGAAGAGACTGCTTAGTATTTCGAACTTGCATACTTCCTTATCTGATTCAAAGCTTGAATGGTTCTATATATTTAAGGATACAAAATAGAGGAACTGCAAAGGCAAGCTGTTGCTTAAGGTTCTAAAGAAACTCTTATACGTTATTTGGTTAGAAAGAAACATTAGGCTCTTTCGTGGAAAGAGGAACTCGTAGAGCATTTTACTTCAGCAGTTAATTATTATTTTTGGAGCCAAATATGAAAAGTTATTAATTCATTTTTGAATTAGTTAGATTTCTATATTTAGTCTACTCCTTTTGATGTATTTTCTTTATAGTAGTTAAGGCATTATGGCCTTACTCCTGTTCTAATTTGTATTTGTTACTAATCTAGTAATAAAAGTGGACGGTCCACTATAAAACCGGCTAGCTTTGCCAAATAAATAAATGCATACGTATATAACTGTATATACATATAAAATGACAACTGGTGTCATTGAGTATTATAAACACTTATTATTCCCTATAGATAATAATATTAATTATTATTATTTTAAGGTTATTAGTCTATAATAATGTTGATCTTTATCATTTATAATATAAATATAGTATTATACATACTTATGGTTGTTGAGCACAAAGCCATAAAATATTTATAACGATGTTTATATTGACTTGAATTTTTAAGGACATTTTGTAACATTGTTGAGCACCTTTAAGGGTTACAAATTATCCTTAGGCAATCATGAAATGATGGGTCATGAGTATCCAATGTACTTCAAGATCATAAAGAAGATTAAGAGCAAAAGAACATAAAATTAGGAGTTATATACGAGATATAACTACTAATGTGCTATTTACCATTATGGGGCCAATAATTTGTTGACCACCCTTGAGATTATAATAATATGATAAATGGTTCCTAATACCCACCAGAGGAATTTGTAAAATTCTCACATCTCATTCAGGGTTTTTAAGAGATGTAAAATATAGTGGGAACCTTATTGTTAAATATAATAAAGTAATCTAATAAGTATGAGAACATGTATAATATTACAGTAATCTACTTTAATAAATTTGCACTACTAGTGTATTTCGTAAAATCGTTTAGCATTACACTAAACCAACTAAATTAAAAATTGACATAGAAATGCAAAATTTTACTTACTGATAAATTAACCTTTTGACATGGTGTCACATCAAGGCCTATGTAAGAGCTGAATAATACAACCATTAAAACTATTGAGCATCGGTAACTTAAGTATCAATCTGCTTGAGGTTATGTATTGGCTTTTATGAGTTTTCAACTCTAAAGAATACAAGAATATGAATATTCGATCCATGTTTGATCGCATACAAAAGTTGTATGGTGAACAACTACATTCCGTAATATATGGAATTTCAACGAAATTTTTTCGTTCGAAATGAGTAAAAAATAGTGAAAGATCATGTGTTTAATAAGATTGAATATAATAAGGATTCTTTTGTGTTAATAAAAAAACAAGAGCAAGAACTATAGACATACTTATGTCAGTTTGATTTGCTTACTTAGTGAAACTTATTCGATCTCCTTAACGTGTTAAGGATATTTGAATGCATTTTTGTAAAGAAATCTAGTATAATATTATAGTGAAGGATTTCACTTTAGAAAGTTATGACCATATAAAAGAGAAAGTCCGAGAGTTGATGTACCATAGGCACGGTTGGGATGAAGAGAGAGTGAATAGCCATCTCTTCTTCATGAAGAGACATAGGAAATGAAATTGTATAAATTATTTGTAGACGCTTAATAAGAATAGGAAATATGTTTTCTATTCCGGATGTATTTTGCGTATAGGAAATTTTCTATATAAGATCTATTTCTTTGAGTTCGAGATGCTAAATCTGAAACTCTTGATTTTAAATTAGTTACAGTAAAAGAAACAAATAACCACAATAAGTAATTGAATAGAGCATTGTATTTCAAATGTTGTTATTGTAACAGCAGAAATAGTCGAAGCATATCCTATAACAATTGCTAGTGGATGCATCAAGTTTTGAAAAGTTACTTTTACGCATACAAATATTATATATATATATATATATATGAAATTATAACTGTTTTCAATTTTGATCGGAAATAGATACAACTTTGTTTTAATATGAATATTCATTGTAAAATAAATCTATATTTGATATATCAATGATGATATCTTTTTTCATAACAATAGTGATATGTTAGATATAGAAAATACAAAAGCGTCTAAAATATTAAGAATTATTTTTGGAGTCGTGGTCTAAGCTGTATTTTTGAGTAAATTTTCTTTAATTATATGATTGTGAATCATAGGGTACTTGTGAACTGTATCTCAAAGGATTAATGGAAAAGCACTCATTCAATGGGAGCGATAATATACTTATCAAACTCTTTGGATTGATATATATATTGATGTATGTAGTCTAAGGTCTAATGATACTAGAAGCCGATCCATTTACTTAGTTGAATTCATCAATGAACTTCCTCAGATATAAACATTTGTATTTGATACATAAGTTAGATATCTATGATAAGTTCATAGATATAGAATGGAAGTAGATAATTATAACATGCAAAAGAATTAAAACAATTCAATTTGATCTAATATGTGAGTTTTTTGAATAAGAGTTTCAAGATTACCTAGAAGAGATTGGATTCACCCTCAAGTCAGTCCTTCCTATGTTACATAATGATGTATTGATGAGCGAAATCAAATTACCTCTTTCTTTAAGGATACGTACTTATGAGTAAGCACATATGTTTAATTTGGTTTCATCTAAAGCTGAGATTACGATTCCATATAAGATATGAAATGGGAAGAGACCTCACCTTAAACGTATTATATAGATGATAAAAATTTAACCAAGTCTAAAAGGATACAACTTTTTAGATAGGAAATTTCGCACATTGAAAAGGAACTACGAGTTATTTATCAATATCAAAAAAATGGTTTGTTCGTAATGATAATCTCCCCGATTATCGACAAGCCATGGAGAGTATAGACACTACCACATGACATGATGCTTTAAATCCGAAATGGATATCATGTACCTTGGAAAAATTTGATTTTGAAAATTGTACCCAAGAGGATATGATCCATCGAACGCAAGTGGGTCTTCAAGTGGAAATGTATAAAGCACGGTTAATGAGAAATGACATTGTTGATTCTAAATGTTGCAATTAGGGAAGCAGTTTCACCGGTCAACATGGTTAAGTCCATTCGGGCTCTACTCGCAAATTATGACACAATATGACTATAAATTTTGGCACATTGTTGTTAAAACATAACTTTCGAATAATAAATTAAATGAGACTGTTTGCATACCATATCCAAAATGTTTCGAAGTCAGTTGGAACAATAATAAAGCTTATGGACTTTGAGATCAGCACATGATCTTAAATAAGCATCTGGAGTTTGAGAAAGTATTTTGACAAAAAATAGTTTGATTTCACTTAAAATGCAAAGGAAGCGTGTACCGTAAGAAAGAAAATAGTAAATACTATGACATTTTTATTGCTTTAAGTAAACAACATGTTATTGATTGGTAATGATGTACTCATGTTAAAATCAGTTAAATATTAGTTGTTTAATTCTCAATGAAGGATTTCAAAGAGGTGTACTTTATACTTGGTATAAGAGGATCTTTTGATTGTCCCCATCGATGTACATAAATACCACATTGAATGTTCAATATGGAACATATGAGATAAATTCCTTGTACATTTGTAAAGTAACCGTGATATGCGTTTTGATCAAACAATATATGGAAATTATCAAAGAAACAAGATGAAAAGAGAGAAAATAACACATAAATTTTATAGTGGTTCGACAAAATACTCTGGCCTACGTCTGGTTAATCATTTTCTATTGATCGTATTTTGTAAATATTTCACAACTCGGTTGCTTACAACTCGAGTATGACTTATACAGCTTGTATTTCAGAATTTAATCACTCAACACGTTGTGGAATAGGGCAATCGACGATTTCTATTTGATATTGACAAACATTTGTTTTATCTAATGTGTTTGTTTATTGTTGTATATTTATATGAATCTTTAAAAAATACTGCTCGTGATAAAGTTCACTTTCAGTACAATAAATGCTGTATATACGGAGAAAATGAAACAAATAAAGATAAAAAACAAAAGGAAATATACCAAGATGCAATTAGAAGTTGCATGTACAAAGAGAACGAAACAAATATAGATTTAAATGAAGGAAATATATACGCAATCAAATAATATACTCCGGATGATACAATAAAAAAATTTCTTTCTATTATATGGATTTTTATTTTCTACTAGGAGAAACAGATTATTTTACAATCCATATTTTTCCCTGCGTACTATCCCAAACCTATGTATACTTAGGGCATCTCCAGTGGCTTCAGGGCTGAATATTCAGCCCGCTGAATATTCAGCCCTGAAGTGGGGATGGGCTCCCAGTGGCCAGGCGCCCATTTTATGGGCGCCTGAATAGCAGACGCTCATAAAATGAGCGCCAGCCCCCCTACTAATACCTGTCCCCCCTTCCCTCCCCATTTTTTCTTCTACCTTTCATTTAAATTTTTTTTTAAATTAGAAAATCTAAACGAAATGTCGCCGCGTCCAACCAAAATCGCCCGAAGAACGGTTCACAGACATCCAGCGGAGCAAGCTGGACCGTTACATGTTCCGTCGCCACCTGGAGTTTCACCAGACGATCTACGTGTACTACACGAGCTTCCAGATGGTTATCGGCATAGAGCCGAATCCGCTTTGACGACCGTACAGGTATAAATTGCACATTAGTATATTTGGTTCTTTTTATATGTACATCACATAATCATATTAATTAACTGTTACTCTATCAAAAATTATTAATTCATAAATTATCTTTAGGATCATTACATTCATTGTCGGGGTAGTTGGGCTAAGTGCATTACCCAGTTTTATGATTCTCTTCCCGATCCTATTGCTGAGAGGCTACAGGCTAGCCCTTTTGGTCTTTTTTTTGTCGATTAGGCATGTTCAGTCCTTTGATCGACCTCTCATTCAGGCATTAGCTGAGAGGTGGTGGCCCACCACGCATACATTTCATTTTTCAGATTTTGAGCTTGGTATCACCCCAGTTGATTTCTACGTGTTCACTGGCATTGAGATTGGACGACATGGTCTTCGACCTTTTCCATTTGATGATTTGTACGAGTCCCCCAATCTGTTTACTGTTTTTCTACCATTGATAGATGTTACCTGCGTCAGTAGTGGTTCTGTTAAGTTGACTTACCTGCAGCAGTACATCACCACTTATATAGCTAGAGCCGATATGATGGATGCAGTCACTAAAGCATTTCTACTGTACTTGTTTGGTTCGACCTTTTTTTCGAACCAAAAAGGTACGGTTCGACTAGGCTATTTAGCATCTCTTGCTAGATTATTCCAGCTACATACTATTGATTGGGGCACAGCGATATTAGGCACCCTTTATACCGCTCTAGATTCATTTGCGTTTGGCGATGTCAAGCAGATGTACGCTTTTTGGTATATTTTGACGTTATGGTACTACGAGTACACGGCAAACATGCATCCCCGCATCCAGGACATGGCTAGTCAGGCTCCTGAGCAGTACTTCCCTAGAATGAGAAGATGGGAGACTATGCAGTACGTACATCATGTTCCCTTAGATGTACGGCATGACTTGATGGAGGTTAGGTCACAGCTTGATATGCGTAGTCGAGGTAACATCATTCGTACTCCTTGGGCCTCACATTGGACTCATCTAGCAGATGCAGGTCTTATGGTGGACGACCATCCCATGATGGTTGCGTATTCTCTATCTAGACGTAGGGTTGCTTTGCATACACCTGCATTTATGCCTATGTGGTATTTTGGAGAGAGGTGTGCTTATCAGATTACCGGTGATCGTCGTATACCATATGATCCTTTATCTTGTGAGGACATGTTTGGTAGACATAGGGTGATTGGCGATCATTACTTAGATGCTCTACGACATGCTGGGTGGGTGGATAGCAGTACTTTCTTCATCGATGGAGACTACGATTCTTATTGGGCTAGATTAGCACCCCGTAGATTCATCGTACCAGATTATGTTCGTGGGGTCAACTCTGATCATATAGGACCTCACATGGCAGCCGGTAGAGTTCAGGTACCGCAGGTTTCATTTGACCCGATTTCGTCACAGTTCTCTCAGACTCCCATGCAGTTGGAGCCTGATACTACTTTTAGAGCATATGACGTGACAGGTACTGTGATTGAGCAGCCTTTAGTCTTTCCAGACCACCTCGACTTTCCTGGTGTGCCTTCAGTCGGGTTATATCCTCCGTATGAGGTACGTTTGTTGTTTATTGCCCTTTTCCCTTTATTTTATGCTTAGTTTCTTATTATGTCAAATATCATCTTTATGTAGTATGCTGCTAGATTGGACCAGGCCAGAGTTTCACTTGGTGTGTTTCGCGATATGACTCTTGCACATACACACACCATGCATGATATGTACATGCAGCATACACATATGCTAGAGGCGCAGATTGATCAGCTCTCAGCTAGACTTGCTATATATGAGCCTTTCAGATCACAAGGCGGAGGTGATGCTGGTCCCAGTGGGTATGATGCTGGTGGTTTAGATGAGGACGATGAGGGTGAGGACGATGATGAGGACGAGGGGGAGGATGGTGATGGGGATGACGATGATGATGACGGAGATGATGATGATGGTGATGGGGATGATGATGACGATGACGGAGATGATGATGATGGTGATGGGGATGATGGTGATGATGCCGACGACGACGACGATGTTGCATCCCTTTAGTTGTATACCTTTTAGTATATGCATAGTGAACGTTTTATTATATGTTGCAGTTCATATATCTTATGTACTTATGTCATTGTCTGAGTATACTGTCTATTCTTTATGTTTATATAATTTCACTTTCTTGGATTTTGGATGATAATGTTCGAGTATACTGTGAATTATATATGTTTGTGTATACTGTGAATTATATATGTTTGTGTATACTGTAAATTATATATGTTTGTGTATACTGTGAATTCTATAAGCATCAACTAGTGACATACACACATAAAAAAACTACTAGTGATATTAGAATTGAAGATATACGAACATAGAACACTGATAAAAAACGACACAGTAATAATAGAACACAAATATGAAGATACTAGACATGACGATTAAATTGCAACTCCTGTAAAGAAAGTCGAAGACGTCTTATCTCATGTTCTAGTTCGTTTGCATAGGTTATGCCCCTTGGACATAAAGGATCATCCAACCATTCCGCGTAATTGCAACCATTCGGCCAGAATTGACATATTTGAATTCGACGACCAATATTTTCTCCATCCGCACGTACTACAACTTCAACTCCATACCCGCACTGACAACAAACTGGGTACGATTCAACTTCTTGCTCAGTGGGAGGTTGAACTACTTGAAACTGGTTCTCAGGTTGTTCATATGCATGACGAACAACATGTTGTTCGTATGGTGGTTCAACCACTTCCTGAAGTCTCAGCTGTTCAAGATTTGGAAACTGACCGCGGACATCTTCATAGTGTTGTTCTTGATAATTGATAAGCCAATCCTCATCAGTATGTGGACTTTCCGTAGGCACGTAACCTGCATCTGAATCGATAGAAGAAGGCCAATAAGGCATTGCGATGAAGAATTTATTGTTGTGATTGAGGAAGAAGATGATTATGAATGATGAATAAGTAAATCAGAAAGCGCATATATAAACAAACAGGTCGCAGGGGAATGACAAAAACAACAGACATTATTATTTGAAAAGACAATTCATAAAGCTCTCCACACATTAACGACCGTTACATAACCAACTACCAATATTGTTATCTTAAGGCCATCCAAATCTTTCTAGCCAATTTTGGCGTATGAAGTACGCATCATGGCCAATGAACGGAGTGCGGTATTTTAAAATGTATCGACCGTCATATGTCGAACGTGTATTCTCGAACACATTTTCCGATATTACCTCATTAATAATCTTTGTGTAACGCGTGCATGCCCTAGTAAAGTTTCCGTATGCGGTCCTGACCTCTTGAGCCGTACGTCTAACTTGACAACCCACGTCGTTGTTGTACAGTTCAGCCAGAGTCTCCTAAAAATGAATTACCATTAAC
Source organism: Allium fistulosum (assembly GCA_030737815.1). Classification (NCBI taxonomy): domain Eukaryota; kingdom Viridiplantae; phylum Streptophyta; class Magnoliopsida; order Asparagales; family Amaryllidaceae; genus Allium; species Allium fistulosum. The sequence goes on from CM060902.1 coordinate 156,073,102, forward strand.
TCCTGATTGTCGCACATCTCATCGGTTTGTATGTAGTACTGCATAAGCAACTTCAATTCATGAGACTTAAATGTCATGTTGGACAGTGTAGTTTGAATAATGTTTAGTTTTTAAATGATGTCAACAAATGACGATTTGTGAATTTATAGAATGGATGTTGATTCTCTCCACTCAAGAAAGCAGAGAATCTTGACCGGCAAATGAACGTGGCTACAGTATTTGATTTGACCGCACACTGAGCCACCCTTTCTCCACTCAAGAAAGCAGAGAATCTTGACCGGCAAATGAACGTGGCTATAATATTTGATTTGATCGCACACTGAGCCACCTTCTCTCCACTCAATAAAGCAGAGAATCTTGACCGGCAAATGAACGTGGCTACAGTACGTGATTTGACCGCACACTCAGCCACCTTCTCTCCACTCAAGAAAGCAGAGAATCTTGACCGGCAAATGAACGTGGCTACAGTACGTGATTTGACCGCACACTCAGCCACCTTCTCTCCACTCAAGAAAGCAGAGAATCTTGACCGGCAAATGAACGTGGCTACAGTACGTGATTTGACCGCACACTGAGCCACCTTCTCTCCACTCAAGAATTTGTCCTATACATATAACCATTTGGATCTCATACTTTTTCACCTCAATTAAGTCTAACAAAACATTCAAATATCAAACAACCATCCTCAAATATCAAACAATGTCTGGAAATTTAATAAAAGCTATATTGCTATGCGACAGTGACTCTGAAGAAGAAGCGTATGCGTTAGCGCATCAACAAGAGGAGGAGGAACTGATGGAGATATACCGTGAAGCATACGGTTCAACTTCTGGAAAACAAGGCGGTTCAGTTGTGGGTCGGAAATATATCAACCGTAACCAGCAAGCATTTCAAAAAACACTTATGCAAGATTACTTTGCCCGTGATCCAACTTACGGTCCAGAGATGTTTAGACGACGATTCAGAATGAGTCGTCCATTGTTTTTAAGAATTCTTGAAAGTATTCAGCAGAATAATAATTATTTTGTTTACAAGCAGGACGCTGCAAAAAAACAAGGTTTAAGTGGGCATCAAAAGATGACCGCAGCGTTGAGGATGTTAGTGTACGGTACACCCGCCGATGCCCTTGACGACGCATATCGTATTGCAGAGAGTACGGCATTGGAAAACCTAGATCACTTCTGTCAGTCAGTTGTGGACATTTATGGGACTGAATATCTTCGTTCTCCAAACGAGGCAGATGTAACGCGCTTGCGTGAAATGCATGAAAGCAAAGGCTGGCCTGGAATGCTTGGAAGTCTAGATTGTATGCATTGGAAGTGAAAGAACTGTCCAAAAGCTTTTCATGGAGCATATAACGGCAAAGAAAAAAACCTACTATCATCTTAGAAATGGTTGCCTCTAATGATTTGTGGATTTGGCATGCTTTCTTTGGAATGCTCGGTTCTCTTAACGGCATAAACGTTGTCGAACGATCTCATTTGTTTAATGATTTGGCGCAAGGTAAGTCAACTCCCTTATCATTTACTCTTGGTCATAATACATATGAGCATGGATACTATCTTGGAGATGGAATTTATCCCAAATGGAGTACGATTGTAAAGACATTTGCAAACCCAATGACGGCAAAACAGAAACAATTTGCTGCAATGCAGGAAGGACAAAGGAAGGACGTAGAAAGGGCGTTTGGGGTCCTTCAAGCAAGGTTTGCAATGGTCAGCAATCCATGTAGATTATGGAAGAGATCAAAAATGGCTGCAATTATGTTCTGCTGTATAATTCTGCATAACATGATCATTGAAGATGAACGCGCTATGGACTATCCCGATTTCGAGTATGATGGGGCAAGACAACCCCCTGAATTGTTTCGCACGGCCACGTTACGAAATGAAGGACAATATGCAATTCATGTCGATAATCATGAAGTATATTATAATGCTGCTATTCATAATAGACTCCAAAGGGATTTAATGGAGCATATTTGGAATTCTCATGGAAATCAATAGTTCGGGATGGTGGATCTTTGTTTAATTACATATGTTTGCCTTTTTATTTCTGTAACGAAGTGTAGAATGCTATAATTTTTATGTTTGTAATATCATTTATGTTTGGTGAAGTAAATCTTTATTGATGTCTACAGAATGCATCGAAATAAATGATATCCCATTGAATATTTTAAAACTGAAAATAACACATGATTGAAAATATAAACTGAAGGTACATGGATATTTAAACTGCAATAACTTAAAATATCACATGAATATTTCAACTACATATGTTTTGTTCCCGATCTACTCTCAATAATGCGTTGTTTGTACTCCATCCAATATTGCATTGTAATTGGGTCCATTCCGATGACATCCTTTTCCTTTACTAAGGTCTCTGGGCGTTGTCGTTCTAGCTCAAACCGACCCTTATCAATCTCGGTCAGTTCTTTTAACACGGCAAGCTTTTCTGCGCTCCCCCTTTGACGTTCTGCATTTTCTCTCGCATGTTTTTCATGCATTAGGGCTAAACGAGAATCGATTTGAGATTGAACAACAATTTTCTTCTTAGCTGCTCGTTGCCCCATCGGTCTAGCATCTTCATCAAATGCGGGTTCTGCTTCTTCGTCTTCGTTATCTGGGCATACATTAGAATCCATCTGAGAAGAATTGCTTGGGCTAGAATTATAATTAGTTTGTCTTGTTTTTTTCTTGCCCTTCGAGTTCGTCTGAACATCTTTTAAGTTTTTTACGGTGTTTGAGCTCCATTTTTGTTGACTAACAAGCAAGTCGTAGTAGTTTGCAAACTGATAGTAGTGGAGTTTCTTTGTACCATTTTCTCTTGAAAATAATTTCAAGAATTGATCGTTCGTCATTCTCTTCTAAAAAAACAGAAACACAAAATGATATATTAACAAAGTAATCAGAATGAATATAAATTAAAAATGATATTTTTCAAAACGCTACCAATTCAGCTTCGCCACCCATTCCACTTGGATTTGCTGTTCTTATTTTGTGAATCTGCGACTCGTAGAATTGTGTTTGTCGATTAATCTTTCCGAAACGACCAGTGATTGCAGACATTGACCTCGTCTTTTCAACATGCTTTTTATTATACGCAGTCATGACTTTTGCCCAAAACGCCTCTCCACTTTGGTCATTTCCCTTTACCGAGTCGTTAGAAAAATGACAGTAAATATAACACAAATCCTTATCTTCATCGCCGGACCATGTAGCGGAAGAATGGAAGGATAGAGGGGGAGCGGTCTGGGGATGAACATTTTGAAATGGTTGGGAATCAAAATCCCAGCTATCCATATTCATCGCTTCGGTATATGATTGCAAATGATGAGACATACTTTCAATATTATGAAATTGAGAATATAATTGTAATAGAAGAAGAGATGTGTGTATTACAATCTGAAAAATAGTCCTATATATGTAATGAAATCACAAATATGACCGTTTATAGCCGTTGCAATTTTAAATATGACTGTTTATAGCCGTTGTAATTTTAAATATGACCGTTTATAGCCGTTGGGGACAAAATATGACCGTTTATAGCCGTTTGAGTTCAGAATACGGCTGTTTATAGCCGTTGGAGGAGTTTGGCAGCGTAGGAGGGGGGGCCGGTTGGGGTTGGGCTTGGGCGTCCATTTTATGGGCGCCCAAGCCCAGTTCAGCATCCTGAACTGGATCCTGAACATTACCCTTAACATTACAACTGAATTGGACGACTGGAGGGGGTTTTCTCACGGATTCAGAATGCAACAGCACCACTGGAGATGCACTTATGATTACATAAAAGAAAAAAAAACATCGGATCACAAAGAATATCATCTCCTTCTTCATACGATATCCGATCGTCTTTTCACTGACCAACAAATCAGACAGCCATTCTCTCTGTACTGCAATATTTTAAGATCTTCCTCACAAAGCAAAACTTCCAACTCCATTTAATCTCATCATCGAAGTCAGACTATACTATATCACCAAACACAACCACCTTCAATACTCGAGAACATGTGAACTCGACTCCATCACATGTTCTCGGCTTTAAAATAGTCTTAGCATCTACAGTCCGCAATCTCATCACGACAAGGGAGTGGACACGAAGCACATCAATCACCACATTTCGACCACTTCAATCCAGGCGATGCATTCAAATTTAGGTGTCAACGATACTCCACTCCAGTCGACGACTACTCTCAGGCATCGACCTTCCAGCTATGACGACCTCGAGCAAATCCAGATCTCGGCACGATTAGACAATGGTGGCAGCACGAGCTTTCAGACAGAGGTGAAATTGATTCATCATGGCACGCATTTCACTAGGGCAACGCAATCATCAATTATCCACGGCAGCTCCAGATCGATAATTCAAGGCGGCGATTTTAATCACTAGGCGTCGACGATATTCCAAGCGGCATTCAATTCCAGGCGGCGATAAAATTCAGTAGAGGAGCGACGTTGACGGCGACATCGTGGTAGGCTTACCTGGGGAAGCAACTTTAAGCGGAGGCGCGTGTAGGGAGGTTGCGATATCAATTTTGGCAGGCGTTAGGGAGGAAGGTGAAGTCGATTTAAATTTCGAGGAAGGAGAAGTCGATTGCTATGAAGGAGGAAGTCAGATTATTAGGCAAATGGGCATGTGATATTTTTCTAAAGGGCCAGCTTAAATTTGACGTGCAGCCGAGATTTCTGGAGTAGAGCTTCTTTGAAGACCTTTTGTTTATTTATCATTTAATTATTTCTATTTCTCTTGTTCTCTTTTTTTTTTTATATATAGAACTTCAAACCTTTTTTTTAAAGAAAAATGAGCGATCCTCCCCTAGAATGAAAGAGTATTATGTAATTTTATTCTACATTAAAAAAGTACAGCTGTCAATAAGTCTGACAGGTAGCTGCCCACCCCATACAATATAAATAGTAATAATAACCTCATAATACCTATAATCCTAGAAAACTATGATCCACAATAAAATAAAAATAAAGCAAAAAACACTATAATCCTCTAAAAGTGATAAGTGATCATATCCTCGAATCAACTAAATCTATCCTAACCACAAGCATATCTATAGCCGCAAAAAAGACTACACAAAGAAGTAAGATTAATATATATAAATGTATAAAAAAATATTTATATACATATATATGCAATAATAATATAACAAGCAATATAATGAATAATCCAGATAAGAAGAAGGAAAAGCTACGATATAACTTCAATTACGAGAAATAGTATGACCTGCACATACCTCAAACTGACTTATGGACAAATATGTTTATGAACAATCAACTAAACACTTAGAAGCAAAATTATGACTTCAAAACATCATAGATTTTGAGACGAATGTTATGTTCAAGATTATAGTATTTTAATATCTAACTAATTGCCTAAATATAAAATAGCATTGGATCTATTAGCATACATGTCAATTAAAAAGTGTTTAAAATGCTATTGTTATTTCTGTTTCTAAATACTACATTTTTCTTAACTATATTAATACGAGATTTAATTTTACTAAGGTATTCTTTGAAACTAATATTTGTTGAATATAGAAAGGATAAATACAGAGTATCTGCAATTATGAAGAAATCTGCATATATATGGAAAGAATAAATACGGAATATCTGCAATTATGAAAGACATTTACAGGAAATAGAATCTTAAAATATATAGGCTTTCTATATACACAAAATTAGGTCCCTTTTCTTCCAAGTATTTTGTAATGCTATAAAAGAATGATGTATTATATCAATGTAAATTATCTCTCTGAATAAAACAAAAACCATCTTCTCCTCAAATCTCTTATTCTTGTATTTATTTTCTACATGGTATCAGAGCAGGTTCAAATTTTGAATCTAATCAAACTCTATTACGAATCTTGAATCCTTAATCTAAACAAATCTCGAATCCCAAATCTCATAATGAATTCTGATAGTGAAACAAAACCTCAAACCTTAATCCACACATTGTTCACAATCAAATCGATGCTTCTTCTCCAACCAACAATGAATGAAAACAACTATAGACTTTGGTCAAACGTTATGAAGATGTGCATTAATGATCGGAAAATGTGGGGATACATCATTGGCACTAAGGAGAAACCTACAGAACAAAGTGAAGAATATGAAAATCGGTGCTCTCGGAATGGCAAAGTGAAGAGATAGTTGTGTGATTCAATGTCAACAACTTTAATGAATAGGTATGTTTTCCTAGAAACCGCAAAGGAGGTGTGGAATTCTCTTGAAGCTATGTATACAGACAAATCTGATGAAACTCAAATCGTCGAGTTACACAAAAAGTGTTTTTCCACAAAACAAAATGGTCGATCTCTTGCAACATATTATGATGAGTTAGCAGAAATTTTACAAGAAATTGACCACCGCAATACTGTGAAAGGAGAAAGTGTTGAGTCCATTGCTCTTCTGCAAAAATATGGGGGACGTCTTAGGGTTCACATGTTTCTCTCTGGATTAGATTAGGGCTGTCAATGGATGCCCAAAAAGTCCGAAATCCGTCCGCATCCGCATCCGAAAAGCGGATAAATATCCGATATCCGAAAAAACGGATGCGGGTATGAAGACATCTGCATCGGAAAATTATCCATCCGGTTTTTGTCAAAATTATAGTACAAATATGTGCATTTTGGTGCAGTGAAAGATATTCATTTATTATTTTGTTAAGTTGGTAGTTTATATTATATGCATTTAATACTTATTAACTGCTTGAAACTATTTATTATCATCATATTTGTTAATTTTTAAACACTTTAATAATCAATGGGATTGAAAAATATTTATGTTAAACTAAAATTTTCCTTTTACAATCCTTGATTTATTGGTCCTTAGCGGATAGGATAATCCTATATCCATTCGTATCTACGGATGCGGATATCCTATATCTGAAAATGATTTCGGATGCGGATATGGCATTATCCGCATCCGAAAGCATCCGTTGACGGGCCAAGATTGGATAGTGTATATGATCAACTACGTGGTGAAATTCTTCAAAAAGATCCACCACTTACTTTGGAGTAGTCTTATCAAACAGTGAGAAGAGTATCAGTTCACAAACGGGTAATGGGAAATCAAGCATCCTTAACTGAATCTTCAGTTATGGCACTAAACAATAAGAAAGCTCAATCTCAAAGTTCCTGGAATTCTCAAAAGGAGACTCGACCTATCCGTTTTGATCTTGAGTTACACATTGTGGAGAAAAAGGGCACACAAAACAGAAGTGTTATGAAATTATTGGATATCCAAAATGTGGAATTTTCAAAGTGACCAAAGAAGAACTTGAATACAAAGAAAGGTGCTGCTAAAAATTCGCATTCAACGATTATTGTCCAGTCAGGTATGAAAATTACAGGTTGTGTGTCATCTGTAAATTCATTAAAAAGTGCTTGGTTAATTGATACTGGTGCATCAGATCATATGGTAAACAACTCTAGCATATTATCATCCATTTCACCTTCAACCAAAACCTCTATATACACAGCAAATGGTGGTTCCTCTCCTATAATTGGAGAAGGCTCTACTGATGTATCTAATACCTTGACATTAAATTCTGTTCTTATTGTCCCCGTCTTAGAATACAATATACTGTCTGTTAGTAGAATCACTGTTGCACTCACATGTACTGTGACATTTTGGCCACAATTCTGCACTTTTTTAGGACATAGTGACTCGGAAGGTTCTTGGTTATGGTGTTAGAAGAAATAATCTCTACTATTTAGATTTGACTAATAATGGAGAGCAGAAAATTTATTAGGTAAATAAAGTTGGAGGAATGGAAGAAGAAAAAGCTAAGGTTTGGTTGTGGCATCATGGACTTGGTCATCTCTCTTTTAGATATCTTAAAAAATTAAATTCTGCATTATTTGCTAGATGCAATATTTCAGATTTTAAGTGCAATATTTGTGAACTTGCTAAAGGTTATAGTATTACGTACTCTCCAAGTTGTAACAAAAGTATAAAACCTTTTACTATTATTCACTCCGATGTTTGGGGTCCTGCATGCATTTCCTGATTATTTGGAGCTCCTTATTTTGTGACATTTATTGATGAATGTACTCGTATGATATGGGTATCTCTCATTACTCATAAAAGTGAAGTCTTTGAAGTATTTAAAAAAAATCAGATGGTTTTAACTCAATTCCAAAGAAAGATACAAGTGTATTAATCTGACAATGGTGGGGAATTTACTAGTAATGACATGTCAGAATTTATGACAAATAATGGCATTCGACATCAAACCTCTAATGTATATACCCTACAATAGAATGGGTTAGCTAAATGAATGAACAGAAAAATATTAGAAGTTTTTCGTGCATCTCTTTTTGGTATGAATATGCCGTTAAATTATTAGGGAGAAGCACTAAAATCCACTGCATACTTGATAAACCGTACACCATCTAGGGTAATTAAGTTTCAAACTCCTTTCAAAAGGCTTCATGACCTTATCACCATCCTTGCAATGCCAAAGTTAGAATCACGTGTGTTTGGGTGTGTTGTATTTGTTCATATACCTAAACATCAACGAGGAAAATTAGATCATTGTGCTCGAAAGTGTGTATTTCTTGGATACGCTGATTTTCAAAAGGGTTATCGATGCTATGATCCAATGAAAGGAAAAATGTATATCTCCTTAGATGTTTCATTTCGAGAATTAGAAGCATATTTTATAGTATCTTTCCTTCAAGGAAAGAAACCTAATGATGGTGAAGGAAGGTTTTCTATTATTGGGGATATAGTTCTAGAGCTAGAGGAAGTGACAAATAACATGAACAAACACATAACTAGTGAGGGCGATATAGCTGGTAATGAACAAGAAATTAAAGAAGACTAGGATATTGATGGAGAGGGCCAAATGACGGGGGAGATCATGCTGAAGCTATTGAAATACCAGGAGAGGATCATGCTGAAACTGTCGAAATCAACGATGACTCAAATGTTGTAGCGCCATCTATAGAAGAAATGTTGTTTGATCATGAACTACAGGTGAATAATGAACTACAGACTAGTATTGATATTGAACCTAGACAATCATAAAGGATAAATAAAGACATTCCAAAACTCATGTATGAACCAAATATTATGTCTAAAGCCAAATATTCAATTTCTGAATATGTATCTACATATAGGTTGTCTGAGTCACATACATGCATAATAAATCAGTTATCATCTATTTTCATCCCTTGCAATTTGCAAGAAGCACTATTAGATCCATGATGGAAGAAGGCCATGAAGAGTTGAATGCATTACAAAAGAATTCCATTTGGAAACTTGTTGATAAACCCCAAGGATGTTGAACTATTGGATGTCGATAGATATTCATTGTTAAAATAAACTAAAATGGAAGTGTTAATAGGTATAAGGCCAGACTAGTAGCGAAAGGATATACACAGACATATGGCGTGGATTATGAGGAGACATTTGCTTCAATAGCAAAGATGAACACTATTCGTATACTCATTTCTCTTGCAGCAAATCAAGATTGGCCATTATAAACAGTTTGACGTAAAGAATGCATTTCTTAATGGAGACTTAGATGAAGATGTGTATATGGAATTACCACCTAGAATAATTAAATCTGAAGAAGGAAAAGTATGCAAACTGAAGAAGGCATTATATGGTTTGAAACAGTCACCACAAGCATGGTTTGGAAGGTTTATAAAGAGCATGAAGGCATTTGGATATAGAAAAAGTAATTCTGATCATACTTTGTTTATAAAAAGGAAATCTGGCGAACTTACCGCTCTTATTATTTATATTGATAATATGGTTACCACTGGAAATGATACAATAGAAATGGAAGCATTAAAGAAGTATTTGTCATGAGAATTTGAAATGAGAGATTTAGGCAGTTAAAATATCTCTTGGGCATTGTAGTTTGAAGATCATATCAATGAATTTTTATGTCTTCGAGAAAGTACACATTAGACCTTCTTGCAGAAACTGGAATGCTTGATTACAAACCGATAGAAACTCCAATTGAAGTGGATCATCACCTGGGAATTTTCCAAACCAAATCCCGTGTAACAAAGGAAGACACCAACGCTTAGTAGGCAGACTACTATATCTCTCCCATACTCGACCTGATATTGCATATGCTATTAGTGTTGTAAGTCAATTTATGCATAACCTAAGTGAATAACATATATAGGCTATCATTCAAATACTTAGATATTTGAAGAAATCTCCAAGAAAAGGTCTAGTGTTCCAGAAAGATGGTGAAATCGAAGTAACATGATATACTGATGCAGAATGGGCGGAGATATAACAAATAGAAGGTCAACTTCAGGCTATTTTACATTTGTTTGCAGAAATCTGGTAACATTTAGAGCCAAGAAGCAAAAGGTGGTTGCTAGATCAAGTGCAGAATCTGAGTTTCAAGGCATGATTCATGGAGTATGTGTACTACTATGGATAAGAAATGTATTGAAGGATCTTGGTTTTAATCTCAGAAAATCAATGGAGTTGCACTGTGACAATAAAGCAGCAATTATGATTGCACATAATCCATTTCAGCATGACCGTATGAAACATGTTGCATTGGATCTTTTTTTTATCAGAGAAAATATTGTCAAAGGGTACATATGTTTTCCATTTGTGAAGTTAGAAGATCAATTTGCAGATATTCTTACAAAAGGAATTTGTAGACGGAAATTTAATAATGTAATTGACAAGCTGGGCATGATTGATATCTATGCTCCATCTTGTGGGGGAGTATTGAATATAGAAAGGATAAATACAAAATATCTACAATTATGAAGAAATTTGCATCTATATGGAAAAAATAAATACAGAATATTTGCAATTATGAAGAAATCTGCATTTACAGAAAATAGAATCTTAAAAATATAAGCTTTATATATACACAAAATTAGGTTTCTTTTCTTACAAGTATTTTGTAATGCTATAAAAGGAGGATGTATTCTATCATTGTAAATTATCTCTCTGAATAAAACAAAAACCATCTTCTCCTCAAATCCCTTATCTCTTGTTCTTGTATTTAATTTCTACAGTAGTATCTTTATTATAACTAGGTTTTGAAATCCAGTTAAAATAAAATAACGTATATATATATATATATATAATTATCCACTAAAGTATTTATACTATTAAAAACTCTTTGATTCCTTTCATACCATATATACCAACATATTATAGTAAAATAGTATAAATTTCTAATCTATGAAATCCATCATATCGAAACCTAAGACTATTCCAAAATAGTTCACGATTAATTTCATTATTAGTTATATTAAAGTAAAAAAGTATTAAGGTAATTTGTAAGAATTACTTAGTGATATGACATTCAAAATATAAATGCGATATATTTTATATTCCCATATTACAGAAAAACATTTATTACCAAAAGCGATATTTTTCTTTTTTAATACTTCAATAGTATTTAGTTTTCCATATATAATTAACCACATATGTATTTTAGCTTTGGGTGGTGTATTACCTTTCCAAATATACCTAAATATATTCAATTTTGTACCTGAAAAATTAAGAAATTTATAAAAAGGATGCACTGTATAAATTTTATTATTACCCTAACACCAAGTTTTAATATCAATTCTATCGTCAATGTTATATAGTTCTAATTTAGCACAAAGTAAGACAAACTTAGATAATGTATTTCCAGCTAAATTACGATTAAAGCTGAATTCCCATGGAAAATTTAAATTTAGTCCATATATTTTTGAGAACAACACATTTTTAAAATTACAAATTTCACAAAGTTCATTAAATTCTATTCTAGGGGAAATTACCGATATCCAACTATTATGTCAAAAAGAGGTATTATTCCCCGAATGAACCACATTATTAATTCCTTATAAATATCATAATTTTTTATTATAGATTTCCAAAAACGAGAAATGTTATTTATATCATTAGTAGAAATACGTTGTATATTCTACGTACCATTATACCATTGATTCGATATTATTTCTTTTTAAATTAAATTCTCATTATTATCAGTAAATTTCCATATCTATTTACTTAATAAGGATGTGTTTAAATTATGTAAATTTATAATACCTAACCCTCCCTCATCTTTAACATAAATTTTTCTAATTAACTAAATATTGTGAACTATTATTAGAATTATCACCATTCCATAGAAAATCACTCCTAATTTTATCTATTTTATCAATTACACATTCTGAAAAACGATAAAAGTACATCTAGTATATCGGTAATGATGATAAAATAGAATTAATAAGGAATGTTCTACCCGTCCTTGATAAAAATCTACCATTCCATTTAGTTAACCTATTGTTAATTTTATCTATTATTAATAACCAATCATCATGTTTGAGTTTAGTTGGTCTTATTAAAAAACATAGATATTCTATGGGAAATTTCATAATTTTACAATTTAATGTACAAGCGACGTGATTTCCTATTTTATCTATATCATTCAAAACTAGCACGAAACTCTTATCGAAATTTATTTTTAGACCTGAGAGTAATTCAAAACAATATAATATAAACTTAATTGCTATGATATATCTTGGTAAATGAGATGTAAAGAGTGTGGTATCATCTGCAAACCGAAGAATGGAAATGCCATTATTCGTAATTTCATTACCGATATTATATAGAATCCCATTTCTAGTGGCATATTTAATAATTTTAGCAAAAAAACATTTGTAGCTAGATTAAATAAAAGAGGTGACAATGGAGCACCTAACCTAAGTTCACGTTTTGATTTAATTTTATTTCCTAATATACCATTAACCATAATACTTGAATTTCCAGTTTTAAGTAATAGTATAATCCAACTAACCCATCTAATACTAAAACCTCTGGCCAATAATAAATCAGTAAGAAAATCACAATCAATTGAGTCAAAAGCTTTTGCAAATTCAAGTTTTAAAAGTGCACAAGTGATATTATTTTTACAACAATGATTATTGTATTCTTGAACTACTGCAACTCCATTTGTAATATTTCGACCTTTGATAAATGCAGTTTGGGTAATATCAATTAATTCGTTCATTTTAATGTTTAACCTATTAGCTAAAACCTTAGAAATGATTTTGAAATAACAATTTAATAATAAAATAGGTCTAAAATCTTTTAGCTTATTTGCACTCACTTTCTTGTGTAATAGGATTACATTTGCAAAATTAAACCTATCCAATTGTAATGAACCATTATAAAATTTTATAAACATAATAATTAAGTCATATTTTAGAACACACCAAAACTTTTCATAAAATAATATTGAGAATCCATTTGGGCCAGGTGATTTATCATTTGGCATATCTTTTATAGCCTTCAAAATTTTCTCTTCTGTGAATGGAACATCTAACCCATCTAAATCGATTCTTGTGTCATTTGGGTATAATTTGTCCCATTCAGCTCTAATCTTGTGCTTATTTTCAGTTCTAAAAATTTCTTTATAATAATTAGTAAATGTCTCGTTTAATTCTTTTTTATCAAAAATCTCAACATTATTGACTAATATAGAATTAATGGTATTACCAAGTTTTTTACCATTAGCTACTTTATGGAAAAATTTAGTATTTATATTACCTCCATCTGTTTATTGAATTCTAGATCTTTGTTTCCACATCACTTCTCCTTGTGTTAAAATTTTATTTAATTCATCTTTTAAATATGAAAGCATGTATTTTCTAAAATATTTAAATTCATGAATTTTTCTATTTTATTAAACTTTAAAATCTCATTTAGTAATTTATCCTTTTTAATTCTAATATTACCAAAAACATCTTTATTCCATTTCCTAAGAAAAATTCTTAAAACTCTAATTTTACTTACAAATATTATAGCTATATTATCGGAAAATTTATAATTATATTTACCCAGAGATAACCTTTTATTTGCAATTAATTTTGAGAAGTTATTCTCTAACAACCACTTTTTTCGAATCTAGATATTTTATTTTTATTAATTTGATTATTATAGAATAAGATAATTGGACAATGGTCAGAGTAAATACTCGTAAGCCCAATCATTTTACAAACTAGATACTTATCTTATATTTCATCGCTAATAAAAAATCTATCTAAAAGGATCATCGATGGGTCATCTCTTTTATTCGACCAAGTGTAACATCTGTTGTTTAACTGCGATTCAAATAAATTATTATTATTAATAAAGAATTGGTTAAATTCTTTCATAGTAGAAAAGTCACATTCTCTAGGAGTTCATTCTCCTAAAAATCTAGAAATATTGAAATCCCCACCCATTACCCAAGGACCTGGAACAAGTGATCTAAACTCTAGACACGCACTCCAGAGAACTCTACGATCCAATTTAGAGTTTGGTCCGTAAACATTAGTAATATTTAAAAAAGAGTCGTCATCAAGGTTAGAAAAAAATTAGATGTATCGAATGTGATTTAATGATAGATTGTAAAAGTTTAACACGGTTTTCTTTCCAACCTATCATTAATCCTCCAGAGCTACCCCTAGTAGAAAGATGAACCCAATTGCTAATGTAAAGTCCCCGTAAACACCTATAAAATAGATAATCAGGGTGTTCTATTTTTTTCTTGTAATAAAACAATATCAATGTTATTATCTTTAAAAAAGGACCTAATTTTACTATATTTTCCTAAATTTTTTAAACCTCTAGCATTCCAACTGATGTATCTCATGGTCCAAATGATCTAGAATTGTTTTATTTGAGCTACGTGTTTTAGTTCGGGGATCCTGATTCCAGCGCATTGAGTTTAGATGGAGTTACTAGGCATAGAGTTAGAATATTTGTAGTAGCGTTTACGAGTTTACCAGTTGTAAGCATTTGGATATTTAACTCTAGTAATAACTTTGGGGTAGCGGTAGGCATTAGACCGAAGCTGGGTATGTTCTTTGTTTTCTGCATTTACATTTCCATATTATGTATGTTTTATTAGTAATTGTGCGGAATGTTTATAAATACCCTATTCACCCCTTTTCTAAGGTATATTACTCGATCCTAAAAGTGGTATTAGGGCCTAGGTTCAAGTTTACTCCAGAGACATGTCGGTTTCAAATAATGCTTTTTCTTAGGATCAGTCAATAGTTTGTCCGCATATGTTCGATGGTACTGATTATGCTTACTGGAAGGCTACAATGAAAATATATTTGATCTCTATTAACTATGATGTTTGGAATATAATAGAAACAGGGTAAACACCACCCACGATGACAATCAATGATGTAGAATTCCCTAAGCCCAAGGACAAATGGAATGTAGCTGATAGGAAACTGCTTTCATTAAATGCTAAAGCTGTAAATGCCCTTATTTGTGCCCATGATAAAATTGAATTTAATCGAATTTCTTGAGGTCTGACTACACAGGGAATCTGTCACACTTTGGAGGTTACGCATGAAGGTACATCTGAAGTAATAGAATCACGTCATGCTTTACTTAGCAATGAATATGAAAATTTTGTGATGTTAAAGGATGACAACATAAAAGAGATGTACAGACATATTCTAGTGTTGGTATACAATTCCAGAGCTTTGGGCAAGGTGTACACTGAGGTTGAGCTCGTTAGAAAAATACTGATAGTTCTTCTAAAGAATTTTGAGGCAAAGGTAACAGCAATACAATAACCCAAAGATCTGAGAAAACAAAGTATGGAGGTATTGATTGGAAATCTTAGGATCTATGAAATGAAACTGAAAGCTAGGGAAGACTGTGACAATTCAGACTCCAAGAAAAAATCAATTGCACTCAGCGGTACTCTTGACAACAATGATGAGAATAATCCTATTACTAAGCTGGCAATGTTGATGAAGGGTCTTAAAAATTGGTCCAGAAGAATTTCCAAGTTTACAGCAAAAAGAAAAGGTGTCAAGTCAAAGTAGTCCAAGAACTCAGAAAGTTTGGATGAAGAAATAATTCGCTATAAGTGCAAAAGGACGGGTCATACCAAAACCAAATGTTCGTTGATTCAATTTGAGAAAGCAAAGGAAAAGAAAAGGAGGGCGTTCGCTGCAACTTGGGATGATGAATAAGGAGAAGAGTGCACTGATAGTGATGAAGCCGAAGCAAATCTTTTTTTGATGGGACATTAAAAATGATAGTGATGATGACTCAAGTGAGGTATCAAATTTTACTTATCAAGATTTTCTCTTAATGTGTCATGAACTTACCAAAATAGTTTATAGTCTTAATCTTAAGAACAAAAAATTGAAATTTGAAAAGGCAGAGCTACTTCGCATAAATGATAGATTAGAAACCAAAATTGAAAAAAAAATTAAAGAAGCCCAAAACCTTGAATGTGAAAGCTGTCAGACTTTAAAAAGGGAGTCTTAAAGCTGTCAGACTTTAAGAAGCCTAAAACCATGAAACTCTTATAGATGAGATTTTGAAGAAAAATGATAATGCGAAGAGTGATAATTTTATTAACAGATGTACCATGCTAGTGGAAGAGAACGCATCACTTAAATCCAAAGTCCAAACTCTTGAATCAACTATTAATAAATTTTCTAGAGGTGAAAGATCATTGAATATGTTTTTGGGAAATCAACTATACACAAACAATATAAAAGGACTTCGTTTTGGTAAATCATAACACAATAGGGAAAACAAGACTGACAATGCCCGATGTAGAAGTGTATTTCCGAAATGTTTAGATTGCGGTAAAATTGGAAATAGCTTCGATAGATGTTAATACATTAAACAATGCAAACATGTTAGACAAATTTGGGTTCTTAAAGGCTCTCTTGGTACATTCGGATTACTAAACTCTTCTGTTGCAAATGCTAATAGACCAATGAACTTTTCTAGATCATTTTTTCTTCCTATGTGTAGGTATATGGTGAGCTAAAGAACAACAAGAATGGTATTTGGACTAAGACTATTCCAGACATATGACGGACGATAAATTAAAGTTCCTTAGCTTAGAAGACGATAGAAGTAGGGGTTACTATGAGTGACAATGGTAAATGTAAGATTATCGAAAAAGGTAAAGCAGGCAATGATAAATTTTTTGACTGATGTTCTTTATGTTGAAACCTTATATCATAATATCATCTCTACAAGTCAACTCTGTGATAAATGTATGAGTGTTGTCGTTGATGTCGATATGTGTAAAATCTTTGATAAATCTTTGAGAGTCGTGTTTACAAGTTGGATAAAAGGAAGTGTCTACACTTTGTCGTCTGATGATCTAACCCTTTCTAGGGCTTAGTAGCTAAGATGAGGAACCCACCTTATCGCATAGAAGGCTAGGACATGCTAGCATGTGACTACTGGAGAAGTTTGAGAGAAATGAGTTAGTCAAAGGATTGCCACATCAGAAATTCAAAAACAATAAAGTGTGCAAAGCTTGTGCAAAGCCTGTGCAAAGGATAAATTCAATATATCATCTTTTCATGCCAAAAACACTGTGAGTGACACTGGAGTTCTTAAATTGATTCATATGGATTTGTTTGATCCTAATGATGTTGCTTGCTTAAGTGGTAAGAAGTATTGCTATGTATTGGTTAGTGATTAATCTAGGTTTACTTGGGTTTATTCTATGTCCAAAAAGTCTAAAACTTTTGATTATTTTTTAAAATTTTGAAAACTTATTCAAAATGAAAAGGGCGTTCAATAATAAATATAAGAAGTGATCATGGTAGAGAACTTGAAAATTGGGATTTTGAAAATTTAGAATGGTTGTCAACATGAGTTCTCTGCACCATGAACACCTCAATAAAATGGGGTAGTCGAAAGAAAGAATCGTACATTGCAAAAATTAGCTAAATCAACGTTGAATGAATATAACCTTCCTTTGTCTATTTGGATATAGGCAGTTGATACTTCATGGTATGTGATGAAAGAGTAACGATCTGACCAATACTCAATAAAACTTCTTATGAATTATGGTTCAATGAGAAACCTAACATTGCCTATATCCAGATATTCGGGTGTCCGTGCTTCATTCTTAACAAACTCATATTTTTGTCAAAGAAATATAATTAAATATTTGTTGAAATAAAAGAAAATTTATTTTCATAAATAAAATAATATGTAGATTGAAATAAAATATCTACTTAGAATATTTATTTAAAGAAATACAAGTAGAATATTTTAAATAATGTTCAGGATAACAATAGTATGATATATGGATAATAGTTAAATTAATTAAAAAAAATTGGAATGAAAATAGATGAATTGACATCTTTTTGGCATATATGTCAGCATACTAGTACGAGTATGTCAGCACACTTAAGTCTGAAATGGTATAACTTTTCAAATTTTAAAATTTTGAAATTCCTCTCGTTTTTATCAATTCAAAATTCAAAATTCAAAAAGACGGTTTATTGACTATCATATACGTATTCAATGCTCATTTATTCACCTTATCTCATTCATTCATTTGCATATCACTTTATTTCAAAAACAAATACAATCTTTATTCTTTCTGTTTTTCTAAAAAATTAATGGATTTATCTTCTTAAACTCCTACGCTCACCTCAAAGATCAGATTTTGGTTTTATAATGATGAAGAGTTAATAAAAGCCGTCATTGATTATAAATAATATGCTAATTTATCCAAGAGATATGCATAATTTGATAACTTTCCATCTTATGATTTACTTTCTCTTGGAAAATGGTATTTTTAGTTTAGTAGGTTCTACTCAAACTATTTTTTTCTTGTTATCCTAACCTTGTCAAAATATTTTATGCGAATTCAAATAGGATATTTTATCAAGCAAATGAAGATAAAATTTGGAGTAGCGTGAAAGATACTGTTATTGTTTTGGATGCAAACTTACTTGATGAAATTTTAGGTTGCAAAAATAGTAGCAATGATCTTTGAAAGAGAAAATTAATTATGAAGAATGTGAATTTATAAATGATTTGAGGTTGAAATTAAAGGGAAAATTTTTATACCAAAAGCAAGGCTTACAAGTTTGATTTTGCAATAAAGTATAACTCTCTGAACCAGGATTTATAGCAATCTTACTTCAAGAGTTTGCAAAGCTTTTTTTTTATTTTTACAAAAAGGAATGTATATTGGGCACAAATCATTATTTCTGACTTTGTAGCCAAAGGTGATTCTAGACATGAACATGTGCTTTATCATAGAGTGTATTTAACAAGAATCTTTAAAAAAAATTATTTAAGTGGAGAACCCGCTACCAAAGGAAAACTTTTTAACAATAATTTTTTTCTCTTATGCATATTCAATATAAGTTTATACCTTATGAAACTCTTGTGGAAAAAGAGCAAAGGTTGGCCATGGAAGATGTTAAGGAGGAAAGAATGGAAGAAGAGGAAGAAAGTGCTACGAAAATTAATCAGGACGGAAAAGAAGAAGATGAAGAAGAAACAGCCCTTGAAAACATTGAAAGGAAGAATAGGCCTAATAACTATGATTTACAAAGAAATCAAGAAAAACTTCTTGAAAATCAAAGGAAGCTTAAGAGCTCTTTTGGCAAAATTTCTCAAAAGTTTTATGGTAAAAATTTGATGAGCGGAAGTGATTTGATCAGCATCTAGTATTGTCTATTTGAATACCGATGCAACTCAAATTCAAATATGCAATCACACAAGATAGTTATTAGAAATAAGAGAGACACGGAAGATAACATGGTTCAGATATAAGTATATTACGTCCACGGAGACCCAACAACCCATTTTGTTTCAATCACCAGATATTACAAGCCAATTCTATTATTAGAAGTTAAAGATGTGGAGACTCTCTCTAATCAATCACTCAATTGATGAAATTACAAAATAGAGCACTCAAAATAGGAAACCCCCAATTTGATTTAGCCAGGGTTTCTATTAATCTCAATTATTGAAAATCTAACCACTCTCTTGATTGCTTCTATTAGGAAGATGATTAAGAGGCTAATTTATAGATGCCCTAATCACTCCAGACCATCTGATCACATCAAAAGAATTAGCACCATTAATAAAGAAATATGCACCAAATTGATGAAATTGCCCTTCAAAATTTGAATAAAAAAAAACCCTGGACAAAATCTCGCTTCAGCGGCTCAGTTATCTGACCTAGGAGGGTCAGATGTCTGACCAAACTCTCGGGATCAAAATTTCATTGACAAAGACGTCTGACCAATATGTATAGTCTTTTGAACAGCAACTCAGACGTCAAACCAAGAGGGTCAGATGTTTGACTAAACTCTCAGGAAAGAATTGGAAGCAACAGAGACATCTGATTACCTGAATCTCAAACTGCTACAGTAACTTAGATGTCTGAAATAGTAACTCAAACGTCTGGAACAGTAACTCAGATGTTTGGAATAGTAACTCGGACATCTGAATTCCTGACATAGGCAAAAAATAGTTTCTTTCCTTTATATCTTTTGATCGCTTCCTCCAATCGACTTCCCGTCTCTTCCGATATGAAGCTCTACACCATATCTTCAATCTAAAGCATTCATAGGCATATATTTGAACTGCATAACAACAACACTCCACCTCTATTCAAATATGTTGGGCTTATCAACAATCAACATAGGGGTTATTAGGTCTTGCGCCCCATGGTGCTCAAACAACTGAAATCAAATGGATCAAGCTTGAGCAATGCTCAAAGTTGTCCTTAGGAAGTGACTTGTCACCATATCTAAAGGGTTATCCATAGTACCCACCTTCACCAACTTGATCTTGCTTCATTCTTCGTCAAGCATAAGAAAGAATCCACTAACATCAATGTGCTTCGTCTGAGAACTATAGACTTGAGTCTCTACAAGATGAATCACGCTTTGACTGTCTGAAAATAGCTCTACTGTTTGCTGCACCATCGAAAGATCATCCAATAGATAAAGTGGATACAATCCCTCCTTATTCGCTTCCACTATTAATATCAACTCGGCATCGGTAGTCGACAAAGCTACTATAGACTGCAACTTTGATCTCTACAAAATCGAGCCTATGCCAAGTGTAAAAACATAGCCCGACACCGACTTCTGTACGTCTCTATCCTCAGCACAATATGAATCATAGTAACCTCCAAAAGAGATGTCACCATCTACTCCACCATACAACAAACCAACTAAAGAAGTGCCTTGAAGATATCTGAGAATTCACTTCACTGCTTGCCAATGCTCTTTGCCTGGGTTAGACATATATCGACTCACAGCACCAACTGCATGGGCCAAATCTAGTCTTATGCACACCATGGCATACATGAGACTACCAACAACACTAGAATAAGATATATCATCCATATATCTCTTGTCTTCATCCGATGAAGGAGATAAGTATTTTGACAACTTAAAATGAGAGCCTAATGGAGTGCCTACCGGTTTAGCTTTCTCCATACCAAATCGAGCAAAGATCTTCTTGATGTAATGTGCCTGAGTGAGTCTCAACTCTCTCCGTTTCCTATCTCTAAATATCTCCATTTCCAATATTCTTTGTGCTTTTCCCAAATCCTTAATATCGAACTCCTTGATGAACTCTGCTTTCAACTCCTTAATTCTAATCATACTCCGAGATGCAATCAGCATGTCATCAACATAATAAAAGATATATCATATCTCCATTACACCTCCTGAAATAAACACACTGTTTGAAGCTTATAGAGTATCCCTGTGAAAGCATAAAATTATCCAATCTCTAATACCATAGTCTAGGAGACTGCTTCAGTCCATATAGAGATTTGTTAAGTTTACAAACATAATCTGGCCTGCTACTATCAATGAACTCCTCCAGTTGATGCAAATAAATCTCCTCATCCAGATCACCATGCAAGAATGCAGTATTGACATCTAGTTTCTCGAGTTCTATATCATAATGAGCAACTAATGCCAAAAGAATACGAATGGATGTATACCTTACAACTGGAACAAAGATATCATGATGCTCTATCCGTTTCTTCTGAACATACTTCTTTGCTACTAACCTTGCTTTGTATCTGAAATCACCATTGTCGCCGCCTTTCACTCTATGAATCCACTTACATCCAATAGCTCTCTTATCAGTGGGAAGAGGTGCTAAATCCCAAGTATGATTTTTCTACAAAGATTCATTCTCCTCCTCCATAGCAACTAACCAACTGGAACTTTCAACTGATGTAATTGCTTCTCTATAATCACTGGGCTCATCATGGACAAAATTTAATGCATATGTTGCCATGTCATCGAAGTCAATGTCTTTGATGCTCAATTCAACAAAAAATCATCAAGCCACATAGGCTTCCTTCTCTATCTGACAGACCTAGTCTTTGAATGAGCTCCACCTTGAGTCTGATCCTTTGTACCAATTGTACTATCCTCATCAACCATGGTGCCATCGGAAACACCATCTGAACCTCTATGGAAAGAATCTGAAGATGACTTGGTTTGTGTTTGGTATTTTGAATCTATCCTCACACTATCATCGGATGAGGAAGACTCCACCTTCAACATAGCCTTCTCATCAAAAGTCACGTGCCTACTAATGATAATCTTCTTGCCGATAGGACACCACAACCTATATCACTTCACTCCTCTTCTATATCCTAGAAAGATACACTTGCGAGCTTTAGGTTCCAGCTTTCTTCTGCTCTCATGTACATAAGCCGAACATCCAAACACTCTGAGAAATGAATAGCTAACAAGCTCTCCTTTCCATACTTCTTTAAGGATCTTCATATCTATGGCAGTAGAAGGTATGAAGTTGATGAGGAAAGTCGCCACAGATAAAGCTTCAGCCCAAAATCCCTTTTTCAACTTAGCAGTCATTTGAGGAACGAGTTCCCTCTGTTAGTTCCTGAGATGATGGTTTTGATGACAACAATCTTAGGACTTGTTATAAAATATAAATACTAATATTCTTGTATAGGTATATATGTATATGCAGGATATATATGCAGGTACTGAAGAATGAAGACTGTATAGTATAAAGATTCAAGACTGACGAATTCAAGATTGAAGAAATCAAGACTGAAAACTCATGAGTATCAAGAGTACAAGATTTCAAGAGTTCAAGAGTTCAAGATATCAAGATAAGTAATAGTGTCTAGACTTATGTCAAAACTTCATAATAGCACTAAAATCTTTATTCGGATTTTAGTTGTGGAATGGAATCCACCTTCTCGCTTTAATAGTGGGGTGGAACCCACGATCTCTTTAGTGGGATGGAACCACGACCTTCTCTAGTGGAATGGAATCCACGAAATTTTCAAAATGATTTATTTTAAATATTTTTCCAAAAACTTTTTAAAAGTCATCTCTCTTAGTTTAAATATTTTAGCCTTAAACTATTTTTATTATCTTTTATATTTTGATTTCAGAATCATCTCTTATTTTAAATTATCTCCTAGTTTTAATATTATAAGCTTTAAATCTTAAAAATATATTCTATACTTAGTTTTTAATATTACTTTTATATTATAGATTATATATTTTTAAGATTACTTTTTAAATCTCTTTTATAAGTTTAAACTATATTCAAAATGGTTTATAAACTTCAGAAATTGTTTTGACAAGTTTTAGAAAAAAAATGTCTTTTAAATACAAAAATCAATTTTCAAAATAAACTAGGGCATGTCGACATACCCCATCCCCCCATGTCGACATGGTAGCCTTAGAATTTCAAATTTCAAATTTTCAAATGAAGTGTCTATTCGTCATAACCTTTCACGAATGGAATGATCGTTGTTCTTCTATAAATACCAGTTGTTTTCAACGAATTTTAAGTTAGTTTTTCTTCATTTCTTCACTCCTTCTTCTCCATTCAAATATTCTCTTATATTTTAACAAAACTCTACCGAAATCTCGAGTGAATCAAACTCGATCATCTCTAGTTTGATTCTCTTTCACTCTCTTTCAAAGATCTCAATGCTATTCAGAGTTATAGGATCATTTGTAATCAAATATCGAAAGATCGAAGTGTATCGAGTCTCTCTCTCTATCAAAGTGTGATTGGAAACGGTGTGATTGTGGCCTGTAAATCAATTGGGTGTGATTGTAGCCCGTAAATCAATTGGGTGATCTTGTAGCCTGGTTAAATCAAGAGAGTTTGCCCTGAACTCGAAGACAGGAGGGTGTATCTCGTAGCCTTGAAATCGAGGTTGTAATATCGACATTATATTTGAAAAGAAATCTACATAAGAAATTGTGTGGTACTGGATGTAGGGTAACTCCGAACTAGTATAAAATTCCGGTGTGTTCTTTAATTTACTGCTTTTATTTACTATTTGCATCTGTGTCTGATTCTGTGATTGTTTCTGTGTTTATGAATTGCATCTGTTTGGATTTAATTTGAAAAGATTTCAAAAAGATACATAAAATTAATTAAACACTATTCACTCCCCCTCTAGTGTTAAACCAGCCTTAAGATCTGTAATCCGCATTTCCAACACTCTCCAACAATGCCTGATTCATCCTTTCAGCAACTCCACCAGACTGAGGGTCGCTAGGTATGATGTAATGCCTCTTAATGCCTTCGGACTCACAAAAATTGATAAATTCTTTTGATACAAATTAACCATCATTATCCGAACATAGAACTTTCAACTTCTTCCTAACTGCTTCTCAACCATAGATTTTCACTTTTAAAACCTGGCAAAGTTTTTACTCTTAGACTGTAGGAAGTATACCAATACTTTGCGAGAAATCATCTATAAATGAAACGAAGTACTTGGTTCCACCCAAGGATGGACAAGGGGAGGGTCCCTAAACATCTGTATGAACATACTCTAAAACAACTTTCACTTTATGTTCACCGGTGCCAAAAGAAATCTTTGTCTGCTTACCAAGAACACACTCTTTACAAAAGCCAAGCTTTGAATGATAAACACCATTAATCAAACTTCGCTTTCTCAACTCATCCAAATTGTGTTCGCCGATGTGTTCCATCCACAAGTGCCACAATCTTGAAGAATCTGAATCAGCAAAAGTAACAAAAGACGATTCATCAACTACAGTAGTGCCCTTCAATAAATAAAGATTTCCTACCCTTACACCTTTCATAACAATCATGGAACCCTTCGATATCTTCATCTTCTCTTCCTCAACTACAATCTTCACTCCAAGCCTACTCAAAACCCCAATAGAAATCAAATTCCTTCTCAAATCATGTATATGTCTAACATCAGTAATAGCAACACCGTCAAACATTCTGACCTTCACACTACCAACACCAACCATACGGTAAGAAGCATTATTTCCCATCAGAACTTCACCTCCATCAATCTCATGGTAAGTGGAAAAAACAGTTTCTATCAGGTGTCATATGATAGATGCCCCAGAATCAATCGGCCATAAGTTGCTCTTTCCAGAAAAGCCAAAAGCTGCAAACACATCGGTATCGCTCTCTGCATCGGATTTCTCTGTAGTAAATGTTGAAGCTTGCTTTAGGTCTTTTCTTCTTCCTTCAAGCTTGGGACATTATGCTATAAAGTACCCTAGCTTCTTACAATGGTGGCAAGTCAATCACTTAGGCCCCCTAGACTGAGACCTTGAATTACTTCGATCTCCACCATTCTTTGACTTGCTTTGGTTTCTACCTCTCTGAATAGATAAGTCGTTTGTATCATTATCCAAACTAGTGCTCGCCAACCTCCCTTTCAACACTTCATTATGAAGGCAATCCTTTACATCAGATAGATTAATCTTACTGCAACCATATATCATGGAATTAACAAAAGCGGTATACTCGTTAGGAAAGGAACATAAGAGGATCACTGCCTGAGCCTCATCAGTAATATCAACATTTGTTGCCTTCAGGTTCATAATCAAAGTGGTCTAAGCATCTACATGCTCCATAAGATTGGCTCTAGGCTTCATCTTAAATGAATAGAGTAGTTTCTGAAGAATAATTCGATTAATGAGAGACTTGTCTTGATATGCATAAGATAATGCATCCCATTATTCCTTCTCCCTCCTCTTCTGAGAGAACTTTCTAAGAACTTCATCTGAAAAACTCAACTGGATTGTTGTAAGAGCTTCATCTTCCATCTCTTCCAAAATAGTTTCCTCAATGTCCATTAATTTATCAGGCGTAGAAATAATCTTAAAGGTCTTCTCCTTCTTCAACACTGCCTCCATCTTCATCTTCCAAGTTCCAAAATCTCCCTTTCCATCAAAACGTGTAACAACAAAATTGACACCAGATCTACCAATAGACTTTTCAAAAGTAACCATTAATACCCAAATAGAACAATAACACTAGCTCTGTACCAAACCATGGTGAAAATTTGATAAGCGGAAGAGATTTGATTAGGATCTAGTATTGTCTATTTGAATACCAATGGAACTCAAATTCAAATATGCAATCACACAATACAAATATCAGAAATAAGAGAGTTACAGAAGATAACGTGGTTCAGATATAAGTATCCTACTACTACGGAGATCCAACAACCACTTTTATTTTAATCACCAGAGATTACAAGCTAATTCTATGATTAGAGAGTTCCACATCTCTCTCTACTCAATTACTCAATTGAAGAAATTACAAAATAGAGAACTCAAAATAGAAAATCCCCAATTTGATTTAGCTATGATTTCTATTAATCTCAATTATTGAAAATCTAATAACTCCCTCGATTGCTTCTATTAGAAAGATGATTAAGAGGCTAATTTATAAATGTTCTAATCACTCTAGACCATCCGATCACATCAAAAGAATTTGCACTATCAATAGAGAAGAAACATGCATCGAATTGACGAAATTGCCCTTTAAAATTTGAATCAACAAAACCCTAGAAAAAGATCTCGCTTCAGCGGCTTAGACGTCTGACCTAGGAGGGTCAGACATCTGCCAAACACTCGAGATCAAACTTTCATCGACAGAGACGTCTGACCAATATGCACAGTCTTCTGAACAGCAACTCAGATGTCTGACCTAAGAGGGTCAGACGTCTGACCAAACTCTCGGGAAAGAACTTGAAGCAACAACGAAATTTGATTGCCTAAACCTCAAACTGCTATAGTAATTCAGACATTTGGAATAGTAACTCGGATGTTTGAAACAGTAACTCAGATGTTTGGAATAGTAACTCAGACATCTAAATTCTAACAGGGCTAAAAAATAGCTTTTTTCCTTCATATCTTTTGATCACTTCCTCCAATCAACTTCCCGTCTCTTCCAACACGAAGCTCTACACCATATCTTCAATCTAAAGCACTTATAGGAACATATTTGAATCGTATAACAACAAGTTTCAAGACAGATAGACAATTTCTGTAGGAAAATCATGAGCAAACTTGGTGGCTGCTCTCCATCTTCATCTACTTTTTTCTCGACTTTGTATCTTATTTACTTTTAGTGGTAAGTTGTATTTTCTTTTCTTTTTAATCATGTACTTTGAATCTAATTAATAAAATCATTTGAATTATTAAAATTATGATAATTATTCATATTATATTCTCTAGAAATATATAAAATTAAAATTGAAATAAAAAAACATTTGTATATAAAAAAACAGAAAATAAAAGAAGATTTTAAAAGGCTGAAAAATATGTATATGTTGACATACACAAACTATATGTCAACATACTAGTAAAAAATGTCCATGTGTCGACATGCATACACCAAAGGCTATGTCGACATATAAATTTAAAAATAGTTTTTTAGTTTCCAATTTTAAATTGGTTAGTTAATTATTTTACCGAGAACAGTTATAAACGATTTTAACACTATAAAACAGTAGTTTAACCATAAAAACAAGTCATCTTATTCTCTAAAAAAACACATTCATTTCTTAGAAAAATATTCAAAAATGAATAAAGGAAAATAAGTTTTCAACAAAAGTAATAATGAGAACTTAGATAAAACCTTGCAAAAGTTCAAGAGGGCACTTCATACCATCTTAAGAAACGAGAAACATCTGGAAATGAATCGAATATAGATGGTATATGAACAAGAAAGACATCCCGCATATCTTCGTTTGTTTTTTGCTTATGTTCTTAAAGGAAATAATTCATATGTTCCTGAGAATATTAGACATGGAGAAATAGCAGATGAAGACATTGATGTTGATAAGGAACTTCTTGAAGAATGAGAAGTGGTCTCAATCGATCACATCATTGGCCCCAACAAAGGATGGGTTGAAAATCTTCCCAAATCTTAAATATAAATATCCGAAAATTGCTTCTGTTTGCATTTTTTTGTTCGCTATATATATAGTGAAGTATAAACTAGTATGTATAATATAAGTTGTGAAAAACGGTGTAGTACTAATGTGAATGGATCTTAAGGCTACTTTAACACTAGAGCGGGATGAATAGTGTTTTATAACTTTTATAGAACTTTTTAACTTATTTCAAGTTTTGAATCAAACACAGATATATATATATATATATTAACAGGAAATCGCAGGTATAAATAAATGTGGTAAAAGTAAAGCAATGAGTTAGACAGATGGCACCAGGAGTTTTATATTTCCAGCTTTATGCATGCATGGGAAAGGAATGCCCTGAACAGATAAGGTAACGAGGCACAAGTTGTTCTTCCAAAGGCCAAGGTAGCGAAGCTGTTTTCTTATTCCGGGTAGCGAAGTATGAGTAATGTTATTGTTTCTATCGGTCATCTGGAAAACTCGTTGACTACCCATTCCATTGACTGATTTATATACCATAAAAACTGGAAGTCATTATGAAACGGTAGGCTGAAGCTCAATTGCTGCTTCCCGAATGTTTATACCATGTCGGTTGCCCCTAATATATGGGGTTTATACAAGGCCTTCGCTATCCCAAGGAGTTAGAAAACATAGTACTCTGCTCGATGTACAAGAAAAACTTCCAAGAACAACGCTACAGCACAACAGTTTCTACTAGCGAAGTGATAGCATCCAATAGTTAATAGTGATCATGTTGATTGGTCTGCGGTTTCTCCTACATCCAGTCTCTGTACAATTTCTTATACAGATTTCTTTACAATCGCCTACTTTAACCAGGTAGTAAGCACACTAGAATACAGTCTTGATTTCAATGCTACAAGCTACACCATTCTGTCTCACGAGTCCGGGGTAAACTCTATTGATTTACCGGGCAATAAATTCACCCACTAGATTTAGATGGGCTACTAATCGCACCCACTTGATTTGAATAGGCAACCATCACACCCAAACAAATAAGAGTAAAATTGCTAATTTTCAAATACAAACAGTTGTACTTGGAACAAGATATCCTATATCCCTTCTTATAGGGGTTTGATCTTTGAGTTTGTAGAGAGAATGCTTCCAAAATAGTAGATAGTTTGTAGAGAATCAATCTAGTAGAGTATGGATTGATTCTATGTTAATTTTGAAGAATATAAAAAGTAGTTTTCAAGAAATAGAACAAGAGGGTAAGGAGTAAGAAGAAAGTGAGAAAATTAATTTAAAATTTTGTTTGCACTCCTCTTTATATAGTGAATGAACAAAAGTATCCATTCGTGAAGATGTGCGTCCAAAATATACTTCTTTTCAAAATTTAATAAACAAACTAACTGTCACTATGTCGACATACCTAGGAGGGGTATGTCAACATACCCTTATTAATTTTGAAAAATGAATTTTCTTTTTAATTATTTTCAAACTTCTATAATTTTGTAAAATAATTTTAAACATAATTTTTAAATACTTTGAACTTATAAAAACTTTTATAAAATTTGTAAAATATAGTTTAAATTTAAAATAATTTATTTTGATTAGAATATCAAAGATCTGAAATTTGTGATAAAGACCAGAATATGCTATCAGAGACTTTAACAATTTGTTCTAATAACTCATACTAAACACTAGAGTCTTGAGCTCTTCTAGTTTTTTGTCTCTAAACTCATGTCTTGATCATCATCTCTAAATCTTTATTCTCGGTCTTTATACTGATCAGTCTTCAAGTTTAATCATTATGTACTTGTATAAAATTCTGTAATATAAATCCATCCCCCTTCATTAAACGGATTTATGGTTGAGCCATTCCATTCACTCTGGGTCGGGAATAGGTCTTCTTCTCTTTTGGCGGGTATACTATACAACTTGACAAAACATTAGTATCTATATTTATATGGTTGTTGTCATCAAAATCAACATCCGAGGTATTAACATAAGTGTCTTATATAAAACTATTTAATCTAATATAATTATTTATGTTAGTTTAATCTATAAGTCTATGCTCTCTACGAGATTCATACTTACTTTGAACAACCCTCATTAATGTTTAAATAAATTCTATATTGAATATCTTAATTCTCATTTAAATTATTTTAAGATTTTGATCATTATGATAATCACAAACATATCTATATACTTATGATTTATTTAAAATTCACCCACACAACCCCATTACTCTATTAATGTTCTCTATATTCTTTACAAAAGTAATTTTATCCCATTTTTATTGATGAAAATGAGGAGGGAAAATGGTATAAAATATATGATAGTCAAAAAGATTGGGGGAGCATTAACATAAGGGGAATTAATGAATTCAATGGAAGTCAAACTTATATTCATCTTCTATTTTATTCAAGAATATTTAGATAGTTGTCATCATAAATAAAAGAGGTTGTTAGAACAACATGTATTGGTTTTGATGATAACAACAGATAAATATTTGTATTGATGATTTTCCAAGTTTGCATATGATATAATATAGGAATCCATCAAGATATATTGTATGATAATCAAGAAGAGATGTAGTACATTAATTAAGGCATATCAATACAAGAACCCCAGTACAAAACCATGTAGAATAAGAGGAATCAAACAAATCGAGGAAGATCAAAGAGGAATCAAGCAGATCAAGGATATCAAAAGGAGCAAATGAGATTCAAAAGAATGGCTAAGAAAACAAAGGAGATTCAAGAACTAAGGCTGGAAGAGTACACGAATATAGTTAGTCGGTTTTCTAGTATATCGAGTCGTAGAATTAATTGTTAAAGATCCCGTAACAATTCTTTGAATTCTATCTACAAATACTCTTTATTTTATTCCCCATATTTATTTTATAAAAATTTTATTTAGGTTTTACAAGTTAAAAGAGTTAAAATAATATCTATAGAGAAATTGTAATTTTGAACTAGGATATGTCAACATATCCTTGTAAGTATGTCGAAATACTAGCTGTTGGATGTAACTTTTTATTTTAAATGAATGGACACTTCCTTTCGTCTTTTGCAAAAAGTCACTTATCTTCATCTTCTATAAAGGCTCTAGAAAATGAATTTTTAACAACATTCTCCATCATTTCTCTCACTCTATTCTCTCTCACATTTTACAGAAAAATCATATTGCTTATATATACTTATACTTTGTAATCCACTCTCTTTCTCTCTATTTCTTCATGGATTTGCATTCTACTAAAAAGTCAGAAAGTCTACATTTAATTCTCTATCAATTATGCTATGTTCTTATCATATTCCTCAAAGAAATCAATGCTACTAGAGATCTATGGGAACATGTATTAAAGACTACTTGAAATTGTGATCGAAAGGTTCAATCTTATATGGATATTATTCTATTACTTGTTGTAAAGGTGCATCCTACCACCCGCAGAAGTCAGGATTGTATCGATATGTCTTGCCACCTTGGAAAGTCAGGATATGTGTTCTTACCACTTGGTTCAAAGTCAAATGGTTATGCGAGTCTTGTCATTTGTGGAAAGTCAAGATAGGTGTTGCTTGATACATGAGTCAAAGTCAAGTTGTAATGGTTTGCTTACCACCCATGGAAGTGCAAGTTGGTTAAGGGTATGGGTTACAGGAGTGGATGGAGGATTAATAATCCAAACCAATATAAATTCTTAGTTTCTTCTATTTACAATTACTGCTTTTACTTTCTACATTTATTATATTATTACTTATGATTCTTATTATGCATTGTTAAATTTAATAACCACAAAGTAAATTGATAATAAGTTTAAAAATACTATTCACCTCACTCTAGTTATACATTAACCTTAAGGTTCATTCTGCACATTATTAGGGTAGCGCATCACGTACCCCACACAGTCGACATTAAATCTAATGGAATTATTACATCAACCACAACCACGGCCTCTACCATAAATTATTCCATTGCCACTTCTCAAACAACATAATCTTCGTTTGTCATGAAAATAATTACTACATGCTTTAAGAACAAGTGCAGAGTCGATTGGTTGAGATACATGATTTTTCATCAAAAACTGACTAGTTTGTTTAGCAAAAAGAAGTGTAAAGAGTAACTCCAAGTAGTTGGTATGTCAATGTTGTTCTAGTAATTTAATATTATCATTATGGAAAATATAATATGTTTTTTCCAATATTTCTTCCTTAATGATTGGATGATCATATAATTTTAACTTGTGGTTATACGAAATAGTGCAAAACTATATTCACCTAGTGATTTGAGGCTTGGAACCTTGAAATGTCCCATTCGAAATGGACTTCGAGAAGGGTGATTATTTTTTTCTTGGTGATTATTTCTTTCTTTTAAACATGCCCATAGGATCTACGAGCCCTCGATAATTAGACCTTAATTTTCTAACCCTTCATGATTATGGTGCCATAAAAGGATCATGACCTTTGAATGATCCTGCCGGTATGCATTATTATTGATCATGATTGTTTCCTTAAGAATTTGAGCATCAACATGGAGCTAAACATCCATCGTCCACTAAAGAAAATTATTATATATTATATCTAAAGTATAAAAACTGAGCTTTGTCAAATATGTCATTAGCTGTTTAAAAATGAAACTTAATAACCGTCGGTGATAATAGTAAACTACTTCCGAATAACATTTATTTTTGATATTTTTCTCAATTAATTTTTTTCAAAAAATATACAATAATTTTTATATCATTTCTTCGAGAAATACCATTTTGTAATTTTTTTATCTAGAAATTAAGAATTCTTTAATACATGACATATTTTCAAGAGGTTGATTTCTTTTCAAATAAAATTATTCTTCAAGAATGAAATATACAATGTTTATTTGAGAGGCATTGTAACGACTCAGAATTTTGGTTATCTGAAATTGGAATGTTTAATTGATTTTAATATTTAAAAGTAAATTTTTTACATAAATTTCAAATATGATGATTTATTGGATAATTTAATAATTGGGATTTGCTTAAATAATTGAATCTTGAGTTTTAAGCTTGATAAAAATAATTTAAAGGCTAATTAAATTTATATATAAGAATGAAGGTAATAGAACTTTTAAATTGAATTTAAAAGTGATTTAATCAAATTTTTTTATAACTCGTTTAAATTAACGAGTAAAAATATCCTTCCAGGGCACAGTCTCGGAATTCGACGAAACTAGTTCCATTGGATCTGTAATAGTGTATTATTATCGGGTTTCAAATTTCATAGCTTTTGGAGTAATCGTTTGATCGTACGGGATATAAACGCGTGGAAATTTATATCGAGAATTCAATATAATAATTGGGTCTAAAAAGCTATCTTCTCCATACGATCGAATTAGGACTCGAAACCTTTTCCATTGCATTCAGAATAGGGGTATAACATTATGAATGCCTAGCGGCATGCCTCGATTGGAGTTCGAAATTTTTAGCTAGATATTTTCGAAATTTAAATAATATACTTTTATATTGATTTGACCATTCCATTCACATCAGCCCATACAAACTTATTTTCAACCATCCTACCTATCTATTCAGTACCCCTTCCTTCAAATACACGCTTCCCTGTTCCTTTTATAACATAGCAGAGCACGCAAGTTACAGAACAGTAAGAGAAACAATGAAGCAAAACTTTGAAAATTTATATCTTAAATTATACTCAACGAAAAATGATGAAACCTTTTTTAAAAATCATATTTCATCTCGTGCTTCGATTTGGTATGCTCATTGTATGGTGCGGCAAAGGTTGGGTGAAGTCGACAGTGAAGTCGAACTGTCATGTGAACTAGGGTTTGTCGTTTTTCGAGATTGAGGTGGTATTTCGTGGATTGGTGATCGTGCTCGTGTTCGGATGGTCAAGGCGCATCTACTGGTGAAGTTTCGTGAAGCTCAGTTGGGTGGAGACGAATGCGACCTCGGCTACAGTAATAGAGATGCATCAGGTTGCATTTTGATAGGGGGGTTCGGGCTTCATTTTGAAAGGTCCAGGAGGTGGAGATTGAGAAGCGGAGTTCGTCGGTGGGATCATCTTCGGAGATCGTGGAGTTTGGTGATGTATAGGCGTGCATGTCATAGTTGCGTGCGCAGGAGTATCAACATGCAAAGGAGATTGGGGGAGAAGCACTGTAGAAGTTGGGTCGGGTTTCTTCTGTTGGGCCGAAGTTTTAAGGGTATTGAATTATATATTTTTTCAATAAAATTAAGACAATTATATATTAAAGTTTAAAAAACTTATAAATGCGATATTTTTTCATACGGAATCAGATTTTGACGAAACGAGTTGCATTGCATTCATATCTACGAATGCTACGCTCAGGAATTAGTTTGGAGTCTATTAGAGCTTGCTGAATTTTCAGTTAAATTCGAAGGTGTTCGAATCTAATCGAAAACAGAACGCGAAAGCGACAATAAAAACCAATGTGAGTAAATCTCACTCTCTTTGGAATGCTGGAATTAATTTATAACAATTAAAATTAATTATTGGATGTCTGGTTGAATTTAATAATTATTATCAGTTTGGATGTATGTATATATATAGTAGTATATATATTAGTAGTTGGATTGATTATTCCCGACTATTGGAGCGAATGTGACCCTAGCACCCTACATAACAGCGGATGACCCTATATTACCGCGATATCCCGCCTCGAAGCGGGATTGATATTTTTATGTTGTATTAAAATTTGTGGTTGCAGGGAAACATGTTGGAGGGATCCAACTGGATTCCACAAAATGTTGAGTTTAATTTCATATATAGTGATATATGATATGTTTGAATAATCTATGATAGATTGTTGTATGATTTGAATTTATTGGATGCTATGGTAGCACTAGCCTAGACTTTGGTGTTTTTAAAAATAACATGAATATATGTTTTGAACTTGAAGAGAAATTAAAAAGGGATTTTGGAAGTAAAATATTTATATAGAGTTTTGGATTAGTTGGAAGAAATTTATTTGGATAAAAGAAATAGTTTGACTTTAAAATTATACTTAACTATTTCGGGATATTGTAAATAGAGATTTTGAAATAATGCATATAAAGGATTTTAAATAATAATTCTTTAATGATACTTGTTCTAAATATTAAAGGGTTTTAAAATCGAGATTTTTAATAGATTGGGAGAATAGAAGGGAACTTGGAAATAAATATAAAATTGGTTATACTGGAACTTAGATAAGATTTCTAAATTACGAAATGAAAGTAGAATCGAGATTTGGTTGGTTTTTGGAATATAGTTTAGGGTATTTAAGAAATTGATTTATAAATTGAATTTAATTTAGAAAATTGATTTATAATGGATTTAAGTGATGTGAAACTGTTGTAAATTAGAAATGAGATTATGGGATTTATAATCAATGTTTATAAATAAAGTGAAATGGTTATCATTTGATAAATTGAAGATATAAATTCACGGTAAGAATTTATAATGAGATGGGTAAATCGGTTTAAAAAGAAATGATAGTTTTTATTTTTGTAATTGTGAAAAGGGATTTATGAAATTGTGATGTAAATCGATTGGTGGTAAATCAAGAGAGATTTATAAATATTAGATTGGTTATATTGGAATTGAAAATTATATTTTTATCAAGAAGCCGAGTTTGTTTTAAAAGGAGGATTTTTAATTATTACACTAGGTAATTTAAAATGTTTTTAGCATAAAAATATTCTAGAAATTTGGTTATTTTAATATTTTTAAATTGTCAAAATGAATTATAAGTTTCTAACGAGTCTTGTAAATCGATTAGAATTTTATTAATAAATCAGAATTAATTATTGTTTCAAAGTTATTTAATTATTAAAATGGTTTAAAGGTATATTTAATTATTGAATAAAGTTTTCAGAAAGTAATGGTAGACTTTCATGGCGATATCGAGAGGCAGAGATTGCCTACAGTTAAGTTTGGATTTCTCTGGGATAGAGACATAATCATTGAGCTGTGAATCCATGGTTGATACCACGTGGTGCTTTCCAAATTTATTTTAAAAAGTTTTCAAATATTATTGAAGGGAATGGTTTGTGAATATACTTAATTCGGTGAGATAAGTATGTACTTTTGAATAAAGAGATTTAATTTATTTAAAATTTAAATTAAATGAGACATAGTGTTTTCAGTGAAAATGAACTCTTTGGTTAAATGATTGTTTATTTGGTAGTTAAATAACCGAGTATCAAATCCGGACGAAAAACATTACTTTGGAAATATCTAGGAGAAACACAGGGATTATATGGTACAGTTACCGTCGAAGGTGCTATACTGTACGTATAAACTCGTTTCGTTCTTCTAGGATGACGATAAGGAGATCCATCCACTAACGGTTAGGAGGTGATCTCCGATCTTATTTTCGTCTGTTTATTTCCTAAAGAACCGGGGTTGAGTTTACCGAAAATATCAAACGTTGTTTCGAAGAGACCGGGATCGGATAAGTTATCTGAAAACCACTTCGATCCAACGAATACGTTTCGAAGTGAACACAAGAGCGTGTAATTGAAGATGGAGCATTGAAGTGCAAGGGCTAATCGCTACTATTCCCGAGGATGATTCCAAAATGGATGTAGTGAGAATAGTGCCTTCGGTTTCGTTCAGACCCAGAACGGACTTGTATGGATGAACACTTTCAACACATTGTCATTTGGAGGACAATGAGCATTCTAAGTGAAAACTCCTTAAAAAGGTAATCGTAGCCTCAAGCCTCATCAACCGGAATGACTGAAAATCAGGGGAGATGCAGCAAAGCTAAGTGGGTCGCACCCAATTAGGGTATGTTATCACCTTTCTAGATACCCTCGGATATATTATAAATTATGGATACAGTGGTGCATGGAAAAGAGCTCTCGATAAGGGTGGGAACACCCAGGGTGGTATCATATTCGGTACTATCCAGGTTAGGAGTAGAACCGGTCTTGTGTTGTAGGGGATCCCGGAGAGGTCGTCGGTACATTTTTCTAGATGTGTACTGTGATGGGTGGTACCCCGGTGCCTAGTCATTGTATGGAAATCCGTTCTCTAATACGTGCCTTTACGGTTTTGGTTGTAGAGCCTAATATGCTGGAATTTAATAATGTAACAATTTCGGCTATTTGAATAAGTATTTGTACTTAGACACTATTATAATATTATATAATTTTGATATAAAATGTTTTGGTTATCATAAGGTAAAAACCCGTCGTGTTTATGTGTGGCGTGGTCTTACGAACCTTTGTTTTTCAAAGAATTTTGATAACTTTAAGAATTCAAATTGAGTGTGTTTTCTCACGCTGGTTTTCCAGGCTGACTCGGGTGTCAGACAGAGTATTACAGATTCAGGTTAGGATGCTATGGAGCTCAGGAGACGAGCTGGATGATGAAGATGTATTACACGTACTTGATTATATTCCGCTGTGTATTGTATGTTGTATAGTCAGCACTAGCGAGGACAAGTTATTATGACTGTCCAGCATTGAGTTACTGATTTGTTGTACTCTGATGATGTCATGTGTAAATAAAAGTTGGAGTTCTTTTTGTATAAAGACATGTTATTATCTATTATATATTGTTCCGCTGCAAATGTAAGATTCTGTGTTGTTGTTTCTCTTTTCTTCTACCTCTTCCTTTTCTTTTCCCCTAACTATCGGGTTTTCCGGCATTCGATTTCTCGGCATGTAATACAGTGGACATATAAGTGTCGATTTTCGAAAGTCGAAAATCCCGACCGTTACAGGCATTTACCAAGCATTGAATGTAATAGCGATATAAATAAAACTTCTATATTGCTATAGTGTTTTGGTATACTATTCCATTACTTGTTCCTTTAATGAAGGCATTATAAGTTAATTATGCATTTTATTGCATAATTAAATATTAATTTGAAATGAATAAAATGTTAAGTTATAGTAAATAAAATGTTAAGTTGTAGGTGATAAATATTAGCTTTTAGTAGATAAACTATAAGGTTGTAAGAGATAAAATATTGGTTTATAATAGGTAAAAAGTTACCTTGTAGTAAAAAAAAACGAACATTATATAATACTGTTTGCGCCAAAAATGGTCACAAACACCCAATTGTCGATGAAAGCACCAGTTCACAATCACAGATCACAAATATAAGCAGATAAAAAAAAAGGTAAAAGAGACACGAAATTTTTATAGTGGTTCGGCGAAATCTATGGCCTATATCCACTTTATCATTTATTTATCACTTGTAGTTTCATATTACAAGAGATTTTGAGGAGGAGAGGAGAAGTCACATTTTCTGTTCCAGTCCTCTTTTTCTTTTGCAATGTTAGGTGTATTTATAGCTATAAGCCTTGACCCAGTGTTGGTGTTGAATCGTAGTGACGCTGACTAGGCTGATATTAATTGCACCATAATCTTCTTATTTAAGGTAAGGATGAAGGGAATTAAGGAATATTTGATATGGAAATGGTTGGCATTAATTAGTAATAAATAAGCAGGTTATCATGGCATTTATTGGGCATTAAATCCGGCTTTGATGGGTAATGAATTGGTATTTATGGTGGAGATATGGCTGGTTTTTATTAATTATTTGAGGTAATAAATGCTAGGAAATCAGGAAGTAAATCTTTAATTTCTTCTTAAGGATGGTGACTAATTTGCTGGATAACATTTGCCCCCCGAAGTATGCCTTGTTGGCAATGAGGTATGCTTCGCTCAGGAACTTGTGTTGGTGAAAGCAAATTTGTCAGCATCAAATTCTCATCTCTTTGGATGTTTGACAGATGTTAAGTGTCGGACCATTCCTGCACAAGGAGATAGAGTTAATCATTCCTATTCGAAAGCATTCATATTCAAGAGATACTTTAGAGAGCAGTTCTCAGGTCGCTTCTATAACCTTTGATTGAAAGCAAGAACGATGTTGTAAAGATTTTTGAAAGGCGTCGCCCTTAGGAACGAATCAGAGCATGGCTGTGGACCGTTCGGGGTCGCTCATCACATGTGTAAGTCGTTCTCTAAGCACTAACCTTTAAAACTAGTTTTATGCAAGAAATCATTTTTTTATGAGGTGCCGCACTTGGGAAGGAATCAGAGCATTGGACCGCTTACATCCGGGATCGCTTACATGAGTAAATCGCTTCCCAAATGCTAACCTTTAAAGCATTTTTTGATGATGCACAATTCAAATGCAGAAAGGAATCTAAATTCTAGATCTCATTTTTTTTAGTTCAGTTCAGTTGATGATAATTTCTATTTGATTAGCAGACCCTAGAGTCTGATACTTATCTGAGTGAGGGGCTTTGCATGCCCCTTGTTTCTGGTCCTTGGTGGTTGCCCCCAGCTATTTGCTTCATGGTAGAAGGAAAGTTTGAATGAGAGGATGCCTCTTGGCTGCCCCCTTGCTGAGTTCCTTCCATATCACTTTTCCTTGTATGAGGCTTCTTCGTCTTCTAAAAGCTAGATCTAGGAACCTGTTTTCTGGATCTAATTTTTTCTTTCAGATCTGGAGTTGGATCTTCTTTCTAACATAGAATAAGCTTCAGATATGAGATTCCCTTGTTCTTCTCAGTGAAAGCACCAAAATGTTTGCGCCAAAAATGGTCACAAACACCCAATTGTCGATGAAAGCACCAGCTCACAATCACAGATCACTAAAATAAGCAGATAAAAAAGAAGAAAAGGTAAAAGAGATACGAAATTTTTATAGTGGTTCGGCGAAATCTATGGCCTACATCCACTTTATCATTTATTTATCACTTGTAGTTTCATATTACAAGAGATTTTGAGGAGGAGAGGAGAAGTCACATTTTCTGTTCCAGTCCTCTTTTTCTTTTGCAATGTTAGGTGTATTTATAGCTGTAAGCCTTGACCCAGTGTTGGTGTTGAATTATAGTGACGCTGACTAGGGTGATATTAATTGCACCATAATCTTCTTATTTAAGGTAAGGATGAAGGGAATTAAGGAATATTTGATATGGAAATGGTTGGCATTAATTAGTAATAAATAATCAGGTTATCATGGCATTTATTGGGCATTAAAATTGGCTTTGATGGGTAATGAATTGGTATTTATGGTGGAGATATGGCTGGTTTTTATTAATTATTTGAGGTAATAAATGCTAGGAAATCAGGAAGTAAATCTTTAATTTCTTCTTAAGGATGGTGACTAATTTGTTGGATAACAAATACTTATTTGGAAGTGTTAAATTTTAATTTGCGATATTATGTTAGATGACACTTCTTCAAGAGTGTTGTAAATGGAAGATAATTTACTAAAATGATATATCAGATAATAAATACCCAGTATACAGAATATAATTATTATAGAAGCTCATTGTGTTGTGTGTTTTATAATAAAGCATATATTAATATGTATGGGATATAAGCATAGCAGTGTATAAGCTTTGAACTGAAGAAAGAATAACAAAATATGATGATTGTTTTAAGCAGAAAAGAAAACATAGTTAGGGGTTTGAAATTTAAATTCATCTAGAAAGTCACATTCTAGTTTAAAGGAGTTTGAATTGGTAGCTTTAGCTTCTACCTGTCCACCATCCAATTATTTCAATCTAACGGGTTTCAAACAGAAGAAGAAAACTTAGGACTTGCACAAAGATGTGTTTGATTGACTGAACCAAATGCTTCTCCTTATCAACATGTTTGGGAGTAAGTTAGTTAAACTTCCTCCCTACCTCATATATAAGGTTGCATTGGGTGGGACCCTCGGTTGGGTTTGATTAAAATGAGTTGGGTCGTGTTATATAAATCTAATATAGAAAATGATAACATTAGGAGGACATTTTTACTACATAAAAACTTATTAACCATTACTAACCATTACCGATATAATTATACTGAAAATCGATAATCGATTTAATCGGTACGGTTTGCCGAAGTGCATGAAAATATACGATATGGTAATGATAATTAACTACTAATAATGTTAATTACTATACTTACCACATACGTCAACCAATGCATATTATTATATTTCATTATATTTTTTATTATATAACATCTAATATCTAATATATAATGATATATGTAAAATTTATGAAGGAACTATTATGATATTAGATTGAATGCAATTCATATCATGTATATAGGAGGAAAATACTAATTTTATACAATGTTTTAGCTTCTTGCTCAAAATTTCTTTATTTGTTTGAGTACATAAATTAAATTGATTAACAATCGTATAATTAAAATAATCACAATTTTAACATGAAA
This sequence comes from Allium fistulosum, assembly GCA_030737815.1. Lineage (NCBI taxonomy): Eukaryota > Viridiplantae > Streptophyta > Magnoliopsida > Asparagales > Amaryllidaceae > Allium > Allium fistulosum. The sequence continues at coordinate 156,114,231 of CM060902.1, forward strand.
TTTTGTAGATAGATGGATAATATATTCTGCGATACTTCAATTTGTGCTTATTAATAGTTAATAGGGATTGGCAGTAAGCTTTTATCAACAACTTTGGTTGGTATTTGTATGATTTTTCTATTGCCATATAGACTGGTATGGTTGGTTTCGAAAATAAATTGTCGGTATGAGACCGAATCCAACTTAGATAACACTTTAAAAATTCAAAATAAAATATTAGAGTATTCAATTTGAAAATGTAGATTTTATGTATTGTAATAAATTATGTATAATAGATTTATAATACCACATTTCATTGAAGTTTCTACATCGCTTATAATCAATGTACACATTTTAGTTAGAATTTTCTTCCATAATACATTATAAATGCTCTTAAAATATTCCTCAAAAGTTTTCAACTTAGGCAATGTCAAAGATAAATTATAAGAACATTCCCAACCGATGGGGTGGGATGCGTCGATTCAAGGCAATCGAACGCAAACCCACCCCTAACGGTTGGTGAGAAAGCACATTTGTGCTTTCCCTTAGCCAGCTAAATTTTAGCCGGCTAAGGGAATGGCTGTGGATTGCAATTCACAATGTACATTTAACCGGCTAAATTTTAGCCGGATAAGTGTACATATGGGAACCGGCTATATATTAGTCAGTTACCCATTTCTCCCCCAAACACTTTCCTTCTTCTCCCCCCCATCCCGGCTGCCATTTCCTTCTTTCCAGCAAACAAAAACTCTGCAGCCAAGAAAAAAATGATAAGAGCTTTGAGGAGAATCCGAGGTAGCAGTAGTCGCAGCGGTGGAAATGTTCCACCGGCCGTACAAAACACCCCTATTGAAGAAAGCGCAGCCGTACCAATGACGGGCACTAGAGGTCGACGAAGCACGGTGGTTAGGCGAAGACGTTCGGGTAGAAATACAGCAAATGCGGTTCTGGACCCCCACATCCACCAAAATTTAGGACCCGACAAGGATTTGATCAATTTCCGTATACTCCCAGACGACGAAGTACACGTCAACACGTGTGTTGAAAATTTTGTAAGTTATCTACCTTCAATTTATTTTATTAGTTAAAATTGTACAATAAAAATTGAATATGCAACCTTTTTTACATTAAGCTCGTCGTGAGCGCACCCGTGGATCTTGGTTTAGTATAATATGCCTTTATAGAATGATCCGATCTTATGATGCCGACGGCATTATTCATGCTTTGCTACGAGATATAGGATTTGGAGATTTCTTGAGTACGTATTTACATAATTACTGTTTATTTATTTAATGTTGTATAGCCCTTTCAATAAATTGATTAGTATCGATAATATTTTAAATTCGGATGTTCGGTTATGTGGTGCTTTAGCCGCCTGTTGGTGGAAGACCACTCATACATTCCACTTTAGTTTTGAAGAGTTGGGTTTTACCCTATTAGACTTTACTATGCTTACCGGTTTAGTCATTGGAAGGGGGAGACCTTATCTTATGACGAGGAGTACCAGCACTTTCACCGTTTATCCAGTGTACTTTCACATCTTGATTTACATGACAGACTGTCATCCGGACTATGGATTAGATGCTCTTACGTTAGACAAGCAATCAATGAATTGATACATGGTGGTAGTTCATAGAACCATTTGGAGATTTCTCGACTTTTTATTATGTACATGATGGGGAACTTATCTTTACAAATGCATCGAACACATTGCCGACCGGATATGTTGCAGTTGTAGCAGAGTTGTCGTTTGATAGTCCAGTCGCATATGATTGGAGGACTCTGATATTAGTGTATTTGTATTGCTCTTTGGATCATCAGTGCATTGTTAGAGGTAGATCCACGTCCATTACAGGTTTTGGGAGCTTTTACAGTACTGGTACTATGAGTACTTCCGCAACATGACTTATCCGATGTTGGACTCCACATTACCTCTTTCTTTCCCCGAGTTAGAGCATGGGCCCGAGATAACCATAGAATGGTGCAAGGAGGGAAGGCACGTCATATTTTTGCCGTGGCCCGAAATCAGATCGAGTTACGGACCACACGAGAGAGTGTTGTTTGGCATCCGTATGATGGTTCGCCTTTTATGACCGACCCAATCATAGTGCACGCTGCATTCCTTTCTACGAGACATTTTCCATTGGTTTCATCCCCATCTAGCTTAGGATGCTATTGGTTCCTTGGTGAACGTAGTTGGAGACAGACGTTAGATGGTGATTTTGCTCCCGATGATCCACATCCGGATACACCTTTTTTGAGGGTGTATGATAGTGCTGCTTTACAAGAGTATGCAGGGGAGTGGTGGTCCGCTATTTACTTCATCATCATGAATGTAGATTATGCATCTTTTTGGCGTCGGTTTTACACTCCATCGCATACGGCTACTTCTGTCCATGCTACATCCGTTGATTTGGTAGGGCCCTCAGGCATCCGGAGTGGTGTTTCCCCTCTGTTTTACAGGACCATACACAGAGTACTCAGGTATATCATGCTCCACAACCCTCCCAAGTAGGAGATTATGGTTGGACAGTCGATATACCGACAACGTCTGGGGTTGATAGATATGTTGATATTCCACGGCTTGAGATTTCACAATATCCTGATCCAACAGCATTTTCATATGAGGATTTGTTTCAGATGCAGATGGGACTCCGCCAGGTCATGTACGTCGAGCATCGACGGAGCATAGATGAGTTGACTGCTCGTATTAACGATCTTACTATAGCTGATGAGCAGCGATATCATCCTACTCGCAGAGTAGATGACGACGACGATGACGATGATGACGATGATGGTGATGCAATCCATCTTTTTGATGATGAGTACCAGTTTGATGAGTCATAGTGGTTGTATGTACTATTACTATTTGTATGTCATATCCGTGTGTGTATTATTGTATTATCATTGTTATATATTTCTTAGCAGAGTTTGTATGATTGTATTTTCAGTGGTTTGTATGTACTAGCAGTGTTTGTATCAGTGTATTATCATTGTTTTGTATTTACTAGCATTGCTTGTACCAGTATATTATCCATATGCGTACTTACTAGTAGTGTTTGCATAACTGTATCAGCTTTGGATTTCCTATTTTGTTTGACTATGTGTAAATCACTATATGAAGGAACAAACACAGTTGTGTTTGTTTATATTCACGTTTGTGGATGCTTGCCACGTAGTTGATTAGAAGGCACTTGATTCACAAGACATGGATCATGAACTTTCTATTTAAACCAAAGTTCTGTATCGAAAATTCACAACATCTTCAATTATTTTCAACGTCGTCAATAATCTTCAATGTCAACTGAAAGCTGGACCGCCGATGATTATTTAGTACTAATCAAATCGTACATAGAAACCGACCGTAGACACATGGAAGAGGAGATGGAGCAAGATTTTGGGGTCACTCTAAACGAGACTTTTAACAGTCATCCTGATTGTAGATTAATTCGAAGAATTTTGGAAACTCGAAGCACTTTTGTAATGTTTACTAGAGCTTTTCGAAGATATAGAATCATTATAAAAACAGTGAAGGAAGAAGGTCTATTTCAGTTAACACGAGCTACATTTGATTCCCGTTATTTGTGGGAGTATCACGTTGATTTTGTTGGACATGCTGCATACAATCTCCAGGTTGGATATATTAGACAATTTGAATGACGTTTGGGTTGGTTAAGTTTGTTTGTTAAGTTAATTACCTTCAGCTAGTTCTTTGCCCTATCAGTAACTTATATGTACTTTCAAATTCAAGTAAATTTTGTGTTTTCATAATCTTCTACGCACTTAACATAATAACAACATTTAACCCAAGGAAAACATTAACAACAAGACTTAACTTACGAAGACAGCAAATAACTGCTTTCATAGAAAATGAACAAGATAACAAACAGTAAAACACGACAACACCATGGAAAACGAACAAGACAACAAACAAGACAACCGATGATTAAAAAAACTGTCTTCGACCACTTGATAAGTTAATTGAACCCAATGTCCTTTGAAGCATCTGAATTTAGTTCAAGTTCGTTAGCATAAACAACTACACGGTGAGGAAGAGGATCGTCAATCCATTGCCAAAGCCCATAGCCATCAGGAGAATTACGGCATATGTAGTGCCACCGACCGCTGTCTGTTTCGCTACTTACAATAGCATATAGAACAGAAACCCCACAATTATAGTAGATCTCTCGAGAATTAACCTCTTGATTGTGCAAGGTACTTGGTGTTGTATTTCATTTCCTTTGTTCTCTATTTTGTTATGGCTACGCCGCTCTTCTCTTTGACGTCTACCATTTTCCAGCTGCATATGCTCTTGCACTTCCATCTCATGCTCTCTTACATTGGCATTGTGTCTTTCCTCCATTTCAATATACCACTCGGTCGGTGGTTGAGGGGAGGATGTATTCGGTGGGCTATTGTGGTGTAACGGACCTTCGTATGAGTATAAGGATGGCAAAAAAATATGATTGTAATCGACCATTTTTATATACTACTGCTACGATAATAATGAAGAGAAGTATAGCAAGCAAAACGATTTTTATATAGCATAATACATTACCTGTGTAAAGCAGTGCAACAAGGATACAGTGCCGATTTGACTCGATATTATTGTCATTCTCACTTCACATACATCCGCTTTAATCCCTATACAGCATTGCATACTGTCTACATTGACCTGACCTACTGACATCAACCAGCTTTAATCAATATCTGTCAGCATTGCTGTCATTCTCACTCCAAATCCGTCAGCTTTAATCAACTAGCTTTAATCAATATGACCAGTGGGTTCATCGGCTTTAACTCTGTTTTAGACAAGACTCGACCTCCTTACATCTGTCAGCTTTAATCAACATCAACCATTTTTACTGCATAGTACAATGTGGCTGATGTGACCCAACACATTACCATTCTTTAATCCATATGACTGGATCATGTGATATTTCATTATCCTTTAAACATCAATAGCTTATAAATAGAAGTAAGGATGTCAAATAACATACTCATTCAAAATTCCAAACTAATAACCACCGTTCTTCTACCTATATTAAATGAGTTCTCTAAAAAGTTTGTGGTGCTTCTCATCCTCGTCTTCGTCATCGTCATCATCTTCAAACGATTTTATTGAATATTGTATTACTCAACAAAGAATGTTTACTACTGAAACGAGGGATTTAATGGTCCATGAAATTGCTGAAAGCTCTACGTCATCCCAAGGAGGTAGCGTTATGGGAAGAAAAGAATTGCGTTATGGACGTGACTATGCTGGCGGTCATAATCAATTGATCAAGGATTATTTTACGGCAAACCCCATGTACGGGGACGTGAATTTTAGACGAAGATTATGTATGTCAAAGAATATCTTTAATCGGGTTCTCGACAAATTAACCGAAAAAACATATTTTTCACCCACGGAAGAAATAAAATCAACGAACTTAGAATTTCTCCAACACAAAAGGTTACGGCTGCACTTCGCATGATATCATATGGAACTTCTGGTGATTCGCAAGATGACAAAGTGCGGATTGGAGACTCAACGGCTATATTATGTATGAAAGAATTTTGCAAAACCGTTGTTTGTATGTTTGGTGAATAATATCTTCAATCCCCAACCCCTCAAGACATTGACAGATTACTAGCAATGGGATCTCAGCGTGGATTTCCAGGTATGTTAGGTGGCTTAGATTGTATGCAGTGGAGGTGGAAAAACTGTCCATTTGCATTGTAGGGCCAATACACAGGACATTGCAAAAAGGCAACTCTGGTCTTGGAAGCTGTTGCTTCGTTCGATTTGTATATATGGCATGCTTTTTTTGGAGCACCAGGTTCACTGAATGATATTAACGTTCTAGGACGGTCATATTTATTTAATGACTTATGTAATGAGATATCACCTCCATGCAATCACAAAATTAGAGACAAAGATCATTCCATGGGTTATTATCTGGTAGATGGAATCTACCCAAAATGGAAAACACTTGTGCAAGCTTACAAAAGACCAAATAACGCAAAAGAAGGCAGGTTTACAAAACAACAAGAGAGTTTGAGGAAAGATGTGGAACGAGCATTTGGGGTGCTTCAAGGTAGGTTTCATATATTAAGAAAAGAGGTATACTACCACGATCCGACGGTATTATCTGATATCATATACTGTTGTATAATTTTACATAATATGATTGTCGAAGAAGAACGTGGTGGGTACGAGCTTCAACTGAGAAAATATCCAAACATTGCTGTAGCATTTAAAAAAAAAACTTTTAAGGACCTAAATACTTTTGCCGAATACTTGCAAAAAATACAAGATATTCGAGATCCACAAGCTCATCTTGATCTAAGAGAAGAACTAGTGGAACACTACTGGGAACATATAGGAAACCATTAGTAGAAGTGATGTTTAGATGGTGCTTATGTTTCACTTATCTATTGTAATAAGTTGTTGTTGGCGTTTTGTACTAATGTTTGTGTTTGAATTTGTTATATCTAATGTACTAAGTTGCTGTTGATCTATTAAAAGTAATAACAACAGCGAGAATGCCAGGTCAAGATGAGCTTGAAACTATAACAATGGCAATAACAACAAAATTGACCACAATAGCATAACCAATAACTCCAACTAATACAGCGACAATCACATTAACAACAACACTAACAATGACATTACAACCAACACTTACGAGATCAAATAATCGATGCAATGCTAAGATACATTGTAGGAACCTAGTTTCCTACAACCCCCTTGACGTCTATGGTACTCCTCAAGTTGCTTCTCCATATACATTCTCTGAACTGGATTGAGTTTAAGTTGCAAGTTAAAAGAGCCATATCATCAGCTTTTTGTTGTCGAGCTAATACTTGTTTTCTTAACTCTAGCTCATCATTTCTTAACTTTTATTTTTCATCGTACCACCGTTATTTTTCCATTGCCCTTTCAAGTCTCTTTGTTTCTTTTGTTTCCAAGTATAATTTGTTTGCATCTTCAGCAGCCATCATACGCTCTCCAATATGTTCATAATGTGCGCTGTAATCAGAGCGGTTTTTTTCTTGCACTTGAACTTTCCTGGCGGCGTACCACCTGTACATCTTTCGAGGAAGAAAGCGCATTACAGAATGTTCTTGTCGCACTCAACTCCATTTTTCCTCTTTTGCAAGTATGTCATAGCAATGGCGCAAGTTGAATGGTTGATTATTATGTTCAGACATATACACTGCATTTGCTTAATTGAGCTGTAGATGATGAAGTACTATAAGAAGAATAAAACATAAAACTTGATAATTTGAAGTCCAAATTTAAAATCATTACCAGGTCCATGTCGTTTGCCCCACTTTGTTGTCTTGAATGCAGGCCGACCATTATTTCTTTCCAACGTTGACAAGCGGCGTTTATTCTTTACCAAGACTGCTTCAACGAATAAACCATTCTTGGAAGACTATTTGGACTTCGAAGGTTGAACAAATTGCGTACAGAATTCAAAAAAAAAGTTTCACTTTGGCTCGTACCTTTCTTATTGTCTATAGAGCATTCAATCCAGCAGAATGCTAATTCGGCTTGCTCGTCCGACGACCATTTAACCATTTTTGTGGGTTTTGGTTCCGCGTTTGCAGGTTCAGTAATGTTGATTCTCGTTGGTTGATTTCCCCAAGGTTGAGCAGAAGACAAATTAGAATTTATATAAACGTCTTCTTCTATTTCATTGTCATCGAATTCGGTTTTTTGATTTTCAAATCTGTTGTCTCCAAATTGATTATTGAGATTTTTTGATAAATTTGTGAACGATAAGGCAATACTGACCGTTGTTGGCTATTGGGAGATACGTAGTTTTGTTGAAACGAACTATTCTGCGAATAATTCGCATTTTGAGAATTTTGGTACTGGTTCAAATCTTGTTGAGAATGATAAATTTTTTGATTTTGTTGTGGCTGGTACGAATTTGGGGCTTGTTGAGAATAACATTGATTCTAACCGTGTTGAGAATTATACATATGCTGATTGAATTGAGTCGGATTCTGATTATCTGATCATAGTTGAGATAGAAATCTAGGAGATGAAGATTTCTGAGATTTTCCTTTTGAATCTTTCGACATTACTGATATTGTTTAAAGAAAGCGTGTTGATGAGAGTAAAAATTGTAATTGAAATGATGTAAATGAAAATTTGAAATTTGAAAGTTATATAAAGTGGTATGAAGAGGGATAGGCAATGATCGGCCAACCATTGAGACTTAGCCGGTTAAATAATAACCGCCTAAGAACAACGGTCTAGTATGTGGCCGTTGGCACTTAGCCGGCTATTATATAGCCAGCTAAGTGTCAACGACTATATAATAACCGTTAGCTTAGCCGGTCAAAATAGCCGGTTAAGAAGCAACCCAGAAGAGCTCAATCGATTTCTTGTTGGGGTCGGTTGCTTTTCAACCGACACTCGGTTGGGAATGCTCTAAGATGCAACTTAGAAGTTTAGAATCCGATCTAAATTAGGCTGTGTTGGATCAACTTAGTGTATTAGATTTGATTTAAGAATCTAGCAAACTTTAACATTTAGATAACATAATACAAAAGATTCACATATATAGAATCAAAGTATAGCCACTTTCACCATTTCTACGGCAACAAACATCTTGAAACATGACCACACATTAAGAAAACATTACAAAACAAAGATTAAAAAAGAAAGAAAGGCAGAGAGAGACGGAGATATGATGAATAAGACGAGGAAGAGGATGGTGGATGCTCGGTAGCTGTTCATATTACGACAGTCTTCACTTCACTTGGCATTTGCTTCAAATGCGTCGCTAGTGCCCATCATCATGACACGAACAGCGACAGAACACCACCATCGCCTTCCTTGTGCCATCCATCGTATCTCCATCTTCCACTCTCTCTTTTATCTTCTTTCACCATGTCTCTATTTATACTGATCCTTAGTAAATGGAAGTCGGTGAACAAACACACAGTTTGGCATTGACTTTCCTTCTTCATGCAGCTGTACCTCCAACAACTGGTATCATGGATCGTACTACACCTCTCTTTTCCTTTTAAATATACATACGGTTTTTGTCAACTCGTTTTAATTAAGATGGTTTGCGTGGTGAAAACCTTGTGTGATGGGGTTGATAGTTGGTTTTGAACAGCTTTTGTTTGGTGTGTGTTTGGTCCATGTATTAATTTTGTTTTGCCAACTGCCTCCTTTGAATTTATCGAGCTTGAGTGCTTGCATATACAACGGCAAATGTCAACGTTATCATATAGTGTATTTAGACACCCTACTCATCGTTACAACACCAAACGGTTTCACTGTAATACGCGGCAACATATGTAAGTTTTTAGAACCACTTGTCCCGGATATTTTATCATTGCAATGGTATTATAGCGAAGTCCTTTATAAACAGTCGTACAACAGTGTAAATGGATAGCCTTGACGACCTAAGTCTGCATGAACCAAAATAAGTTTGTTCTCTTACTATTCTCGGGCGCTGAGATACTTGTATAACTAAGCATAGGTGTGCAACGCTATAAATGGAATTTCAAGAAACAGGTCCTATTTTCAAAATTATGCAATGGAAGTACAACAGCTTAATTGTAATTCATGACAAGATCCGATTTCTGAAATCCCAGACCACAACCATCAAAATATATGGTTTTCCCTCAAAATGGCATCAAAATCCACATTAAAAAATTCAATATGAATACAAAACAACTTATAATCATAATCCGTACATCCTTCAATTTTTAATTTTCATTTTTTTTAAACTTACTTGTTTTATATCGTTCTCGTTTCAAAACTATTTTATACATCCTTCAATTTTTAATTTTCATTTTTTTTTACTTCTTTCATTTTCAAATTCAAAAGCGACCGCTTCGACGTGTAAGTTATGAACGTAAACTATAAAAGCGCACGTTAAGTTTAATAAAATTATCCAAATATCCCGAGAATTTTACGTTTAAACAAAACAAAAATATAATTTATAAACGAAAATTAAAAGAGGTGTAATACTAATTTTTTATAACAATAAGAACGTATATCAAAATATCTCAAATTTTTTTACCTCCTCCGACCGTCTTGGCGTCCTGAGGGCCGGAACTTCATCCTAGATTACTAAAGAAAATCAAAATAATGTTGAAATTAAATATACAAAACATATGCACTTTTTAAAGTAAAATCACAGAGCATATGCATTTTTCAGAAGGCACATGCAAACGGAAAAAAATAGAAATGCAAATTAATACAATTGGGGATATCATTATCATAAACCATTTGAAACAAAACATCCATGAACATTTTATTTTTCGGAAAATAAAATCTTTAGAAATTTCCAAAACTAAATAATAATGTATAAAAAAGCAAATTTTCAACAATAAATTGAAATATATCTCCTACACTTACAGAAAATACAATAGTGTAAAAATTAAACCTTTTTTCTGAAAATGCAAATACCGTGCACTTTAGTAAAGCATACAAAAAAATACCCAAAAAGAATGAAAAATATAGAAAATGCAAATCACCTTCTTAAACAATAAAATAAAATCCAAGTACAAAATATACGCAAGATACATAAACAAATTTTTTAACTCTAAAGATGCGAAAAGAAAGTTAAAATAAGAAAATACAGATCCTATGCATTTCGCATTTTCAAAAACTGCATATAAATGCAACTCCCCATATACGTGCAACTTCCAATTTCATACGGATTTTGTAATAATGTAAAAAAATGTCTGAATTTGATGATTTAACGCAGAAAATTGGACATTCCTCCGCATATTGCTTGGTAGAACAGATCCTTTCGTTACATTATTAAATTGTTTAAATCCTTGCAGTAATACTGAAACGAGGAACCAACAATATTTTCTCCTGTTACAAATAACAAAGGATAATAAGCTACAAAACCCTCCTTTTATTATTAAATAGAGGTTATTACGACTCATCACACTATATGACTAGTTCAAATACCAAACAAAGAATCTCAAAACAGCAAGTTAGATCAAGCATTCAAAAGCACAACAAGAGGCAAAACATACGGAACACATCGCAAATATTTAAAACCAAAATTCAAGACTAATATTCATAGTTCACATAATGCTTAAAAATATAACTGGTATTTTGGAAGTCACTGCCTCCCAGACTCAAAGACTTGCAAAAGGTAACAGGTTCACATCCCATACTCATAATTTTATACCATACACAATGGATTCAGACAAAGAAGTCTCTTATCAACAAAGAGATTATTCACCCAATTATTATAAGACATTATCAAATATATTAACACAAGCAGCAGGCTTGTGAAAATATATACCAAAGTACAGCTGATGAAGTAATAATTTTACCCTAGTTTCCATCAAGAGTCGGAACAAGATAGCAATTACTTCCTCAACTGATGAACTTCATTACAAACTCCAAATACCTAGAAACCGAGAAGAAATAGTTTTTTTGTTAATAGCTTTGAGGTTCCCACAATCCACACCATATGACTTCTCCACACCCTACAACGTAAAAATACACAAATTAATGTAAATATTGTATTATTTAATTATCAACAAAGATTGATAAATTATGAATATAAAACTATTTATAGTTTGTCAGTAGCTCAAAGCAGTAAATAACATGAAGAAAAAAAACTACAGAACTTTCTACAGAAAATGGTTGGTACCATCTTCCAGTGAAATTAAATGATGCACAAAATATATAGTTCAAATAGATCATTAATGTATCGATAATTGTGCATGAATTATTTAGTTGACCATGAACAAGAAATCTACAGTAGAGATGATGATTGCAATGGTTATAACATTTGAATACTAAAGGTTTAATCTGACTACCAGAGGAACTTACTAGTTTCAAGACCAATCACCAGCAATGTCCCAATATTATCCACGTCCAACAGAAATTTAATGACTGAAAGGATGGTGCCAAAGTCGACAGCACCAATTTGCTGACCGATCACTTCAAAATTACTCTCAACCTAATAAATAGATAAATAAGAAACAGCCACATGCTAAATACTTCCATACCATTTATTACCTAGTTAGTATAAGCAGAAAAACTTACAGGTTATAATGAAGTATCACACATGGTAACCAGGTGGCCACAGTGTTTGTGCTTGAAATTGATCTGGAATCATCGCAGGCTTTTTTTGCTCCGAATTCAACCTGGCATGCTCAAAACGCTTGAAATCCATCCACTCATCATCGACCACTTGGGCTGGAACATTGGGAATTTGCTTCCCAGGGAATGGGAAATCCATTGCACCATTATACCTAACGGCACTATCGTTAAGAGAAACATTGCTAACCACCCCAGAAGCTGTAACAGGAGAAGGCTGATATTCATCTAGCCACCTATAGTCATCCATTAAAGTTATATTTCCATTACCATTTCCATTTATCATAGATTCTAGTGTAGAATCTTCAGGCTGCTTGGAAGAAATGTTTGTAAATCCAGGAGGAGGACCGAGATGCCTAGTAGGTTTACTGGTAGGCACTTTCAAAGGTGCGTTTGGCAATGCCATGCTGCTAGAAGTCATTCTTGAAGTCATGTGTGAATGATTAACTGGTCTGCTGATTGGATGAACTGAGGAAGCAGAAATCATAGGCATAGAACTCAACCCTCCTTGTACACCATGATTACTAGCTAGAAATCCATTTCCATTTATGTTGAGATTCGTAAGGCCATTAGATAAGGTTGCTTGTTCCATTGACCATTTAGAGGTGTTCATGTTCATGTTCATGTTACGTAAAGCCTGCTGCTGAGAAAAATTACCAAGTTGAGGTGTATACTCTGCAGGCTGAATGGAACGCAAGCCTTGCTGCTGCTCATAGTTGTGTAAGACCCCATTCCCGTTGTGTTGGTTCTTTAGGGTATTAGATAATATTGCTTGCTCCATTAACCATTTTGAAGTGTTTAAATTCACACTTTGTAAAGGTTGGGAGTGGCTAGCAGTAGCAATACCTAGTTGAAAATTACTAAGAGGCGCTCCTTGTGCTGGTAATTGAGCATTTAAGTTTGTCTGTATGCCTTTGTAAGGGATTTGCATAGGCTGGGGTTGAATTGTCTCCTGAACAGAAAGCAGAGTAGGCTGAATTATCTCCTTAGCAGAAATTTGAATAGGCTGAATTGGCTCCACAGTAGAAATTTGAATAGGCTGAACTGTTTTCTGAGTAACATCTGATGGATGAATAGAAGTTGAAATGGAAGTGGATTCATTTGTGATAGGATACTTCTCAGCAACAGCAGGCTTAAAAACAATTTCTTCTTCCTCGTCATCGTCTGCATCATCATATATCTGAGTCGTTGGTTGTACGGTCACTGAATTGGGCCTGCTCTCAATTCCATTGAATGCAGAAGTTTCTGACAAGCTAGCAGGCATATAATCATTCGATTTTGGTTCTACGCCTATCATGAATTTCTTAAGACGGTGGTCAAAATATATTGTTTTCTGATCAACACGAACCACAGTCATAAGGGATCTCCCAGCAGCAAATAGTCTTTGAACACGAGCTTGCTTATCCTTCTCGCTCTTAACACTATGCTTCCTTGAAAAATCCAAAATTGAGTGTGCTGGTACCAAGGGAACAAATCCTCTTAGTTCAAAATCTTCCCACAAAGCAAGTCTATTACCAGTTTCTTCTTCATTATACCTACTAGCATCCGACAAGAAAGTTTCGTCCTCATCTTTGTTTCCAGTGACAAGCCCACTAGATGTAAGGTTATTCATTAAGGATACAAGCTGATTCCAGAAGAAGAACCTAATACCAGCCTGTTTGTCCTCAGCATCAGAGCTAGGGCCAGTTGCAATATCTTGATGGCATGCCAACCATTCAGTGAAGACTAAAATAGCTGGTAAAAGAAAGCTCGATGCTACATCTTGCGACTGTTTGCATCTTTCTATAATATGCCCAGTAAATTCGAAAGCAGCTGTATAAGCATTTTGAAGTAGCACTGTACGCTGTAGGATTTTTGCATACGACTGACCGTCTGATTCCGTGTTCACATTATGGACTGTGTATATTAGAATGGCTATAAGCCTCACAATGAGTAGACCAATTTCATCAGCGTTTAGATCAAATTTGAATTCATCTACAGACCCAGAAGATAGAAGGTCTAGAAGGTCCCTTTTGGCTGATGAGAACACTTCCCCAAAAGTTTCCAAGCTGTTGAGAACAGGACAGTTAGAGTTTTACATAATATATTAACAAAAACAGAACTGGAATTGCATGTAGATTTCATTGATCAATAACCAAGGATATGTAATTTTATGCAACAATAGGCATGATTGTTCCCAAAGGGCCAAATTCAAAATTCACACATACCAATGAGTCTTATAGCTCAATAGGCAAAAATGCATCTACATGTCATGTAAAGGTAAAAATATCCATCTTGGTGTGAATGTGCACAAAGTTTATATCTGACTCCGTCCACACTGCTTGGAATGCGCAAAATTTGGATTGGCAACTAATATCCTTGTTACATCTGTATTTTTAATATATGCTAAACTATTTTTCCTCAATACTAGCTACAAACAATAGTCACTTCATTGTGAAACTATTTATGGAATGTCTACGCACTGCACAGTTCAGGGCTTTAGTAAGGTACTCCAGCTTGTTCCCTATGTTCTGAAAAGCATGCATAAGTGACACCTAATGGGCGTTTAAGCGCAAAATACTAGTTCAGCACTTGCTCTTTCGGAACCTGAAGATTGTTGATCGCTTAATGTTTTAACATAGTTAAGCAGGACCTATTGGCACCTTGCTAAAATATGAAGCGAAACTGAACAATAGAGTAGGTTTTATGGCAGAAATACAAGCTGCACTAAAAAAATCGCACATGATCCAAAGTAATGGTTAACTTTAGCTCTAAAACTCATACATGTGGATCGAAAACTGAGATTGAAAGATTAAGTGGTGCAAATGCATTTCTTAAGCAAACATTTAAGCAATGTCATGCGATGAAAGACTATTGTTGCATCTACTTGCTTAACATTCAATATAATGTAGCTTGTTCCTATCTACATTCATTAAAGAAAAAATCCCGATCTATAATCAAACAGATGAGCAGCTATGCAAAAGTTTGTTTTTGTATTTTTTGTCTGTGGAAATATAATTTTATATTTTTGAGTTATTCTTAATATTATGACCATAATTCAAACAACCCAATAACTGTTTTTGCTATTATTTTTAGGCTGGAGCAAGAATAAAAGGTTGTCATTTTAAACCCATAACGTCGCTGGTTGCATCAACACATTTTTGTTGGAAAAACAGCAATTGAAAACAATTAAGATTATTACAACATAGCTTGTTCCAATCTACATTGATTATCATTTTTTTTAAATAAAATAAAATCCTGACCTCTACTAAAACAAATAATCAGCTCCGTAGCAGTTTTTTGTTTGACAATATATAAAATTTTATATTTGTGGGTTATTCTTAATATTATGTCTTTTATATTAATTCAAACAGCAGCAGGGACCGTTTCATTACTTTTTGTAGGCTGGAGTAAGAAGAAAAACTTCCCATTTTTAACTCATAGTGTTGCTAATTACATCAACATTTTTTAACAGTGAGTATTCTCTGCAAGGAAAAACGATGGAACTGTTAAACCTTAATACCCATTTTTGTAAACTAACTACGAAAGATGCGAGAGAAAAAAACAGAACTATATTAAACTTCACAAGCACCATGTTGATGTGATAATCTAAAAAACTAAAATCACTCGGTCTGAAAATAAATTAGTATTGATATTTTAACATGTGCCACATATGTGATGGATACAAGATATCATGCTCAACTTCCCACAAAAATTCAAACCATTACTGCTCGGTTACAGAATAATCCAACAGCAGAATTAAAATTATTGTTTGAAAACTGATTAAAAATAAGGAAAATGATTTGATCAGATTGTTTGTTTAGTTCACTGCGCCAATTTAAATAGATTTCATGTAGCAATTTTAATAGGTATAAACCATATATTTCAATTGCAATATTTTTTTCTATTACTTTCTGAAATCACAATGTTACCAAAAAAAATCAATTAACAAACAAAAACAACATCGATAATTTTAACATACCAAGCAAAAGCCTTACGAAACTTCGAAAAAATATTTAGATCAAAATTTCAAATGTTGAGTGTGATATGATGAATATGTATTTTTCATTAAATAACAAAGTTTAAATGGCCTTGCATATACCTTTATAACACGATGGTAACTATGATTAAGAATGTGACAAAGATACAGATTCATTGATGGTATTACCTTGTCCGGGTGAAAAGAATTCCATTGACTCGAACAAACCGCGTAACAAAGGACTTCAATAATTCAGAGTTGCTTAGCTCTCCTTCCTTCACAGAAGTAGGCTCTTTCTTGGAAGCTTTTATTGGAGGTCTAGCATCTGCTCTACCCCTACCTCTCCCGTTATTTCTTGACCCTAATGGCTTTGCCGTCAGGCCTCTGTGATTACTAGGAAGCATAGAGAAGTTTTGACGATTCTGAAAAATCATAATCAAGGCAAGTGTAAATATTAATAAAAATTTGTCGGTTGCCATATAGTATAAACAAAAAGAGATACATAGAACTTGTAAATCATAAATGGTACATTCGGTTCTGGCAATGGTCGTTGAACAGCATAAATTGAACAATTTAATTTCATAGGATCACATATAACACTCAGATATTCTTAAAAGCTGGTATCAGCCAATGACAAAACTTCAGTCTCAAATGTCACATTTCTAATATTGCATTTAAACGATACGAAGTAGGGAAAAGAGAACGAGACGTTGGAAATTAAATTAGAAAGCCGGATAGTAGAAGAATGGAGCGCATTATAGTGAAACAGGTGTTGTATAATTATCTTCGCCACACAAAAAAATATTCATTCTAATCTTATCCCATGGGTCCTATTTGCATGTCACAGTTTCTAAGTGAAGGAAATCCTACCTCTATTCAATTTTCTATATTGTGCTAAATTTATATGTTATTGGCTTAGTTTTTTGTACGTACCTTTTCAAATATCCATCCCTTATCAAACATCCAAAAACTAGTATATGGGTATTCCACAGATGTGCGTGTGTGTATTCAATATAATAAAACATTTCACACAAACTTCTAATATTCAACATGTTTTGCAATAAATACGCATAATTCAACCTACTAAATAAAAATAAATCATATATTTAAGCAAATGACCCGTCTTCAAACAATTAACCATAAAATATTATGTGATTGTCTAAGTAACTAACCAAACAGCAGAAAAGTTTTCCTTCCTTTGGATTCTCTACAATTCCAGTGGAATATTTTAAGAAAATTGCCAGAATTCATTCGAAAAATCACGGTTAACAAACTGAAAGTGGATATAATTAATGGTGCATACCAAAGGAACACAATCTACACCCAAAACGCGCCCAAGTGTACCCAAAATGTGTCATGCTGATTCATGTAGGTACTTGTATTCTTGCATGTATATATAACAAGGGTTGCATAGGTTAAATATATTTGTGTTCAAAGAAAATTGAAACCTTGAGGTTCGATTTAAAGCCGAAAAATAATTAAATCCAAACACAACAAGAAAAGGAAGATGGTCAATGTAAAGGTGACGTGGATTGAAATCAGAGGTATTATTGGTAAAAATAATAATAACAGAGAGATATGAAATAGAAACAAAGAAAAAGAAATTGAGATAGGTAAAAAATTGGAAGAGAATAGTAAGGATAAAAGGACATTTTGGTCAATTCTGTCAACATGACTGAACGATGGAAATTTGGATATTGATATTAGATATCATACAGCTGCCTTTGCCTCATCCAAATGTGATTTAGCAAATATGTTCATGGCCATTTGTAAGTCGGTCTCTAAATGAAGGAAATGCTACTCTATTCAAATATTAGCCTGTTATATATCTGGTGTGTCAAAGTTCTATGCCCTTTTTCTGGTTCATTTTTCGTATGTATTTATCGAAATAACATTTCTTACTAGTTATACCTTAGGAAGAATCTGATTCTAAGCATGAACTAAGAAAATTCATAATAATATTTAGACCTGACAATCCTGGATAAAGACAAAAACTAACATAGCATGTCCTTAAAGCATGGAAATGCTACTTGTAAAACACAAGTTCATTTGAGCCTCTAATTTCTATTGTGGACTAGTAAAAAAAGGGAAGTGGCACCTTTTCAAACGCGATTATCAAATTGTCCTTTGCTGTTGAAAAAGGAACGTCTGCTGCCAAACTCCGAAAATAACGGTATGTTGAAACAAGTTCATCGCCAGAGTAGGATGCCAATATCGCAAGCTGTCAAAACATTTCGGTATAAAATTATTATCAAAAAAGGTGGTAAATGACAAATATGACCAGAGTAGAATAGGGGCAAATAGAACCTGATGATGTGGGTTTCCACTTGAAGGGTAAAGTGAAGCTGCCTGAGTGTAATAACTTGAAGCAGCAGCAAACTCACGACCGATAGAATCTCCCTCTCCATATGATCCTTTATAGCGAGCAAGATCGCCCAGATATATCAAAGAACGATGACAAGAAATCAATCCTTTTTTCATATCAGCCGATTTCTTTTCATCTTTTATCCCAGTAGTTTGGCTTTCAGGACCATCAGAAAACATACCAAGTGGCAAACCAAATCTTGACTTAATTTTTAGTATCAAATCATGGTAAAATCCAGTGGATTCCGAAAGGAATGTTTTAAAACCAGAACGGATTTTCTTTACTGACTCAGGCTTTGGCAAAGTTCGTCCACCTTCGGTGGATACTGATCCAGAAGATTTAACAACATTAAGCAGTGTTCGAAACTCTTCAATTCTCCTGTAGTGCAATTGCCAAAGAGCTAACTCGATATCATGCTTTTCAGAGAAGTCATGATCTTTGAGGATAATGGACTCGTAATTTTCACGAATTTGAAACCATGTATTAGGATCAGAAGGAACTCTTGATTTAGCAGATTTACGTAGATTGTTCTCCAATTCAATATTCTGAAACAGTACAAGAGTAAAAGGTCAATAAAGCAAGTGAAATAAACATTTATGACATCAAATTTGAAAAAAGCATAATATTTTGAAGATATGAAGATTTTGAGTTAGATAAGGAAGCATAGTCAAGCTAGTTGTAACTAACTTTATTTGTGATGATGATAAATTTACTTGAGAAAAAGGAGCAGGTCGCTATTTTTGATGCGGCTGTAAGAAAAGTCATGTGCCGATATGTACATTAGCTCCCGTTTTTTAAAGGAAAAAAAAATAGGAAACGCAACTTGTGCTTTTCGAAAGCCACCTTTCGCTTTTCAGAAGGTTTTCAATTATTTTTTTATAAAATAGATATTGGTAAAAAAATTGAAATTATTTGATTAAAAAACATGTTTAAATAACAACAATGCATTATTACGAAATGCACAAATCAATTTTTTAACTGAAAACTTTCTTAAGAATGCAAAAGGTTTTTGTTTTTCAAAAATAGGGACTTAATTAACATGTTCATGGGTGCAAGAACTTTTCTTCCAACCACATCAAAAATAAAGAATAGGGATTTAATACCGAAACCCCTAAATTTAGATAATAATGAAATAAACAAAATCCAGTAGTATAGGGCTTGATAAAAAATTAATACCTTCTTGTACAGACGTTCTGCAAACTCCCCAGATGAGGGAGCTACTGTGTTATCCATTGATACTGCCATCATCCATCCAATACGCAACTTATAATACCTTAACCAAAATTGATAAATCTTTAGTACTAACTGAACTATAAATGAAATTTTATGCAACAAAGTAATTCATAATGTAGGTGGGAGCATACATTCTGCTGCCAGTGTCGCATGTATTATACATCAATGGAGTAACAGTTTTATTATCAAATCTAACTATACTGCTCAAGACCAAATATAAATTTACTAAACCTAAGCACAAAATTATAAACGCCCGAAACAGCATCCGCAATCGATTTCTATCAATAACCAAACAGTCGGGAGTGAGAAAAACATACATATTTGCCTACAAAAGATGATAACTTCTATCCACTATCTCACTAAGGTATAACAAAACTATCAAAATAAATATAGATCTACATCAAAGCCCTAATTTTTTACCATAATTCCAGAAACTCTATGGAAGCAACATCACACAACAAATTCACCCAAATCACAAATTGATTAATAAAACCACAAAAGGAGACTAAATCGTAAATAGACCTCGGAATGTAAATAACAAAACCTGATCGAATCGACTGAGAAAGGATCGGATCAACAGATGATTCAAGGAAGAAAAATATATATTCACGAATCAAGAATTACACGCAAATCGTACCTGATCTTGTAGAAAGGAAATTGAGAGAGATCAGGTCGTAGATTATTTTTCCTAATTTTCTACGCGTTTAGTCTATTGCCGTGGAATAAGAGGCGGTGAGATATATATATACCGCCACAATTATCGCGTGGTTATTTTTATCATTAAGCCCTTTAATCATTTGAATTAAGCACAGAACCCTGAAAATCTTAGGGCCCGTTTGGTTTGCTGTTTTTAGTTTTGTGTTTTCGTCTAAACAAAAATGCGCATTTCTTATGCATCGTTGGAAAACACACAATTTTGAAAAATGAAATTAACATAAAAAATAGAAAACAAGTTTATTTGATTTTTTGTGTTTTGAGACATAACAAAAGGACGAAAAACAATTCCTCTCCTCCATTTCTCGTCCATCGTTGTAACGGCTAAGAATTGTAAAAAAATTTCTCGTGTTATCTTGTATTTTGTAGTGTAGGTTGAAAACACAAAACACAAAACTCAAAATGAAACCAAACGGACCCTTAATTTGTGTGAAATATATTTCATGCCAAAATCAATCCAATAAATTGATGGGGTTTTTAGGCTCAAGGAAAAAGTTAAAAAAAAAATAGTCTCAGGGACAACAAGTTTGTTTTTTAGACAGAATGACACTTTCTAGTGCAAATCACAGAATGATAGTTGTACCTATCATTTTCTGTTTACACTAAAAAATATCCTTCAGACTAAAAAACAAATTTGTTGTTCTTGAGACTAAATTTTTTTGCAACTTCTTTGCCCATTTTCTTGTAAATTGAAATTCAAATTTTGATCCGTATTTTCATCCCTTTACATTTAAATTTTGACTTTGATTCCATCCAAAAAAAATTGAACTTTGACGGATCAGATAGTTTTTTAATAGAAATGGTAAGAAATTAACAGATCAGGTAGTAGTTATCATTTGGAATATTTTTCCTTGAAAATGACATACCTAACAAGATTATTTGAGTGTAATATCTATGTTGATGTTGCTTAATCTATTACATTAAATAATAAAATAGTGAACCAAAGCTGAAGCTTAACATATGACGAGATACAATATTTTAATATTTTTATGGTATTGTTAATGGTACTCCACTTTTAGTTAACGGAATATCGTTTTTTTATAAATATTGTTTTAAGAGATACCAACAAAAATAGTCCTCTTGTATAATTACATTGTAAATCGACCAATTTATTCCATTATTTTTTACTCTAATTTTCTTTAATCTTCGTTATTCTTCTTATTTAGTCTATAATCCAAATCAATAATCAATGGAAAAATTAAATCCATCTGCAGATGAAATTCCAAAAGAGAAAGAAAAAAGATTAATTGTTACTCAAAAAAGCATCTGTAATGTGCATTTTGTTCAACAAAACAAACAGATAATTTTTTTAAAATTCCACTATTTTACACGTTAGTTCGGTTGTCAAATGTTCTAAATCAAATTAGATGATGGGTAAATAGGAAGGTGTTTTTTGTCTGAAAATAGAAGATTGGTTCTCACCATTACTAAAGGCAGTGAAAAAGAAAAGGATTGGTTAAAAATAAATGATGGGTAAAATATGAAAAGATATATATTATTTATACAGCATGAGCATATCTTGTAACAATTTTAAATTTTGTAGAGTGCAAATAAAAATTTGTTCCCTCTTAACGAAAAGTGAAGTGTCAGTAACAATACTCTGTTTTTAACTCTATACAACTAATATTAATTTAATGTTAAAAATATAGGCAAGGCAAAGATAATTTGGTGCCGGTACGGTTGCATCAAAGATCATTTTCCTTAATGTTCTCCTTGGTTACTTATTATAAATAAGCAACAATTTATTCATGAATTATTTTCTGCATAATACAACCTAAAAAAGAAGAGTAAACCAATGTTTAATGATGTGGCATCACATACTTTCTTTCTTTCTTATTGCTTTACTTCTTTTTACGGTAAGAGTGATATTTTATTTAAACAAAGATTATTTCTAGTATCACTAATAAATTTTCACATATCTTTATTGTAACGACTCGGGTTTTGCCCGCTCGAAAATCAACATCCGTACTTCACATTGTACTAGAATGCCGCAGATTCGACCGTTCAAATCCGATTCGCCGGAGCTATAACACAATTAAGTAAATAACACAGCGGAAGAAATGAATAATACATTGATATATAATATCTGATACAACAGAGTGATACAATGAATATCAATATACATCAGAGATATGATACAAGAAATAGCAGCGGAAAAGAAAAGATAACAACAGCAGCGGAACAATATCAATAGAAATGATAACTCCAAAATGATCTTCAGACAAGAATGAATCCACAACTCCAAGATAAGCAACTCCGATGAATGAACTGGCTCCAGATAATCTACTAAACCTGAATATCTGAAAAGAAACCCAACTCTAGACTGCTCGTGTGGAAAATTATGAGCACCCAGAGTTTAGGAAGGGAACAATAAACTCCGGATCAGTCATGGGACTGGTGTGAGCAACAAAAACAGTTTATCTTTAAACAACAACAAAAGGATTTAAACATTGAAATCCGCAATGCTTTTAGAAAATGAAACTACCATAAGACCTCCCGCCACACACACAATGCAAACGCAGAATTGGAGGAGATTTCTTCTTATGATAGTCAAATATGCTTACTACGCAAAATCAATTGGATATTATTACTAGTGCATAGTGCAGAAAACATTTCGAAAGTATAATATTAATCTTAGCCAGCATAGACATTCCGAACTATGCCTACTATAGCTACCATCCAAACAGTGGGGCGCCACCATAAGTAGATGGCAGGTTCTACAACTAAAACCGTACAAGTTCCGTATTGGAGAAATGGATTTCCAACAAATGGTCAGGCTAAGGAACTTCCTTCCGCCGCATGGGATCGCCTCTGGCTGGACGTCCCGAGAGACAAACTGCTCTCTGCCAAACAAGGCCGGGTTACCCCTGTAACAGGTAACTCACGAATATGCCACCCCCCGGTCCTTTGGGACCTTTATCCGAGCGCTCGATATCCAACATCACACATCATAAAGAAAGTGTATCCACATGAGTAAGTATCAGGGCTCCATACCATAATACCACCCTTTCCAGAAGGAAATGACATACCCTAAAGGGCGCGACCCTCATAACCTTGCCGCAACGATCCTGTTTCGACCATTTCCGGGTTGTGAGGCCCTGACGAAGTCTCGTCCACAAAGCTACGCTTTTTCAAAAAGCCACGCTTTGGGTCAACAGATGATCAATCTATGATCACAAAGATAAATGATCAAACAAATGATCATATCACAAATGATCAAACACTGATCATCACACAGCAACACTCAGCATGCCACATTACCAAATTGGGATATATCGCTGATAAATTTCAACTACATAACCTCTGAGCTCGTACGTCTCAGAGAAGGGTGTTAAGCTAAGAGAATAAATTCTCCGCCACCAACAGAAATGTATTTGAAAGAAATCGGCTTTATATCTCAAAGTGTAATGTCAGACATACAATCCATACAAGTCTGTTCCGGGATCGAACAGAACCGAAGGCACTTCTCACGAAGCCCTTGCAAATCCGGATAATTTCCAATCACGTCCGGACTTCCCGTCACTAAGGGTGATAAAACCTCTATATCGGGGATCAGCCGATGCAGAGTAACTCGACGGTAATCCTTCCATTTTCAAAAATATCCGGTCTTCAACACCGGTCTTCAAATGTCATCCATATACGACGTATCACATATTCGGAATGGGTTATACGACCCAAAGGTCCTCTCCCGGCTAAACCGAATAGTGAGCGTAATATTTAAAAACATATGGATATGGGATTTCAATTAAGTCACAACTTATTACCCAAAATCTTTCTTTTCAAATGATTTAACAAATTACCATTTTTAAATCTTTAAACAAAAAGATTCAACCTTTACGGTTTAAACAGTTTCCACACTTTAATCTTTTAAACAAAAGATTCATTCACAGATTTTCCAAATTAATTTCCATTTCAATTTGATTAACTCGTTAAATCTTTAAATCAAGATTTAACTTATAGCTTTCAAAACAATCCCATTCCAAATGATTTAAACCAATCATTATTTTAAATCTGTTAAAGATAACAGATTCAAATCATAGCTTTTCAAAACAATTCATTCATAACTTGGAAAACCATTTTCACTTCAATATTGAAATTCCTTTAATTAAACTGGAATTTCATTGCTTATTTGAAAGCTTTTATCTTTTGAAAACAAACAGTTTCATTTCAGAAAATCTGATTCATTCATACGAGTGGAAATCCTTGGGTTAAATCCAAATTCCCAAAATTTTACTTTTAAATGGTTTAACTTTATATAAACACATTTATATCATCTTTAATCCCTAGTTTCAAATCATAGAATTCAATTTCAAACTTGAATTCAAATTTAAATCAAATTATTTAAATTTTCAAAACTCGATTAAGTTATTCAAAATAACTTTTATCTTTGAAATTCTATTTCAAAAGCTTTTCACTTTAAACCCAAATTTCAAATTTCAAAATCAATTGAAATTAAAATCCCAATTTCAAAAATATCAAATTTAAATTATCTGTGACTTAACCGATTTCCACGTGAAATCCATATTTGTGTGTGTAAAAGTGTAGTCCAGGGGTTTCACACAATAGTGCAACATCAATCATCACAGATATATCGATAAGCGGTATAATTGATAACGCTCATCTTCATTCACAAATTCATAGATAAAATAAATTTATCGGTCACAAAGATTCACAATTATAATTCGATGTGGATTTCGGATAACCAACTGGAATCCGACTCCCTGTCGCATCGAAATTCAAATGCCGTGTTACAGGCCATGGGTTGCATATTCATATAACAATATATACATCACAGATAAGTAAATTACAGATCACAACATAGATCAAAGTATATCACAAAGCATCACATATCAGGAATATCAAACAATTCATATCATCCAACAAAACCCAAACATTCATAGGTAAGGTCAGTTAATTGTCTGATTGATTTAAATCAGATTTAAATTCTATGAATAAATTACTAATTCTGGTTAATTAACACTAATAGATTACAAATTATTTTGATTAATTTTTCTTTAATTCATTAATTAACCATCAGTAATAAATGAATTAACCTTTAATTAAAATTCATCAACCTTAAATTTTCAAATAATTATCCTTTAGTTATTTAATTCACCATTTAATTTATAAAATTTCAATAAGTGATCGTCCCTAACCACTCACATAAATTAATAAATCATATTAATTACTTATCTTTAATTTATTAACCTTTACTTGATCTTTAATCAATCATTAATTAAGTAATTATTCTTTAAACATTTATTACTTAATAAACCATTAATAATTTAAGATCTTAATTAACTAAAAGATAAACCATAATTTTCAACATATAAATTTTAAGTTTAAATAAAACTTTAAAAATTATCTTTTTATCACTTTTATTAATTAATTTCTCCTTAATTAATTATCTTAATTAATTAATTAACTAACCTTTAATTTATAATTAATTAACCCTTATTAGTTCGATTTTAAACTAAATCAATTATCTTAAAATATGGGTTAACAATATTAAAATTTAAATTTAGTTTTTAAAGTCAAAAATCTGTTTTTATATCCAACCTGGGACCGACTTCGAGTTACACCCGAGAGAAATACCTAGGTGCTTCGAGTTTTCCCCCAATCTAACCCGTGTGAGTATTTTTTTCAAAATTTTTGTCTAAGTCCTAAAACTAACCCGATACCATGCTAAAACAACCCGAGCCTGCCTTCGAGTTTCCCTCCAATTTCCTCGCGTATTGCTTCGAGTTTTTCGCTTTCCTCCCCAACCAGTTACAACTGACACCACGTCCTTCTCGTGCACGTGCACTACTCTATGGTGATGCTCCGATCACCGAGACCGTCTCCGATAGGTCGGCAGTGACCCATACCTTCGTCCCCGATCATCCAAACGATGAAAACAATATCATGGCTCGATCGAGCATTCAAGCTCGATACAGGAATTTGCATACAACCTGGAACTCGAGAGGACCCCCACTCCAAAACCTGGCAACACCATTTTCTAGAGGCTCCGACCACTTGAGAGCTATCGCCTCCGGCCATGGCCTCGTCCATACCCCCACTACCAAATCCCATCAGCACGCCGCACTCGATCGCCTAACGACGACGAGCCAACCAAAACACTCGACCCAAACAAAATTAGGTTTACAAATTTCAAAAACTTGCCGCGGTCTCCTCGACGATCGAGATCGTCGCCGTCCATTTTTCCCAGCACCCACGTAGGCTCGTTCATCTCCGCCAGAAACCCCAACACCCCCAGTACCGCCGATCGCCAGAAATCCCCAAAATAAACACTTCCGTTCAATGTCGAACTGCACCTAAACCACTCCACTAAAAATCATCATACCATGATTAAAAATCAAGTCTTCCAGTACGAATTCAAGTTATATATTTAAATCAATATCTTGTGAAGTTCGAAATTTAGTCCATCTTGAGTTTGTTCAAGATTTTTGGTTTCCAGAGATAAATTTAAGTTGTTTTAATCTTAACTAAATTTTAAAACTTAGTTTACAATGATATAAACATGTTTTGTTTTAGTCTTCAGTTCAATCATCAATCAGGAGGAGAGTAAATGATTTTTGAATCGAACAGTTGAGTTTTATCTGGAAAACAGAGGCAAATTTTAAAACAACAGCCTGCATACCTATTTTCGATCTTCCCATATATACATATATACCGATAATTATATATGCATACACATACATTCCTCAGATCCACTTGCATAGATTTAAACCCTAAAAAAAATGGAATGTTACTCACCTTGTATTTTGAAAGAACAGAGCACATTATTGTTTTGGGAAAAGCTTTTTAAAACTGGAAATCTGCTAACAAAAAAATCACTCTTTAATCTGATCTTCATTTTGGCTTTGACTTGAATTAAAGCTTTAGTTTGTATGTCTTTGAAAACTTTAAAATGAAAAATGCTAAGGTTTCTTTTTGGTGAACGAATGGATAAGAGAAGCTGAAGTATATAAAAAGTTTACAAGTGATAAATATTGTACAGGGTGATATATTGTTGTACAAGTTTTGATCAGTGATATTTTCTTTGTGGAGGCTGCATTTATTATTAAGTACTTTGTGTTCCTCATTTTATTTACAGCAAATCGATTTGCTTTGTACTTAGATTTTTTCTCATTTCCTTGTCTTGCATTGGTCTCGGCTGAAATGTTTTTGTGAGATATTTGATATGGCTTCACTTTTCTTCTTTTATTTGCATACTTGAATATCTGGTTTTATACTTGCATATATTTTTGTTGTCTTGATGTTTGCATATGTGTCTTGTTTCTACTTATCTTCTTTGTCTTGCCTGTACATAAATATTTGATTTTACTTGCTTACATATATACTTGCTGCCTTGTATTGCATACTTGTATTCTTTTGTTTTTATTTTTTCTTTGTCTTGAGCTTTATTACTTTGTGATGATGTTGTATTGTTATTTTAGTAAATATTATAAAATTTCGTTTGTTCATACATGTACTTATATTTTATTTTATTTTGTATTGATGTATTAATATTGAGATTTACTTTATATTGTATGAACTATAGAATTTATTTATTTCTCATTATCTTGTAATATTGATGATTTCTATTTTTATTTAGTTGTTAAAGTTTAGCAAATGTATTTACTTGATATTTTTATTATTTATCTTATATAATTTTGTATTTTTATTTCTAACTCATTTATTTACGACTTAAATTCAAATCAAATAAATACATTTAAATTTTTAAATTTTTAAATGATTTATACAAATATACTTGGATATCGGGGAAACTCGCATCTCTTATCGATTTATTCCACAAATTTTAATTCAAAAATTAAATTAATTATCAGTTTAAACTTATATAAAATCCGGGGTCGTTACAGACTTCCCCCCTTAAAAGAATTTCGTCCTCGAAATTACCAAGAAGACACAAAGATAGATGGAGAATGTTTCATCAAATCAAACTGAACAGCTATTCTGCATTTGGCTTACACCAAATTAGAATATCACGAATGAATCTGTTTTAACACTTCAGAAGATACTCGGGTTATCCAGATCTACGAAATATGCAGTGGAATTGGTTAGTTCGAAGAGATAACTAACCATTCGTAGAATATACTGGGACCCAAAGAATAGATAGATATATGGATACAATTTCAAAAAATTTCAGTTTAGAACTAAAGTATACCTATCAACCATAGCAAACAAAACAATCAATACATCCAAACAAACAAGTCTGGCCTATCTGGAGTTTATGTCCCATTTTAATATATCAAATTTCTTCCTGGATATACCAGAAATTATCGATGAATAGAGAAAAGATGCTGAACAAAAGAGATTGATAGAGAAAAGATTGCTTCCTTGTTGTTACAGAGTATTGACCATTTATAGTCGTATTTCCCTGTCCCCTATCTCATCCTCTTCTTGCACTCATATTTACTATTAGTGGGTAGTAAGAGAATTTACTGAGGCGTACGAACGGATATCTGAGGAATACTCATTCTAGAGTTTACTTCACTCTATCTCTAATGAGTTACTTAACGTGTTATACTCCTAAGCTAAAGTTCAACCTTAGCTCTGATACCAAATGTAACGACTCGGGTTTTGCCCGCTCGAAAATCAACATCCGTACTTCACATTGTACTAGAATGCCGCAGATTCGACCGTTCAAATCCGATTCGCCGGAGCTATAACACAATTAAGTAAATAACACAGCGGAAGAAATGAATAATAGATTGATATATAATATCTGATACAACAGAGTGATACAATGAATATCAATATACATCAGAGATATGATACAAGAAATAGCAGCGGAAAAGAAAAGATAACAACAGCAGCGGAACAATATCAATAGAAATGATAACTCCAAAATGATCTTCAGACAAGAATGAATCCACAACTCCAAGATAAGCAACTCCGATGAATGAACTGGCTCCAGATAATCTACTAAACCTGAATATCTGAAAAGAAACCCAACTCTAGACTGCTCGTGTGGAAAATTATGAGCACCCAGAGTTTAGGAAGGGAACAATAAACTCCGGATCAGTCATGGGACTGGTGTGAGCAACAAAAACAGTTTATCTTTAAACAACAACAAAAGGATTTAAACATTGAAATCCGCAATGCTTTTAGAAAATGAAACTACCATAAGACCTCCCGCCACACACACAATGCAAACGCAGAATTGGAGGAGATTTCTTCTTATGATAGTCAAATATGCTTACTACGCAAAATCAATTGGATATTATTACTAGTGCATAGTGCAGAAAACATTTCGAAAGTATAATATTAATCTTAGCCAGCATAGACATTCCGAACTATGCCTACTATAGCTACCATCCAAACAGTGGGGCGCCACCATAAGTAGATGGCAGGTTCTACAACTAAAACCGTACAAGTTCCGTATTGGAGAAATGGATTTCCAACAAATGGTCAGGCTAAGGAACTTCCTTCCGCCGCATGGGATCGCCTCTGGCTGGACGTCCCGAGAGACAAACTGCTCTCTGCCAAACAAGGCCGGGTTACCCCTGTAACAGGTAACTCACGAATATGCCACCCCCCGGTCCTTTGGGACCTTTATCCGAGCGCTCGATATCCAACATCACACATCATAAAGAAAGTGTATCCACATGAGTAAGTATCAGGGCTCCATACCATAATACCACCCTTTCCAGAAGGAAATGACATACCCTAAAGGGCGCGACCCTCATAACCTTGCCGCAACGATCCTGTTTCGACCATTTCCGGGTTGTGAGGCCCTGACGAAGTCTCGTCCACAAAGCTACGCTTTTTCAAAAAGCCACGCTTTGGGTCAACAGATGATCAATCTATGATCACAAAGATAAATGATCAAACAAATGATCATATCACAAATGATCAAACACTGATCATCACACAGCAACACTCAGCATGCCACATTACCAAATTGGGATATATCGCTGATAAATTTCAACTACATAACCTCTGAGCTCGTACGTCTCAGAGAAGGGTGTTAAGCTAAGAGAATAAATTCTCCGCCACCAACAGAAATGTATTTGAAAGAAATCGGCTTTATATCTCAAAGTGTAATGTCAGACATACAATCCATACAAGTCTGTTCCGGGATCGAACAGAACCGAAGGCACTTCTCACGAAGCCCTTGCAAATCCGGATAATTTCCAATCACGTCCGGACTTCCCGTCACTAAGGGTGATAAAACCTCTATATCGGGGATCAGCCGATGCAGAGTAACTCGACGGTAATCCTTCCATTTTCAAAAATATCCGGTCTTCAACACCGGTCTTCAAATGTCATCCATATACGACGTATCACATATTCGGAATGGGTTATACGACCCAAAGGTCCTCTCCCGGCTAAACCGAATAGTGAGCGTAATATTTAAAAACATATGGATATGGGATTTCAATTAAGTCACAACTTATTACCCAAAATCTTTCTTTTCAAATGATTTAACAAATTACCATTTTTAAATCTTTAAACAAAAAGATTCAACCTTTACGGTTTAAACAGTTTCCACACTTTAATCTTTTAAACAAAAGATTCATTCACAGATTTTCCAAATTAATTTCCATTTCAATTTGATTAACTCGTTAAATCTTTAAATCAAGATTTAACTTATAGCTTTCAAAACAATCCCATTCCAAATGATTTAAACCAATCATTATTTTAAATCTGTTAAAGATAACAGATTCAAATCATAGCTTTTCAAAACAATTCATTCATAACTTGGAAAACCATTTTCACTTCAATATTGAAATTCCTTTAATTAAACTGGAATTTCATTGCTTATTTGAAAGCTTTTATCTTTTGAAAACAAACAGTTTCATTTCAGAAAATCTGATTCATTCATACGAGTGGAAATCCTTGGGTTAAATCCAAATTCCCAAAATTTTACTTTTAAATGGTTTAACTTTATATAAACACATTTATATCATCTTTAATCCCTAGTTTCAAATCATAGAATTCAATTTCAAACTTGAATTCAAATTTAAATCAAATTATTTAAATTTTCAAAACTCGATTAAGTTATTCAAAATAACTTTTATCTTTGAAATTCTATTTCAAAAGCTTTTCACTTTAAACCCAAATTTCAAATTTCAAAATCAATTGAAATTAAAATCCCAATTTCAAAAATATCAAATTTAAATTATCTGTGACTTAACCGATTTCCACGTGAAATCCATATTTGTGTGTGTAAAAGTGTAGTCCAGGGGTTTCACACAATAGTGCAACATCAATCATCACAGATATATCGATAAGCGGTATAATTGATAACGCTCATCTTCATTCACAAATTCATAGATAAAATAAATTTATCGGTCACAAAGATTCACAATTATAATTCGATGTGGATTTCGGATAACCAACTGGAATCCGACTCCCTGTCGCATCGAAATTCAAATGCCGTGTTACGGGCCATGGGTTGCATATTCATATAACAATATATACATCACAGATAAGTAAATTACAGATCACAACATAGATCAAAGTATATCACAAAGCATCACATATCAGGAATATCAAACAATTCATATCATCCAACAAAACCCAAACATTCATAGGTAAGGTCAGTTAATTGTCTGATTGATTTAAATCAGATTTAAATTCTATGAATAAATTACTAATTCTGGTTAATTAACACTAATAGATTACAAATTATTTTGATTAATTTTTCTTTAATTCATTAATTAACCATCAGTAATAAATGAATTAACCTTTAATTAAAATTCATCAACCTTAAATTTTCAAATAATTATCCTTTAGTTATTTAATTCACCATTTAATTTATAAAATTTCAATAAGTGATCGTCCCTAACCACTCACATAAATTAATAAATCATATTAATTACTTATCTTTAATTTATTAACCTTTACTTGATCTTTAATCAATCATTAATTAAGTAATTATTCTTTAAACATTTATTACTTAATAAACCATTAATAATTTAAGATCTTAATTAACTAAAAGATAAACCATAATTTTCAACATATAAATTTTAAGTTTAAATAAAACTTTAAAAATTATCTTTTTATCACTTTTATTAATTAATTTCTCCTTAATTAATTATCTTAATTAATTAATTAACTAACCTTTAATTTATAATTAATTAACCCTTATTAGTTCGATTTTAAACTAAATCAATTATCTTAAAATATGGGTTAACAATATTAAAATTTAAATTTAGTTTTTAAAGTCAAAAATCTGTTTTTATATCCAACCTGGGACCGACTTCGAGTTACACCCGAGAGAAATACCTAGGTGCTTCGAGTTTTCCCCCAATCTAACCCGTGTGAGTATTTTTTTCAAAATTTTTGTCTAAGTCCTAAAACTAACCCGATACCATGCTAAAACAACCCGAGCCTGCCTTCGAGTTTCCCTCCAATTTCCTCGCGTATTGCTTCGAGTTTTTCGCTTTCCTCCCCAACCAGTTACAACTGACACCACGTCCTTCTCGTGCACGTGCACTACTCTATGGTGATGCTCCGATCACCGAGACCGTCTCCGATAGGTCGGTAGTGACCCATACCTTCGTCCCCGATCATCCAAACGATGAAAACAATATCATGGCTCGATCGAGCATTCAAGCTCGATACAGGAATTTGCATACAACCTGGAACTCGAGAGGACCCCCACTCCAAAACCTGGCAACACCATTTTCTAGAGGCTCCGACCACCTGAGAGCTATCGCCTCCGGCCATGGCCTCGTCCATACCCCCACTACCAAATCCCATCAGCACGCCGCACTCGATCGCCTAACGACGACGAGCCAACCAAAACACTCGACCCAAACAAAATTAGGTTTACAAATTTCAAAAACTTGCCGCGGTCTCCTCGACGATCGAGATCGTCGCCGTCCATTTTTCCCAGCACCCACGTAGGCTCGTTCATCTCCGCCAGAAACCCCAACACCCCCAGTACCGCCGATCGCCAGAAATCCCCAAAATAAACACTTCCGTTCAATGTCGAACTGCACCTAAACCACTCCACTAAAAATCATCATACCATGATTAAAAATCAAGTCTTCCAGTACGAATTCAAGTTATATATTTAAATCAATATCTTGTGAAGTTCGAAATTTAGTCCATCTTGAGTTTGTTCAAGATTTTTGGTTTCCAGAGATAAATTTAAGTTGTTTTAATCTTAACTAAATTTTAAAACTTAGTTTACAATGATATAAACATGTTTTGTTTTAGTCTTCAGTTCAATCATCAATCAGGAGGAGAGTAAATGATTTTTGAATCGAACAGTTGAGTTTTATCTGGAAAACAGAGGCAAATTTTAAAACAACAGCCTGCATACCTATTTTCGATCTTCCCATATATACATATATACCGATAATTATATATGCATACACATACATTCCTCAGATCCACTTGCATAGATTTAAACCCTAAAAAAAATGGAATGTTACTCACCTTGTATTTTGAAAGAACAGAGCACATTATTGTTTTGGGAAAAGCTTTTTAAAACTGGAAATCTGCTAACAAAAAAATCACTCTTTAATCTGATCTTCATTTTGGCTTTGACTTGAATTAAAGCTTTAGTTTGTATGTCTTTGAAAACTTTAAAATGAAAAATGCTAAGGTTTCTTTTTGGTGAACGAATGGATAAGAGAAGCTGAAGTATATAAAAAGTTTACAAGTGATAAATATTGTACAGGGTGATATATTGTTGTACAAGTTTTGATCAGTGATATTTTCTTTGTGGAGGCTGCATTTATTATTAAGTACTTTGTGTTCCTCATTTTATTTACAGCAAATCGATTTGCTTTGTACTTAGATTTTTTCTCATTTCCTTGTCTTGCATTGGTCTCGGCTGAAATGTTTTTGTGAGATATTTGATATGGCTTCACTTTTCTTCTTTTATTTGCATACTTGAATATCTGGTTTTATACTTGCATATATTTTTGTTGTCTTGATGTTTGCATATGTGTCTTGTTTCTACTTATCTTCTTTGTCTTGCCTGTACATAAATATTTGATTTTACTTGCTTACATATATACTTGCTGCCTTGTATTGCATACTTGTATTCTTTTGTTTTTATTTTTTCTTTGTCTTGAGCTTTATTACTTTGTGATGATGTTGTATTGTTATTTTAGTAAATATTATAAAATTTCGTTTGTTCATACATGTACTTATATTTTATTTTATTTTGTATTGATGTATTAATATTGAGATTTACTTTATATTGTATGAACTATAGAATTTATTTATTTCTCATTATCTTGTAATATTGATGATTTCTATTTTTATTTAGTTGTTAAAGTTTAGCAAATGTATTTACTTGATATTTTTATTATTTATCTTATATAATTTTGTATTTTTATTTCTAACTCATTTATTTACGACTTAAATTCAAATCAAATAAATACATTTAAATTTTTAAATTTTTAAATGATTTATACAAATATACTTGGATATCGGGGAAACTCGCATCTCTTATCGATTTATTCCACAAATTTTAATTCAAAAATTAAATTAATTATCAGTTTAAACTTATATAAAATCCGGGGTCGTTACATTTATGCTAAATCGATAAACAAAATTCAAATTAACAATTTTAATAATGGAGCATACATACATATATGTATGTATGCATGAACGCAAGATTGGATGCAGTATAGTGTCGAAGTGACTACAAAATTTGAAATATGAAAGACTCGGAGGAAAACATGAATTACAAAACAAAAGGAGTAGATGAAATATTCCACTTATTTTGGTGACTTAGGCGAAACTTGATAAAGAAATCAACAAACCTAATGATGTGAACGAGGTAAAATAATTTTTCGCTACGAAAATTATTATACCGATATCTTTAGTTTGTACAAAATGGATCAACATTAAACATGACAATATGCATAAAATAAGAACATATAGATGAAAAAATTAAAAGTTACGAGAAAATACAAATGTTCGATTTAAAGTTGAAGCGGTTAAAAATAACATATAAATATCAAAGTATGGTTAACTTCATTTTATCCAACCTCATCATTATTTCATTATTAGAAGAAAAAAATACTAAATTGTTCTTTTAGTACATGTATGAGGAACCAGGACGGGTCACAGCGGGTTAAATGAGAGAATTTCAATAATAATTACATTTTTTATCTTTGTTGGGCGTAAGAAGTCTAACTGATTTTAGATCATTCTAAACTTTGTTTAAATAAAATCTTATTTTATTTAATTATTTTAAATTGTGATTTTATTTTATTTAAATTATATTATTTTAAGCGTATCAAATATAGTCGTATGTGTATTGAACATGTAAATGGTATACATGGTTAATATGTATGTTTAAAGGTGCTGGGATTTACGTCGCAACGGACACATTCGCCTTTTATATATGTCTTCTGTTTTACATGGTTTTTATTTAAAATTGCATATATATGGTTATAAATAATGTTTGAAACTAAAATAATAGTGTGTGTGTATATATATATATTTAATTAAAATTAATTTACACCAATTCCATATATTCTGAAATTAAAATAATATCTTAAAATACAGTTTTGACTTATTAAAATTCAAAAGTCAAACATACAATTTTGAACAAAATATTCACTAATAAATTTTGAATAAAATAAATAATATACACACACATAAAATCAAAGATATTTAATATACACACACATACAATTCTATAAAATTGGATTAATTTATAAATATAACACTAATATTAATATATATTTATATATTTATATATTTATTTTCAGGCATAAGGTTTAAAAAAATTAATTTTTTAATTTCGTACGATTTTTTTTATTTTATGAAACATGCAAGTATTTATACATATTAAAATGATTTTAAAATTACTTGTTAGTTATTGACTTGCAAAAATAAGTGGTAAATCTTTTTTTAGAAACGGTCGAAAGCATGTATGTTAATAAAAATAACTTTAAACAAATTAATATATGTGATATATATTTATATATATATATGTATATGTATGTATGTTTTGAAAACGATATGTGATATGTGTGTGTGTGTGTGTGTGTGTATTTGTGCATTTAATATGTTATATAATTGTTTTATCTAATAAAAATAGCTTTAATTTTTAGAATTATTATTTATTTATATAAAATGTCATGGCCGAAAACATTTATTATAATGATATTTTTTAGGGACAGTTTGGCTAAAGTCCCTATTAAGTTCCAAAATACACCAAACATCCTTACCGAAAAAGTAGGTAAATTAAGTCCCTGAAATTAAGTTACAGAATAATTGCATACATTTATGCAATTATTCAGTGAATAATTGCAAACATTTATACAACTATATCCAAAAATTGTAGATATTTCTGCAATTATTCACTGACTAATTACACATTTATGCAATTTTTTGGATATAATTGCATAAATGTCTGCAATTATTCACTAAATAATTGGATAAATGTATGCGATTATTCAGTAATTTAATTCTAGGAACCTACTTTATAACCTTTTTTTAAGGAGGAGTTTTCGTGTATTAAGTTTGATTTGAAGGACCTGAGCCTAATATTCACTATTTTTTAACTATTTATTTGTAAGTCAATTTATATACATGTATTAAATCAGACAACATAGGCACATACAAGTTCATTTTAAAATATAAAGGATCTAATTTACACAATCACGATGATGTATATAATTGAAATTGAGATAGAATGGTTACCTAAAGAAGTTGCTTGTGATTCGCACCTTGAATGAATGAAAGACTCGTAGATTCAATTGAACCAACTTCCAGAAATTGGAACGATATGAAGTACTACTTTTGTTTTAATTTTTATTTGAATTTTTGGCCAAATTTTTTTGGCAATGAAGGCTTCAAGAACTCACGACTAGGCTTGAAGAGATTGAGCAAACATGATTTATGTAATGATCGATTTAAATGGTATTAAGAAGAGTTAAAAGATGAGTGATTTTGTCCATCTTTTACTCATTCTTTGCTTACCATTTCAAACTAGATTTTGAACTCTTCATGTAACGACATGCAAATTTATCACTTCGATGAATTATATTTATATTTGAAATATTCAAATACAAGATTATATAACACAAATTATAATGTTTTGAACTATAAATAATGATGGTAAACTTGTTTTAAAAGTATATTAACAAATATGAATATTTGGGGGTTTTCATCAGAGTAACGACGGAAATCGGCTTTCGATAAAATTAAGGTTTCTCAATATTAGCGTGCATGGAATT
The DNA here is from genome assembly GCA_030737815.1 of Allium fistulosum. Taxonomy (NCBI): domain Eukaryota; kingdom Viridiplantae; phylum Streptophyta; class Magnoliopsida; order Asparagales; family Amaryllidaceae; genus Allium; species Allium fistulosum. Next base: position 156,151,739 of record CM060902.1, read on the forward strand.
GGATATATATACTTATTTATCCATTTAAGCAAGAATATATGAAATAAAAATTATTTATTCCATTTTTGGAAATAAAATATATTTATGACATCATCAGGGATGTCATCAATTTTATATATTTCCTATAATTTTAAATTAATTTTAAATAATTAAATATTTGTTTTAAAATAATAATAGTTCATTTTAATTAGTAAATAGTGATAATAAATCATTTATAATATTTTTATAAAGATATATACTTGATTAGAAAATATAAGAAAATTCATAACGCTTTATCGATATAACAGTACTTTTTGTAAACACTTGTTAAATATTGGTTTATATGGTTTTATAATTTAAATGTGATCATTTTATTTAATTAATAATGATGAGATATTAGTTTTCAAATTTTGTTTACATTTATATGTAATTTAATTAATAAGCGAAAATGTGATCAAGAATCGGCTTTAAGATTTTCAACGGTTTAACGAACGGAAATTGTTCAAAGTGATTGCAACATTATTTATATGCCTTGTGCACATATATAACATACACATCTATGTCCTAACATATACATATACACATGTATACATACCAAATACACATGCATACATACATATATACTTAAGGAAAAATATCATGACATTTTGTACCAAAACAAACCAAACCTTCCCATCACTTTAGAGTACATGGAGCATCACATGGAAGAAGCACATGGGGGAGGAGGTCACGGTCATGCATGAGGGAGAGAAGGGGTGTGGGCGAAGGTTAAAATGGTAATTGTACCATTTAGATATTTTACACATTTTCTTTCCATAAATACCCACAAATTTTCTCATAATTTTACATGCCAATTTTCTTCATCTTCGCCTTTCTCTCAAGCTATGTTAATGGCTACTTACCTTAGATAAATAATGGTGAAAATTATGGCAAAGAGAGAGAGAGAGAGTGTGTGTGTGTATTATCAATTCACTTCAAAAACAAGTTCAAACTCCTTCTCTTCTTCTTCTAAACCCACGGCCACCACCTTCACAAGTCAAGGTCGAGCCCATCTCTCCTACAAGCCTAGGCCGTGTACTTCTAAAGTGAACCAGGGTTGATTCCATAAGCTTCGGTGAGATAGTAGCGAAGCTATGGTCAAATTTAGAAAATATAGAAAACAATGAAGGTGAGAAACTCTACTTATTTTTATTGTAAATTATACGATGATATGATATAATATATATGCTTGTATATGATGGTTGTTTATCATTTTTGGATGTGATAATATGTTTATTTGGTTGTGGAAATAATTCATATTAAATACACGTCGAATTTACACAAAGGAAATCACTTTCCTATATGAATTATAAAAGTGTTACGGAATGGTTAAACCTCTTTAAAATGGTTTATAAATGTTTTATAAACATTAAAATTCAATTCGGATAAGTTTTGATAAAAAAATAAAATTGGAGTAAAAAATAGACGCGTCGCGTAACGTCAGTTTGTGATTTCGAACCATAAAAGTTAAATCAATGTGTAAAGTAGAATATAGCTCGGAATGATTCGAAATAAGAATTTTCCGAACTCTTATAACTATGGTTTTCAAATGAAGAAGAGAAATCAAGATTTCATTAAGTAAAATTTTAGATGTGTCTAAACCAAATTTTCAAAAACGTTGCACTTTGGCAGTTCGAAAACCAAAATGGTAGAATCTTTAAAATTGGTATTTTAAATCTTTAAAAATATAAAATAAATTACATAAATATATTAAAATGTTTTAAAAGGGATTTGAGTTATAAAAATGACATATGTGGAATGAAGTTAATGTTTCAATCAAAGAAGCTTTTAAGAATACTATTCGCAGCATTTTTTGGTAACTTTTGAAATTAAGATTTAAACTTGGGATTTTCTTCCCAAATCTTTTGCAAATGTTTTTCAAATAATAAATCAAGTATTTTAAAGAGTTTCGAGCTGATCAAATAACTTGACTGCCTTATGAGTGATAGAGAGATAGTCTCTAGACTCGAGTTTGGACAACCACTGTCTGGGTTCCGCTCTAGCTATCCGGATTGGCCCAATGGAGGGGATGGTAAATTTGATTTACTCGGACCATATCTTCCTAAGATAAAAAGAGATTTCGAGCTTTTCAAAAGTTAAAGAAGATTTAAAATAGGATTTTGGTTGTTAAAGAAAACATTGTAGTTAAACTCCGTATTAAATTCCAAGGAGGAAACTCGTACTATCCATATGAATTTAAAAATGATTTTGCCATTATTTGACGAATAGTACAGGTTGAATACAGAAATCAGTATTGGGTATAATAAGTCTAAAATCTATGGATCCCTTTTTATTCAATACTAATTGGTTTGGGTTTACAGTAAACGATGCCTTAAATAACAATGTTTTTGACCCATTAAAGTTCTGTTTTGAAAATGTGAAATCTTCATTAAGATTTGAATTATATATTTTTCCTAAGTAATTAAATATGAAATGTTTTGGTATTTCCAAAGTTAAAAAGAGGTTTTAATTAACCAAAGGATTTGATAAAAGACGTTTAATTATCCTGTATATACTAAAATAGAATATGTTGATATTTTACCTGGATAAAAGATATTGATAAATTGAACAATAATCACCCACATACTTAACATCTTTTATCGATAATTGGTTAGGAGAAATCGAGGTTGAATTTTGGTGATTCTTATCCCAAAACCACTTCAAACCAATATACGTTCTAAAGTGAAAATATGTTGAAGACAATAATTTTAAAGATGGAGATCTTCATAATGTAGGGTTGCTTGTCACGAACCTCTGGGGTAATTCTCTTATCATATATATGGTGGCAGTGGTTCCTTCAATTTGAAAATTTTGATGCAAAGACTACTTGTTACTAATCCTAAGGGTGATTCTCAAACAGGATGTAGTAGGAGAAGTGTCTTCGGTTTGTCCCGTGCCTTGACAACTTGTATGGATAAGTGTCCGACGTTGCATTTCTAAGACCACATACATTGAATTTTACAAACGTACATCTGTTTGGTGGTGTAGGAGGTAACATTTCTTACACTTAACACTCTTCTCTGAAATGTACGAGCTTAGAGGCTGTACTTTTATGGAAATCAATAATGTGTTGTTAGAAATGACAATGCAGCATTCAAAGTGAACGTTACCTCAAGCCTCACATATCGGTAATGGCAAAAATAAGTTAGATGCAGCAGGGCTAAGTGGTTCGCACCTATTAGGATATAGTCATCACCTTTCTAGATTACCCTCTATATTTTGGGCTTGTTGTGTATGTTATGTCCACGGATAGGTCAGGAACGACCGAGGTGATGGCGTATTCGGTACTATTTATGGTAGACATATGCCGGTTCTGTGTTGGTAGAGGTTGGAGCCTCAGGTGCATCCCTATAGAGATGTAGTGTCGGAAGGAAGTCCCTTACCTTGTTATTGTATGGAATCCATTCTCCAATACGAGCCAATACGGTTTTAGTTATAAACATATTGTGCTGGAATTTAATGTGTAACAATTTCGTCTAAGATTATATATATTTATTTGAAAGAGTTTTCAAAGAATGTCATTAAAATAATATCTTTGATTTTGCATAGCAAATGGTTTGTTTATCGTAAAGTAAAAACCCATCCATATTTATGTGCGGCTTGGTCTTATGAGATACCCTTTATTTTCAAAAATATCTGTGTTTTGAGTTTTCTCACACCAATATCATGATTGACCCAGAGTTTATATTCTTTTCCCTTAAACTCCGGGTGCCCTAAATTTCCGGGCAGCCAAGTAGTTCAGGTCTAGCTTGAAATTTTTTGAAGGAGCTTAGAGTAGGATCTGAGTTTCCTCTATAGATGGTTATCAGTTTCCATTATCGCTGCATTTGCTTACTATTTGTATTCAGCACTAGTAAGGACATAGATTTATAATTGTCCAAGCTAAGATTAGGATGGACTCTGATGTATGTATTTATAATTTCAACTATAAATTTTATATATTGAAATAATATATGGCATTCCATCCATGTAAGATTATGCTCTATCTTTATTTTTTCCTTTTACCATTCACTATCCTTCTTTCCGGCACTTGGATTTGTGGCACAGGAATACCGTGAATGTATTAGTGTCGATTTCGAGGGTCAAAAAGGTGGGTCGTCACATTTGGTATCAGAGCTTAGGTTGAGCGAACACCTGAGCCTGGTAGGGGTAAAGTCTCATAAAAAATAGGGTTAGTAAGAACCTAAGATGAATAACTCGTTAGAGATAGAGTAAGTGACACCCTAGAATGAGTTGAGAGTATTATATAAGAGCACGTATTTGTTAATGCTACGTATAAATGAGTTTGTTTTAAAACAATATGGTAAATAATGAAAGTGACCGTGCTGCAGGATCGAGTAATATAGAATATAATAAATAACTAGTGCGGAAAATAATAGCAGTAAAGTAAAAATGACACCGGGAGTTTTTATACTGGTTCGAACTCCCGTTCTACGTCCAGTCCCAGACTCATTCTGGAATTATAGCTAGAAACCCTCACTTAACCCGGAGGAATAGGTATTACACCGCCTGAGCAACCAAGCAGGACTTGACCACCTGAGCAACAGAATAGGACTTGACCGCCTGAGCAACTGAACAGGACTTTCTTACAGACTGGATTTAACTTGACTTTATGTGTTCTGAATAACACGGATTTGTCACTTGTAGTACACCCTTCCTATAATCTTTTCCTCAATATAGATGTGTATATTTGTGTGTGTATGAAGAATAGGAAGATCAATATTGCTTGAAAAATATAGAAGTGAATATGTAAGCAATGATTGTATGAGAGATTGTAAATAATGAACTCAAGATTGCAAAGTGCTATAGATCAAAAATAGATTAGAAAATTAGGTGATTAGATCTATGAATCTTGAGTGTTTATATAGTGTGTGATGAGATGTGACTTCTGGAGATAGGTATCTGTTAGAAACTAAGAGATGTAACCATCCAGGAGGAAGATACCTTCTAATGAAAATAAGTGACGTTTGGAAAAATTGACAGTTGTAGTTTTCAGTCAACTGAACATGCTTTGTCAATCGATTGAATTCAAAACATGCACAAAAATTTGCACAGAGTTAGTCGACTGACCTAATGTGTTCAGTCAACTGGCTTCTTGTTTTTTTTTAAATTTTTATACATAGCCTCAGTCGACTGTTCACAAGGGTCAGTCGACCGAGTGTTGTTATTTCAGTGCACTAAAACATTTGTGTGTGTGTAAATGAAGATTATAAAACGAATGCAAGTTTATAAAAGAATTTGTGAGTGATGAACCTTGAGGATAGATTTAACAAAGCTCTAAACTCGACTTTCTATATATATATATACACACACACACACTTATTGACTCTAGTTAAGACCAATATCAAAACGAACCATATTTGAGTCGATGAGTTCGGATTTGTCGTAGTCGTAGATTCATGAACTTTCGTATCTTATCAGCATTCAAATCCTTATGATCCAACATTCTCCCCCTTTTTGATGATGACAACTCCATTTGATACAAGCGAATCTTCAACAAGCTTTGTTGAATTATCTTTCCCCCTGAATATATGCTCGCAACTTTAATATAGTATTCTCCCTCTGAATCTAAGCAATATTTCCTGTCAATAATTCATATTTTCTCCCCTTTGTCATCGACAAAAAGGAGAGTACTCAAAGTATAGAATATTAAAATGCGAGTAATATGACATAGAAGCACATCTATATGATTAAACACATAGCATATATAATATCAAGCACATTACGTAGACAATGACATAATTACAAAGACATAGAGTTTCATAGACAGACATAAAATACCAAATTGTTTGAAAGCAAGATAAAAGTTCAGTAATAACATAGAAGTTCAAGATAGCAAGAGCAATTAAAAAGATCATTACTCATCTCCGGTACTACCTTCATTCGAGCTCTCTTCATCGCCTTCAGTTTCTTCGTCACCGGATTCATTGCCAACTTCTTCGCTTTCTTCCTCTTCTTCCTCTTCTCATTCTTCATTTGAGGTTGACCAGGTAAAGTGCTCCGCTGGTCGTTTTCCATGAGATGTAGGCACTTGAACAAAGGTTGAAGAAGGTTGGGAGCACGTGATTGCTTCCCAAATATTGTTAAGAAAACTCTTAATATGATTCAGCTTTTTGTTGACCTTGGTGATGTTTTTATCAACTCTAGAAACACTTGATTCCACCCGAGTTAGCCGTTGATCAAGAAGCCTTTGGTTACGAGCGATGATAGTTATGGATTCTTGTGGCCTTGCTTGAGGATACACTTCTTGAATTTCATAGACTTCCCTTTTGGGTGGAGGACGTTGGGATGATGATGAGGCTTGAAGATGGGGAGTTTGTTGACGAGTGGATGGTTGAGCTCGACCCGAGGCTTGGTTTTCAAGCTAATGTTCGTAAGTGATGATGGTGTGGTCAAGGTATTGTTTTGGTAGATTCATGAGACTAAGAGTCTTGGTATTCAAAGAGCCTACGGTCGAGCAATCGGATTCGGCAAAAGGAACATTGAAATGCTTGAGAATGCGCATAATGTATGCACCATAGTATATCATTCGCATCTGACCTTCGTTAAAAGTTTGGAATTCATCCAAGATGACCTTATCCCAATTAACTCATTGATTTCCCCAAATGGTATACAAGGATTGAAAATCTCTCCAATATACCTTCTCATAACTTCTGGTGCGAGGGTTGATGGTGTGGGTAAGCGCACAATGCATTATGCGTGCTTTGGGTCGCAGCGCTACCGCCTTCAACTCTGTCAAGTCGTCGGAAAGGAACATATGGCTGACACGATATCTTGTTTCCATGTTTATGACTATTTCCCCTAACTCTTCACCTTCATCCGGACATTGTAGAATCATTGCTAATCGTCTAAGTGGAAGGAAAATTCGCATCATCGGGGTTTGAGATGACGTGGTGGTCGAGATTCAAGTTTACGTAGAAGAGGTTGACAAGAAGATGATTAATCTTGTTGTTGTTTGCAGCATAGTCAATGAGATGCTCTAACCTACTACGATGAGCCAAGTCTTGAATCGCATACGAAGAGAAATCTGGGAATTTAAAAAAGGATCCTTAAAAAATTCGAGAGTTTTTCATTTTGTCAAAACGTTGCGCCGCTTTCTCATTGTGTAGCCACCCTCTTATTTGAGAGTCGGAAGGACCTGTTGAGGCTTGAGATTGCTGAGCACATTTGGGAGCCATTTGATAAACTAGGGTTTGGAGAGGAAGTAGTAGGTTGAAAATTTGAGGAGGATGGACTAAAAGGTGATAAATTTGAGGTCTTTTTGAACGATTTTGAAGTAGAGGGAGGGGTTAATGGCAGAGAGTTGAAAGATTTGAAGTAAATAGGTAAAAGTAGAAAAGTGCTTTTAAAGTGGATGGTGGAAGGGAAGACCGGGTTATCCAGTATCAGTCGACTGAAGCTTCATAGTCAATCGACTGACCGGTATATAAAAATTAAATTTTAAGGGGTCAGTCGATAGATTACAAAGGATCAGTCAACTGAACTCTTCCCGAGAGTTTTTAGTGTAAAATAGCCATATTCAGTCGACTATTTTGGTAAGCCAGTCAACTGACTGCAGGTAAAAATTATAGCGAAAACATTGGTTCAATCGACTGATTGCACTCCTTCAGTCGACTGATTCTGGTGAATATGCAGGGTGAATTTTTTTTAAGCATATGCAATGTATTTTTGAACAATAATTTTATAACAGAATAAAAGGAAGGATATATTATTCAATGCAAACAAAAATAGAAATATAAAAGTAAAATACATTAAAAAAAATTAAGAGGATTTGGATGAAGAGGACGGAGTGTGGTATTCGTCTGGTTCAACTTTGGTATTCTCCTGAAGTGGTCGCAGTGGTGACCATCAATTTCCACGTTCTCATAAATTTGGAGAGATAGGGGGACATTGAGGTGATGGTTCCCATGGGTTACGATGTGAAGGAGAAGTTGGTTGGTGAACCGTGTTGTGCAATGACGAACCACATAATTTTAGAGCCGCTTGTTCAAGAAAGCTTAGGCGCTTCGCATTCACCTTCTGCTCGTAGTATAGTTCTCGTTGTAATTCGAGTGTCCCCCATTGATAGTGATGAATGTCGTCTATCTTTTCTTTGGTAGACGGCGATCCAAAAATAGAGAGCGTTTAGCTCTTTTAACAGGAGGGGTATAACCGGTGTAAGTGGAAGGTGGAACAATAGGGACGAGCTCATAAATTGGAGTAGGTGTTGGAAGATTTACTGATTTCGAGCTAATGGAAGTATAAGATAATGAGGATGAAACGGAATTGTTTTCAGAAGACATGATGATTAAAAAAAGTAAAGAACTTCTGAAAAGTGATACTGATTTTACTTTTCTTTTAAATTAAAACATGGTAAGAAGTTTGGGTAGAAGCTAGGAATTTATAATGAGAAATTTTTTAAAATAGATAAATAAATGAGTGTTTTCTATCTTTTAGAAACAAGAAAAGAGTTACAGGTCTCTGTTTTTAATGTTGTTATAGGAAAAGTCCCTGCAGAAATGAACATGTAAATTTGGTCCCTATTTTTGAAAAATAAAAAATGCAAGGTTTCTTGCACTTTTCTGACAGAAAATGCAAGGTAACTTGCACTTTTCTGATTTTGGAATTTTTTTCGAAATTTTGAAAAGAGCAATTTAACTTGCACTTTCTATCAGGAAAACGCAAGCTAGTTTGCGCTTTCTGATTTTGAAATTATTTTTGAAATTTTTGAAAAACGCAAGATAACTTGCACTTTCTATCAGGAAAGCGCAAGCTAGTTTGCGCTTTCTGATTTTGAATTTTTTTTGAATTTTTTTTAATGTTTAAAAAGCGCAAGCTAACTTGCGCTTTTTGATTTATAAAAAACAGGGACCTAATTTACATACTCATTTCTATAGGGACTTTTCTTATAACGATAACAGAAATATGGACCTTTCGTGTAAAGCCCCTTTTAGAAATGTAAACCATTTATTTAAGGAAAGCAGTAAGTTATAATTCCTAAGAAGTAAGTGGTTGGAAATGAGTGGTTAGAATAAAAAACAAAAAACTGAACATAGTTAAAAAAAATTGAATCTATGTTAAGAAAAAAATAGAGTAATGAATAAATCAGAAAAACATGCTTAGAGTAAAGGAATTGAAGTGTATCAAATACACAATTTTTGAAAATATATATTAAAATTATAAATCTTTTAATGAAATAATTCCTATTTCTCTTCTAAGTTTAATAAAAGAATTTTCATTCAACGGTTTGGTAAATATATCAGCCGGTTGATTTTCAGAGCATATAAATTCCAATCTGACTAAATCCTTTTCACTATTATCACGAAAAAAATGATGATGTATGTCTATATGTTTAGTTCGTGAATGATTGACAGGATTTTTTGATAAGTTTATATAGCACTTGTATTATCACAAAAAATAGTAGATTTAGATAAATTCATACCAAAATCTTGAAGTGTTTGTTGCATGTAAATGACTTCAGCACATGCTAAAGCAGCAGAGATGTATTCTGCTTCACAAGTCAAAAGTGAAACATAATTTTGTTTCTTGCTAAACCATGAGACTAAGGATTGTCCAATGAAGTGACAAGTCCCGCTTGTACTCTTACGATCCGTCCGACATCCTCCAAAGTCAGCGTCGCTATATGAAACTAACTCGGAAGGACATTCTTTCGGATAGAAAAGTCCAAAATCTTTGTGTAACGACCCGTAAATTTCAACTGTTTTAATAATGTAATTAGTTGAAATTTTGTGAAATTTTAAGCGGTAAAATTTTGAAATATAAATTTGATATTTGGAATGCGTTTAGTTAAACATAGCAACTGGTAAATTTTCGTCCGAAAATATGAAAGTTTATTTCGCGCGTAAATTTACTTCAATTTAATCAGTTAAAAAGCGATGAAAATATAATGTTTCCGAAACCTAAATATTTTTACATAGGAAAATTCTAAACCATCTTCTGAGCAAGAGGTCGGTTTGTCGTTTTTCCAAATTCGGACATCTTTGGCTCCGTCGATCTTATTTTTCTGTGTTTTTCTTGCATTTTTCCGTAGTAAAAATTTCGAATTTTTATAATTCAATTGTACCGCTAATATCTGTATACCATTTTGATCGTCTCGTCATGCTGATCGCTTCGGTATATTTATTTCTGTATTTTGAAATCCGATACGCAATGGAATCTATGAAAAACGATTTCGTACTGGCATCGGTTTTAAACTATTTGGCTCCTTGTGCCCATTCATCTACCCATCCGTTGAAACCAGCAAACTTTATAATTCCTAGATTTCAACTTTAACTATTGCTATTCTCTATGTCAATTTATTATACAATGTTGATGGTTAGTGCATTTACTTTGATTCATTTATTCAAAGTGAACGTTTCATTTTACTTGCTATCTCACACCTGACCTCCTTCCTTCATTCCTATTCCTCTTTTATTTTCTTCCTCTTTGTCCCAGAGAAAGATACATTTTGTTTAAAGCCATGCACACTATTTCCAACACTCCCACAGCACGCATGAATTCATTCTTTTGCATGAGCCAAAGTTTCCACCACCGTGCCTCGAAAACCCCACCAACCGTTCAGCCTCTAGCCAACCTGACCCGATGACAACCACCGTGCTCAGCCTTAAACCCATCCTCCGTCCTCCGATACGCCTTCTCGGCCACTGCTCAGCCCAGGCACTCGCTTGAACCCCAAGCCTCCGCCCACAGCCCGCCAAGCATCACCTCGTGAGCAGCCCAACACCATCATCGAAGCGGCTGTTTTGGCCTCCGCCTCGGATCTCGTGGTCGAACTCTCTCCTCGTGCCCAGATCCACCAACCGGCAATGGCCGAACCTGCACTTTCCCTCCGCCTAACAGCAGCCACCTCCGCAAGCTGCTCCACCAAAACTCACTTACTCCATCTCCTACTTTCTCCAGCCAAGGCAACTCCTCACCCTCCAGATCTCGGCTATAGCAACACCTTGCTTCCCACTAGCCATCACCACCGTGTGGTATATAGAGTAAGTGTATATGCTGTACATGTTATATAATTTATTATATTATACGTTGGTTTGTAGTATTTTTATATATATAAGTTATATAGTATTTGTGATATGTTAGATATAGATTATTATCTCATTTCAAACCTGTAACTGTACTGTAAATATATTATAATAAGTATGACTAGTTTACATATAGCATTGAACAGATATAATAATTTATATATAGGTATTAGAATAAGTAAGTGGTATTGTCTACTTTTTTTTATATAACATTATACTCATTTGATTCACAAGCTACCACTTTTACGATGTATGCTATGTTATACGTATTGTATATTATAGTGTTAAGTGAACTGTTTATATTACTTTGCAGTATATACCCTTACCTTAGTATAAAATGTAAGTTGTTTAAAGTATTGGTTTGAGTTATGTAAGTACATACACATTCTGTTTCACGTTTTATGTATACATAGTTAAAGTGTTATATGTTATAGGGTAAGTTGTTATTTTATATATGAATATAAAGTATAAAGGTTGTTCATATGCTATAGTATTTACATTATGGGTCTAAAGTATTTATATACGTATATATTCTTAGTTTTCATCTACTGTAAAACATTATATATATATATGATTTATATTATAAAAGCTTGTTCCTTCTTTGGCTGTAACATTGTGTATCCAGTTGTATATTTTATACTGGGATTTGTTTTATATTGATCTACATACACACATATTTTCGCATATATATCAAGGATATTGGTGCCTACTGTTAGCTTGTATGTATGAATACTTTAGTTAAATAATATAGTTGCAGTAGGAGTTTGTATTTCCAGATTTGCGCTTTATTTATATATAGTTTGGTAGTAGGGATGATATTTTGTTTTATAAATTGCTGATTTTAAATTTGTTTTATTATAAAATAAGAGTGTGCATTTAATAGTAATACTTTTGTAATCTGGGTTTATAAAAAATTGGTTTCAAATGTAATGATAATGCATGTATACTCAAAATAAATGTGTTTCAATTTTAAATATGATTTATATAAATAGTTATGCATGTAAGTTCACTTATACCAATTATCATTCTCGATCAAACCTGATTTGAATCCGTCAATTTCCATCTATCAGCTTGTCCATCGAACGTGTATCCATTGTGCCTTGTTTGGATTCGTGCTTGGAATTCGTAACTCTACTTCATTGTCTATCTCTCTAGCCTCGAAAGGTGAGCACTCACTCACGATTAACGTTCTTTTATTTATTAAATTTGATTTCAATTGAAACGACAATTGAAATATGCCGCTGTTAGATATTTACACTGTTATTACCTGTATCAGTTAACCTATGACATCTGACACCATTATCTGTTATATATGCAATGATAATCCAGTTTGGTTGTTAAATGATTGATTGTTGGATGTTTACAATCAGACGTTAAATTTGTAATGTATAAAGTGATAAATACTATGCAAATAAATTGACGTAGGATAATGAAAATTTGAATCGACATATATGTTAAATTTGATTAGTGAATATGGCCCCTTTTAATTTGTTAAATTAATTGACATATAGAATAGCGATAATTAAACTTTGAACCATCGACGTATATTGGATTAATTGTGTAGTGTAAAAAAATTGAAATTGAATGACAAGTGAAAACCGTAATGTAATAATCTTTAATCTACATGAAATGATAGTGTAGATTCTAGAAATAATTATATTAATTCGTACAAATAACAATGCGAATTAATACGGTTATTTCGGGATTATTTGAATTGATTATTGGATTGTTATTGTTTGTTGTTATTGCTTGTTTATTTACTTTGACACCATCCCAGTTATCACACTGCAAGTTCCCTTTGCTATGCTTTGATTTTGAATTGAATTGGAATCGGGTTGAAATGATAAATACCCAAATTGAACTTTGACTTTGGATAGAGAATTAAATAATAAAACCCGATTGGTCAAATAATTTGATTTAAAAATAAAACGAAGATTTTATTTGAATAAATAATATGGTTTTGAAATGAAGTTGAAATTTGAATTTTTAATGAAAGGAAATGTTAATATGTAATAATCTGAAACAAAATATTAACAATGTAATTGATAAAAGAATGTTGTTAAATTTGAGAAATGATTGAAGTAAGTTTGAAATTATTAAACTTTGAAATTATTTAATAATTAAGTTTTGAATTACTTAATAATTAAATAAGGTTGAATTATTTAATGATTAAATTGAATTGAATTCTTTAATAAGTAAAATTGAACTTTTGAATAAGTAAATTTTTACTTCGTAAATAATTGAAATTGAGTTTCTTTATTAATTAAGTTTTGGAAAATTATTTAAGTAAGTAAATAAGTGAAATTGAATTTCTTTAACAAGGAATAAATTATGATTTATTGAAACTAATATAAGACTTGAAATTTAAAGAATTTGGTTTGATAAATTTAATTTAATTCAATTTGTAAGTTTTGATATAATGAAGTTGAATTTAAATAATGGATTTATTGAATTGGAAATTTAATAGGAATTGTTTGAATGGCCAATTTACTTAATGAATATTGAATGAAATCGATAAAGGAAGTTAAATTGATTTAAATGTTAAATTAAATTAATTTAAATGATTTCGAAATGAAACTTATATACGAACTTGAATCAATATTTGAATTGTTTTAATTAGAAATTGAAATTGAATTATAAGATTTTGAAATTAGGAATTTGGAAGTTTTGAAACGTAAATTATGGAAATTGGTTTAGAAAGATAAATGAAATGTTGGTTTACAAATTCTATTTGAAATTGAATTTGATTTGGTTTGAAATAAATAAATGACCAATCGGTGTAATAATTACGGAAGTTATTAAAGAGACCGGGATCGGATATGGACATACTCTCTGTCGATACCGAAAACCACTTTAATAACTAACATTCGCGGAGTGATGATCCAGAATGAAGTGGTTGGATTGATGTACGTGATGACTGAAGAAAGAGAACGATAATGGATAGCCTTGACACTTGTGTCAAATTGGAAATGACTAAAACAGGAGCCGTGTCGGGCCAATGGAGGATTAGCTACCTCAAGTGGACACACTTCTTCGAACTACTCATTACTTGTTGTCGATTGGTGCACCCTTGATTTTGGGAGTGTTGTTTCACGGTGTTGCGGGCGTTGCGGCGTTGCGTTCTCACCAGTCCGGATCAGGCAAACGGTAGTGTCACTACCTTGGGTATTGCCTCATGTGCCTTGTCATACTTGTATCCCTTTATACGCGACCACTACGATTTTGGTTTGTACCTTTAGTATATGGATTGCCCTCTGGTGACTTCCGGTTTTGGGGAAACTACGGTCTTGTATATGCTTTTGGGAATAAAAATGTGTTAAGGGTGGAATGGGCCATGACTTAACACTATTTTGATATCTTTTTATATTATTGATAGACATTATCTACTTAGCGTATATTACTACCTAGTAGATAGTTTAACGGATCCTTAAAGGATGGTTATTCCAAACATCCTTTGAGTTACTTGTATTTCAATTGCTATTTCACTTGAGTTGGATTTATTAATATAAGTATGTTAATCCTGACTCGAGTGTCTTGTGTTTTTGCTTTACGCTCGGGTCAGACTGAGTGTACCAGTATTCGAGACTCACCTTTGAAGTTGGAGCTTTGCTTGAAGATCCAGCCATCTATTCTGCTTTCAGTATTCGATGATTCTAGTGATGTATTCTGCTTTGTATTTGATGTATCGCATTACTCTTCTGTTGTAAACTCTGATGTATTTTATATATTCATATAGTAGCTTCATGAACTACTATCTCTTTTTATTTCCGCTGCATTTATTACTCTGTGTCTGTGATCTGTGATTATTCTATTTACTGTATATGTTCAGTTTTGCCAAATTTAAATTAATAACGCGGTATTTTGAGCAATTCAATTCCGGCATGAGTGTCTACCTATACACTTATAATGGATGCGAATGGTCCAAAATATCGGGTCGTTACACTTTGGTTTTGCTTAGATAACGCAATATTTGTTTCACTGCTCGCATATGTGATTCTTTATGATTTGCTTGAAATCGAGCACATAAACAAACACTCATCATTATGTCAAGTCTACTAGCAGTAAGATAAAGTAATGATCCAATTATACTTTGATATAATTTTTGGTCGCCGCTTTTACCATCTTCATCTCTATCGAGATGTATTATTGTACTCATTGGAGTTGGTTTGGTAGAAGTATTTTCCATACCAAAGCGTTTAATTTGATTATTACAATATTTTTCTTGATTAATAAAAATACCATTTTCTAAATGTTTAATTTATAAACCAAGAAAATAAGATAATTATCTCATATGTGACATTTCAAATTTTTTGGTCGTTATTTTAGAAAATTCCTGACATAATTTTTCATTTCTAGAACCAAAAATAATATCATCTACATAAATTTGAATAACTAAAATATCCTTTTTAGTTCTTTTAATAAAAAGAGTTTGATCAACCTTCCCAATTTCAAAACCAGAGTCTATTAGATAGCTCTTAAGACGTTCATACCAAACACAGAGTGCTTGTTTTAGACCGTATAAGGCTTTCTTAAGTTTATAGATGCGGTCAGGAAATTTTTCATGTGTGAATAAAGGAGGTTGTTCAACATAAACATTCTCTTTTATATAACCATTTAAAAAGGCACTTTTAACATCCATTTGATAAAGTTTTAAATTATGAAAACATGCAAAGGCCAATAAGATACGTATTGCTTCAAGTCGTGCGACTGGAGCAAACGTTTCTTCGTAGTCAATTCCTTCTTCTTGATTATATCCTTGTGCAACTAATTTAGCTTTATTTCTAGTTATATTACCTTGTTCATTTGCTTTATTTTTAAAGACCCATTTAGTACCAATGACTGGTTGATCACTTGGTCTAGGAACTAGTTCCCAAACTTTGTTTCGTTCGAATTGGTTTAGCTCTTCTTGTATAGCTATAATCTAATAGTCATCAGTAGAGGCTTCTTTTACATTTTTAGGTTTAATATTCGAAAGAAATGCTACATGTCCCGTTTGATTGAGTTGATTTCTAGTTCTAACATGTGAATCAATTTCTCATATGACATTTTCTACCGGGTGATCTTGTAAAATCCTAGGAGGAGATCTTAATTCATTTTCATTATGAACAATGTTTTCATTTTCTTCAAAATTATAAACAATGTTTTCATCTTCTTCAAAACTATTTTGAGAAACTGTATTTGTGATCGTCTTAGGTATTATTTCATCATCCTCAAAGTTTTTATTAAATTTGAAATTATCATCGAATGAAACATGAAGAGTCTCTTTGATTGTTTTTGTTCTTTTATTGAAAATTTGATAAGCTTTGCTTCGTTCCGAATATCCTACGAAGATTCCTTCATCAGATTTTGGATCGAATTTTCCAAGCTGATTTTTTGTTCTTAAAATAAAACATTTTGAACCAAAAGTTTTAAAATAAGAAATATTTGGTTTTCTTTGGTGAAAAAGTTTATATGGAATATAATAAATAACTAGTGAAGAAAATAATAGCAGTAAAGTAAAAATGACACCAGGAATTTTTATACTGGTTCGAACTCTCGTTCTACGTCTAGTCCCAGACTCCTTCTGAAATTATAGCTAGCAACCCTCACTTAACCCGGAGGAATAGGTATTACACTACCTGAGCAACCGAACAGGACTTGACCGCCTGAGCAATAGAACAAGACTTGACCGCCTGAGCAACCGAACAGGACTTTCTTACAGACTGGATTTAACTTGACTTTGTGTGTTCTGAATAACACAGATTTGTCACTTGTAGTACACCCTTCCTATAATCTTTTCCTCAATATAGATGTGTATATTTGTGTGTGTATGAAGAATAGGAAGATCAATATTGCTTGAAAAATATAGAAGTGAATATGTAGGCAATGATTGTATGAGAGATTGTAAATAATGAACTCAAGATTGCAAAGTGCTATAGATCAAAAAGAGATTAGAAAATTAGGTGATTAGATCTATGAATCTTGAGTGTTTATCTAGTGTGTGATGAGATGTGACTTCTGGAGATAGGTTTCTGTTAGAAACTAAGAGATGTAACCATCCAGGAGGAAGATACCTTCTGATGAAAAGAAGCGACGTTTGAAAAAATTGACAGTTGCAGTTTTCAGTCGACTGAACATGCTTGGTCAGTCGATTGAATTCAAAATGTGCATAAAAATCTGCACAGAGTCAGTCGACTGACCTAGTGTGTTCAGTCAACTGGCTTCTGGTTTTTAATTTTTTTTTATACATAGACACCATCGACTGTTCATAGGGGTCAGTCGACTGAGTGCTGTTATTTCAGTGCACTAAAACATTTGTGTGTGTGTAAATGAAGATTATAGAACGAATGCTAGTTTGTAAAAGAATTTGTGAGTGATGAACCTTGAGGATAGATTTTAACAAAGCTCTAAACTAGACTTTCTATATATACACACACTTATTGACTCTAGTTAAGACAATTATTAAAACGAACCATATTTGAGTCGATGAGTCCGGATTTGTCATGTCGTAGATTCGTGAACTTTCGTATCTTGTCAGCATTCAAAACCTTATGATCCAACAAATGAAATAGTTTTACTTAGGATTGTATTTTGAATATAAAGAATATCTTTTGAAAAGATATGGTTATTTATGTTGTTAAATTATAACTTGGCCAATTGTTTAAAATCAGGTTGGTTAAATCTAAGTATAAACATCTTGTGATTAGAATTTCACAGTTTGACTTTAATATGTTTATAATGCTGAGAAGATTAAGGGATATGAATAAAACCCGATAAGTTGGATAATGTTTATAAAATAAGGATTTTTAGAATATTAATCTAAAAGGTTTTTGAGAAGGATTTTTCAAAGGATGTGAAAAGTTGATAATTAGGCAAGAGATTTCAAAAGGATTTTTGAAAAGAGATAAAATATTTTGACAAGGATCTCAATTTGTTTTGTGATATTCTAAGTATTGATCGAATATTGGTTTAGGGAAGACAATACCAAGTGCTTAGTAAATTATTCTTAAAGTAATGCAGTTGAAACAAAATAAGTTAGGATACGTAATATGCTTAGTATCTATTTCTAAGTATTTGTTGTTTATATTTTTAGAAACCTTACAGAGGACCTTATTCCAAGGGAGAATCATCTAGAGCCAACTGGGGAGAGAGAGATGACATGATCATTCTTTCTAGTGATGAAGAACCTGAGGCATGGCCGCATAACAATGGTTGGCCATATATCAAGGAAGAATTGGACCAATATACCTGACAAGATGAAGATGGTTACCCTAGGACTAGAATGACCACGTCACCAAAGACTCCATATTTTATGATAATCTCCAATGTTGAAGAAAACACCCAGACATCAGATGATGTAGAAATAATTAGGGAATTAGGATCAGTAGTATTGCCTCAAGAATCCTCGGATAGGATGTGGATCACCGATCCAGCAAGTTCAGAACCCGAACAATGCAAAGAGGAAATTCCTGAAGGAGAAATAATATAAGAAAAGTATGAGCCAGAAGAGGACCCAAATGCTAAGATGAATAGTCAAGACTCTACAACGTATGATGCATGGATGAAAGAGATATCGAGTGATGCAAACAACAGTGGTGGTGATAGAAACGTCATTTGGGAGATGAAGAACGATAATGTCATTTGGCATGAGGAATCGTAATACTTATATATCAACTAGGATAATTAGGAAGAGGTTGAAGAGGAAGAATTTGAGGAAGAAGCTATAGAAGAATTTGAAAATCCTTGGGAAGTGGAAGCTCAAGGTTTAGAAGATATAGCGAAAGAAGTTTATCCCGAAGTACCGGTTGGATTTTAACACATTCCATGGGTTCCCCAAGGATAGCCTTGGCAACCGATGGGGTGAATTTATTGCAGCAAGAAGAAGATGGTAACGAAGCCGATGATGAGCAAGAAGATGATAGTGAAGACAATTTGGAGGAAATTTTGTTTGATTTTAAAAAAATTAGGATGGACCGTCGGCGTCAAAGTCAGATGGATAGTTGGGTGTTGTAATTTGAAAATTGATGATGAATAACTAATATATTATTTAAGTAGTGGTATGATGACTTTGTATTATAATTATGTATTTCTAGCATGTATAAAGTATGGTTAAGATAACTTATGACGACCTATGTAAGATATGATGACTTGTGTAAGGATGAATTGTGGATGATGTGTGTAAGTTAAGGATTGACCTATGTGCTAAGGCTTATTTAATATTAAGATGATCTTTTGTTATAACTTCTCTCATTTGCAGTTACATAATTCACTTAAGTAAATGAGAATTCTTGATAAGGGAAACAAAATTTAAAAGGAGAATTTTCTTTGTAAGATAAAACTATATTTTTATGAAATATTTAAGAACTTTTCAGAAGCAAAGTGTATATTCGAATTAAGATCGAATCAGATAGTACGTATAAATAATCCGTGAGCATAACACGGGTTTGTATTTGAAATTTAAAATAATGTTTTTATCGGGTTTTTGGTCAGGTGTAATTTCGGGGACAAAATTCTTTTAAGGAAAGAAGTCTGTAATGACCCGCAAATTTATCACTTCGATAAATTATATTCAAATACAAGATTATATAACACAAATTATGATATTTTAAACTATAAATAATGATGGTAAACTTGTTTTAAAGGTATATTAACAAATATGGATATTTGGGAGTTTTCATCAGAAAAAGACAAAAATCAATTTTCGGTAAAATTAAGATTTTTTTAATATTAGCATGCACGGAACTTGATACATACACTTATTTATCCCTTTAAGAAAAAATATGAAATAAAAGTTATTTACTTTATTTTTGAAAATAAAATATATTTATGACATCATCAAGGATGTCATCAATTATATATATTTTCTGTAATTTTAAAATTAATTTTAAATAACTGAATAATTGTTTTAAAATGATAAGAATTCATTTTAATTAGTAATATAGTGATACTAAATCATTTATAATAGTTTTATAAAGATACTTGATTTGAAAATATAAGAAAATTCATAAGCTTTATCAATATAATAGCACTTTTTGTAAGCATTTGTTTAATATTGATTTATATGGTTTTATAATTCAAATGTGATCATTTTAATTAATTAATAATGATGAGAAATTAGTTTTAATTTTTTTTTACATTTATATGTAATCTAATTAATAAGTGAAAATGTGACCGAGAATCGGCTTTTAGATTTTCAACGGTTTAATGAACGGAAGTTGTTTAAAGTGATTGCAACATTGTTTATATGTCTTGTGCACATATGTAACATACACATGCTTGCCCTGACTTATACATATACACATGTGTACATACCAAATATATACAAATACACATGCATGCATACATATATATACTTAAGGAAAAGTATCATGGTATTTTATACCAAAACAAAACAAAACTTCCTATCACTTTAGAGCACATGGAGCATCACATGGAGGAGGTACATAGAGGAGGATGTCACGGCTGTGCATGAGGGGAGAGGAGTGGTGTGAGCGATGGGTAGAATGGTAATTGTACCATTTAAATATTTTAAACATTTTCTTTCTATAAATACCCACCTATTCTCTCATAATTTTACACACCAATCTTCTTCATCTTCTCCTTCCTCTCAAGCTATTTTAATAGCTACTTACCTTAGAGAAATAATGGTGAAAATTATGGCAAGGAGAAAGTAAATTTATATAAGTGTGTGTGTGTGTATATAATCAATCCACTTCAAAAACAAGTTCAAACTCCTTCTATTCTCCTTCTAAACCCGTAGCCACCACCTTCACAAGTTAAGGCCAAGTCCATCTCTCCTACAAGCCTAGGTAGTGCACTTATAAAGGGAACCAGGATTGATTTCATATGCTTCGGTGAGATAGTAGCGAACTATGGTCAAATGTAGAAAATATAGAAACCAATGAAGGTGAAAATCTCTACTTATTTTTATTTTAAATTTTACGATGATATGATTTCTATGCTTGTTTATAATAGTTGTTTATCATGTTTGGATGTGATAATATGTTTGTTTGGTTATGGAAATAATTCACATTAAATACATGTATTTACATAAAGGAAATCACTTTCCTATATGTATTATAAACTGTTACGGAATGGTTAAACCTCTTCAAAATGATTTAAAATGGTTTATAAATGTTTTATAAACATTAAAGTTCAAGAATTTTTGACAAGATATAAAATTGGATTTAAAAATAGGCGCATCGCATAATGGCAATTCGCGATTTCGCGTCATAAAAGTTAAATCAATGTGTAAAGTGGAATATAGCTCGGAATGATTCAAAATAAGAATTTTCCGAACTCTTATAACCATGGTTTCAAATGAAAAAGAAAAATCAAGATTTCATTAGGTAAAACTTTAGATGTGTCCAAACCAAGTTTTCAAAAACGTTGCGCTTTGGCAGTTCGGAAACCAAAATGGCAAAATATTTAAAATTGGTATTTTAAATCTTTAAAAATACGAAATAAATTCTGTAAATATATTAATTTTTTTTAAAAGGAGTTTGAGTTATAAAAATGGACATATGTGAAATGAAGTTAATGTTTTAATTAAAGAGCTTTTAAGAACACTATCCACGGTACTTTTTGTCGCAATTTTTGGTAACTTTTGAAATTAAGATTTAAAATTGGAATTTTCTTCCCAAATCTTTTACAAATGTTTTTCAAATAATAAATCAAGTACTTTAAAGAGCTTAGAGTTGATCAAATAACTTGACCGCCTTATGGGTGATAGAGAGATAGTCTCTAGACTTGAGCTTGGACAACCAGTATCTAGGTTCTGCTCTAGCTATTCGGATTGGCCCGACAAAGAGAACAGTAAATTTGATTTACTCGGACAACATCTTCCTAAGGTAAAAAGAGATTTGGAACTTTCCAAAAGTTAAACACGATTTAAAGTAGGATTTTGGTTGTTAAAGAAAATATTCTAGTTAAACTCCGTATTAAAATCTTAGGAGGGAACTCATACTATCCGTATGAATTTAAAAGATAATTTCATCGTTATTCGATGAATAGTACGGGTTGAATAAAGAAACTAGTATCGGGTATAATCAGTCTAAAATTTATGGATCTCTTTTTATTCAATACTAACTGGTTTGGGTTTACAGTAAACGATGTCTTAAATAACATTGTTTTTGACCCATTAAAGATATGTTTTGGAAATGTGAAATCTTCATTAGGATTTGAATTATATTTTTCCTACGTAATTAAAGATGAAATGTTTGGTATTTCCAAAGTTAAAAAGGGATTTTAATTAACCAAAGGATTCGATAAAGGAGGTTTAATTATCCCGTATATACTGAAACAAAATATGTTTTAAAAATGTATATCTCTAAAGTGATATTTTACCTAGATACAAGATATTGATAAATTGAATAATAATCACCCGCATACTTAACATCTTTTATCGATAATTGGTTCGGAGAAATCGGGGTCTTTATACGTTCGAAAGTGAAAATATGTTGAAGACAATGATTTTGAGGACGGAGATCTTTATAATATAGGGTTGCTTGTCATGAATCTCTAGGGTAATCCCTTATCATATATATGGTGGTAGTTGTTCCTTCAGTTTGAAATCTTCGATGCGAGGACTACTCACTACTAATCCTAGGAGTGATTCCTAAATGGGATATAGTAAGAGAAGTGCCTTCGGTCTGTCCTATGCCTGGACAACTTGTATGGACGAGTATCTGACATTGCATTTCTAAGACCACGTACATTGATTTTTACAAACGTACATCTGTTTGGTGGTGTAAGAGGCAACCCCTCTTACACTTAACACCCTTCTTTGAGACGTACGAGCTCAGAGGTTGTACTTTTGCGGAAATCAATAGTTCGTTGTCAGAAATGGTAATGTGGAATTCAAAGTGGGATTTATCATGTGAAAGGTAAAACATTACCTCAAGCATCACACATCGTTTATAGCAAAAACAGGGTAGATGCAGCAAGGCTAAGTGGGTCACACCCATTAGGATATAATCATCACCTTTCTAGATTACCCTCTATATTTCAGGTTTGTTGTGTATGCCGTGGCCACAGATAGGTTGGGAACGATAAGGGTGATGGCGTATTCGGTACTATCTATGGTAAAGGTAAGCCGGTTCTATATTGGTAGAGGTTGGAACCTCAGGTGCATCCCTCTAGAGATGTACTGTCGGAAGGTAGTCCCCTACGTTGTCATTGTATGGAATCCATTCTCCAATACGAGCCTTTACGGTTTTAGTTGTAAACCTATTATGTTGGAATTTAATAAACATAACAATTTCAGCTAAGATTATATATATTTATTTGAAAGAGTTTTTAAATAATGTCATTAAAAATAATATCTCTGATTTTGCGTAGCAAATGGTTTGGTTATCATAAGGTAAAAACCCGTACGTGTTTATGTGCGGCGTGGTCTTATGAGATACCCTTTATTTTCAAAAATATCCATGTTTTGAGTTTTCTCACGCTAGTCTCAGGACTGACCCAGAGTTTATTTTCTTTTCCCTTAACTATGGATGCCCTATTTTTTCGAGCAACCAAGTAGTTCAGGTCTATCTTGGAACATTTTGGAGGAGCTTGGAGCAAGAGCTGGAGTTTCCTCTATAAATGGTTATCCATTTCCGTTCTCGCTGCATTTGCTTACTGTTTGTATTCAGTACTTGTAAGGACAGAGATTTATAACTGTCTAGGCTAAGATTAGGATAGACTCTGATGTATGTATTTAAAATTTCCACTGTAAAGATTATATATTGAAATCATATATATTATTCCATTCGTGTAAGATTTTGTTCTGTCTTTATTTTTCTTTTTATCCTTCACGGTTTGTCTTTTCGGCCTTGGATTTGCAGCACGGGAGTACCGTGGATGTAGTAGTGTCAATTTTCGAGGGTCGAAAAGGCGGGTTGTCATACTTAGACCCCAAATTCTTTCACTTTAGGCTGGCCATGGTTTGGGTCTAGATGGGCCTTCAAAAGTCCTAGGCCCATTTATTGAATAATTATTTTAAATCAAATTTCAAATCGAAATCGTATATTGATACACATAGATAACTTTTATATACGCACCCAATTAAACACCAATGACTTTCGAAAATCAAATAAAATTTAATAATTAATGTTTCGCAAAATTAACTATTTAATAAATTTACAACAATTATAAATCAATTAAATCATGTGGTCTTTCGGTGTATTTATCTTTATGGTTGTGCGACTTGTAGGTGAGCGATTTATATTGAACATATTGAATATTAACGTTCAAATGTCACTTATCTAGTGATGTGATAGTTTGGACTAATTTATCGCTTACATGCTTTTCGGTAAAATCTAATTTTACAGTTTTAAGCGTTTCCCAATAGTAACGATTATTTATACCAATTCTCTTCGTCAAAGCCATATTACTTTAGTACTTATGGAATTTTGTTTTGGTCAAAATTCCAATATCATCCATATCCAACTTGGTTTGTCAAATTACAAAGTCATTAGTTTAATAATAACAACTATTATTTACCATACTGCTCTAGCCAGAGACTTTGATTTTCAGTCGATTAAAGTCGAACCTGCTACTGACCTCATATAACTAAGAAGACAAATTTTATATCGAATAGTATTTCACTTCCAATGCTTCAACTCAGATCCAACTATAGTGCTCGATGGTCGCCATGTTATGATTTAACTATAATCAAAGTAGAGTTTCCTCATTAAAGGTCAACAGTATTCTCAAGTCGAGAGAACTTTGTAATATTGTCACTTCAAGATTTTTTATTTGGCCTTAGTTATATATTTTTAATTCGTAGTGTAGTGATTTAATCCGAGCTTGTGTTTTATTTTATTTCCTTTCAGTTTGGCTTTTGTTTTTTCTTCATGGTTTTTATTTTATTCGAGATCTATTGATTTTCCAAGAGATTAATAAATCTCATCTCTTTAATTCCCTATACTATAACATGATGATCTTCTTACCATTTCTTTGTTTTCTTATTCTCGATAAATTTTTAATCTTTTAGTGATTTCCTATTTCAAATTAATTGGGTTCAATTTCTCAATTCATATAACTTGCCTAGAAATTGAATAAACATTAATAATTAATAATCTCCCTGTGGATTCGACTCATATTTGCTTGAATAATACAACTGACACGGTGCACTTGCAGTATCACGGTTTTTGTTCATACCAAAAATATATCGATCAATATACGTTTGTTATCATCAAACAAGATGCCACAGTCTTTAGTGTCAACCCTTTCAGCGAAAAATTTCTCCATTACTAATAAATTACCTTTACCATGTGATACTTGCGATGAAAATTTCTTGACTTCGAATGAGCTTTTGGTTCCTTGGCTATCAATATTTCAATATTATTATCATAATGAACTGTCATTTGACTCTTCATCATTGGCACAACACCTACATATTTTATGAATTCATGCTTCTATATTGATTCTTTAGTGGCATCATTCAAGGTAATATACCTAGCCTCTATGGAATTTGTCATGACCCCTTACTTCGAACTCTTCCAACCGAGACCCCTCGATTGAGGGTAAAGACAATCCTTGAAACTAGCTTGCTATTATTGATGTCAGTTTGGAACTCAACTCAGAGTATCCCTTCATAAGGAGCACACTATTTCCATATACTAGAAATAAGTATATTGTATTTTGAAAATACTTAAGAATACTCTTCATAGTTTTCCAATGGTTTTCACCTGGATTACGCCGATATTTTCTCACTGTGCCAAATGCATATGAAATATCTTAGTGTGACAGTATTACACAGTTCTGTCGACTTGATAATATTGTGGAACTTCAATGTGAATACTCCACTTTGATTATAGTTAAATCATAGCATGACGATCATCGAAAGATTATAATTGGATCTGAGTTGAAGGATTGGAAGTGACACTACTCAATAGAGAATTTGTCTCCGTTGTAAGTGATAGAGTTAGGTATGTGCCATATGAATAATTATGTAATTTGTTGTAAATTATTAACTTTGTAATAAAATGTCGTTCATAATAAAAGGTATTTTCTTTCTATTGCATACTAGTCATATTATGTTATGTTAATTAATTATTAATTTAAGTATGTTAAACAGAAAATCCTTGAGCGATATGTCATGTGATCGTAGTTACAAAGTGTTGTAATCATGAGAAATTTATCACATTAAAAAACATATTATTTTAGATTTTCATAGTTAAGATGTTTTAAGACAAAATATCGATACATCCATTGAGAATAGAGTATGTAATACTCTCCAAATGTTAACAGTGTATTACTTATGGCTACTTGGGGGTATTAAGAGGTTACGTATCGATAATTATTGGATAATTATGGAATGACTCAATCAAGATTTTTCTGTTGGTTAATATAACTAAGGTCAAACAAAAATATCGACGTGACAATATTACACAGTTTTCTTAACTTTCGAATATCGTTGAACTTCAATGTGGATACTTCACTTTGATTATAGTTAAATCATGATAAGACGTTCATTGAATGAATATCGTTGGATTTGAGTTGAAGCATTGGGAGTGAAACAGTGTTCAATTGAGAATTCATCTCCTCGGTTATATGAGGTTAGTATCACGGTCAATTGTAGTCAACTCAAAGTCTAGGCCTCTAGCCATAGTGTACGGTCAATAATAATTATTATTATTGAATTAAGGATTTTGTGTTTAGACTAGGTAAGTTGAATGTGGATGATATAGGAATTTGACAAAAACCAAATTCCATTGGTCCTAAAGTGATAATTTTCAAAATAAAATTATGGACAATAAAGACATATATAAAGGGACCAATGTATTTTCTATAGTGTAAATCCCATGACCTTATATATGTACACATTAACCATGCATACTATTGATATGTTGCACGTGCACTATACACGTATGAGTGTGTCTGATACACTTGTAAAATATAACGTATATAAATTAAATATAACCTTTTATACAAAAATTAAATAATATAAAGATTTATTAAAATATTTTAGGTTGAATCTAAAATTAATTAGATTTCATGGACCTTATAAAGATCTAAAAATGGATTTTTTTTGAAATTTACCATTTAACCTATTGCAAACCGACCTAGTTCCTACTGTACGAGATTAGTATCACGGTCAACTGTAGTCAACTCAAAATCAAAACCTCTTGTCAGAGTAGTACGGTGAATAATAAACATTATTATTGAACCAAGAACTTATTTTTTGGACTTGCCGAGTTAAATATAGATAATATCAGAATTTTGATTAGTACCAAAATCCATATGTTCTAAAGTGGTATAATTTTGATGAAGGGAACATATGTAAATAATCATTTGTAAAAGGTATCGCTTAAGAAAATATGAAATTGGATTTTATCGGAAAGATCTTTAAGTGATGAATTTGGCCAAAATATTATACCACTAGCTAAGGTGATGTGTATGTTAGTAGCTTAGGTATTGGTTTTGATGATAACAACTATAGGACATTATAAAATATGGATACTAATGTTTTAACAAGATATATATAATATAGAGTGCAGGAAATTAGACATGTATTGATTAAGAAGACTGTACAATATCAAGATGATGATATCAAGAGTAGATTCAAGATGCTGATATAAAGTTTCAAGAGTTCAAGAATGAAGACTCATGAGTATTGAAGATTTCAAGATTTCAAGATATTCCTGATAAGTTATAGAGTCGTAGAATTAATGTTAAAACCTTGATAGCACTTTCATGATCTCTCTCGTCTTCTCTAATTTTGTTTTAAAATTGTTTTTCAAATATTCTATTTTTAAAATAATCTTTTCAAAAAATTTCCCAAAATGATTTTCAAATCTCCTATACTTATAAAGATATTATTTTTGTGTTTTTAAGTTTGTATATATTGAATTTTTGTTTATAGTTTAATAATTTATAACTATATAGATTTATATATACTATTTACATTATATTGAATATTCTTATCAAATCTTTCAAAATTATTTTATAAAGTTTTATTAAGTTATATTTTGATTAAAATTTGTATAAACTATATTTAAATGATTCTATAAAGTATCAAATTATTTTACAAAGCAACGAATTTTCAAAACAATTTTTATAAAGTATTTTTTAATTTTGTGAAGAATATGTCGACATATCCAAATCCCATATATCGACATACTAGCCGTAAATTTCAAAATTCAAATTTTGAATGGAAGTATCTTTTTGTCATTTCTCTTTGTGAATGGACATGACCGTATTTCCCTATATATACACCAAACTCCCAAACGAATTTTTATTAACTATCTTCTTATTTATCTCTCCTTTTTTCACTCTCTTGATTTCTAAATCAATTTTTATCGAAACTTTGCTGAAATTCAACTAGAATCAAATTCAATCATTACTAGTTTGATTCTCTTTCATATACTCTTTGATTTCTCTCGTCTCTCTCAAAATCAAAGTGCTATTTAAGAGTTATAGGATTAATTGTAATCGAGATCAAAGATATGAGTCTGTAAACTCTATCAAATCATACTCTTATACTCTGTAGTGTGCTTGGTTTCCCTGAAATCCAAGCAGATGTGATTGTAGTCTGTTTAAATCAATTGGGTGTGCTCAATAGCCCATAAATCTAGTGAGTGTGCTTGTGGCCTGAAAATCAAGTGGCTCTACCCAGAAGCCGGGATTCTGGAGGGTGTGTCTCATAGCCTTGAAATCGAGATTGTATTTACATTTACTAGTTGAAAAGAAATCCGTACAAAGAATTACGTGGGACTGGATGCAGAGTAACTTCGAACCAGTATAAAATCTTGGTGTGTTCTTTCCTTTTTAATTTTATTTGTACTTTGATTTTGTGATTATTCCTGTGATTGTTAATTCCATCATTCCAAGTACAATCTTAAAGAATTTGAATAATATTCATATAATCAATTAAACACTGTTCACCTCCCTCTAGTGTTAATTTAGCCTTAAGATCCCTATTTCGCCGACTCACATTTGGTATCAAAGCATTGGTTTTCAAAATATTCATCATTTGATTTTTAAAAAGTTTAAATGGCTACCAACACTGGTAATAGTACTATTAGTAACACTGCTAATACACTTGTTAGTAACTCATTTGTCAAAGGACAATCCACTGCTAGACCTCTACTTTTTAATGGCAGTAATTACACATATTAGTCATGTAAAATGAAAATTTATTTACAGTCAATTGGTTTAGACACTTGAAATATCACACAAACTGAGTACACTGAACCCGAGATAAATTTTGCATAATGGACTGCTGACCAAAAAGCAGTTGCACAAAGTAACTCTAAGGCCATGAATTATATTATTTTGTTCACTATATATAAATGAATTTAATAGGGTATCTATATGTAAGTCTGCATTTGAAATCTGAAGAACTTTGCAAGTTACACATGAAGGCACAAGTAAGGTTAAACAGACCAAAATTTCCATGTTAACAAACAAGTTTCAATCATTTAAAATGAGTTCAAGCGAGTCCATATCTAATATGTATAGTAGATTCCAAGATATAGTACACTCACTTATTGCACTGGGTAATTTTTTTTCTGAATAGGATCAAGTTAGAAAAATCCTCAATTCACTTACTCCTAAATGAGATCAAAAGACTCTTGCGATCGAAGAGGCTAATGCATTAGCACTCTAAAAATTAAAGAGTTAGTTGGCAATTTAATGTCTTTTGAAGCACAAATGCAGGGCATGAGAGAAAGCAAAGCAATAGAGAAGAAATCTATAGCTTTTAATGCAATGGTGGATAATCTAGATACAAAGAGCGATGAAGATGAAGAAATTGCTTTCATGACAAGGAATTTTAGAAAATCTCTAAAATATAGGAAGATAACAATTTCAAAAGAAATGACAACAAAAATCCAGAAAGCGAAAGTGGAAACGGAAATGGCATTAGCTATTACAACTACGATGAACCTAGTCATTTAAAACGAGGAGATCCACATCCTGATAAATTGAAAACTACAACCACCACTGATTCATTGAGAAAATGGAGAAGAGCCTATATTGCAACATTAGACGATTTAGATACATCCTCAAGCGATAATGAATCAGATACAGAAATTGCTAACATGTACTTCACAACAATACATAATTCAGAATAAAATGGTGAAATGGATCAGAAAAGGGTATGCATCTAATATATCCGAAGTTCTTTTTTTAATTTCTTGAATGAATTTTTCTTTTCTTTTAGTTGCTTTATTGGTTGTTAGGAATAACCTATAGATTAATAATAATATTGGTTGAATATTGTGTGATTATATTTTAAATATAAATACTTTATATATTTTAGTAATACAATAATAATATAATTTTTTTTTGAAAATAGAATAATTATAGATAGATATATATAATAAAATATGATATAGTTAAACAAAAATCATTTTTGAAAATTTCGACCTATATGTCGACATACCCCACGAGCATATGTTGACATATGCAGATAGAACTTGAATTTCAATTTCAAATTCAAAAAGTGAATTTCCCTCCATCTTTTTACCAACTCCTAGGTTCTAAAAAGTTGCCTTTTGGCCAGAGAACATGTCATTTGATTCTCTATTTACTTACTCTATCTCCATCCATTCATTTCTCACTTTCATTTTCAAATTCAAAAATCATAAACTCTCTTATCTCTTCAAACTATTCTTCAAGGACATCCTCAAGCAATACTAAGGCAACTATGAGGCTTTCTAAGAAAATAAAAGAATATATTTTCAATGATCAAGAAGCCATTCAAGCCTATATAGAGTATTTATGTTTCGGAAAAATCTTTCCCGGAAGATTTGCTATTTTTGAAGATTTTTCTAGTTATGATCTTTTCAATCTTTGCTTGCAAAATGAAATTCTTGGTTTAATCGATGCTTCTCAGATGGTTTTGTTTATTGTCCAAAATTAGTAAAGATATTTTATGCAAATTTAAAAGGAAAGTTTTGTGATGGTACAGAAGGAGAAGTTTGGAGTAGTGAGATCAAAGGGACACAAATCGTTTTAAATTGTAAACTTTTGTGTCACATTCTTGGACGCAAATCTGGTGGAATGGACCTTTCATCTTTTCAAATTGATTTTCAAAATCGTGAAGTAATTCATGATATTTTTTAAAGTGATGATGATTTTGAATTCAAAAATAAAAACTTGCATCCAAAAGTAAGAATCTTAAGCCTTCTTTCATAACAAAGTATCAATCCTAGAACAAGTATTATAATAACCCAACTCAAAAAGTTTTCAAAGCTCTTTTCGTAAGTTATGGTCAATACGACATAAATGGGTCTCAATTCGTTTTGCATAAACTTTTTTCTAAGAATCTTTTTAAACATGAAAACACACTATTTCATGGTGTGTATCTTACTGGTGTTTTCAATAATTTTGGGTTGACCTCAAAAGAGAGGAAACAATCCGCTGAAAAATATTTTATAAGGCCAATATTTCACTTATGCATATTTCACCCATTTTCAAGCTTTATGAAACGCTTGTGGAAAAGGAACAAAGGTTGGCTTGGGAAGAAGAGAATGAGATAAGAGAAGAGGAAGAGGAAGGAGATGAAAGTTTAGGAGGAAGAACAAGAAAAGGAGGAGGATACTTCTTTGGAAAGTATTAATATGCCACCAAATTCGTCCAACAAAGATCTTCTCAAAAATCAAGAGAAGATCATACATAACCAAAGGAAGCTTAAGAAATCATTTTTAAAGAGATTCACTTCAATTTCCAACAAAATAGATATATTCTTTGGAAAGTTCAACCGCAAGCTTGGTGGTTCTTTATTATCTTCATCTGTATCTTCCTAGTTGTTTAAACTATCTTGTATTTAGATTTTCTAGTTTTATTTTATGTTGAATCTTATGTATCTTCTCATTTCTCTATATTCTATTTAATCTCTAAGTATTGACGAAAGTTTATTTCCTTGTTGTTATATATTGTTTACCATATCTGAAAAACATAATAGTATAATAGTATAAGCTAAATACATTAGAATATCAAAAAAAAGTTGTTTTGAAAATTTCTGCATATATGTCGACATACCCAAAGTATGTATGTCGACAGAAAAAAGGTAACTTTTCAAAAAAATTAAAATTTGAAAATTGAATAAACAGAAAATGTATATTCATTTCTAATGAATTTTCACCCCTTTAAATATTTGTTGAGACCAGAGAATCATTATTTTCTACTCCCTTTCTTCTTCCTTTGCATTCCTAAACTCTAAAACTAAAATAATGGCTTCTCCTATCCAAAAACTAACCAAAAACCTCGAATAAACTCTTGAATCATTCAAGATAATTCTTAATTTCATCCTAAGAAACTAAAGGCACTTAGAATTGAGTCAAATGTAGATGATCAAGGAGCAAGAAAAGCATTTCGACGTGATTCGGTAGATGATTTCTACCTTTAACAAAGAAGAACCAACCACCAACCTAGAGTGTACCATCAACAAAGATGATGAAGATTGGGATGCTATCAAAGTGGATCTAATCTTTGGCGCTGATGGATGGGTTGAAGTTCCTTAAAATGTCTAGTTTAAATAGGTTTGATTGTATACAAATAATAATATTTGATTTGGATTTGAATGGTTTTGATTGTGTGGATTTGTTTGAACTTTGTTTGATTAGATGAATATTTGGATTGATTATTTCATGATAATCTAATTTTACATATCACTTATTGTATTTACATAATATTTCTCATCATCAATATATATAATTCTTTTACAGATTGATTAGTACTTTATATAGGGAAGTTAGAGTTAGGCTTATAGCTAGAGTTACTGTTAGAGTTATAATTTTAGGAGGTTATTTTTTGTTGATGACAAAGGGGGATAAATATATAAAGTCTAGGCATAAATTAAAGGAGATTTATAATATATTTTATATACAAAGTTGTCATCATTAGAAGGGGGAGATTGTTAGTACCTTAGGTATTGATTTTTATGATAACAACTATAGGACATTATATAAAATATAAGTGCTAATGTTTTATCAAAATATATATAGTATATAGTGCAAGATATTAGACGGGTATTGATTAAGAAGACTGTGTAGTATCAAGATGCTGATATCTAGAGTAGATTCAAGATGCGGATATAAAGTTTCAAGAGTTCAAAAATGAAGACTCGTGAGTATTGAAGAGTCCAAGATATTCCAAATAAGTTATAGAGTCACAGAATTAATGTTAAAACCTTGATAGCACTTTCATGATCTCTTTCGTCTTATCTAATTTTGTTTATTTTTCAATATTCTATTTTTAAAATAATCTTTTCAAAATATTTTTCAAAATGATATTCAAATCTCTTATACTTATAAAGATATTATCTAGTGTTTTTAAGTTGTATATATTGAATTTTTGTTTATACTTTAATAATTTATAACTATATTGATTTTATATATATTATTTACATTATATTGAATATTCTTATTAAATCTTTCAAAATTATTTTATAAAGTTTTACTAAGTTATATTTTGATTAAAATTTGTATAAACTATATTTAAATGATTCTACAAAGTATCAAATTATGTACAAAGCAATGGATTTTTAAAATAATTTTTATAAAGTTTTTTCAATTTTGTGAAGGATATGTCTATATATCCAAATCCCATTTGTCGACAATCTCAAAATTCAAATTTTGAATGGAAATGTCTTTCGTCATTTCTCTTTGCAAATGGACATGACCATTGTTTCCTTGTATATACTAGACTTCCAAACAAACTTTTGTTATCTACTTTCTTATTCATCTCTCTTCTTTTCACTCTCTTGATTTCTAAATCAATTTCAATCGAAACTTTGCCGAAATTCAACCAGAATCAAATTTAATCATTACTAGTTTGATTCACTTTCTTGTACTCTCTTATTTCTCTAATCTCTTTGAAGATCAAAGTGCTATTCAAGAGTTATAGGATCAATTCTAATCAAGATCAAAGATTTGAGTCTATAAACTCTATCAAATCATACTCTTATACTCTGTGGTGTGCTTGGTATCCCTGAAATCCAAGTAGGTATGATTATAGCCTGTTAAATCAATTAGATGTGCTTAGTAGCCTGCAAATCTAGTGGGTCTGCTTATGGCCCGAAAATTAAGTGGCTCTGACCAGAGGTCGGGATAATGGAGGGTGTGTCTCGTAGCCTTGAAATCGAGATTGTATTTACATTTACTAGTTAAAAAGAAATCCATTCAAGGAATTGTGTGGGACTGGATGTAGGGTAACTCCGAACCAGTATAAAATCCTGGTGTGTTATTTCCTTTTTACTTTTACTGCATTTACTTTTATCTGTACTTTGGTTCTGTGATTGTTTCCGTGATTGTTAATTCCATCATTCCAAGTAAAATCTTAAAGAATTTGAATAATTTTTATGTAATCAATTAAACACTATTCACCCTCCTATAGTGTTAGTTTAGCCTTAATATCCCCATTCCGCTGACTCACAGTGTAAACTTTAATATTTAAACTGTTCAACTTCAATATTAATCACCGACCGAATTCACAACTCCAAGTCTCGTAACTACTTTTGTAAATTCTCCAAAAAAAACCACACGATTTAATTAGTTTTAAAATGTTATAAATTAATTACATTAGTTAATATTTAAGAATTTTTTTTGAAGACCTAGAGAACCAAGCTTTGCTTGTAAACTCTAAGGAAGTATGCACCGAAACCACAACACATACTTCAGGTAAATCACAAGGATATGTAGTTGGTGGGGATTGAACCCTCGACCTATAAGTTGAGTGTCACATGTTCTAACCACTGCACTACCTTAGGGGAAATATTTATTTATTTAATGTTTTGGGTGTTGTTAGCAATTATTTAGATGTATATATGAAAGTTATATATGCATGTATCGATATACGATGTCAATATGTATTTAAAGTTGCTTTAAATATAATTAGTTACTTAATGGAGTTTTTTGAAAACTAGTCCATGCTAGGGGGCATGTTTGGGAGGTCATGCAAAGGAAAGGAGAAGGATTGGTTTGACTGAAAATTTATTAGGATTAAATGGGGAAGTTTCTAAATAAATAATGGGAAATGTTTCTCTTCTTTCCTTAAAACAAATTCCTCTCATTAATTTTCTCATTCAATTTCTTTTTCCATCTTCTTCCCTCATCCATGGCTATTTCTTCCAAACCTTCCATGGTCGAAAATTTCTCTTCCATTTACCCAAAATTATGTCATATAAAATCTAATAAAATGGTTCATCCTTCTTTTGCAAAATTGGGTGTTGATTTAGGAATCTAAAGAGGGGTTCTAAACCAAAGTGTAACTAATTGGCCAGATCTGAAAGATATGATCTATTTGGTTTGTTTTCTTAAATATAATATACTTATTACAATTTTATATGTACATATTGTTGCCTCTGCTGATTTAGAATTTGTAACATGATTTAAAACAACTTATTGAATAATATGATATGTTTTAACCTGATGAATAAAAATAAAAATTTATATATGTATAAAAATATGTTATAGGTTATGAATTTATTTTTTAATTTTACCTATACTATTATTCTAAATATATCATACATTTAACGATTTAAATGTTTCTGTTTGAATTTTTAATCAATCCTAAATATAGAGATTGTTGATATCTCATTTGATTTGATGTTTTCAATTTTCGTTTTACAATATTTTGATTGTTTAAAAAAATTAAAATTTATTTTTAGGCTAAAACTTAATTTATATATATATATATATAAATCTATGTGTGTGTGTGTGTGAATATATTCATGTGTGTATTTATTTGTAAATACACTGGAAAGTTTTAATGTAATATGGATGTTTGTTTTTGAATCAATTGGAAATTATTTTGGCTTAATCATTATATTTGTGTGTGTGTGTTTAAACATTTATATTTTATTTTATATTGTTAAGGCATGTATTTTAGAAATAATTTTTTTTCCTAAGTTTATTTGTCATTTAAAAAATCTAAAATCAAAGCAATAACATATACATATATATATGTATGTATGTATGTATGTATAGTGAAAATATATAAATGGTAGATATAAATCCCAACATCTACACATGTACATATTGACCATGGTATTATTTATTGTTTTTGTCATTTTAAACACATTGTTGCCATCCATTGTACATTGATTAGGAGTAGTATCAATTAAATGTTTGAAGAAGATGAAAGATGGAATCAATCAGCAATGCTCCTTTCATCTCTTTCCTTTTTAGATCTTGATGTGATTATATACATATCTAATTTCATGTTTATTCCATCCTTTAACACCAAATAATTATACTCATTGTATGTTTCACATGTTTGTCACTCCTTTATAAATATAAATATATTTAACTTGTTCATACCTTTTCAAATTGCACATTTATTTAACACATATTTAATTAACAAAGAATAAGATAATATTAATAAAATGCGATTAAAATAACTAGATTGGATTTAGCGAAACACGTTAGACTTCATATGCCCAATATGATCCAAATATGGAATTTTTTGAAATCTATCCATTTCGCCCACTATAAAATGGACCGGGTTCCTTCAACTTTTACTGATTATAACATGGGAACATCATTCCCAATCAGTAACAGGTCATCTACATATAGTAATGTAAATGTTATCTGACCTTTACCTTCCCTTTGTAGACATATGCTTCCTATGTGTTTTTAATAAAACCAAACCATTTGACTACTTTATCAAAGTAGTTATTCCAACTTCTAAACGCTTGCTTGAGACTATAAATTGACCTCAACAACCTTTAAGCTTTATGTGTGCTCCCACCGACCTCGAAACCTTCTGACCATGACATGTAAACTGCCACTTCCAAATCACCATTTAGAAAGGTAGTTTTTATGTTCATTTTCCATATTTCAGAGTCATAGTAAGCGATTATTTCTAGTTGGATCCGAATGGACTTGAATTGCAACTAGTTAAAAAGTTTTGTCATAGTCAACATGTTAAATTTGACGGAATCATTTAGCCACCAATCTAGTTTTATAAGTCTTAACTTTTCTGTCTGCACTAGTTTTCTTCACGAAAATCAACTCGCAACCTGTGGGTTTTACCCCTTCGAGTATGTTCTCTAAAGTTCATACTTTGTTAATGCACATGGAATCAATTTTGGATTTTATTACATTAAGCCATAAGGCGAAGTCCTTACTCTTCAAGCCTTGTTTATAACTTAGGGGATCATCATCATGTATGAGACAATCCTTGGTCTCTCCATGGATAAGTAAACCATAATGTCTATCTGATGGATGGGACTCCCCATTAGACCTTCTAACAGGTTATGCCTTTTGACGTGAAATAAATTTATATCATCAACATGATCTATATCCATATTATTTTCTTAGATCTAATTCAAGTTATCACACCACCACTAATTTCCCAAAATAGAGAACCTTTCTCTAAGAAATTGGCATGTCTTGAAATAATTATCTTATGTTCCTCGATGTGATATAATATGTAACAATGGAAATCTCTAGGATACCCTATAAACTTACGCAATATGGATATTGCTTCAAGTTTACTGGGCTCACGTTTTTAATGTAGTCAGGATAATTACTCCACACCACAAGGTATTAAGGTGGGGTTTCTTCTTAGTCCAAAGCTCGTACGAGGTTTTAAACAATCCAGAAATTTGATACATTTATTATTAATTAATTATCAACAAACGTTACTTTAAAAAGGTGTTAAAAGATAATTTAAAGAAGAGTTGTCCATTTTGGAAATTTTGTTGTTTCAATTACATTTGGAATAGTTGAGAAATGAATATATATATATATATAATATTAGGTTCTAGATTCGTTGACCGAACTAGGTATTTTTGGTCTGTTTTAGATCTAAAAACCCAAATATTCACTATAAATATGAATTTACTTAACCCTAACGGTCATCATATATGTTTCTTCTCTTTAATCCAAAAATCTTCCTTAATTGCATTCTAACTACAAATAACTTTCTCCAGTTACAAACTATTCCAGAAATTCACAGTATCCATACCAAGTCAAATTATATATAATTTTTTGTCCCAATGGGATGAAGAGACAACAACAATTCATTTTTTGTTCGGTGCAAAAGGATACTTGAAATTTGCAAGCAATCCTCACCTGTTGGTTTCAGGGTTCATAAAAAATGATGAAATGATGATTACGGGGAGATTTAAGGATACCAGGTCATAGAGAAAGACGCGGGGAAATTATTAGTGGGGTTCGATCATGCCAGATGTGGAAAAATCACTAGAAATTCCTTAAATGGCAGCGGCTAGGGCTTTATAACAGTAGCGATGGGAGTAGGCTTGGGCAGTGGTGAGATCGGTGTAAGGTCAACTTGGGTGATGATTGTGCTGGTAAGGTCGGATCGAGGTTCGATGGCCCTAGGTAGTGGTGGCATTGGCATGGAGTTGGAGGAATATGGGGTATAACAGGTGCTGGATTTTTACATTTATGTAACGACCTGGAATTTTACAGATTTAATTTGCGAATATTTAATAAATTTTAAATATTAAAATAATAGGTTTTATAATTAAAATATAACTCTTTTTAAATAATAACAAATGATGGTAAAATAAATTTACAACGACTCAGGATTTTGCCACTTTGAAATAGGATATTTAAATATATTTTATATAATCAATAAATGGATTTTTATTAGCAAATATACCCCTTTTATTTATTTAATAATGATGATAAAATAGTTTTCAAAATTTGTTTTCCAATATAGATAGTTCAAATAAAAATAGATAATGTGACCGAAGAACGTTTTCTGAAATTTTGACTTTTCGGCACCGAAAAGTTGTCGAAAAACGTTGTGCACACTAGTGTACACATGCACACACTTATAAACTAGGGTTTGATGAAATTTTGCAAATAAGATACATGCATATACATGTATGCATACACGAATACTTATAATATATACATATACATTAATAGTATGACCATTTATGCATATTTATATACATACACACACAGATATATATATATATATAATATAACCTAAATTAGTGCCTAACCATCACCTAAACATCTAGGATAAGTACTTGCAAGTATAGTGGGAGGGGTACTAGGGGAGAACGTGTATTATGGCGATGGTGGGAGATATGGAAAGCATGTTTTCATGAGAAGTTTATTATTATTTTATTCTCAAAGTCATTTTACTAAACCGCCCCTCTCATTTTCTATAAATACCTCCTCATTCTCTTTATTTTTCCTTTGTTCATCGCCTTCCTATTTTCAGGTTCCTCCACTTCTTCCATTCATGGCTTCATCTCTTTTTCCTAACAGAATAGTCAATGCATATACTCTAAAACCAAGTCTAAAATCACCTACATCCATATACATACACTACTCCACACAATGTAAGCTCCATCTCCCCAAAAATTCCAAGGACCGAGCCCTTTTATTGCTAGGTCGAGTCCAATGCACCCAAGGTTGAACCATATTTTCTTTCCCGATGTCCAAAAGTTGAGTTTTTACAAGGAGAAGCTAGGTCCATTAGTCGATCGGAGATTTCGATAGCTTTGGTTTAAAGTTATACTTAGTTTGGTGGGTAAAGGTTCTCTTTTGGATTCAAGATACTAACCTTGAATTTGATGTATAAATTGTAGTAAATAATGATGCTTGGTTATGTAGTTATGATGTGAATTGGTTACGCTTAAGCTTGTTGGAAGTGTTGACGATTTGGTTGTGCATATGCATGTTATGTATGTTGTAGTTAAACTTGAAATTTGAAGTTAGTTAGTGAATGGAAAGTTAGTATATTGTCATGATTATGGTTATGATGTGAACGTATGATGGATATGGACTTTAGTAAAGTTAGTTAATGTTAGAAAAGTTAGCACTTGCTAAATTTAAGCGATATGGAAATTCCTTTTATAAAAGGGTGAACTTTGAATTTTGAAATTATAATTATATTAAAGTTAAAATCTTTGTTTGAGTTTTAAAAAATATCTTTATGTTTAAGAAGTAATAAGAGTTTCAAAGGTCAAGGTTTTAAAAGTTAGAAAGTAAAGTTTAAGTTTTGAAAATTATGGGTCCGCAGTTTGCAAAAATCAAACTATTTCCAAATTTGAAACTTGTTTTCACCTAGAAACTTTCTGAAAGGTGTTTTATAACTTTGTTATAAGTTTTAAAGTATAAAAATAAAGTTTTGAAGTTAATTTTCTTAAAAACCAAGTTTTAAAATTACGGGTCCGTATAGCGATGGTCGCTATACGCGCAATTTGGAAAATCTAACTATTTTTCTAATCTAAACTTGTTTTAACTTAAAATATTTTTAGAAAATGTTTTCAAACTTTAATTAGTAATTAGAGAACAATTATTTAATTATTTAATTGATTATTTATTTAATGATTATTTAATTGATTGATTAATTAATAAAGGTAATTAATACTTAATCATTTGTTAATAATGGTTTTTAAACTTAATGTTAATCAATTCAGTTAATCATGATTTGTTACTTAATTAAAGTTAATTATTAATTTATTAATTATTTAAGATAATTATTAATTAATTATTATTTTAAAAAGGGGTTTATTTAATTAATCTTTGATTAAAGTTAATTATGTTTTAATAAGGTCTAATTACCTTTAGTTAGAGTTTAACTACTATTTAACAAGGATTTGATTCCCATTTACAAGGGTCTTAATTTATTTTAAAATCGCTTTGAGTTTGAGTAATAAGTTTTGTTTTAAACTGTTTTCTTTTCAAGTTTGTTTCTAAATCAAGGGCTTTTTGTGTCGCTTACCCTTAAGTAACCCCATATTATTAGGAAAACTAAATGACATATATTAGCTGAACAAAACACCATTCTGCTATTACAATTAACTTGGACATTTACTTAAGTTGATTTATGGTTATGTGTTGATCCCTTATATACATGTTGTTATATGGTGCTATGTTAAACTGGATAAGTAAAATCAACTTGAAAGCACCGTTGTGGTCATTAATCCTCCGTTTAATTTTGTAAGGATAAATATTTTATTTTCGTTTCGAAATGGTTTCAAAGCTATTGCATTTTGAATAAGATATTTAAAGGAAAATTTGACAAATGGTTTTAACAAAAATGTTTTAACTAATGGAAATGCTTTTCTATGTTATAAAAAGATTTATAAATGAATTTGTTAATTTACAGGGTGTTTTGGGTAAATGGATTTGAGTTTTTAAGCAAAGAAGATTTCATAAATAAGGGACATTTATAAAATGGATTTGCTTATTAAAGGAAGTTAGATTAATATAAGGTTATTTAAGAAGTTGTTTAAACAGGAAAGTTTTATAAAGAAATCTATAAATGATTTCGGGGTATTTATAAAAGAAATTTTTGAAAAAGGATTTGGATATTTATAAAGGAATTTATATAAATGGTTTTGAATATTTATAAAAGGGCTTTATAAATGAATTTGGGAGTTTGGAAAGCATTTTGAAATGGACTTGGATTTCAAGCAAAAGAGATTTCATGAATGAAATAGATTTGATTAAAAAGGATTTATCGAAAGAAAATAAAAAAGGAGAATTTGAGATCTGGGTTTCTCTAAACTGACCTTTTAAAAATGGTGGTATAGAACATTCGTTCTGCACTTAACACCGAGGGAATAGTGTTTAGGGTTGTCCTTACCTCCAATTTAAACAACATTTGTTTATCCTTTTTAACATGATTTGGAAGTAAGAACTTACCAGCAAATGTTTTATGTATATACTAATGTCAAAGAGATAAGTATATGAATGTTTTAGACAAACATTTTGAAAAGAGATTTATTAAATAAAGATTTGTTTTGAGGCTTAACGGTTGCTATGGATAAATAAAATCTCAAATGGAATTGGTTGTTATTTGTTTATTTGATAGTTAAATAACCGACTATCAAATATGGACCCAAGATGTAATTTTGGAAATATCTAAGAGAAACACGTGAGTTATATGGCATAATTATCTCCTATGATGCTGTAATATGCGTATAAATCTCGTTTCGTTCTCCTAAGACAAATAATGATGAAATCCATCCACTAACGGTTAGGAGGTGACCTCCGCTCTTATCTTTAACTGTTTATTTTCTAAAGAACCGGGGTTGAGTTTACCAGAAACTATTGAATATTGTTGCGAAGAGACCGGGATAGGGTATGTTATCCGAAAACCACTTCGATCCAACTCTAGCTTTTCAAAGCGAAGACATCTTGGAAATGTTGGATTGCAGAATGGAGCTCTCAAGCGTTCCCTTCAGTCCCAGAATGAACTTGTATTGATGAATGCTGGCATCACATTGCTGCTTGGAGGGCAGTGTTAGCATTGGAAAGTGCTATATAAAAAGGTAAAACGTAGCCTTAAGCCTCATCAACCGGGAATGACTAAAACATGGGAGATGCAGCAGGGCTAAGTGGGTCACTCCCAAGTAGGGTATGATCATCCCTATCTAGAGTCGATATTATCTCTCTTTTATATGCTTCGGGGCCCATTAAACAAGGGGCAATCATATTCGGTACTATCCAATAAAGGGTAGCTGGTCCTATGTTTGCAGGGGATGATAGGTTCGACCTTGATGTTAATTTATCTAGAGATGCACCATGATGGGTGGTACCCCAGTAGCCCAATCATTGTGTGGAATCTATTCTCCAATAAGCGCCGTATGTTCTTGGTTATGCCCAACTATGTTGAAATGTGAGATGCAAGCATTTCAGCTATATTCATATTTTACTTGACCCCTAGATATTACTATGATATCAACGGATTTTCTATAGAAATGGTTTGGTTATCGTAAAGTAAAAACCCGTCCATGTTTATGTGTGGCGTGGTCTTATGAGATGCCTTTGATTTAAAGGTTTTTATAAAGTTAAAGACTTATGCCTTACTCACACCAGACCCATGTCTGACCCGGAGTTTATTTTTTTCCTAAACTCTTGGGTGCTCAAATTTGAATGGGCAACCAAGTAGTTCAGTTTTTTCCGCAGATTCATTTTTGGAGGAGCTTGGACATGTGGCTTCATTGATAGCTAGTTATTTTTCTTGTTTCCACTGTATTATATGTATATTGTGTCTATTAGTTAGGGATAAACTTTTATAACTGTCGTAGGGTAGAATTTGTATTAGTATGACTCTAATGTAACATTTTTGAGATGACTTTGTAATATATTATGTTGAGTAATACATATTGTTCCGTTGCATTGTAAGATTCTGTGTTATTAAGTTTCTTCTCTTCATGTATTTTGTTTTATTTTATCCTAAATGGCTTGTCTTTCGGAGTAAGAATGGCGGATCGTTACATTTGGTATCAAAGATTAGGTTGAGCGAGAACCTTGGCTTTGGTGGGATAAACTCATTATAGATAGGGTCAATAGTGCCCTAGAATGAGTTTGAGTGTAATATATAATATATTAGTGCGTATTTGTTAGTGAATAAAAATGTTTTATATTGTGTTGTTTGACCTGTTGAGTGGCTTAAGAATTCTGGTCGATGCACCTGATCAACGTTATCGATAGGGATTTCCTAAATGCTTGAACAAGTTAAATTAATATAATATTGG
The DNA here is from genome assembly GCA_030737815.1 of Allium fistulosum. NCBI lineage: Eukaryota > Viridiplantae > Streptophyta > Magnoliopsida > Asparagales > Amaryllidaceae > Allium > Allium fistulosum. Next base: position 156,195,179 of record CM060902.1, read on the forward strand.
TTTAAATTTGGTAGTGAAATAATTTTACATAAGAATATATTTTCTATATATAAAAAGAGGATGATTTTCAAAATCTATGTAGTTATCTATGAGGAGAGTGGGTTAGGAGTTAATAATATTTAAATTATTAGCATTTATGGTTCAACTAATCATGCTCGTCTAGTTTTGAGCATTGACTATTAACAGATTTAATAGTGTATTTCCTTTTTCCATCATGGGTTGGGTAGATAGAATTTGTAGGAACATTGAATCGAACACCTTGTGAATTAAGTTTCACAATTTAACTATAAGGCGTTCGACGATATGTAGGGTTAAGAGTTGAATTTTAATAAAGGTGTTTATTAAAAGAAAATTTTCAGATAATTTTATAAGAGGAATTAAGAGAGATGATTTGTAACACCCCATATTTTTAGTGATATTATTTAGGAAATTTAATTAATTAAATTAAATAATGTGTTGATTAATGGATTGAGATTTCTGATTAAATTAAAGGGTAACCGTGCCATATTAATGAATAGGTAAATGAAGAAAAATGGACAAAAGTGTTAGGAAACAAGTAAGGGGTAAAATAGGAAAATGATAGAACTTATACCCTAAACCCTTAGGAAACCAAACACACATTCATTTCATTTTCTCAAGCAAAAATACTCTAAGGCCGACCATAATTTTTAATCTCAAGAGAAGATAAAGCTATGATTTTCAAGAGGAAGAAGTAAATCAACATAATCAAGATCAAATCTCACTTCCTAATCACAAAGCTAAGGTGAATAATGACTACATCTCACTTTTCTATATGTTTTCGGTTTTAGATGAAATCCGAATTTATCTTGCTTGATTTAACCATGTTCTAGAAGAGCAAAATGTTTATTTATACTTGTTGATGATTTTTTTTGAAATGAAAAGGTTCTTTATTAATGACAAATAGAACCTATAATAGGAAGATTCGCCTCCTTAAAAAACCTTATCATTGTGGTAAGGAAAAAGAGCACGACATCTCCTATATAATTAACCTCTAATACAGGAGTCTATAATCAACTCCCAAAACAAGAACAAATAAATACTTGTTGATGATTTATGCATATTTATATTGGTTTTTATGATATTTTTGATGTGAAAACCCTATTTAATGACATATAAATGCCTTGCAATTTTAGATATAGACCAGAAATGTTATTTTAGAGATGATTTTCAATTTTCATAATTTTTTGAATTAATATGGATTTTATATTAATTTTCTAGTGAAGAAAATGATTTATTGGGTTATAAATTATTTACGGGTAAATTATAATTAATTTGGATCTGAAATTTTTATATGTTAGAAAACATATAAACAAGGATTTTCTAGAATTTTTTTAGAATTTTCCAAAGTGTTTTCATGAATATATAAAATTATTTAAGGTACGTGACTTAAATGTTTTGTATATTTAATTAAGGAGAAGGGGTATTTTGTAAAGGATTTAAATTAATTAATTCTGAAATTTTGGTAGTAGTTTTAGAAAACAAAAATTAGCAACCAATAAGAGTTTGAAAAATAAGGCAGGTTGTTAAAAAAGTTTACTTAAGAAGGGTTTAAATCAAAAATTCATGCCAAAAGCATGTTTCGCCTCTTTTGGTTTCGCCCAGGTTGCTTCCAACTAAGACCCTCCGCCTTCTTCCATAAACCAATGCACATAGTATCAATATCTTAGTACACAGTGAGTTGGACAAAGGAGGAAGGTGAGAGTCAAAACCAAGGGGTTCCGAAAGAGTCGAAGCGCCTTTTTGTTTTAAATGAGAAAAGCGCCTGCTTGCTTTCGACCTAGTAGCTTTCGACTTAGTTGGCTTTTGACTAGGTCAATTGATTTACAGAAAGGTTTTAAGGTTGCGCCTTTATTCTTAGAAATAGCTTTTGACTAAGTCAACGGTTTTAAAGGTTGGTTTCGAAATAGTTGCACAATTGTTTTCAAATAATAGCTTCTGACTATGTCGAAGCCTTTACTGCCACCTTCTACCTTTCAAAATAGAGCTTTCGAAGGGGTTGTTTTGTTTTATAAAAACCATATAGTTTCTCCTATGCTTTCGAAGGGATGGTTTCGACACCATCACTTCTCTCCATAAATCATAGCTTTCAAAAGGGTAAGCTTTCGACCCTATTGCTGTAACCCTTAGTGATTTTTAAAGAATAACCCAAAGGTTTCAACTAGTTCAGTGTTGTATGATTTCGAAAGGTGTTTTCCACGTTTTAAAATTGAACCCAATTGCTTTCGAAGGGATTAAGGTTTCAATGCCTTCGAAAGGTTCTAAAGAAAGGTTTCGAAGGGGTGGTTACTCTATGTTTTCGAAAGGCTTTGATAGAATGGTTTCGAAGGGGTGGTTCCCCAATGGGTTCGAAAGGTCTAAAGGAAAGGTTTTTCCAATGGTTTTAAATGGTTTAAAGGAAAGGTTTTCCTATGGTTTCGAAAGGCAATGTTTAATGGATTTAAAGAGGGATGTCTAAGGTTTTCAGCTTTCGAAAGAGAAAGGAATTTCAATGGTTTCGAAAGGAAGATTTGGCCTTTCGGTCTAAAAGAAAAATGGTTTTTACATGCTGTCGAAAGAGGTACTTTTAATAAGATCAAAAGGGGTACTTTCAAATGTTTAAAGGTTTTCATCAACAAAGATTTGAGTAAAGTATATATATTACATAGCAAGGTAATTTTGGGTAAAGAATTGAGTATAAATGTTTTCCTTGTTTAGGTTTGGTTTAAAAGGTTTTAAATCAATTTCAGATGAAAAGGTTTTCATGGAAAATTATGGGAGGGTATCCTTAAGTAAATGACTCAGATATTAGTATACAGATAAGACTGGTATAGGGTCGCACCTTATACATTAGCTATTGGCCCCAGCTAATTTAGTCCAAAATTCTAGTGTGTAGGGCTTTGTCATAGGTGAGACTAAAATTATGATTACACACAGAAAGAAATATATGATTGTATACAAATAGGTTATTGGTGAGCTTGCAAAACCATTAGGATCAGGTGACCCTGGGAGATATTAAGTTAGGGACAGACCATCGAAAGTGAAGTATTTAACAGATAGTTAAGGACAGACAATCCAAAAGAAGAGTGTCTAACAGATGTTAGATTATTTTGTTGTATTGTCTGGTAGGCCCGAGTCAGCCAAAGGTTAATAGTAAGCCAAACAAAACTATAGTATTCGGACAGATAGTCCATTTGTTACTTGATATGTATGTTTATATAATGATGCTTTATAGTTTTAACCAGTTTTGGTTGCAGGATAAAGGTTTGCAAAAGATATGCTTTAAAAAGATATGAATGAGGGGAAACACGTTCCGCTAAGTAGTGTGGTTTCACTTAATATCAATCAACCGAGATGTATAGTATTATTCATGCTCGTCTAGTTTTGAGCATTGACTATTGATAGATTTAATAGTGTATTTCCTTTTTCCATCATGGGTTGGGTAGATAGAATTTGTAGGAACATTGAACCGAACACCTTGTGAATTAAGTTTCACAATCTAACTATAAGGCATTTGACGATATGTAGGGTTAAGAATTGAATTTTAATAAAGGTGTTTATTAAAAGAAAATTTTTAGATAATTTTATAAGAGGAATTAAGAGAGATGATTTGCAAAACCCCATATTTTTAACTAAGTCAACGGTTTTAAAGGTTGGTTTCGAAATAGTTGCACCATTGTTTTCAAATAATAGCTTCCGACTATGTTGAAGCCTTTACTGCCGCCTTTTACCTTTCAAAATAGAGCTTTCGAAGGGGTTGTTTTGTTTTATAAAAACTATATCGTTTCTCCTATGCTTTCGAAGGGATGGTTTCGACACCATCACTTCCCTCCATAAATCATAGCTTTCGAAAGGGTATGCTTTCGACCCTGTTGCTGTAACCTTTAGTGATTTTTAAAGAATAACCCAAAGGTTTCAACTAGTTCAGTGTTGTATGATTTCGAAAGGTGTTTTCCATATGTTTTAAAATTGAACCCAAATGCTTTCGAAGGGTTTAAGGTTTCAATGCCTTCGAAAGGTTTTAAAGAAAGGTTTCGAAGGGGTGGTTACTCTATGTTTTCGAAAGGCTTTGAAAGAATGGTTTCAAAGGGGTGGTGCCCCAATGGGTTCGAAAGGTCTAAAGGAAAGGTTTTTCCAATAGTTTTAAATGGTTTAAAGGAAAGGTTTTCCTATGGTTTTGAAAGGCAATGTTTAATGGCTTTAAAGAGGGATGTCTAAGGTTTTCAGCTTTCGAAAGAGAAAGGAATTTCAATGGTTTCGAAAGGTTTATATGGATGGTTTCGAAAGGAAGAATTGGCCTTTCGGTCTAAAAGAAAAAAGGTTTTTACATGCTTTAGAAAGGGGTACTTTTAATAAGATCGAAAGTGGTACTTCCAAATGTTTAAAGGTTTTCATCAACAAAGATTTGAGTAAAGTATATATATAACATGGCAAGGTAATTTTGGGTAAAGCATTGAGTATAAATGTTTTCCTTGTTTAAGTTTGGTTTAAAAGGTTTTAAATCAATTTCAAATGAAATGGTTTTCAAGGAAAATTTTAGGAGGGTATCCCTAAGTAAACGACTCAGATATTAGTATACAGATGAGACTGGTATAGGGTCGCGCCCTATACATTAGCTATTGGACCTAGCTAATTTAGTCCAAAATTCCAGTGTGTAGGGCTTTGTCATAGGTGAGACTAAAATTATGATTACACATAGAAGGGAATATATGATTGTATACAGATAGGTTATTGGTGAGCTTGCAAAACCATTAGGATCAGGTGACCCTGGGAGATAGGGGTGGGCATTTAACCGACCGAACCGACTTAACCTACCGAACCAATCTTAATCGAACCGCTTTAACCGAAAAAATTGGTTAACCGAACTTTAGGTTAACCGACCGATGTTAATCGACCAAAATCGGTTCGGTTAAAGGTTAACCGCAGTTATATATCGGTTAACCGTTAACCGAATATAGATTTCAAATTATCGGGCCTACCCAACAATTACTACCCGACCCATTGCTTTCGTGCGACTGTGCGTGTCTGTATTTTCCCTAGTTTCCTCCGCCGCTATTCACTAGTCACAGAGTCATTCACTCACAACAATTCGCCCCAAATTCAAAGAATCAAATTAGCTTGCTCTTCAATCTTTGCTCGATTTTCATTTTACTCCGTATCTTCAATCCTCAATCTTTACTCCGTATCTAGTTCGCCGCGCCGAGTGCCGCCTTGCTCTTCAATCTTTGCTCACTAGATCCGTAGATCGCCCATTCCAGCAATGGTTAATACTAGCAGGAAGAGAAAAAATGCAAGTTCGATTTTCATTTTGCATCGTTCCACTTCCAATCGTGATTTGGTTGCTTCTTTTACATAGATTTACACTTTCATGTTTTTTTTCCTGAGATTATTTATTGATCTGTGATGGTAAATTGATCTGTGATGGTAAATTTTTTATTTTTTTGGTAAATTGATCTACGGATCTACGGTGATGGTAAATTGATCTGACATCTATCTAAAACTTCATATCCTTTGTAGATTGATCTGTGATGGTAAATTGTTATTATAAATAAATTGATCTGTGATGGTAAATTGATCTGTTTGTCAGATCAATTGCAGTTAAACATAATGTCATACTTACTGATTGTATATATAGACGAACATCTCACATAAAGCATCATCGGTCATTTATTGAACATGAAGTTTTAGATATTTTGCAATAGATACTAATTTGTTGTCTACTCTGTGAACCTTTCATTTGTCTACTTATTTCTCTTGCATTGATACTACATAGTAGTATATGTAGCAATCCTCAAAGGAAGCTAATTAATTTCTTCATTGGTTTACTTGATTGTTGGCGAAGATGGTGTAAATATATTAATGTTGTGCTTTAGTTGGGCATGTATTTTAGTAAAATCAGATAATCAAAATTTTGAAAGCATTAGCTATGTGCATATGATAATTTAATAAAGCAGTTAAATGGTAAACCGATATAACCAAAAAATGAAATATAAACTGATGGCTTGCAACAGAAGTATATATGTATTTATTTCATATATATGATATGTGTACATGTTTGGAAACAAAATGAAGGAAATGAAATGGAACGAGAGGCTTGAGAAAGAACATTTTGTTATATTAATAAATAAACTATTGTTCTGTTCTTTATAATTGATTGGATGACTTTTACACATTTTTTATTTCATTTTAAAGTTTTAATTCATTCACGTTTTTAACTCTGTACTAGCAAATGTAAATTGGCTGTTGGTTTAAATTAGAAATGCTTAAATGATCCAACTGTAACTTATACACATAACTGTATCTGCATCAATGAATTTAACAGAGCATTTTGAACTTGTGGACATGTAACTATGTATTCTAATGTAATACTGATAATCAAAGCCTGTTGTATTCTAATGTAACTATGTTAAATACTGATATCAAATACTGATAATCAAATACTGTAACTATGTATTCTAATGTAATACTGATAATCAAATACTGTAATACTGATAATCAAAGCATTTTGAACTTGTGGACATGTAACTTGTGGACATATAACAAAGTCTGTTGTATTCTAATGTAATACTGATAATCAAAGCCAAAGATGTTATTAATTATTCAAAGATATACTTTTGTATATTCTAATGTAATAGTGTGTATGGCTTGCAAAAGTAAACAATTTCAAAGATGTTATTACTTATTAATTTTTCAGTATTACAGAAGTAATCAATTTTCATTATTATTAATATTCTATTTGCAACAGAAGTATATATGTATTTATTTCGGTAAGCTTCTGTTTCCACTAATTTTATGTCTTTATCAATTGTAAAACAGGTGGAAATAGGTGGATCTTCTAGAGAAACAATGGATCTTACTGATAAGTATGCGGAAGAAGCGGATGATGAGGAAACCAGGGACGACAACACTGTGTAGTTAATGCCCCGCTATTACCCCGCTATAACCCCGCTATATCTCATAGTGGATTTCCACCGCTACGATATTTCCATATAGCCCCAAAATATAGCCTTTCCGCTTTAAGCCCCGCTATTTCCGATATATCCCGTTTTTCCCGCTATATTCTGCTATTTCCGCTATATCTTCTTTAATAAAATGAATTGAAAAATTGCATTTATACATTATAAAAATTATGAAACTAATTTTTTTGATTTAATTTTTAATATATTTTCAGAAATGAAAATACTCTAATATTCTACTAAATTCAATTATGTTATATAACAGTTTTACATTTATTTAAAGTATATTCGAACATGTTTTTATTTAAAATTATTTATGTATTAATTATAATTCAATTGAATGATAATTTTTCATTTAATTACCATTTATATTTTTTTTAAACATTAAGTACGAGTTTTATATGCTATTTTAGAGCCATCCTCTATATCCCGCTATATCCTCGCTGTATCCCCGCTATGACTTTTTGCACCTCCACCGCTTTGAATCTGCCGAGCGCTTTAACTGCACAGCGACAACATCAATGTTGGAAAACCACCTTCACACCAGAATCGCAAGCCTTCTTCTCGAAAGCTTTCTTTGGTATGGAAACATTTTACTAAAGATATTAATCCCAAAGTTAACAAATGTGCTTGCAACTACTGTGGTCAACAATTTGCATGTGATTCTAGATTTAATGGCACTACACATTTGAATTATCATGTAGCAAAATCATGTAGGTCAATTGCACGTGACATTGATAAGAGACAAAAAAGTTTAGTTTTTGGGAAAAACAGCGATAGTGAAGATAGTTGCACTCTTACCACATGGTCATTTAACAAAGAGGAATGTAGAAAATCATTAGCTCGAATGATAATTATTGATGAACTCCCTTTTAGTTTTGTTGAGGGTGAAGGTTTTCTTGAATTTTGTCGGCAATTGTGTCCTAGTTTTGAAGTTCCTTCATGTAGAACAATTTGTAGAGACGTGCTTCAATTATATTGGGACTCGATAGATTCTCTTAAAAAATTGTTCTCCGAATCATTGCATGGTGTTTGTCTAACTACCGATACATGGACTTCTATTCAAAACGTGAATTATATGGTTTTAACTGCACACTTTATTGATGGAAATTGGAATTTACGTAAAAGGATTATAAATTTTTGTGTAATTACTAGTCACAAAGGAGAAAATATTGGAAAACTTATTGTCCAATGTATCAAAAAATGGGAACTCAAAAGAATAGTGTCGATCATGGTTGATAATGCTAGTGCAAATGAAGTGGCAATCAATTATGTGAAAAACAAATTAAAAGATTGTAATGTTGGTTGTGTTTTGAATGGTGAATTCATTCATATACGTTGTTGTGCTCATATAATCAATTTAATTGTTCATGATGGGCTAAAAAAAATTAGTAATACTATAGTTGGAATTCGTACCGCAGTTAGATTTGTGAGATCATCTCCGGCACGATTTTCTAAATTTAGAGAGATGTGTTCAAGTTTGGGAATTGAGAATAAATCTATGCTTGTTTTAGATGTACCCACTAGGTGGAATTCAACGTATTTGATGTTGGAAGCATCTTTGAAATACAGAAGGGTTTTTGATGATATGAAAGAAAATGATGGTATTTTTATTGCTTACTTTGATGAAGAAGTTTGTCCTCCGGGTACTGTAGATTGGAAAAATGCCGAACTTTTTGTTAAAATCTTAAAGAATTTTTATGATATTACTTTAAAATTTAGCAAAACTTTATCTATTACCTCAAATGATTGTTTTGCCGAGCTAAGTGGAATTCAAGAAGAACTACGAGCATTGATTGCGAAAACAAATCCTTATGTTGGAAGAATGGGATTTAATATGAAAACAAAGTTTGACAAATATTGGGGAAGCGTAAGTAACATGAACAAAATTTTACTTGTTACGTGTGTGCTTGATCCAAGGTATAAATTTCAATTTTTGAAGTTATGTGTTGAAGACATGTATGATGAAGTAGTTGCAGATGACATATTAAAAAGTGTGAAAGATAATTTGATAAGGTTGTTTGACTTCTACGTGAGCGATTCTACATTTGGAACACAAACATGTGATGAACCACGATCTAATACTTCCATTGATAGTGAAAGTGTTGTGAATGTTAGTGATGTTCTTTCTAGAAAAAGAAATACTTTTTTACGAAAAGTTCGACAACGAGACAATGAATGCAATGAACTAGAAAAGTATTTAAATGTACCGATTGAGGATGCACCAAATGATTTTGATGTTTTACTATGGTGGAAGGTAAATAGCTCCAAATATCATGTTTTATCTCTAGTCGCTCGAGATCTCCTTGCTATTCCGGTGTCCACGGTTGCTTCCGAATCCGCTTTTAGCACCGGAGGAAGGGTTATAGATCCTTTTCGTAGTACTTTGAGTCCACGAATGGTTGAGGCATTAATTTGTACTCAAAATTGGTTAAGGTCCAAACCAATTTTTGTCGACCACCGGATTGAGGTTCCAAACGATGATGTTTACTATTACGATGATGCTTTCTCAGGTGATATTATCATTCATAAAATAATCTAGTTTGATATTTGTTTGATTTTACATACAATACTCTAACTAATTTGTTTTCCATGTAGAATTTGTGCATGGTCATCAATGTGAATTGCTATTATCTTCAATTTTCAACGTCGATAGTCCATCTCCATCATCAATGTTTTCACTATGGTTTATATCTCCTTAATCACAGTGTTTATATTTACTTCAATTTATTCAGTTTATTTCAATTTCAGTCTAACTAATCAAACATATGCATGTGTACTGTAGTGTAATAAGAACATAATGTCAGATCATTTGTTTGAATGGAATATACTCAATCATAGTTATTTGTAGATCATGATCTGACAATTTTATCATCATCATTTGTTTGAATGTCAGATAATTTATAGTTACAAAGAGGATTATTTTTAAAGTTATGTGTTGAACTTAATATATGCACTGTTTTACTACTTCATATCCTTTGTCAGATCATAATGTCAGATCATTTGTTTGAAGTTAGTTAGTTACTATATAACCATCACAGATAAATGTGTATAGTCATCACAGATAATGTCAGATCATTTGTTTGAGTTGGTACTTGAAAGTTCTTAAACACTGCTGCATTGTATTGAAAACCTGTTACCTACATATGCATATAATATTGAAAACCTGCATCTTCTACTTCAATTGCATGCAAGTATTGAAAACCTGCATCTTCTACTTCAATTGCATGCATATAATACTCTTCAGCGTTATCTACAAACTGATAAGTTCTTATTATTTAATTTTCAGAAAATGTCGAAGAATACGAGGATGGAGAAGAAAGTTCTTGTATGCAATTGAACTGCATGCATGCAGCCAACAACATTGTTGAATGTTGAATGTTGCATTATTTTCTAGATCATTATTGTATAATTTGTATTTGCAATGAACTAAGGTTTGTACACACAAAGATGTTTAAGTGTAAGGTGACTTTATTTTAGCTGCATGCAGCATTGTTGCATTATTTTCTAGATCATTATTGTATAATTTGTATTTGCAATGAACTGACAAATCTTCTAGATCATTATTGCCGAGCTAAGTGTAGTAGTGTATGATGGCTGATGCCTGATGGCGGGTCTTGATTATAATGTATAATATATATTATAATGTTCAAGTTTGGGAATTGATTATACATAATATTGTAAATTTTCTAGATCATTATTTATTGCCGAGCTAGGTGTATGATGGCTGAGCTATGCAAAACATTTCAAAATTGCAAACAATCAATCGGTTAACCGTTGTAACTTTACCGGTTAACCGATTAACCGTTTAACCGCGAACAATAGTCGGTTAACCGTTCTATGTGACCGGTTAACCGCGGTTTAAATTTTGCGGTTCGGTCGATACTACCAACGTCGATTAACCGAATATCGGTTAACCGAACCGCATATTATTTTAGGTTAACCGCAATAATTAACCGATTTGTGCGGTTAATCGACCGCACCCACCCCTACTGGGAGATATTAAGTTAGGACAGACCATCCAAAAGAGAAGTATTTAACAAATAGTTAAGGACAGACAATCCAAAAGAAGAGTGTCTAACAGATGTTAGATTATCATTATCCCGCCTTTTGGCAAGGCCGTGACACCAAGAAATAGACTAGAAATCAAAGACAATTCGTCCCGAAGATCGATTATACGCAGGCTCACTATGGATATCGATGAATTTTGTCCGAGTCCGGATCGAGCTACAATTGACAGGACATGACAAGCAAAGCCGTGGAAGCCAACGTTTCAAATTTCAAGTCAATCTGAGTTCCGAGTTCGTATGCTCGAGATATGATCGATGCAAACTTAGAAATCAATTCATTCGTGTCCATCGTTTCACCCTCTTCACATCGGTTCCGTTCGCATCCATCCGGAACTACACTCTTCGTATCCATCCAAAGGCGGCCTCCTTCGTATCGACCTTGTTCGTATCCATCAGACATACATGGTTTCGTATCGATCAATCATCTCCAACTTGTTCGTATCGGTCGATCAACATCCAATTCGTATCCACCCGTGACTGTCTACTTCGTATCCATCGATAAGTAATGCAGGAGTCTATTTCGTATCGATCTAGTTTCACATAGTTGTATCGATCGGCCATAGGTCGATACGAAATCACCCATCGATACGAAAGTGACTACTTTGTGATCGATAAGAAGAAGTCGTCCATCTATCGATACGAAATAACCACTAAGTGATCGATACGAACAGGCGGTAGTGGATCGATACGAACAAGGCCAAGCTGTATTGATACAAACGAGGCGCATCCATAGGAAAGACTCGATCACTCGGCACGAAAAGTGGATCGATCCAAGAATTTAGTGCCATGACAACCTGCAGACACGTGCTCGGACCGATGCGAATAAGAACGATACGAAGGGTATCGATACGAACGAAGCAGCCTAAAGAAAACATAAGTTTGCATCGATCATAACTCACGGTCTACAAGTCCAAATGCTACCAAATTTTCACAGAAGCTTGCGTACATCCTCAGCAACACTCACAATCGATCCCGACCCAATTGGATGAATTTTCGATCGATACGAATCTCGTTCGTATCGATCCCAGATCGCGTGCAAATCACATGGGATCGATCACATGGGCCCACCTACGTGTCAGAAGAGGTCTCCCGAGATCTGAGTGAGATATTTGCACTCTACGCATATAAATAGCCTCCCAGAACCTACAGAAAAAGGATCTTTTGGGGGGGGGGGGCTCTTCTACGTCCAAACTCTACCGAAATGACCATTGTACTCGAATTCCACTGTTGTAATACATTGTAATCAGTGAGCAAGAATCAATAAAGTCAAATTCTCCAAAGTGGATGAAGGCTAGAACGTTGAACCACTATAAACCTGTGTGTATTCATTGCTTGTCTATTTTTTCTGAGTGCTTTTCATATTTTACTCTCTACAAACTTGCTATCTGTGATTTGTGGTTGTAAACAGTGCTTTCATCGACAATTGGGTGTTTATGACCAATTTTGGCGCAAACATTTTGGTGCTTTCATTGAGAAGGCTAGAACTCAAGGATTCTAAAGCTTGGAGTTTGGATTTGGGAAGCTAGAGGATCAGATCTGAAGGGAACCATGACAAAGCAATCAACAAGGAGACAAAGAGCTGAAAGGAGTCAGCATGATGAGAATCAGGAGGCTTCCTCAGGAGCAAATAAGGCTTCAGTTTTCATCACCAGAGACGAGATGGAGATGATGATGGGAGCTATGCATGAAGATCTTCTAAAAAGACATGAAGAGATGATGCAGAATCTGCTTCGACAAGCTGGACAAACCAGAGTGCAGAATCAAGTTAACGCAACTGCAAGGGATGCTGGACATAGGGATTAAGAGCACAGAGCAACCAGAATTCAGAATAGAGCAGGACCATCAGAAGTAGCACTAGAACTGAGGGGCACCCACCAGGAACATGTTGATCCAACCTCAGGCAGGATACCGGGTGGAGCTGTTCAACACGGCATTAATAGAGGAACGGATGCTCGTCCTGGACGGCAGATTCTAGAATTCCCTAGTGAACTCGGGGTGTAGTTTGGAGGCAACAGACAAGGGCTACAACTTGACAACAATGACAGATTGGCGGAGGTGGTCAGATGAGCCATGAGAGGCGGATTAGTGAATAGAGATCTGGAAGATGTGAACATGTGCCCCTTTGCTCCCGCAATTAGGCAGGCCAGGAACCTACCTAAATTCAAGCTACCAACGCTGGAGACGTATGATGGGAGGATGGATCCTGCGGTTCATCTGACAAGGTATATGAGGCACATGGGAGTACCGGGGGAATCAGAGGAGGTCATGGCCCGATGCTTCCCATTGTATTTGACAGACATAGCAGTGCTATGGTTTAGACAATTGGAGAGCGGTTCCATTGGAACGTGGACCGAGAAGTTTATGAGGCAGTTCAGAGTTCACATTTCGAGGCCCAAGAATGTGATGAGTCTGGCGACGCTAAAACAGAAAACCGGGGAACCTTTGAGGAATTTTCTAACACGATTTAATGCAGCAGCAGCATCGGTGGATCGTCCAGATCCATCCATGGCCTTAATGGCAGCCGTAGCTGGCATAGCTGATGGAACAGAGTTCAAAAATTCACTGACAAGGGATCCACCTATGGATCTAGGAGAATTTTATCATGAGGCCGAAGGATTCCTGCGATTAGAGGATGCAAACGTTGAAAGAGAGGAAGGAGAGGGAGTAGAAGTTTATGCAGTCAAAGGCGAAAATCCTCCTGAAAAAGATTTAGGCAAGGATAAAAGAAAACGAAAAGCCGAGGATAACAGTGATGAACCAAAACGACCGCGAAAGGAACCGAGATTCACCTCTTATACGGAGTTGAATGAAACTTTGGAACGGATGTACCAGGACACCAGGGGGTAGGTTCCTTATCGAAAGCCAATGAGGAGGGATCCAACCAACAGTGAAAGAAGATCAGACAAGTATTGCTTATTCCACGAGCTAAATGGTCATAGCACGAGTGATTGCCGAACCTTGAGGGATGAGATAGAAGGACATATCCGGAATGGCCTGCTATCGCAATATGTAAGGAGGCGAGCCACAACGGTGGAGCAAGAACGACCACCACCTACACCAACTGGGAACAGCTCAGGATCGAGGAATCAACTTGTCATCAACTAATTGAAATAATGACGAATAAGTGACAAACTCAACACCAACACGATTAAGTCATTTACACATGTACAAGATCGTGAACGGTCCTCGGGCATGCTCTGATACGACTATCAATCGCATCAGTGTAGGTGTTTGCACTTTGACGTCTCTGTTTTGCCTTTGTTATCTATTTCTCATGTTTGGACTTGATTTTGTTGGACATTTCTGTTGAAAGACTCATTTGAATGTAAATTTGGTTTTAATAATTCTATAACGGCCAAGTCACTTACACATGTACGGGATCGCGAACGGTCCTCAGACATGCTCTGAGATGGCGATAAACCACCACCACAAACAATTCAGAAACTCACTCGAACGTAAAATCTGACGTTAATGATACTAAGTCCCCCCCGGGCACACACAATTCTCCTCGAACGGCACTCGACCGCGAACGGTCACAATTCGCCTCGAACGACATCCGATCGCGAACGGTCACAATTTGCCTCGAACGGCATCCGACCGCGAACGGTCAAAATTCGCCTCGAACGGCACCCGACCGCGAACGGTCACAATTTGCTTCGAACGGCATCCGACCGCGAATGGTCATAATTCGCCTCGAACGGCATCCGACCGCGAACGGTCAAAATTCGCCTCGAATGGCACCTGACCGTGAACGATCACATACCACCCCGAATGGCATACGATCTCGAACGATCGCCATGCGCGGCTTGGTAAGATTATCAATCTCTTTGCATGTCATTAACAGGATATGAACATCCAACTTATGGCATTACAAAAAACACCTTCCTATCACAAGGCATGTTTTGGGGGGCAAGTGTTATCCCGCCTTTTGGCAAGGCCGTGACACCAAGAAATAGACTGGAAATCAAAGACAATTCATCGTGAAGATCGGTTATACGCAGGCTCACTATGGATATCGATGAATTTTGTCTAAGTCCGGATCGAGCTACAATTGACAAGACATGACAAGCAAAGCGTGGAAGCCGACGTTTCAAATTTCAAGTCAATCCGAGTTCCAAGTTCATATGCTCGAGATATGATCGATGCAAACTTAGAAATCAATTCATTCGTGTCCATCGTTTCACCCTCTTCGCATCGGTTCCGTTCGCATCCATCCAGAACTACACTCTTCGTATCCATCCAAAGGCGGCCTCCTTCGTATCGACCTTGTTCGTATCCATCAGACGTACATGGTTTCGTATCGATCAATCATCTCCAACTTGTTCGTATCGGTCGATCAACATCCAATTCGTATCCACCCGTGACTGTCTACTTCGTATCCATCGGTAAGTAATGCAGGAGTCTATTTCGTATCGATCTAGTTTCACATAGTTGTATCGATCGGCCATAGGTCGATACGAAATCACCCATCGATACGAAAGTGATTACTTTATGATCGATAAGAAGAAGTCGTCCATCTATCGATACAAAATAACCACTACGTGATCGATACGAACAGGCGGCAGTGGATCGATATGAATAAGGCCAAGCTGTATTGATACAAACGAGGCGCATCCATAGGAAAGACTCGATCACTCGACACGAAAAGTGGATCGATATAAGAATTTATCGCCATGACAACCTGTAGACTCGCGCTCGGACCGATGCGAATAAGAGTGATAAGAAGTGTATCGATACGAACGAAGCAGCCTAAAGAAAACATAAGTTTGCATCGATCATAACTCACGGTCTACAGTCCAAATGCTACCAAATTTTCACAAAAGCTTGCGTACATCCTCAGCAACACTCACAATCGATCCCGACCCAATTGGATGAATTTTCGATCGATACGAATCTCATTCGTATCGATCCCAGATCACGTGCAAATCACATGGGATCGATCACATGGGCCCACCTACATGTTAGAAGAGGTCTCCTAAGATCAGCGAGATATTTGCAACCTACGCCTATAAATAGCATCCCAGAACCTACAGAAAAAGGATCTTTTTGGGAGGGGGCTCTTCTACGTCCAAACTCTGCCGAAATCACTATTGTACTCGAATTCCACTGTCGTAATACATTGTATTCAGCGAGCAAGAATCAATAAAGTTAAATTCTCCAAAGTGGATGTAGGCTAGAATGCTGAATCACTATAAACCTGTGTGTATTCATTGCTTGTCTATTATTTTATGAGTGCTTTTCATATTTTACTCTCTACAAACCTACTATCTGTGATCTGTGGTTGTAAACGGTGCTTTCATCGATAATTGGGTATTTGTGACCAATTTTGGCGCAAACAATTATTTTGTTGTATTGTGTGGTAGGCCTGAGTCAGCCAAAGGTTAATAGTAAGTCAAACAAAACTATAGTATTCGGACAGATAGTCCATTCGTTACTTGATATGTATGTTTATATAATGATGCTTTATAGTTTTAACCAGTTTTGGTTGCAGGATAAAGGTTTGCAAAAGATATGTTTTAAAAAGATATTAATGAGGGGAAACCCGTTCCGCTAAGCAGTGTGGTTTCACTTAATATCAATCAACCGAGATGTAAAGTATTATTCACACCAGGCTTTATGTCTGACTCGAAGTTTATGTTTTCCCCTTAAACTCTCGGGTGCTCAAAATTGATTTGAGTAGGCTGAGGGTTAAGGTTCTTTTAGGTTTTAGTAGGATGACGAATAAAGTTACCTGAGGCGAGCAAGAGGCTAACAGATAGCTATTTAGGAGTTGTAGTTCTTTGTTTTGTTATTTATTCCGTTGTGTATGTACTAAGTCAATTATGACTATATGACTTTGATCATCCAGGGGGCATCTTCATATGCCGCTCTTGGCATATTTTGTAATATGTATATTTTATCATTGCCTGGGAAACGTACTGGGATTATGTAATATGAATATGGAACATGTGTTTTTGAATGTAATGGAAAATTCTATTTTGAAATCTGCGATTTGTTTAATTTCAAGTGCTTCTAATAATAGATACCATTAACATAGCCGTATTTAGTCGCCGAAAGTTAATACTATAGATGACTTCAGCATCTATAGCACTTAGCTTTGGGCCTCTAGATAGAGGATGTTACGACTTGGTATCAGAGCATAGAGTTATGAAATACTTTAACTAAAAATGATTTTTGAAAACATAATCCTTAGGAATTAGAGTTAAGATCGGAGTATGGGAGAACGCTATAGTAACGTACTTGTATTTGCTATATATAAGTATATGCTTTATCTCCAGACTCCTATCTTTGTTAGGCTATTCTTCTGTATCTCAGAAGGCTTGAATACAGATATGGACGGAGGAAGAGGCAGAGTTAACCTAGGAGGAGACAACACCACCACAAATGGAAATGCCCGACCGAATTCTAAAAGAAGTCAAGGTCAGGCTCAGGCTAAGAATGTTGGTGCTGAGGTTCCCCAAGTGGACATAGGAGCCATGTATTAGTTTTTCATAAACATGATGCAAGCTGGGATCACAGCTGGAGTTGTTGGAGAAAATGCTACGGGAGGAGTTCAAGAAGCCCTAGTAGTCAATCAGTATGCTAACTTGAGTAGAGACTATACTAGGCTTGGAGGAAAGCCGTTTATCGGAACGAAGGATGCCATCGAAGTAGAAAACTGGCTGCTACATTGTAAGTGGATTTTTGCTGACCTAGGGCTCAATGATGATCAGAAAAGGAGACTTGCTTTAAGACAGCTTCAAGGAGCTACTCTGTTTTGGTGGTTTACTGTAACTGCTAGTGTGGATGAAGAGACTATGACGTGGGTGGAGTTTAGGAGGATGTTTCAAGAAAAGTTCATGTCAGTAATGGCGCAGTCAGTCTTGGTCAGGAAGTTTGCTGAGCTGGAACAAGGAGAAATGTCAGTTCTGGAATATGCTAGTAGATTCGAAGAGTTAGCCCGATATGGGCATGCCACTGTTGACACAGCGTTGAAAAGGAATGAAAAGTTTATTAGAGGTTTGAAGCCGGAGTTGGCTAGGGCTACTTTACCGCACATCAAAGATCCATGTGATGTGGTAGTAGAAATGGCGTTTGAGACGTGAAGAGATGTTAGCTTGTGTAGAGAAGAAGGAGGAGAAGGAGGTCGAGGTTGGACAGGGCCAAAAGGGAAAGTTTTTCCATAAGAAGAATGATCTAAAAGGAGGAGCAGCAAAGAAAGGAAAGTCTGAAGTGGTCTGCTATAAGTGTGATAAGAAAGGCCATTATGCTCATGAGTGCTGGATATGCAAAGTAAAGAAGGCTGCTGTGAAGAAAGGAATTAGGTGTTTTAACTATGATCAAATTGGGCGCTACAAGAACCAGTGCAAAGAGCCAGCTAAAGGAGAGAAAGGCCAAGTGTTTGCATTGGAACCTACTGCTTCAAAGCCGACAGTGCAGGAGAAGGAAAATACCGTGTTAGGTAGTTTGCTTTAGATTCACGGTATTTCTGGTAGTGTTTTATTTGATATTGGTGCATCGCATTCCATTATTTCTCGATGTTTGGTAGATAAACTTAACCTAGAACCCACATATATAGTTACTTCTTTAAGAGTTGCAAATCCGATAGGAGGGTATGCGACGCTTGGGATGAAGTGTGACCACTTAGAGTTTGATTTTCTAGGTTACACCTTTATTTGCAGTTTGCACGTATTTGACTTAGTAGGGTTCAGAATTATATTGGGAATGGATTGGTTAAGTAATTATGATGCTAGAATATTTTGCCTATATAGGAAAATATCACTTAGACACCCGGATTGTAATGATCGGATAGTTTACACCATAGAAAACCCTAGCTGTGAGGTGAATGCTTTGTTGGGTGTTATGGATTTGGAAGATGAGTTAAATCGATTTCCGTAGTTAGAGAATTCGTAGATATTTTTGAGCCGGTAGTTGGATTACCACCGAAACGAGCTGTTGAGTTTCAAATAGATTTGGTGCCTGGAGCAGAATCAGTAAGTAGGCCACCAAGTAGAATGACACCTACAGAGATGAAGGAGTTAAAGGCTCAGTTGGTGTATTTGGAAGGTAAAAGTTTTATTAAACCAAGTAGTTCGCCCTGGGCAGCAGTAGCAGTATTTGCTAAGAAGCCGGATGGATCGTTAAGGCTATGTATCGATTATCGTAAGTTGACCGAGAAAACAATAAAGAACCGGTATCCATTGCCTAGGATTGACTATTTGTTCGACCAATTGAGTGGGGCCAAGATATTCTCTCAGTTGGATCTAGCGACAAAATTTTATCAACTTCGAGTGGTAGAAGATGTTATACCTTTGACGGTGTTTAAAAAAAGGTATGAGTCATACGAATGGTTAATTATGCCATTCAGACTTACCAATGCGTCGGCATTCTTTGTGGATTTGATGAACTGGATTTTCCATGAGCACTTGGATAGGTTCATGTTGGTTTTTATAGATGATATACCGATATACTCTAAGGATGAGAAGGAGCATGAAGTTCATCTTAGGGTTGTGCTTGAGACACCGAGGCAGCATCAGCTAAAGGAAAAGTTTTCGTAGTGCCATTTTTGGAAGAAAGAAGTAAAGTTTCTTGGTGACGTGGTTTCAGAGAAAGGATTGTCAGTTGATCCAGAAAAGATCGATGCCGTTAATAATTGGAAGAGACCAGAAGCGATAACTGAGATAAGAAGTTTCCTTGGGTTGGCTGGGTATTATCGGAGGTTTACAAAGAATTTCTCGTGGATAGCTGCACCGATGACCAAGCTAACACGAAAGGATGTAAAATTTGTATGGACCGATAAGTGTGAGGAAGCATTTCAGAGCTTGAAGCACTTGTTGACCCATGCACCTGTGTTGGCAGTTCCGGAGGGGAATCAAGATTTAGTTGTTTATACTGATGCGTGTGGTACTAGGTTAGGAGATATACTAATGCAGAGGGGTAAAGTGATTGCCTACGCTTCTAGACAGCTTAGACCACATGAGGTTAGGTATCCAATGCATGACTTAGAGTTAGCTACAATTATATTTGCGTTGAAGCTATGGAGGCATTACCTTTTGGGAGAAAGGTTTGTGCTTTATACTAACATAAGTCGTTGAAGTACTTGTTCTCTCAGAAGGAGCTGAACATGAGACAACAGAGGTGGTTGGAGTTTTTAGCTGCTTATGATTTTGGAATAAAGCACACACCAGGGAAAGGCAACAAGGTTGCAAATGCGCTGAGTAGGAAGCATCAGAATGTGGTGTTAGCCATGATAGCAGAATGGAAAGACTTAGAAGCCTTGATAGCTTGCAGAGTACAGTGTAGATCCGAGGTTGGGTCTAGTGGGGGATCTGCTGTATTGTCTTGTTTCGAAGTCTGACCGGTATTGATTGAGAATATTTCTTCTAAACAGGAAGAGGATCCAGTGTTAGCTAAAAGGACCGGGAAATTAAAAGATGGAACAGAGAGTGATGACTTGAAAGATTTCAGTCTTGACCAAAATGGATGGTTGAGAAAGAAGGGTAGATTATGTGTTTCAAATGTGGGAGACATAAGAAAGAAAGTTCTGGAGGAAAGCCATCGTTCGAAGTTCATTGTCCACCTAGGAGGAACGAAAATGTATCAAGATATGAAGAGAAGTTTCTTCTAGGAAGGCATGAAGAGAGATGTTGGCTTATTGGTGAAACAGTGTTTGAACTGTCAGTAGGTGAAAGCCGAGCATCAGAAGCCAATTGGATTGCTTTAGCCATTGGATTTCCCAGTATGGAAGTGGGATTCTATTTCTATGGATTTCATAGACGGGTTGCCGAGATCTAATAGAGGGAATGAAAGTATATGGGTCATAGTGGAAAGATTGACCAAGAGTGCCCATTTCATTTCAGTTAAGTCAAATAGGACGACACTTGTATTGGCTAAGTTGTTTATGAAGAATGTGGTTAGACTTCACGAAATTCCTAGTAGTATTGTTAGTGATAGAGATTCCTTATTCACTAGCAAATTCTGGAAGAGTTTACAGGAAAGTTTAGGAACCAAGCTCAAGATGAGTACCGCTTACCATACGCAAACCGATGGGCGAACGAAAAGGGTTAACAAGATCTTAGAGGACTTGTTGCGAGCTTGTGTATTAGACATCGGGGGATCATGGGAAGACCACCTACACCTAGTCGAGTTTTCATATGACAATAGTTATCAGACTAGTATAAGGATGGCACTGTTTGAGGCTTTGTATGGAAGACCATGCAAATCCCCTGCATGTTGGTTAGAGACCGGAGACAGTTTGGTACTTGGTTCTGATTTGGTAAAAGAAGCAGTAGAAAAGATTGAGCTGATAAGGGCAAGAAGGAAGCTCAGTCTCGACAGAAAAGCTATGCAGATAGAAGACGAAAAATTTAGAGTTCTCTGTTGGAGACTATGTTTTCATCAAAGTATCGCCGATGAAAGGTGTTATCAGGTTTTGGAAGATATGGAAGTTAGCACCGAGGTTCGTAGTACCATTTCCTATTTTAGAAAGGATCGAGAAATTCACATATAAAATAGAGTTACTGAATAGTTGGGCAGGAATCCATGATGTTTTTCATGTTTCTCATCCGAGAAAATGTGTTAGGGATCCAGATACTACTATAGCACCAACTGTGTTAGAAGATTTAGAAGTGGAACCAGACATGAATATAGTTAGGAAGCCTATCCGAATAGTCCCGAGAGATGAGAAGAAGTTGAGGAACAAGACAGTCAGATTAGTGAAAGTCCAGTGGAGTGATGATGCTAGAGACTGTACTTGGTAACTAAGAGCAGGATTAGAGACACTTATCCTGATCTACTTGATGGTATGTTTTACCTTAATGTGTTCCTTATCATAATTTCGAGGACGAAATTCTTTAATGAGGGGAGATAGTAATACCCCATATTTTTAGTGACATTATTTAGTAAATTGGTTAGTTAAATTAAATTAAATAATGTGTTGATTAATGGATTGAGATTTGTGATTAAATTAAGGGGTAGCCGTGCAATATTAATGAATAGATAAATGAAGAAAAATAGACATAAGTGTTAGGAAATAAGTAAGGGGTAAAATAGGAAAATGATTGAACTTATACCCTAAACCCTTAGGAAACCAAACACACGTTCATTTCATTTTCTCAAGCAAAAATACTCTAAGGGCAGCCACCATTTTCAATCTTAAGAGAAGATAAACTAGGATTTTCAAGAGGAAGAAGTAAATCAACATAATCAAGATCAAATCTCACATCCTAATCACAAAAATAAGGTGAATAATGACTACATCTCACTTTTCTATATTCTTTCGATTTTAGATGAAATTTGAATTTATCTTGCATGATTTAGCCATGTTCTAGAAGAGAAAAATGTTTATATATACTTGTTGATGGTTTATGCACATTTATATTTGTTTTTGGATATATTTTGTAACGACCCTGTATTTTCAACCATTCGCATCCATTATAAGTGTATAGATAGACACTCATGCCGGAGTTGAATTGCTCAAAATACTGCGTTGTAAATAAAATTTGGCAAAACTCAGCATATACAATAAATAAAATAATTTCAGATCACAGACACAGACACAGAGTAATATATCAATAATGCAGCGGAAACAAAAGGATAGTAGTTCATGAAGCTACTATATATATAACAGAGTTAGACAAGGTACAACAGAAGTCTCGAATACAATAGATGTCTCAATACAATAATCAAATACAAGATCTGAATACATCACTGGAATCAACAGAATAACTGAAAGCAAGATCGATAGATGGCTGGATCTCCAAGCGAAGCTCCAACTCCAAAGGTGAGTCTCAAATGCTGTATCACTCAGTCTGACCCGAGCGTAAAGCAAAACACAAAACACTCGAGTCAGGATTAACATTCTTATATTCAATAAATCCAACTCAAGTGAAATATCAACTGGAATACAAGTAACTTAAAGGATGTTTGGGATAACCATCCTCTAAGGGTCCGTTAAACTATTTACTATGTAGTAATATTCGCTATTATAACAGTGTCTAAATAAGTAAAGTATAATCATATTGGAAAATAGCGTTAAGGGGATGGAGAACCTTAACGCGGTCGGATCTTAAAATCATAATCGTAGTAAAGCTCGATATGGTAGGTGACACGGCACAACTAGGCAATGCCAGGGTAGATATACCAATTACGCACACGGACTGATGGATACGCATAGCAGCCACTACCGTTCCACCTCGAACAACATTCCCAAATCAGAGGATGGCCATCTAGTCAAATCACAAGTATGAGTATAATATCGAAGAAATGTGTCCGAGAAGAGGTGCTACCTCACTGGTCCGAGATCGCTCCTGTTTTAGCCACCTTATGCAAACTCACGGGAGTTGGGTCCACGTAACATACCTTAAGAACGTCGCCACCATCCTACTTCATTCTGGAATCTCCACCGCGTACACGGTTGTCAAAGTGGTTTTCGGTATCGACAGAGAGTATGTCCATATCCGATCCCGGTCTCTTTACCAACCAATCGTTATTATAACCCGTGGTTATAACTTTTAAAAACAATACTTTACTTCAAAATAAAATATCATTTCAAACCATATCTTTATCAAAATAAAGATTAAATCAATTCCAAACCATTTCCATATATTTTAAATTTTCATATCATTTCAAAACTTCATTTCAAATCATTTTAATATAATAAAATATCATATCCTTACAAAACTTCATTTCAAATCATTTTAATAAAATAAAATATCCTATCAGTTCAAATCCAAATATTCAACTTTAAATACCTTTTAAATTCAAAGATATCGTTCATTTACTATCATTTCAAATCACCTTTAAATAGTTTATATTCCAATCAAAATAATTCATTTAAACCTTTTAAAAGTGTAATTATTATAATTTCAAATCAAGTATTCAATTTCCAAAGTTTCAAACCATTCTGAGTTCGTTTACTAAGTCAAAAACCCTAATTATTAAAATTTCAGCATTTCACAGCATTAAAAAACAACTGCTATAAGTTATATTTGAAAACATTTTTAATTCAGCAAAGACAGCACTTAAAACTGCTGTTAAAACTCAGTTTTAGTTGAATTATAGTTCAAAACAGAAAAGACAGCATTTCAGAAGTGCTGCGGTAGTTCAGATTTCAAAACAAGGGTTAAATTTGGTTTCAGCAAAGACTGCAGACCATTATAGCATTTCCAGAGAATGCTATAATAGACCTGAGTTCAATATTAGCCTATAAGTTCAATTACAGCAACTACAGCATTTCAGAAATGCTGTAATAGCTCTTCTTACACAAATTTAGTTCAAAACAGAATCTATAGCATTTCTGAATGCTATTAAAAGTTAATTTCAGGTGTTAGTGTATTTCCAGCAATTTAAATAACTTTAATTTAAAACACATAAACATTTAAAAAAAATCATATTTTAACATTTAAAATGTTCATTTACATATTATTTAACATATATCTTTTCACAATAAATTTCTTATAATCAAATCCAATTTCAACAATTTACTTAATAAATTTAAGTGTAAAAGTGTCTAATTCTTCACCTTTCAACTAATAAACTTAACACTTCAAATTTAAATTACCATTTCATAATTTAATTGAATTTCCAATTTTATTTAATTAACTTAAACCTTTAATTAAAACCAAATTTCACATTTCCAAGTCAAGTTATATTTTAAAAGATCACTTTTAAACATTCATTTATTTAACCACTTAAATTCATAGAAAAATCAATAATACTTTAATAAATCACTTAAATTCAAATTTAATCAAATTATCATATTTACCATTTCCAAATAAAATTTAATATCCATTTTATTTATACAACTTAAATATCATTTTTAACCAAATTCCAAATTTCCAACTTAAGTTATATTTCAAAAATCCAGTTAAACTATTCATTAATTATATTTTTAACACATAGAAAAATCATAATTTCTTTATTTTAAAACATTTAAAAATCTATTTAAATCAAATTTCATAAATTTATAATTTTTAAAATACTTAAAAATATCCAAAACACTTTATAAAATAACCACGGGCCTATATATAATTTTCTAACTTAGGTCAAGTGATACGGATATGTATCATTTCAATCCGCAGTTAAAAAAAGAAAAATCCGGGTTCTATCATTTCAAACCCGCAATCCCAAGTTAAAATAATTTAAATAAAAATCGTTCAGGCCTATCATTTCAGCCCATAACGATTTTTCCCTATTCTAAAGTCCGTTCGGGTATGTATCATTTCAACCCATAGTGATTCTAATCTACAGGGAACTTGCAGTGTGATAACAGATATAAATAACAGAATAACATTAAATAACAGTAACATATGATATAACAGGTGTAATAACAGGTGTGAACATCATATGATAATAATATAAGCATATATAACATGATAATATATTTCTACAGATTCGCAGGGTGTCAATTTACTAGTTATATAGGTACATATTGTCTGGTGAGAATAACTCACCTGTTTGTGCTGGAGATATCAAAACCAATGACACAATGGAAACAAAAGCACGATGACAAGACTACGGACTTGAGTGGAGAGCAAGATCCAAAGCTACAACTCATGTATTACAACCCAAAACATACATCAAAACAAACACAATTTCAACGCACTTGAAATGGAATAACTTTTAAACGAAAAGAGATTTGAATGTCAAATCTTTTGCCTTGTTTTCTACAATTCTTTGCATAGCCTAGGGGTTTATTTAGGTCAGGTTTGACATGACTTTGGCTCAGGTTTGATCATAGGAATGCATGACATAAGGGCTAGAACATGTGGAGGTAGTTACAACACAAGAATATCAAGAGACTAGGCAACATAGTGGAGTTTGGTTCAACTTTTGGCTCGGTCTATGGGTCAAATGGCTCGGCCATCATTTGGTACAGGTCTGGACAGTAGATGGAGGGGTGTGGGGAGGTCCGGAAAAGGTGGTGGTGGCGGCCTATAGTGGTGGCCAAGGTGGTGGATGAAGGTGGTGAAGTAATAGTGGTGACTAGTGCATTGTTGGAGTTTTTTTGACATTGTTTTGGGGTGTAGGCTCATCTAGATGGCCATGGCCTGATCTGGTCAGAGGGGATTGGAGGAGGAGCTGCTGCAGATGATGGTGGAAAAGGTTTTGGAGGTGGTGGCCGTGGCTATGGAGAAGAGGCCATGCAAATAGAAGAGGAAACAAGGCAAAAAAATGTGCAAAATTGAAGAAAAGTGAAAAGAGAGGAGGCCATTACCAAGGAACTTTGTAAGGCCGTGAAAAATGAATTGAGACACAAAAAAATTCGTGAAAAGTGAGTGATAACTCATGGCAAAAACTGAAGGAGTGGGCAGCAAAATTAATTAAAGTGAAGGTTATGGAAATGAAGAGTTTCGGAGATGAAAAGGCTTCGGTTTCAAAAGCAGTTTCAAACTCTTCATATATCCACTATTTCTTTTTAAATTTTTATATAACTGAAAAACATATATAAATTCAGTTAAAATACGAAAATATAACAAATAAAAAAAATATAAATAAATAAATATTAATTATAAATAATTAAATCAAGAAAATAGCAAAAATGGTCAACTAGGCTAGAAAATTTGAAAATAAATGTTATAAACTTTAGAAAATTCATATGAGCTTGTAATATATTTTTAAACATAAATAATAACATAAAATAAAAATACATTCACAAAATAAATATATAAAATTTAATTTAAATATAATTTTTAATGAAGAAAATAGCAGAAAATAAGAAAACAGCCTTTAAAAATAGGAAATCAACACAGTAAACATTGGAAAAATTCTATTATCAATTTAAAATATTTAAAAGTCAAAATATACATAATATAACATATTAAACATATAAAAATGAAATATGACAAATAAAATAAAATTTATACAATTTAAAATAACAAAATTGCAAAATAAACAATTTATACTCAAAATTGAAATGTACATATCTTTTGCAGTTTAACTCCGTTTTCAACGAAACAAAAAGCAGTGTTCAAGTTATTTCATCTATTTTCATAATAAAAGATAAAATTTGAGATTTTAAATAATTTGAATTTGAAGTTTAAAAGTCAAAGTTTGAACAGTTTGACCAGAAATTCACTTTACAGTAAAATATTCAAATTATACTAGTTTGAACTATAAATCACTTAATAATCAACATTTATATTTAAAAATGAAATGTTTGAAATAAAATAAGTCTAAAATAATTTAAAATAAAATAAAGTCAAATTTAAATAATATACAAAAATCTAGGGTTGTTACACTCTCCCCCACTCAAAACTTTTCGTCCCCGAAAAGGAACGAGGTACGGGAAAGCACATAAAAAGATAGAATGAATAGAATTAAGACAAGATGATAAGAAGATTGGAATTACACCTGATAACTTTTGTTATAGGTAAGTTTATCAAGATGGAGGTAATTAAATCAAGAGTACAAGCATGAAAGGAAAAAAAAATCCTCTAAAGTCTGAATCTCCCTTTCACTTGACCGACGGTCTATAAATGGAAAAACAGTGTTCAGATCCAGATGAGTAACAAAGATTATCAAGATTACAGAAAGATTTCTAAACAGAAAGATTATAGAAAGATGCTTATACCAGTCTGTAGCAAGATGATGGAAAATAAGGACAACCAAAAGATGGTTTGAAAAACAAAATAAGATAATAATTTGAAACCATAATGCTTTAAAATCATAACAATTTAGGGATGTTTATCATTTGGAAATCATACTACTAAAATCATAACACTTTGGAAATGTTATTCAAAAAAACATAATACTTAGAAAATCATAACACCTTTTAAAAATAATCTTCATTTAAACCATTTTAATTAAGGGTCAAATAATATTCATTTTAAAGTTGTAACATTTCTAAGTTCATTCAATTATAAAATTTCCAAAACATTGTTTTTTCAAAATAGCAACACTTATAAAATGCTACAGTAGATATATTAGTATTTCAAATTAGTTTAATTTCAGAAATATTTATTTGGATATCATTTAACTTATGACTTATTAAAACATACTTTTATGAATGGAATATCCCATTTCATAAATAGATATTCCTTTAATAAGTTACACTTAAAATTCCATTTGAAAACCAAATTCTCAATTATCAAGGTTTAGTGATGTTAAAATACATTTTAACTATTTAAATCATAATTATTCATTTTTCAAGACATATCTATTTCATAAATAAAATATTTATATAGCAAATATAACAATCAAATTTCTTTACACATTTATTCATTTAGACATTAATTAAACTATGAATTCAAGTTAAATAAACTTTATTACAAAATGTCCAATTCAAATGTATTTTATTTTATCTATTCAAAGATACATTATTTATTATACAACATATTCATTTCAGGAAATAACCTTTATTAAATTCCTAGGTTAGACTTAAGGTTCCATATTAAATCAAATTTGATTATTAAGTTATTTAAATAAAATCTCTTTAAATTCCTTTTTCACTATTTACCTCTGTTAATCTTTTATAACTAAAATTTAAGTGTATAACATTTATTATAACCACTCAAAATTTATTTATAAAATCCTTTCTATATTGTATATTATCCAATTTCATATTCAACTTCTGTGTAATTTAGGTAAGTTATATTGGAATGAAATTGTGTGTTATACAAATAAAACTTTCCAATTTAATTATCTCAAGTTTGAATCATTTATTCAAAAATTTTAATTTTTCTTTTTATAACTGAAATTATTCTTTAAGATGAAATGTAAGAATTAATTTTCCGGTTTCCTTCAAACCAGTTAGAGATAAATAAATATATGTACATAATATGTCAAATCAATTTAAATCATATATATATATATTATAAATCAAATCATATTTAGAAATTCAAATAAATTAAATCTTTCAAAACAAAGCTGTAGTAAGACTACAGAACGGTCTCTTCAGTTCAAAACTCGAAAATGAACGTCGATGATGCTGCAGTCATCACCGAAATTATTTTCCAGCGACAAAGAGAAGAGCACTTAATTTTTTAAAATTTAAAATCCTTTAGAGACAAATTTTTATTCGAAATTCTTTAAATAATATATCCTTTTAAAACTTGAAAACACAAGGTTTGAAACCATCGGAAACTTGAATTCTCAAATTCTTGATTCAAATTCATTTCAGTTCCCAAATCAATTTATAAACAACTATTTATAAATTCATTTGTAGAACAATAAATGATAAATCAAATATTATCATTTCAAATTATCAATTTAAATCAATTTATTAAGTTCCATAAATTTACTTATATATCAAAATTTTATTTCATTAACCAAATTTAAAATAATATTGTGTCAGTTTGTTCTGTCAAAGTGTTTTAGAAATCCTATCGATAGCGTTGATCAGACGAATCGATCGGAAACCCAATTCAACATCAACAACTCAAACAACACCATATATAAAACAAAACATAGATTTACAAGTACAATTCAAAATGTTTGGAGATAGTTTAGAAACAAAATACAAGATGGTTAAATAGAGTAGAGGGATGGGTAAGCTTAGATAAATCACGGACAACCTTAACCGGGTCAACCATGACTTAAAGAATAAGATCGATGTGGATTTTCTGGGATAAATCTACGTTCGATCTCAAGAGATAGAGTTTGGAATAACAAAAGATATTAGCATCTAAACCAAGGATGGATATAAATCTCTGGTGAATTGATGCAAATTTGTAAAGGAGTTTTCCCCTTTACCAGAAAATTAGAATATTGGCGAGACAGCCAATTCACTATAAAGATCATTCGAAGTGGAGTTATGTGATACTCCAAAATCAAAAGAAGATGAATAGTGAGGGACAAGAATGAATTTTGGAACCGCAGGGAACGTCCCGAAAATTCAAAGGAAATTCGAATCAAGAGGAAAAGATTCAAACTCGAACGAAAGTGATTCTGTAAATAAATCTACTCCATATGCTGAGTTTTGCCTCAAAGCCAAAGCTCTGATACCACATGTAACGACCCTGTATTTTCAACCATTCGCATCCATTATAAGTGTATAGGTAGACACTCA
Source organism: Allium fistulosum (assembly GCA_030737815.1). Lineage (NCBI taxonomy): Eukaryota > Viridiplantae > Streptophyta > Magnoliopsida > Asparagales > Amaryllidaceae > Allium > Allium fistulosum. The sequence goes on from CM060902.1 coordinate 156,225,190, forward strand.
TGCCGGAGTTGAATTGCTCAAAATACTGCGTTGTAAATAAAATTTGGCAAAACTCAGCATATACAATAAATAAAATAATTTCAGATCACAGACACAGAGTAATATATCAATAATGCAGCGGAAACAAAAGGATAGTAGTTCATGAAGCTACTATATATATAACAGAGTTAGACAAGGTACAACAGAAGTCTCGAATACAATAGATGTCTCAATACAATAATCAAATACAAGATCTGAATACATCACTGGAATCAACAGAATAACTGAAAGCAGGATCGATAGATGGCTGGATCTCCAAGCGAAGCTCCAACTCCAAAGGTGAGTCTCAAATGCTGTATCACTCAGTCTGACCCGAGCGTAAAGCAAAACACAAAACACTCGAGTCAGGATTAACATTCTTATATTCAATAAATCCAACTCAAGTGAAATATCAACTGGAATACAAGTAACTTAAAGGAAGTTTGGGATAACCATCCTCTAAGGGTCCGTTAAACTATTTACTATGTAGTAATATTCGCTATTAAAATAGTGTCTAAATAAGTAAAGTATAATCATATCAGAAAATAGCGTTAAGGGGATGGAGAACCTTAACGCGGTCGGATCTTAAAATCATAATCGTAGTAAAGCTCGATATGGTAGGTGACACGGCACAACTAGGCAATGCCAGGGTAGATATACCAATTACGCATGATGGATACGCATAGCAGCCACTACCGTTCCACCTCGAACAACATTCCCAAATCAGAGGATGGCCATCTAGTCAAATCACAAGTATGAGTATAATATCGAAGAAATGTGTCCGAGAAGAGGTGCTACCTCACTGGTCCGAGATCGCTCCTGTTTTAGCCACCTTATGCCAACTCACGGGAGTTGGGACCACGTAACATACCTTAAGAACGTCGCCACCATCCTACTTCATTCTGGAATCTCCACCGCGTACACGGTTGTCAAAGTGGTTTTCGGTATCGACAGAGAGTATGTCCATATCCGATCCCGGTCTCTTTACCAACCAATCGTTATTATAACCCGTGGTTATAACTTTTAAAAACAATACTTTACTTCAAAATAAAATATCATTTCAAACCATATCTTTATCAAAATAAAGATTAAATCAATTCCATACCATTTCCATATATTTTAAATTTTCATATCATTTCAAAACTTCATTTCAAATCATTTTAATATAATAAAATATCATATCCTTACAAAACTTCATTTCAAATCATTTTAATAAAATAAAATATCCTATCAGTTCAAATCCAAATATTCAACTTTAAATACCTTTTAAATTCAAAGATATCGTTCATTTACTATCATTTCAAATCACCTTTAAATAGTTTATATTCCAATCAAAATGATTCATTTAAACCTTTTAAAAGTGTAATTATTATAATTTCAAATCAAGTATTCAATTTCCAAAGTTTCAAACCATTCTGAGTTCGTTTACTAAGTCAAAAACCCTAATTATTAAAATTTCAGCATTTCACAGCATTTGAAAAAACTGCTATAAGTTATATTTGAAAACATTTTTAATTCAGCAAAGACAGCACTTAAAACTGCTGTTAAAACTCAGTTTTAGTTGAATTATAGTTCAAAACAGAAAAGACAGCATTTCAGAAGTGCTGCGGTAGTTCAGATTTCAAAACAAGGGTTAAATTTGGTTTCAGCAAAGACTGCAGACCATTATAGCATTTCCAGAGAATGCTATAATAGACCTGAGTTCAATATTAGCCTATAAGTTCAATTACAGCAACTACAGCATTTCAGAAATGCTGTAATAGCTCTTCTTACACAAATTTAGTTCAAAACAGAATCTATAGCATTTCTGAATGCTATTAAAAGTTAATTTCAGGTGTTAGTGTATTTCCAGCAATTTAAATAACTTTAATTAAAACACATAAACATTTAAAAAAAATCATATTTTAACATTTAAAATGTTCATTTACATATTATTTAACATATATCTTTTCACAATAAATTTCTTATAATCAAATCCAATTTCAACAATTTACTTAATAAATTTAAGTGTAAAAGTGTCTAATTCTTCACCTTTCAACTAATAAACTTAACACTTCAAATTTAAATTACCATTTCATAATTTAATTGAATTTCCAATTTTATTTAATTAACTTAAACCTTTAATTAAAACCAAATTTCACATTTCCAAGTCAAGTTATATTTTAAAAGATCACTTTTAAACATTCATTTATTTAACCACTTAAATTCATAGAAAAATCAATAATACTTTAATAAATCACTTAAATTCAAATTTAATCAAATTATCATATTTACCATTTCCAAATAAAATTTAATATCCATTTTATTTATACAACTTAAATATCATTTTTAACCAAATTCCAAATTTCCAACTTAAGTTATATTTCAAAAATCCAGTTAAACTATTCATTAATTATATTTTTAACACATAGAAAAATCATAATTTCTTTATTTTAAAACATTTAAAAATCTATTTAAATCAAATTTCATAAATTTATAATTTTTAAAATACTTAAAAATATCCAAAACACTTTATAAAATAACCACGGGCCTATATATAATTTTCTAACTTAGGTCAAGTGATACGGATATGTATCATTTCAATCCGCAGTTAAAAAAAGAAAAATCCGGGTTCTATCATTTCAAACCCGCAATCCCAAGTTAAAATAATTTAAATAAAAATCGTTCAGGCCTATCATTTCAGCCCATAACGATTTTTCCCTATTCTAAAGTCCGTTCGGGTATGTATCATTTCAACCCATAGTGATTCTAATCTACAGGGAACTTGCAGTGTGATAACAGATATAAATAACAGAATAACATTAAATAACAGTAACATATGATATAACAGGTGTAATAACAGGTGTGAACATCATATGATAATAATATAAGCATATATAACATGATAATATATTTCTACAGATTCGCAGGGTGTCAATTTACTAGTTATATAGGTACATATTGTCTGGTGAGAATAACTCACCTGTTTGTGCTGGAGATATCAAAACCAATGACACAATGGAAACAAAAGCACGATGACAAGACTACGGACTTGAGTGGAGAGCAAGATCCAAAGCTACAACTCATGTATTACAACCCAAAACATACATCAAAACAAACACAATTTCAACGCACTTGAAATGGAATAACTTTTAAACGAAAAGAGATTTGAATGTCAAATCTTTTGCCTTGTTTTCTACAATGCTTTGCATGGCCTAGGGGTTTATTTAGGTCAGGTTTGACATGACTTTGGCTCAGGTTTGATCATAGGAATGCATGGCATAAGGGCTAGAACATGTGGAGGTAGTTACAACACAAGAATATCAAGAGACTAGGCAACATAGTGGAGTTTGGTTCAACTTTTGGCTCGGTCTATGGGTCAAATGGCTCGGCCATCATTTGGTACAGGTCTGGACAGTAGATGGAGGGGTGTGGGGAGGTCCGGAAAAGGTGGTGGTGGCGGCCTATAGTGGTGGCCAAGGTGGTGGATGAAGGTGGTGAAGTAATAGTGGTGACTAGTGCATTGTTGGAGTTTTTTTGACATTGTTTTGGGGTGTAGGCTCATCTAGAATGGCCATGGCCTGATCTGGTCAGAGGGGATTGGAGGAGGAGCTGCTGCAGATGATGGTGGAAAAGGTTTTGGAGGTGGTGGCCGTGGCTATGGAGAAGAGGCCATGCAAATAGAAGAGGAAACAAGGCAAAAAAATGTGAAAAATTGAAGAAAAGTGAAAAGAGAGGAAGCCATTACCAAGGAACTTTGTAAGGCCGTGAAAAATGAATTGAGACACAAAAAAATTCGTGAAAAGTGAGTGATAACTCATGGCAAAAACTGAAGGAGTGGGCAGCAAAATTAATTAAAGTGAAGGTTATGGAAATGAAGAGTTTCGAAGATGAAAAGGCTTCGGTTTCAAAAGCAGTTTCAAACTCTTCATATATCCACTATTTCTTTTTAAATTTTTATATAACTGAAAAACATATATAAATTCAGTTAAAATACGAAAATATAACAAATAAAAAAAATATAAATAAATAAATATTAATTATAAATAATTAAATCAAGAAAACAGCAAAAATGGTCAACTAGGCTAGAAAATTTGAAAATAAATGTTATAAACTTTAGAAAATTCATATGAGCTTGTAATATATTTTTAAACATAAATAATAACATAAAATAAAAATACATTCACAAAATAAATATATAAAATTTAATTTAAATATAATTTTTAATGAAGAAAATAGCAGAAAATAAGAAAACAGCCTTTAAAAATAGGAAATCAACACAGTAAACATTGGAAAAATTCTATTATCAATTTAAAATATTTAAAAGTCAAAATATACATAATATAACATATTAAACATATAAAAATGAAATATGACAAATAAAATAAAATTTATACAATTTAAAATAACAAAATTGCAAAATAAACAATTTATACTCAAAATTGAAATGTACATATCTTTTGCAGTTTAACTCCGTTTTCAACGAAAAAAAAAGCAGTGTTCAAGTTATTTCATCTATTTTCATAATAAAAGATAAAATTTGAGATTTTAAATAATTTGAATTTGAAGTTTAAAAGTCAAAGTTTGAACAGTTTGACCAGAAATTCACTTTACAGTAAAATATTCAAATTATACTAGTTTAAACTATAAATCACTTAATAATCAACATTTATATTTAAAAATGAAATGTTTGAAATAAAATAAGTATAAAATAATTTAAAATAAAATAAAGTCAAATTTAAATAATATACAAAAATCTAGGGTTGTTACATATTTGATGTGAAAACCATATTTAATGACATCCAAATGCCTTGCGATTTCAGATATAGACCAAAAATGTTATTTTAGAGATGATTTTCAATTTTCATAATTTTCTGAATTAATGTGGATTTTATATTAATTTTCTAGTGTAGAAAATGATTTATTGGGTTATAACTTATTTACTGGTAAATTATAATTAATTTGGGTTTGAAATTTTTATATGTTAGAAAACACATGAAAAAGGATTTTTTGGATTTTTTGTAGAATTTTCAAAAGTGTTTTGATGAGTATATAAAATTATATAAGTTGTGGGACTTAAATGTTTTATATATTTAATTAAGGGAAGGGGTATTTTGCAAAGGATTAAAATTAATTAATTCTAAAATTTTGGCAGTACTTTTAGAAAATAAAAATTAGCAACTAGTAAGAGTTTGACAAACAAGGCAGGTTAGTTAAAAAGTTTAATTAAAAAGGGTTTAAATCAGAAATTCATGCCAAAAGCACGTTTCGTCTCTTTTGGTTTCGCCCAGGTTGCTTTCGACTAAGACCCTATGCCTCCTTCCACAAAATAATGCACATAGTATCAATATCTTGGTACACAGTGAATGGGACAAAAGCGGAAGGTATGAGTCAAAACCAAGGGGTTCCGAAAGGGTCAAAGCGCTTTTTTGTTTTAAATGAGAAAAGCGCCTTCTTGCTTTCAACCAAGTAGCTTTCGTCTTAGTTGACTACCGACTAGGTCAATTGATTTAAAGAAAGGTTTTAAGGTTGCGCCTTTGTTCTAAGAAATAGCTTTCGACTAAGTCTGCTTTTGACTAAGTCAACGGTTTTAAAGGTTGGTTTCGAAGTAGTTGCACCATTGTTTTTAAATAATAGCTTCCAACTACGTCGAAGCCTTTACTGCCACCTTCTACCTTTCGAAACAAAGCTTTCGAAGCGGTTGTTTTGTTTTATAAAAACCCCGCCGCTTCTCCTATGCTTTCAAAGAGGTGGTTTCAACACCATCACTTCCCTCCATAAATTATAGCTTTCGAAATGGTATGCTTTCGACCCCGTTTCTGTGACCCTTAGTGATTTTTAAACACTAACCCAAAGGTTTCGACTAGTTCAGTGTTGAATTATTTTGAAAGGTGTTTTCCACATGTTTTAAAATTGAACCTAGATGATTTCGAAGGGTTTAATGTTTCAATGCCTTCAAAGGTTTTAAAGAAAGGTTTCGAAGGAGTGGTTTCCTTATGTTTTCGAAAGCCTTTAAAAGAATGGTTTTGAATGGGTGGTTCCCCAATGGTTTTGAAAGGTTTAAAGGAATGGTTTTTCCAATGGTTTTAAATGGTTTAAAGGAAAGGTTTTCCTATGATTTTGAAAGGCAATGTTTAATGGTTTCAAAGAGGAATGTCTAAGGTTTTTAACTTTCGAAAGAGAAAGGAATTTCAATGGGTTCGAAAGGTTTATATGGATGGTTTTGAAAGGAAGATTTGGCCTTGCGGCCTAAAAGAAAGAAAGGGTTTTACATTCTTTCGAAAGGGGTACTTTCAATAGGATCGAAATGGGTACTTTCAAATGTTTAAAGGTTTTCATCAACAAAGATTTGAGTAAAGTATATATATAACATGGAAAGGTAATTTTGTGTAAAGCATAGAGTATAAATGTTTTCCTTGTTTAAGTTTGGTTTAAAAGGTTTTAAATCGATTTCAGATGAAAAGGTTTTCAAGGAAAATTATGGGAGGGTATCCCTAAGTAAATGACTCGAATATTAGAATACCAGATATGACTGGTACAGGGTGGCGCCCTATACATTAGCTATTGGCCCCGGCTAATTTAGTCCAAAATTCCAATGTGCAGAGCTTTGTCGCAGGTGAGACTAAAATTATGATTACACACAGAAAGGAATTTATGATTGTATACAGATAGGTTATTGGTGAGTCCGCAAAATCATTAGGATCAGGTGACCCTGGGAGATGTTAAGTTAGGGACAAACCGTCCAAAAGAGAAGTATTTAACATATAGTTAAGAACAGACAGTCTAGAAGAAAAGTGTCTAACAGACGTTAGATTATTTTGTTGTATTGTCTGGTAGGCCCGAGTCAGCCAAAGGTTAATAGTAAGCCTAACAAAACTATAGTGTTCGGACAAATAGTCCATTTGTTACCTGATATGTATGTTTATATAATGATGCTTTGCAGTTTTACCAGTTTTGGTTGCAGGATAAAGGTTTTCGAAAGAAATGATTTAAAAGGATATTAGTGAGGGGAAATCCGTTCTACTAAGTGATGTGGTCTCACTTAATATCAATTAACCAAGACGTATAATATTATTCACACCAGGCTTTATGTCTGAATCAAAGTTTATCTTTTCCCCTTAAACTCTCGGGTGCTCAAAATTTATTTGAGTAGGCTGAGGGTTGAGGTTCATCTGGTTTCAGTAGGATGACGAATAAAGCTACCAGAGGCGAGCAGGAGGCTAACAGATAGCTATTTAGGAGTTGTAGTTCTTTATTTTGTTATTTATTCAACTTTGTATGTACTAAGTCAATTATGACTATATGACTCTGATCATCCAAAGGGGCATCGTCATATGCCGCTCTTGACGTACTTTGTAATAATTATATTTTATCATTGCTTGGGAAACGTATTGGATTATGTAATATGAATATGGAACATGTGTTTTTGAAATGTAATGGAAAATTCTGTTTCAAAATATGTGATTTGTTTCATATTCAAGTACTTCTGATATTATAGATACCATTAACATAGCCGTATTTAGTCGTTGGAAGTTAATACTATAGATGAATACAGCATCTGTAGCGCTTAGCTTTTGGCCTATAGATAGGGGATTTACATGATTTTTCAAAGCAGAACTATTAAATGTGTTTTAAAATTGAAAAGGGTTTTGAGAATGTTAAATCAAACGATTTTTGGAAAATAGAAGTTATCTTTCTTAAAGGACATTTTAAGATATAGATATCTTAAAATAAAGTTTGAGAGTAAGATTTTCTTTGGACAGTTTGGGAATAAGTTATGATCTGTTTTATGATGATCAGAATAATCTTCTAAGTGAAAATCGAATGTTTGCTTAGGCAGATAGGATAGTGCACTTAGTAAATTATTCTCTTCTTCATTGTACAAATTGAAACAAGTTTAGATCCAAATGAATCCAAAGCAAGTGAATGATTTTGTTAAAAACTATTTGTCTATAAATAGTATTGTTTTAAGAAGAAATTTAGAAAAAGAAGAAATATTTTTATTAACTAGTTTGAGTGTCTCGGAAATGACCAAAAATGGGTAAGAGATGTGTTCGGATGGCAACCACTTCTCTTGAGTATTGTCCTTCTTAGTAAAGGGGTATATGACACTATTTGGTAGCACCAGTTTCTTGACATCATTTTGGAGTTACTCAGGCTATATGTATGCTTTCAAAAGGTTTTTGAAATAAAACCCAAGTATTGTGTTCTTGGATCTCTTAAAAGAAATAGATTTTAAAATAAATAGATATTTTTATTAAAAGGTAGATTAATAAATGAATTTTTAATTATGTTAAATTTAATAAGGAGATTTAATAAACTTTGTTTATTTAAAACCATGTCTTTTGATTTTAACATCTAGGATTTGAAGAATTAATTGATGTTATTAGGCCGTCTAATAGACATTTTTACTATAGAAGTGTCTAAGAAAAAGTAGAATTAAAAGTCAGATGTTTGTATATACTCTTAGGAGATAAAAGAATATTATATAAGTTAATAAATTTAAAAATTGATTCTTATGAAGCATGGTGGAGGGCAGAAAGTAGTTAGATAGTAAGAATCTTTAGATTAGTACGTAGGTTGTATGAAGATCATTTCTCTTTTTTTACATAGTTCTCGATCCTAGATTCGAGTATATGACTGAAGGTGTTTTACACCATTCTGAATAAGGATTTATCACTCGATTTTTGATGGCCTGCATTGGTGAGGGTTCTTACATGGAACCAAAAGTTGTATATCATAGTTTATGGAAATGTAAGGAGAACAAAGGTTTTTAATTAAGAGGCCCGATCAAAGTCCGCACTGTGAAGTCGAGTGAGTGATACTAATTCGGAAGTGAAGTATGTGTTCGAGTGGATTTTACACAGGAATGATCTGTGTACATCATACGGACTGATGAATAGTTTAAGTGTTTCTACGAATTAGGGTTGTGGTATAATTTCGAGGACAAAATTCTTTTAAAGTGGAAAGAGTGTAATGACCTAAAATTTTACAGCTTTAATTTGCGAATATTTAATAAATTTTTATATATTAAAATAATAGATTTTATAATTAAAATATAACTCTTTTTAAATAATAAGAAATGATGGTATAATAAATTTATGATGACCCAGGATTTTGCCACTTTGAAATAGGCTATTTAAATATATTTTATATAATCAATAAATGGATTTTTATTAGCAAATAAACCTATTTTAATTATTTAATAATGATGAAAAAATAGTTTTCAATTTTTTTTACCGATATAGATAGTTCAAATAATAATAGAAAATGTGACCGAAGAACGTTTTCTGAAATTTCGACTTTTTTGCACCAAAAAGTTGTTGGGAAATGTTGTGCATACTAGTGTACACATGCACACACTTACAAACTAGGGTTTGATAAAAAATTTCAAATAATATACATGTATACATACATGAATATTTATAATATATACATATACATTCATGATATGACAATTATGCATATTTATATATATAATATAACCTAGGTTAATACCTAAACATCACCCAATCACTAAACACCTAGGATAAGTACTTGCAAGTATGGTGGGAGGGGGTACTAGGGGGGAACGTGTATTATGGGGATGGTGGGAGGTATGGCAAGCATGTTTTCATGAGAAGTTTATTATTATTTTACACTAAAAGTCATTTTACTAAACTACCCCTCTCATTTCTATAAATACCTCCACATTCTCTTTATTTTTTCTTTGTTCATCTCCTTCCTATTTTCAAGTTCCTCAACTTCTTCCATTCATGGCTTCCATCTCTTTTTCCTAAGAGAAAAGTTAGTGCATATGCTCTAAAACCAAGTCTAAAATTACCTACATCCATATACATACACTACTCCACACAAAGCAAGCTCCATCTCCCCAAAAAATCTAAGGTCTGAGCCCATTTGTTGCTAGGCCGAGCCTAATGTACCCAAGGCCGAACCATATTTGCTTTCCCAATGTCCAAAAGTTGAGTTTATACAAGGAGAAGCTAGGTCCATTAGTCGATCGGAGATTTCGATAGCTTTGGTTTAAAGTTATACTTAGTTTTGTGGGTAAAGTTTCTCTTTTTGAATCAAGATACTAACCTTGAATTTGATGTATAAATGGTAGTAAATAATGATGCTTGGTTATGTAGTTATGATGTGAATTGGTTACGCTTGAGCTTGTTGGAAGTGTTGACGATTTAGTTGTGCATATGCATGTTATGTATGTTGTAGTTAAACTTGAAATTTGAAGTTAGTTAATGAATGAAAAGTTAGTATATTGTTATGATGTGAATGTATGATGGATATGGAGTTTAGTAAAGCTAGTTAATGTTAGAAAAGTTAGCACTTACTAACTTTAAGCGATATGGAAATTCCTTTTGTAAAAAGATGAAATTTGATTTTTGAAATTATAATTGTATTAAAGTTAAGATCTTTGTTTAAATTTCAAAAACATTTCTTTATGTTTTATAAGTAATAAGAGGTTCAAAGTTTAAGGTTTTAAAAGTTAGAAAGTAAAGTTCAAGTTTTGAAAATTACGGGTCCGTATAGCGACAATTGCTATACGCGTAGTTCGCAAAAACCAAACTATTTCCAAATCTGAAACTTGTTTCCACCTAGAAATGTTTTGAAAGGTGTTTTCAAACTCCATTATAAGTTTTAAAGTGTAAAAATAGAGTTTTGAAGTTAATTTTCTTAAAAACCAAGTTTTGAAATTATGGGTCCGCATAGCGATAGCCGCTATACGCGCAGTTCGAAAAATCTAACTATTTTTCTAATATGAACCTATTTTAACTTAAAATCTTTTTAGAAAATGTTTTCTAACTTTAATTTAGTAATTAGAGAACAATTATTTAATTATTAATTAGTTAATTAATTAATTAATAAAGGTAATTAGTACTTAATCATCTATTAATAATGGTTTTTAAACTTAAATGTTAATCAATTAAGTTAATCATGATTTGTTACTTAATTAAAGTTAATTATTATTTAATTATTAATTAAGGATTAATTCATTATTATTTAATTAATTATTTAAGATAATTATTAATTTAAAAAGGGGTTTTATTTAATTAATCTTCGATTAAAGTTAATTATGTTATAATAAGGTTTAATTAAGGTTTAATTACCTTTAATTAGAGTTTAATTACTACTTAACAAGGATTTGATTCCTATTTACAAGGGTCTTAATTTATTTTAAAATCGCTTTGAGTTTAATTAATCGGTTTTGTGTTAAACTATTTTTTTCTTTCAAATTTGTCTTTAAAACAAGGGATTTCTATGTCGCTTACCCTTAAGTAAACCCATATGATTAGGAAAAATAAATGACATCTATTAGCAGAACAAAACACCATTCTGCTATTACAATTAACTTGGACATTTACTTAAGTTGATTTATGGTTACGTGTTAATCCCTTGTATACCTATTGTTATGTGGTGCTATGTTAAACTGGATATGTAAAACCAAATTGAAAGCATCGTTATGGTCATTAAGCCTCCGTTTGATTTTGTGAGGATAAATGTTGGCATTTCATTGCTGCCTGGAGGGCAATGTTAGCATTGGGAAGTGATATATAAAAAGGTAAAACGTAGCCTCAAGCCTCATCAACCGGGAATGACTAAAACATGGGAGATGCAGCAGGGCTAAGTGGGTCGCTCCCAAGTAGGATATGATCATCCCTATCTAGAGTTGATATTACCTCTTATTTATATGCTTCGGGGCCCATTAAACAAGGGGTGATCATATTCGGTACTATCTAGTAAAGAGTAGGCCGGTCCTGTGTTGGTAGGGGCCGATTGGTTCGACCTCGATGTTATTTTATCTAGAAATGCACCATGACGGATGGTACCCAATAGCCTAGTCATTATATGGAATCCATTCTCCAATAACTACCGTACGGAGTTAGTTGTGCCTGACTATGTTGAAATGTGAGATGCAAGCATTTCAGCTATATTCATATTTTACTTTTACCCCTCAATGGATTTTCTATAGAAACGGTTTGATCATAGTAAGGTAAAAACCCATCCATGTTTATGTGCAGCATGGTCTTATGAGATGCCTTTTATTTAAAGGTTTTTAAGTTAAAGACTTATGCTTTACTCACACCAGACCCATGTCTGACTCGGAGTTTATTTTTTTCCTAAACTCTTGGGTGCTCAAATTTGAATGGGCAACCAAATAGTTTAGGTTTTTCCGCAGACTTAGTTTTGGAGGAGCTTGGAGCAGGTGGCTTTATTAATAGCTAGTTATTTTTCTTGTTTCTGCTGTATTATATGTATATTGTATCTATTGGAAGGGACAGACTGTTTTAACTGTCCTAGGGTAGAATTTGTATTAGTAAGACTCTGATGTAACATTTTTAAAATGACTTTGTAATATATTACATTGAGTAATATATATTGTTCCATTGTGTTGTGAGATTTTGTGTTGTTTAATTTCTTCTCTTCTTATCTTTCCTTTTCTTTTAGCCTCAATGGCCTGTCTTTTGGAGTAAGAAAGGCGGATTGTTACAGTTTAAGTCTTTATAAATTACATATTTACAATTAAAACCTTAGATCTTCTAATTGCGATATCTTTTGCATACGATCTCCGTCATTCAAGATTAGTTGAGTTGGGTTCATGGCGAGATTCTAGAATTTTACAATTTCATTTGCTCATTTCTAAGGCCATCTATGAAATTGCCTTAACTGGTTTCAAATTTTGCAAGCATTTAGATTTTAAAATACTAAATTGATATTTATTGGTATAATTATACCATTGAGATATGGCTGTATCCTTTATATCATTTTTTGGATGTCTTGGGTGATATATGTTTTGATTGATTATCCATCTATTAAAATTTTACATTGTCAGACGAGGAATATTTTGTGATAGCTGATTAATTAGTTGAAATTAAGTGTAAACATGCGACTTCGGATTAAATAATACTATTTAATAAATCCTTGGGTAATATTTATAGATTATTATAGTTGATAAATTACATTGAAATTAATGGGTAAGTTTTAATCAAGTTATTATTGATGAAGTTCTAGGGAAACTAATAAACAATCACGAAAAGTCTCAAAGTGGATTTGAGAATGTTATTATTATTTATCAACTAAAGTGGAATTTAGTAAATATTATTATTAACGATAGATTTTTATTATTTTTAAGTTATGCATTAATAACTGAATATAGAGGATTTGGGGATAAACTAACATTGTTTGAGATAAATGGTAATATTGAGCTTTTAGGAAATTTGAACGAGTATTGTTACTATTTTTAGGTAAACAACTATATGACTACTTTTATGAGTATTATTAGGAACAATATTTGTTATTTGGAGTAAATAGTAATTTAAAATATTTGCATAGATAATCAAGGAATGTTTTCAGAAATATTTTAGAGTTAAATCATTATTATTTTCGAGATAGATAACAATTGCATTTGAGTATTTAAAAAAGCGAAATATTATACATTTCTAAAATAGCTAATCTAGATTATTATTATTTTGGGTAGAAAAGAATCAAGTGATTTAAAATTTTTTAATGGAAAAGTCGTTGTCTGGGAAAAAACAATAATAATATGTTTTGAAAGAGATCAAGGACCACTAGCTCAACTAATTAATAATATGAGGCTCTAGACATGGGTTTTAGAGTTCATTGGTTCAAACCCCAAAGATATCAAAATGAGTGCTCCACTTAAATAAAGTACCCATCTTAGTATAAAAATTCTTTGAAAGTGAGAATTGTAATAATCACTATTCTTTTAGAGAAAATAGTAATATAACATTTTTAAGGCATTTAAAGTGAACTGGTATTATTATTTTTGGTAAATAACTATAAAGTGACATTTATATATGTGAAGTAAAATATTAATTTTAGGGTTAGTAAATAATAATCAAATAATTTATATTGTCCAAAATAAATTGATGATGTTTGAATAAATAATGATGGAACGATTCTACTGCATTAGGAATAAAGTATTATCATTCATTATTTTTTGTTTTATTGTGCGAGCCAATGTTTACCATTATGGGACATGCTATCTGCATAGGTACTTACTACTTGCGAATGTATACCTTTTTATATTTGCCATGTGGGGGAGGTGATTACTGTTTAGAGTAGGTAATTGTTGTTTATTGGTATTTACTTGGTTTTAGTTATATGTAGAGAGAGTTGTTAGTAATTACAATCTTTTGGCATGTGCGATTGTTGGTTTTTGCTAAAAGCGGTAATTATCATTTAATGTGTGGCTAGTGTTGTTATTATACATGGATTGGCGTGTTTACCTCTATGTTGAGCATTACTGTTAAAAAGTTTTGATTGGCATTATTTAAAATAGGGATCAGATGATTTTTTGTTGTGCTTATGTGTTGAAGTATTATTCCATATTTTGTATTATCATATTGTGGTTAATATGATAGATGTATCTATATTATAGTGTGGATGCGCAAAAAATGAATGTTATCATGTGCTAACATTTTTGACTGTATGTGTTAACCCGCCTTTTAGCAAGGCCGTGGACAGACGGATTTAACTTAAACAACTTCACAACTATCGAGACTAAAGTATGATGGGTTCGGTTTAAAATGATGATAGGTGGTTTGGCAGATGACGTTCGGCATTGGGATGGTTCGGCGTTAAAGGCTGTTCGGCATAGAGAGATCGTCGTTCGACATAGAGGGATCGTTCGGCACTGAACGAGTGCTCGGCATTAGAAGGATCGTTCGGCATAGAGGAATGTTCGACACTGGACGAGCGTTCGGCATAGAGAGATCGACGTTCGACATTGGATGGAGTGTTCGGCATAAATCTTGTTCGGCACTGGACGAGCGTTCGACATAGAGAGTTCGTCGTTCGACATTGGATGGAGCGCTCGGCATTAACCAACGTTCGGCATCTGGAGACGTTCGGCATTGGATGGATCATTCGGCATCAAGGAGCGTTCGGCATTGGATGGATCGTTCGGCATCAAGGAGCGTTCGGCATTGGATGGGTCGTTCGACATACCTCACCTCGCTCGACATTGCACCTCGCACCTCCATACCTCGCACCTCCATATCTTGGTACCTCGCACCTCCGCACCTCCATACCTCACACCTCCATACCTCGATACCTCGGTACCTCGCACCTCCCAACGTTCGGCATGAGGGGATCGTTCGGCGTTCACATCTTGTTCGGCATTCAGCGTTCGACATCTATGGTTCGGCATATGGAGACCACTCCATTTGGGCTGAGGTACTCGGCTGCCAGGCCCACCAGGGAAGTCCAACCCATCCTTGTCTATAAATAGAGAGGCAGGGGCACAGTAAAAGGGGATCTTCTTTCTGCTCTCTTACTTTCTCTTTTCTAAGGCTAAGGCAACTCTGCCATTTTGTAACTGTAATCGATTATTACAGCAATAAACAGCAAACTTCTGGAGTGGACGTAGGCCGGAGTTAGCCGAACCACTATAAAATCTGTTGTTCTTTATTGCTTTCATTTCAGTTTTAACTGTTCTTCACATTATTACTCTCTACATACATTCTATCTCTGAGCTGTGATTGGTATTTGGTGCTTTCATCTGGATTTGGGGGTTAGTGACCAATTTTGGCGCTAACACTTTGGTGCTTTCACTGAGAAATTGAAACACTTAGGAATTTTGGAGTTAGGAACTTGGATCTTAGAAAGCAATGGCTAGACCACCAACGAAGAGGCAAGCAGTGGAAAGGAGCAATCAGGAAGGAAGTCAAGCGGCATCTTCTGGAGCTGGGGAGGGTCATGCATCCATCTACATAACTCGGGACGAGATGCAAGTGATGATGAATTCTATGCAAGAGCAGATGATGAAACGGCAAGAGGAGATGATGCAGGCTCTTCTTAGGCAATTTGGACAACCAGGAACTGCAGTTGCTCAAGATCGTGGAGCTGGACCAGAGGAACTCAACCAACGGACAGATGGAGTGAATCAGCAGGGGGCAGCTCCCAATCAAAAAACAGTTAACAATCTAGATGGACCTAGACTCGGGGGCACACCCCCAGGTGATGCTGGACCAGTTCATGGAGGGATACCGGATAACGCTACGCGGCCTGGCATCGATAGGAATACAGGAGTACGTGATGAAGAATATGTGCCAGAATTTCCTCGGGGACTTGGGGGGCAGTCTAGATTGGTTGGAAACACTGGATTGGCTGACATTATCAGGCGGACTATTCGCGGAGGTCTGACAAACAGGGATTCAGAGGGAGTTAACAAAAGTCCGTTTACTCGGAACATCAGGACAGCTAGGAATCCGTCCGATTTCAAACTACCCACTCTGGAAGTATACAACGGGAAGACGGATCCCACCGACCACTTGATGAGGTACACTAGGCATATGGAAGTGCTGGGGGCGACGGAGGAGGTTATGGCCCGATGTTTCCCCCTGTACTTGACTAAAATTGCTGCTATGTGGTTTAGACAGCTGGAGGATGGATCCATTGGAACATGGGCAGAACTGGTGGACAAGTTCTTAAGTCAGTTTCGAGTTCACATAAAAAGGCCAAAGAACATGATGACGCTAACGTCAGTCAAACAGGGGACAGATGAATCGCTCAGGACATTCTTAACTCGATTTAATGCAGCAGTTGCTTCGGTGGATCGGCCAGATCCATCAATGGTTTTGATGGCTGCGGTATCAGGAGTCAGAGATAATTCGGATTTCAAAGTATCGTTGATACGGGACCCACCGTTGGATCTTGGGGAATTCTTTCATGAAGCTGAAAGATTTCTTCGACAAGAAGATGCATGTTTGGACATGAGGCCAAAGGAAGTAAACACGACTAAGGATGGAGAACTACCCGGCGAAAGCTCGGGTGGGGGCAAGGATAAAGGGAAAAGGAAGCGCTGGGGAGAACCAAAGTTCTCCACTTACACAGGATTGAACGCAACGTTGGAGCGGATTTTCTTAGATACTCGAGATCGCCTTCCCTATCGAAGGCCATCGAGGAGGGAACCCACAGAACGTGAAAGGGCATCAAGAAGGCACTGTCTCTTTCATGACCTGGACGGGCATGACACTAACGGCTGCCGACATCTAAAGGATATAATCGAGGAGCATATAAGGAATGGTCAGTTGCGACAGTATGTCGGAACTCGGAATGCGGCGGTGGAACAGGAGCAGGCACCGCCTACCTTGAACGACGAGGGCAGGAGGCCCAGGAATGGTGGCCGATTGGTCATCAACTAATTTTAATGGTTTGGAATAAGTAACAAACTCCGGGCAAACGGTTAAATCACTTACTCATGTACGGGGTCGGAGATAACCCTCAGGCATGCTCTGAGATGATGGCTTACCGACATGCCCGGGTTTGCGAAATCTGTTTTTTCCTTTGACTTGGACATTTGCTTTTTCTGGTTTGGTTTTGGAGTTTGGTTTGAACTCCCTGTTTTGCTCATTTTCTGGTTTGGATTCTGGTTTGGATGTTTGTTTTTTTGGTATGGATTTTTGATATGGGTTTCTGGTTTTCTATTTGGATTTGGATTTCGGATCGGATTTTGATTGGATTTTCTCTGGATTTTGGCTAAAAGGTCGTCGAGTATGGACTATGCTCGGCAAGGGTCCGGAGTGACCAGGATTCAGCTTAGGACTTAAGCCACGGCATTCTTCGATGTTCAGGGACACTGAACCATGAACACCATGGAATTACTTAGCGTAGGTCGTCAAGTGTGGATTGCGCTTGGCAGGAACCCGGAGAGGTTACGGATTTGGATATTGGCTATGAATGGCTAAGGATTCGGACAAGGACCCAGAGTGGTCCCGGATTTGGATATCGACCCGGAGAGGTCACGGATATGGTTATAGGTTATTGGATATGGATGGATTGGAACTCGGTAGTCGGGTTCAGATGGATGTGGAATTGGATAAGGACTTGGTAACTGGATAAGAATCAAACATCGACTCGGAACAGTCGCGGAAATGGATCAGGATATGGCCGTGGCACTCGGACAAGGTGGCTTGGTAATGGATTGGATTATGAATCGGAAAGTATGGATGTGGATAACATACATACTTGGGATATTGGACTTGAGGCTATTCAAAACACACCTTTCACAGCAAGGCATGTTTTGGGGGGAAAGTGTTAACCCGCCTTTTGGCAAGGCCGCGGACATACTTATTTAACTTAAACAACTTCACAACTATCGAGACTAAAGTATGATGGGTTCGGTTTAAAATGACGATAGGCGGTTTGGCAGATGACGTTCGGCATTGGGATGGTTCGGCGTTAAAGGCTGTTCGGCATAGAGAGATCGTCGTTCGACATAGAGGGATCGTTCGGCACTGAACGAGTGCTCGGCATTAGAAGGATCGTTCGGCATAGAGGAATGTTCGACACTGGACGAGCGTTCGGCATAGAGAGATCGACGTTCGGCATTGGATGGAGTGTTCGGCATAAATATTGTTCGGCACTGGACGAGCGTTCGACATAGAGAGTTCATCGTTCGGCATTGGATGGAGCGCTCGGCATTAACCAACGTTCGGCATCTGGAGACGTTCGGCATTGGATGGATCGTTCGGCATCAAGGAGCGTTTGGCATTGGATGGATCGTTCGGCATCAAGGAGCGTTCGGCATTGGATGGGTCGTTCGGCATACCTCACCTCGCTCGACATTGCACCTCGCACCTCCATACCTCGCACCTCCATATCTTGGTACCTCGCACCTCCGCACCTCCATACCTCGCACCTCCGTACCTCGATACCTCGGTACCTCGCACCTCCCAACGTTCGGCATGAGGGGATCGTTCGGCGTTCACATCTTGTACAGCATTCAGCGTTCTGCATCTATGGTTCGGCATATGGAGACCACTCCATTTGGGCTGAGGTACTCGGCTGCCAGGCCCACCAGGGAAGTCCAACCCATCCTTGTCTATAAATAGAGAGGCAGGGGCACAGTAAAAGGGGATCTTCTTTCTGCTCTCTTACTTTCTCTTTTCTAAGGCTAAGGCAACTCTGCCATTTTGTAGCTGTAATCGATTATTACAGCAATAAACAGCAAACTTCTGGAGTGGACGTAGGCCGGAGTTAGCCGAACCACTATAAAATCTGTTGTTCTTTACTGCTTTCATTTCAGTTTTAACTGTTCTTCACATTATTACTCTCTACATACATTCTATCTCTGAGCTGTGATTGGTATTTGGTGCTTTCATCTAGATTTGGGGGTTAGTGACCAATTTTGGCGCTAACAGTATGAGAAGAGCACGTCCAAGTATAAAAGTAGAATTAAGTGGGCTTGATCCCGAAAGGAGACATAGACGGTCTTTCTTTATGTAAAACTACTAGATTCTATGATTTAGGCCGAAATGCATAGCGTCACAGCATAGTCCAAACTAGTTGATAACTTTTTTCTTTCATTTTGTATTTTATACATGTATATGCCTATATATAGATTTCTCATGCTTGGAAGGTAGGACGAGAAGAATAGAATGAAGTGAGTCTATAACTAATGCTTTCAGGTTGCACGTTTATTTACATTTTCATCCTTGTTATTATGTTTCCTATGATAAAGAGAATAGGATTGTAACATTGATAGAGACAAATAATAGATGTGTTTTTTGTAACATTGGCCTTGTATGTTATATATTTGTTAGAAGTAATATTATTGCTTAATTCCCTTATGAGATTAGTAAATTATACAGTTGTTTTAAATCTTTCATCCAACGAACCACTTTTTCTAACATTTGAGATTAGTGCGCAAGCATAAATGGCGTTTAGAACTACTTTTAGACGTTAGGAATGGTAGGGCATTACACGTGGTATCAAATCTTGTGTTTAGTGAACACTTAAGCCTATGGGTATGTTTAACCAGTTTATAGCAAAACACCTTAGATTGGATTAAACTAGGATGAGAGAGCATACTTGTTGATTTTTTTATGCTTTGGGTGTGTAAATATATATTTATGAAATGTACTTATAACCACCATCAGCCCACCTTAAGATGATGTTTGTTTATTGTGACAGATGTGTGGAAAATAGGTGTCATAGAAGTAGGGTAGGATAGACACTTATAAAAAGGGCTGAATGCATGTTAAAAATCTGATTAATATACTTTTAATGTTATGAGGAGCAACTAAATCTGGAAACTCAATATACAAATTTGCTTTTAAATTTCGTAAAGTGTTGAATAAAAAGTATTTTCCTGGAAATTTATATAAAATAAATAAAAGTATACATTATTGATTTTGAAGATATTTTATTAAAGGGAAAGCGTATACTTTTGAATTAAAATGGAGATATATGTATATTTTTGGATTTAAAATTATTTATTGAAATTTGGTGTGAGGTAAAATTAAAACATTTAACTTATGCAAACGATATTTTAGTTAGGGGGTATTTTTGGAAAAAAGAGAATTAGTTGTAAAATATATCTAAAGCATATTGCGAAGGAATATTAGTGAAATATTTTGAAAATATTTTGATTGGTTAATATTTTGTTTAAAAATTGTTTTTAGTTTGAAAATATTCTTTTGGAAAGCATTTTGTGAAAATTAAAAATTTTGAAAATATTTTGTTATTTTTTAAGATATACTTTGGTGAAAACTTTGTTGGGAGGTAAAGAGAGAAGTACTTTTATTTAAAGATTGTTTTGTAAGAAATATTTTTGATTCAAGAAATGTTTATCTCAAACGTTTTGGAGGAAAAATATCCTATTTTGAAATTTTTTTGGTCGGCATATTTTATCAAGAATAATATTCAAGAAAGTATTTTGATTATTGAAACATATTTATTCAAAAGAGTATGTGGGGAACATTTTGTTAAAAGAATGATAACTTTCATTTGAGATATATTTTCGTAAAAATATGTCAAGTCTAGGAGAATGTTGGTTGAAATTGTTTTAATTTGAAATGCATTTTTTTGTAAGAAAAAGTTTTGGAGAAAAACCATTTTTGGGTGGAAATATTTTGGTTGAAATTTTTTAAATTTGAAAAGTGTTTTATGTGAAAAAATTCTGAAAATATTCCTTAGGGAAGTTATGTTATAAAATATCTGTTTTGAGAATGCATTGTCAGGAAGATATTTTATTTGTAAATGAGTAATCTAGTTTGGGAATATATAGTTGGAAAAAATAAGATAATTGGTTTGAGAAATAAAACTTTGAAAATAGAAATATATGGTTAAGGAATATTTAATTAGAATTGTTTTATTGGAAAGATATTTTGTTCGAGGGATGAGGTAAAGTTAAATAATTTGATAGAAAATATATTCTTATTTTAGAGATATTTTAGTGAATTATTTTTGCCGACAATGCTATTAATATAGACACCACATGAGGTAAATAATTATATTTTTCTCCAAAATGTATTTCTAGTGAGTTATTATTAACTTCAAGATTAAAATAATAAGAGCATTTTTAATGAATTTGAATATGATTATGGTTACTTATAAGATTCAATGAGTTATTTTTAAATACTTTTTATGAAATGGAAAGGAATTTAATAAATAATACCAATAAATTTTTTAGATACGATAACCATAACGGATTTTCAAGAGTTTAGAGTAAATTATTACTACTTTTGGAGCAAAAAGTAAAAATACAATTTTGAATGGATCATTTTCATGAGTTAATAATAACAAGATTATTTTGAGAATCGATAATTTTTGGGTTTAAAATGATAAAGAGATTTCGTAATCCCAAACCAGCGACGATAGTTATCGAAGTTCATCATTTTGAGTTGTATATGCTACTACTATTGGATATATGTTGGGTGGCATAGGGCGGGGGGCGAGAGGAGGTGTAAGTTTTGGGTTAGCCCAACATCCATTATGATGAGATAGCCTTTATGCCTATTGTGTGTGACTTTCTCTAATGAGTTATATGGACATCTATTTAGTCCACTACAATAGGATATGGGTGATGCGTTTTGATTATTTCACTTATGGTAATAAGGCAGGGATATTTAATCCTAACTTGAAAATTTAGTTTTTCTTGACCATTATCATTTACTTGATTTGTTGGCTTGCCTCCTTTGCTTGTGTTGTTTGCATTATCTTTAAAATTATCGAGTGTTTACTTACTTATGTTGGTTGATCATTCATTTATGTTTTACGTTTCATTATTGTTGAATGGATAATCTAGTTATATTGTTGCTTTGCTTTGATTGATTTTTTTGTTTTTTTCCTTTTATGTTCCATCATGTTGATTGCCTTGTACGTTGTGGTATATTTTGGACGATTGACTGATGTTATGGGCATTTTCACCCAGAAGGTCCCTGCCCAGTGAAGCAGGTTAACATGAAGGCAAGAGAATTAAAAAGCTGCAAGGGAAGAAAAGTGAGTGTAGGGTAGACGAAAGGAACAAGGCACACTTGCTCTGCTCGATGGGAACATGAGAATAAGCCTGATCCAGGGTTGAGTTACTCTACCTAGAAGAATTGCCAACAAAGCTTTGCTCGGTGGAAAAATACATTGGGAAAGAACTCCCATCCAGTAATCCTAACACCGAACAGGAATCCCTGTTTAGGAGGATAAACACCGGACAAGAATTCTTGTCCACTGTAAGATTCAACTGGACAAGATATTATGGTCGGTACCGAACACATAGAACAGAATATCTTATCCAATGCAAGATATTACCCGACAAGATATTTTGATTGGTGTGGCATACATCAAACAGAATATCTTGTCTGACACACATTTAGCACTAAACAAGGAAGGAGTTGAATTATGCCAAACCAAGATCATGTATTATGGAACACGTCCAAGAAAATGACTACATCCATCCGCCGAACTGATTAACCCCGAACAGAGCCATTTCAGCCAAACTAAACAAGTTATTTATGGAATGAAATCAAATATATATGGAAATTTCCGATTGTATATTTTATATATGGAAATAACCAAACCAAACAAGTTATAGA
The DNA here is from genome assembly GCA_030737815.1 of Allium fistulosum. Taxonomy (NCBI): domain Eukaryota; kingdom Viridiplantae; phylum Streptophyta; class Magnoliopsida; order Asparagales; family Amaryllidaceae; genus Allium; species Allium fistulosum. The sequence goes on from CM060902.1 coordinate 156,248,022, forward strand.
GGAAAATTGCCTGATTTTCTGGAAAGACCCCTTTAACTGTTCACTCTTATAAATACCTAAGCATCCAGCAGCCACGGGGACAATTTATTGGAACCTTTAGATTCTGCTGGATAGAGCTTTTGGATTTCAATATTTAACAATAATCATTGTACTTTACATATAAATACTTGCAAAAGCTAAAATATAAGAAAGATTATAAAAATGAATAGTGGACATAGGCCCTTTATGGTTGAACCACTATAAATCTTTATGTACTTTACTTTTATCGCATTCTGTTCTTACTGAATTCTCCGTCATAAATTCAATTAGAGGCGTTTTTCCACTTTTCATGCAAATATTTTTTGTGCTTTCACCGAGAACACTTTTTCAGCATGCTTCCTAATTCTAAGAGCATGACTGGTGGTACTTGCGGGAATGCTAACCAAGCCGCTCCCAATCTAGAAAACCATTCATCCAATACTCCAGACCAGACACCATCCTTAGGGGTGACTTAGACAGAGTTGTAATAGATCTTGACACTTATTTCGCTACCCAAGAACAAGCTATTATGGACCAAATCATGACACTCTTGGGGCAGACACAACCAACCGCACACAATAGTGAAGTAAGGAGGAGAATCCAGTCCTAGGGATCCAGAAGGCGAAGGAAGATATGCTCTTTAGCTTGATCAAGCGCTTGAGGATTGGTTTGTGTAACATCCCCTATTCAGAGGCCCAAAACTAACTACTATGGATGCTGCAGTCATCCATAGTTATTAATTCTCGATGACCAAATACGGTAATATTAGATACATTGATATACCAGAAACACAAGAATATGAAAAAATTTAAATTCAATTTAAAACAAATTTCTTATTTCATTACAAATAGCATTTCAGATTCATTACATAACCCCAATTTTGTAAACCACGTTCGGAGAAATATAGTTATTAAAAATTACGCCAAGAGCGTCATATGAAAATGCCCCATGGTTGATCAAAGTCTAAATATAGGCACTAAGTAACTTTTCCATTCCATCCAATTACATAGCGTAATCAAATAGAAAGAACTCCTAATAGCTAGCTTGCCTCCTGCATGTCTCCGAAAGCTTATTCGTCTAAAGGAGAACCTGAAAACCTTAACTCTCAAACTACTTAAAATCAATTGAGCACCCAAGAGTTTAAGGGGGAAATATAAACTTCGAGTCATACAAAAAGTCTGGTATGAATAATAACCTACCATCTCAAACCATATAGATATCTAGTGAGACCACGTCGCTTAATCGAACGGGTTTTCCCCTCACTAGTGTCTTAACCCAATTTATAATACCATATACTGTGCACCTGCATCCACAATGGCTAAGACATAACATAATAAAATGTATCATGATGATATGTAAACATGCAATATGCTCTAGATTTCTCATCCCCATCCATTCGACTATCTGTCTCATGTTATAGTTTCAAAGGGTCACTATTAAACTATTAGTTTTCATGGGCTAACTAACAACCTGTTCTAAGATTACGGACAATCTGTCTGGTTTCATAGTTTTTATGGAATCACTAAGAACCTATTGGTGTCTATCAATAACGTCATCTAATCATAGTTTTCATGGGTCACTATGAACCTATTGGATTCCCCAATAACTTCTCTAATGTCATAGTTTTCATGGGCCAAGTATGAACCTATTGGATTCTCCAATAACATCTCTTATGTCATAGTTTTCATGGGCGGACTATGAACCTATTGATCTCTATCACCAACCTGTTACAAACATAGTTTTCATGGGATTATTAAGAACCTATTGGCCCCTTCCAATAACAATTTCCATAACATAGTTTTCATGGGATTACTAAGAACCTATTGGCCCCTGCCAATAACAATTTCCATAACATAGTTTTTATAGGCTTACTAAAAACCTGTCTAAACCAATAATCTTTTGATAAGTCTTGGGCATCCTATATTCTGGTTTGTCTGACCTCCTGGATGAAATTCTACTCACACAGGAGCTAATTCAATGTATATTCATTACTGGGTCAACCTAGCCTGTTATTCAGCCCTTAACATCCCAAAATGCAGTTATGGGTTAATAATGAAGTGAATATGATTACACAAGCATACATGATAACTTATAAAATACCACAACAACATAAACATCCATGGTTTAATTCCTTGTAATCATTTTCAAATAAAATATGATTAATACCCTTAACCCATTATTTTTAGCAAGGAAAGCTTCATCTAAAAATTCAAGGTTAAATGCCATTTCGAAACCCTTTTATATTGCCATATGTTTACTTCTAAAAATGAGTTAGGGTTCTTTAATTAGAAAACTAAGGCTTTCAATTATATCCTTTGTATTATTACTTAAAACCTTGGACATTCTCTTTCGAAACCATCCATCATATCTTTCGAACACTTGGAAACATACCTTTCGAAACACTTAAAAACATACCTTTCGAAACACTCAAAAACATACCTTTTGAAAGCATTGGAGTTCAAGTGAGAATTTATGGAAGCATAACTTGTAAACTAACTAAAAGTATGACTTTCGATACCATTGATTGAAAACAAAAAAAAATTTAAAGTATAAAAGGGAACACTTTTGAAAACTACCCTTTCAAAAACATTGGGGAGGGCAGCTTTAATGGTAGCGGAGGGGTATCAGTTCAAAACCTACCTTCCTCACTTATTGGCCTTAGGGTTATAAAAGCGGCTTCTAACTAAGGCAGAAATATAGATGCGGTAGCATGGGTAGCGATGGGGTTCAAAAGCGGTAACCCTTTCGAAAGCTTACTTTTAGAATACGGGCGGGCCAATGGTTTCAAAAGCAAGTAAAAGCGGCTTCGACCCTTTCGCAAGCATACCTTCGACACCATTCTTTCCTTTCGCCTTTCTCCAATACACCACGTACCAAACGCTTGATACCATGTACATTGGTTTCAAATGAGTGCAAAAGGTTATAAATGGGAGTATGATGGCGAAAGCAAGCATGGTAAGTGTCGAAGTTGTAATTCACTATAAAACTGATTTTATGCTTTTTTAAGTAATTTCGTTTTACCTAACCCTTATTTTTTCTATTGGATAACAAAACCTTTATAAAATTACTTTCAGAATTTTTTGCCATATGTAATCCCCAATTCTCCAATATTTAATTAAAATTATTAACTAACCCCTTGTAGTTAATTAATCATTAAATACTAATCTTTCTAATTAAATCCAAAACTTATTCAAATCTCTTGAGAAAAATCTCAAAAATTCACATAAATATCAAAATGATAACATCTTTATCAAATAAAGTTTCAGCCTATAGGCCTGTCAACGAATACTTTCGGATGCAGATAGTGTCATATTTGCATCTGCATCCTAAATCGTTTTCGGATTTCAGATATCCGCATCCGCGGATACGGACGGATATCGGATAATTATCCTATCCGCTAACGACCGATAAATTAAGAAATATAAATAGAAAATTTTAGTTTAACATAAATATTTTTCAATACCATTGATTATAAAAGTGTTAAAAATAAACAAATATCAAAATAATAAATAACTTTGAGCAGTTAATATGTGTTAAGTGCATATAATATAAATTACTAACATAATAAAACAATAAATAAATATCTTTTATTGTACTAAAATACACATAATTTAAACCATAATCTTAGCAAAAACTGGACAGATAATTTTCGGATCGGATGTCTTCGTATCCGCATCCATTTTTTCGGATATCAGATATTTATCCGCTTTTCGGATATGGATGCGGATGGATTTTGAAATGCCCCAAAAATTTTGAGGGAAAAATTAAAACAATTCAGTTTAAAAAAATAATAATATATAAATATATATATATATTGGATCAAATGTTGATGGAGTTTCTGAATTGAATGTTGTGCAGGGATATCTGTGCACATGCACACTGGAAATGGCACAAGGAAGAGATTTAAAAAAATTTCTAAAAAAAATAAATTAAATATAATAATGATGATAATAAAACAAATAAACAAAGGAGGGAAGCATTTCAGATATAATCTTGAAATGTGAATCATTGATCAAATTAAATATTTAAATAAAGGGGTAAATTCTTTATTTAAGGCATTGGAATGTAACCAAAACATAACCTAAGTTAAAAATGAAATATGTGCTTAGACATATTTTCTGTGAAACAGGGAAAAATTAAATAAGATAAATAATTATATACCTATACACATGTATATTTTTTGTGAGAAGAAATATATTGAAACTGAGCAGGAAAATAATGATAACATTAAAATAGCATGAAATATAAAATAAGTAAGCATATTATGTATGGGCAAAAATAGGAAAATGGGGATTCCCATAAATAAACAAATATACTTGGTCTCACCTTTAACATGATTTAGGTAGACTGGACATTTTCTGAAAAAGTAGGAAAAAGAAAATGTTGCCTTTAACAAAAGAAATATGGTCGGGGTAATTGAAAATGGGAATGTTAAAAATATAAATGCAAAATGCATGACATTGGTCAAGACAAAAATGGAAATTTGTTTGATAAAACCCTAGTAAAATGCTTATAAATGAGTAGTTGTAGCCAGGGGAAGCACTTTACCCGAAATACTTAAAAATAAGAAAGAAAACATTTAGAGGAGAAGGAGAAAATATTGCTCAGGGATTTTCTGGATTAACTAGAAGGAGATACTTAGGTGAGTAACCTCACCAAATTCATGGCATTAAGACCTGAGATGAGGCAGCCCATTTTAATGTTGTTATTTTTATTTTTGTTGAATATGGTTTTATCAATGTTCTTTGGATGCTTTTGGATCTGTCATGACTTTATTATGGATGTCTTGGATGATCTTTGATCTATTGTGATGTTTGTCTTTGGATGTGCAACTTACTGTTTCATTACACCCAGAAAAGTTAAAGCATAAAACCTTAGAATCAAGGCAGGAATACTCATAACTAATCTGGATCTATGGCATGAAACATTTTAATATGAGAAAACATTATGAGCTGCATTATACTATGTATAAGTGCTGAGGCTCAGAACAGTGTATTAGGGGTGTACTTGAGTGCTGAACCCCTGATAAAAAAAAAGAAAAAAAAGATGATAAAACTCACAAGTTAAAATTACGGTTAAGCTAGATTGTGAATCTGGTTCAATCATAGTTACTTGCAGATCAAAATAAAACCCAACATGCCATATCTCTATTTATAGTTGTAAAGATTCTTGTATGGATCTAAGACCCAGATATCTCTTGGCAACATCATTAAAAATAATTATTAATTTATTTCTGGAAATTATGCTTACAAGGTGTATGGGATGTTTTCATGTATGCAGTAGCATTTTTCATCTAAATATCTGGTGATAAAAATCAAACAAATGCTTCTAGTAGATAAACTAGTGATAATGAGCCAAGAAGGCTACTGGAATGCTTGTTATATTTGAAGTATGCAAGTTGGCACATGGTTTGTTTAAGCCCTGAGATCTTTGTGCAATAATGTGAATTAATTTATTGCAATGTGTCCCAGTGATTCCTTAATAGCAGACGAGGCTGAAACATAAATTGACATGTATATACTCATAGGTAACTCCTAAACCAGGAAGCAAAAGATATGAGTGTTACTCAGATTTGTTGAAATGGAAACATGGTTACTCCAGAGCATCTAAGTACTGGAGATTGATGTGAATGATTGTATGATTGTGTAATTAGTTGACTTATAAAGTTATTACACTTGCATGATAGTCTAACCTGTAACATAGAATATAGATGTTTTGATAAGTTACTCAAGTAACTGGCTAAAACTTATGCATCATTCAATTGCTTAATATCATGAATATAATGAAGTTATTCATACCAGATCATAGATCTGACCCTTGTTTGCTCATGGCATATGGGGGTGTCTCATTTTAAAAATGAGGTAGTCACTAATGCTCTTTCAGGTAATGCTGGAATTAAGTAGAAAATGAAGTTATGGCTAAGGAGAAGGAGTGAATGAACATGCTAGCTAGTTTTAATAAGAGCCTATGATGATTTTATTTGCATGTATTCCTGAGAGAATTATGTTTGAATATGTAATGAATTGCCTTGTTTGATTAAATCAGTTGTTGTCAGTTGACTTTTGTTATGTGGTAAAGTTTGAAAATCTGAGGAAGAAGTGTATTTACATTTAAGTAATCTTTATACAGAATTAATAACCTGATGTAGCCAGGTTTGAATCATTTAAAGACACTAAGCTTTGAATGTAAAAACCTGATTTCAAATTTGTAGTATATTTCAGACACTTAATTGTTTTAATTAAGGTATTTTGCAAAAGAACTCAAGCTCATTTGTATGTGTTACTTTAAGAAATGAATTTTTCTGAAGAAAGCTTTTAGCACTTGGCAACTGAATAACATTTCAATTACCTTAATCAAGTGTTTGGTTAGCACAGCCATATGGTTCAACCAGCTTCAAAAGAATGGGATCTTGGTTGAGCATGTTGGTCTGTAATTTGAGAACTAAAAGTGTTTTACATCCTTTTGTTAAAAGTTATGTTAAAATCTCCTTCAAATGTTAAATGGTAAACATGTATTTTAAAACAGATTGGTATTATTATTTCAGAAAGAATCTTGAATCCAAAATCTGGTTCACTTGAAACAAAATGGTTGTTCTTTTTTAAAAAAAAACACTTATAAAATCCAGAACCTTTATTATAGGAAACTTAGATACCAGTAACATAAGAACTACCTATGTTATGTCAAACTGTAGGAGTAAAGAATAAGAGAGGCTTCAAAGGATATAGATAAATTGAAAATGATAAACGCAGATATCATTTTCTGATACTTAGGCAAATAACAATCATTTAAGCTATGCAAGAATAAACAAATAAATGAACTCTTATGTTCTAAGATATTCTGAAACATGGTTAACATAATCAGATCCAAGTATGAATAATTATGTAATGTAAATGTCCAAGAACATGGGAATTCAAATTATGAGTAAATCCATTTCAAATTCAAATCAGACAGACTAGCTCTTGTCAAAATAATAACAATAACAATAATAATAAAACTCTGATTTTAAACAAGAGGAACACATATATCATCATATGTATGTGTATATTTCTATGACTGAACTGATATGTTTATATTGGTAGAAAATTTAAATCCAGAGCACATTGTTTGAAAAGAAAAATGACCCTGAGAAATTTAAACTAAGTTCAATTGAGCAAGAAAAAAAATCCTTATGAAATTAAGGTAAAATTGGAGGGTCATTTCATTTTGGTATCAGAGCTAATGTATGTATTAATTACTAAGTATCATAGGAATGTATTATGTCTGTTTGTTTTGGATGAAATAAATTTAGATAGGAAAATATTAGCTATAGAAAATATTCAGAGTGTACTAATACCCTCTGCCCAATACTTAGTGACCAGACCATGGTAGGAAGAGGATCTCATCACAATGCAGGACCCAGTGCACCACAAATGCTTGATATGCTAGAATTTGTAAGGGTTTTAAGAGATGGAATTGGGCATAGGCCTAAGAACCCACATGAGGAGCTTTCAAAACTACTGAAGACTTACACCAATTTGGGAGGCAGAAGTTTTGAAGGAACTGAGACTGTGATGGAAATTCAAGCATGGTTAAGAACACTGGATAGAATTTTCAATGACATGCAGCTAGATGATCAGAGGAAGAGGCAAGTAGCTTCAAGACAACTGAAAGGAGTAGCTTTAAGCTGGTGGGAGGTGATCATAGCTGGAAGAAATGAAAATGAAATCACTTGGAATCAGTTCAAGGAGATGTTGGAGGCAAGATTTGTACCAGCATCAACCAAGACCACTTTGCTTGAAGAATTTATCAGACTTAGGCAGGGAACTTTGAATGTCACTGAGTACACTCAAAAGTTTGAGGGGCTGTCTAATTATGGAGCAATGCTAGTGGCAGATGAAGCATCCAAAAATGATAGGTATATAAAGGGTCTGAACCCAGGACTTAGCAGAGCTATGCTACCATATGCAGATAGGACTTTTGATCAAGTAATAGATCTGGCATTGAAATTGGAACAGCATGACAAGGAAAGAGAGAAGTATAGGAATTTTAAGAGCAACAACAACAAGAAGAATAAGGGAAGATATCACCCTTATGATAAAAAGAAGGAGGAGGCAGACAACAAGAAGGACAAAGACACTAAAGCCAATGATGCTAAGAAGAAATTGGTTTGCCATCATTGTGCTAAAGAAGGACACATCAAACCAAGGTGCCCAGAGTTAAAAGGAGGAGCCTTCAAATGCTACCTATGTGGGAGAGAGGGGCATATGAAGAGGAACTGTTCTGAGTATAAACAGCAGAGGAAATTGGCAACTTTGGAAGGCAAAGGCAAATCTGCAGTGAAAATTGATGCTGAAAATCATGGCCAAGTGGAAGGCACACTACTCATTTGTGCCATACCCATAGCAGTAGTATATGACACTGGAGCAACTCACTCTTTAATTTCTTATGAAATAGTTAAAATGTTAAAATTAAACTGCATACTAGTTGAAACCCCATTGCTTGTACAAAGTCCCCTAGGGAGTTCTAGTCTTTTAAACATGATTTGTGTGGATGTGGAGCTAAACATAGGAGGAAATATTTTTATTTCCAATTTATATGTTTTAAATTACCCAAATATAGGAGTTATATTGGGGGTAGACTAGTTAAGGCAATATAAAGCCATAATTAATTTAGACTCATCCACCATATCATTGCAAAATTCTAGAGGCCAGAGGATCACAGTTTTATGTGAAGTAGCTAAGGAAGGAAAATTATATCATTTAGTTAACTCGGAAAAAGATCTCAGTGAACTAACCATTGAGGAAATTCCCATAATCAATGAATACTTGGATGTGTTTGGGGAAGTTAAGGGTGTTCCACACCACATACCAATTGAGTTTCAAATTAATCTCATTCCAGGAGCAAGCCCAATAATCAAGAAACCTTATAGAATGGGGCCAAGTGAACTGAAAGAATTGAAGAATCAGTTGGAAGAATTAGAGAGCAAAGGATTTATAAGGCCAAGTAATTCATGTTGGGGTGCTCCAGTAGTGTTTGTAAGAAAACATGATGGTACTTTGAGAATGTGCATAGATTACAGAGAACTAAATAAAGTAACCATCAAAAACAAATACCCATTGCCTAGAATAGATGATCTCTTTGACCAACTCAATGAAGCTAAAATATTTTCTAGACTAGACTTAGCATCAGGATTTCATCAAACGAAGGTTGAAGACTCAAGTGTTAAGTACACTGCATTTAACACTAGATATGGCTTATATGAATTTATGGTTATGCCATTTGCTTAACAAATGCTCCTTCATATTTTGTTGATTTAATGAATAGAATATTCAGAGATTATTTAGACAAGTTTGTACTGATTTTTATTGATGACATTTTGATTTATTCCAAAACAGTGGAAGAGCATAAAAATCATTTGCATTTAGTTTTGTCAAGATTAAGGGAGAATGATTTAAAGGCAAAATTTTTAAAATGTGCATTTTGGAAAGAAGAAGTACATTTTCTTGGGCATGTTATCTCTGCCAAAGGAATATCAGTAAACCCCAATAAGGTAGTAGCTATCCAAGCATGGAAAAGGCCTAGCACAATCAGTGAGATTAGATCATTTATGGGGATGGCAGGATATTATAGGAGATTTATAAAAGATTTTTCAAAAATATCATCACCACTTACCAATTTAACTAGAAAGAACCAAGCCTTTGTATGGATAGAAAAATGTGAGCAAGCTTTTATCAAAATAAAAGAAGCTCTGATTAATGCACCAGTATTAAGGGTGCCAGAGGGAAATGAAAACTTAATTGTGTACACTGATGCAAGTGGCTCTGGGCTAGGGGCGGTGTTGATGCAGCAAGACCAGGTGGTAGCCTATGCATCTAGGCAATTAAAGCCACATGAAACAAGATATGCAACCCATGATCTTGAACTAGCAGCAGTTGTGTATGCTTTGAAACTTTGGAGACATTATTTGTTAGGTGCCAAATTTATTTTGTACACTGATCATAAGGCACTGAAATATTTATTCTCAGAAAAAGATTTGAACATGAGGCAACACAGATGGGTGGAGTTCCTAGCTGCCTATGATCTAGATATACTTTATACACCAGGTAAGGAAAATAAAGTTGCAGATGCCTTGAGTAGACAACATGCTAAGGTAGCCATGTTGATGATGGAAGAGTTTAAGGATCTGTCTATACTTACTGATTTGGAAATTGAGGCAAACAGTGAGGTACAAATGGTACCCATTGAAGAAGATGGAAGTAAAGGGAAATTGAGTATGGTATCTCTGCAATCAAATTTACTTCTAAAGGTTGGGAAAATGCAAGAACAAGACTTAAACCTATTGGAGAAGAAAATGCTCTTATTAAAAGGGGAAGAAGTAATAAATTATCAAGTTGATAAAGATGGTTATTTAAGGAACAAGAATAGGATATGTGTTCCAGAAAACATAGAATTAAAGGAGGAAATATTAAATGAATACCATAGGAGTAAGTACTCCATACACCCAGGCAGCACCAAGATGTATCAAAATTTGAAAAGAAATCTTTGGTGGAAGGGAATGAAGTCAGATGTGGCCAGACATGTTGCAAAGTGTATGACTTGCCAATAAGTCAAGGCAGAGACACAAAGGCCATCAGGACTATTGCAACCCCTTAGTATACCACAGTGGAAGTGGGAGGATATATCTATGGATTTCATAGATGGTCTGCCTAGATCTAAGAGGGGAAACACAAGTATATGGGTAATAGTGGATAGGCTAACTAAAGTAGCACATTTTATCCCAGTTAAATCAGAAAGAAATGCTCCAAAATTGGCTCAAATATTCATGAAAGAGGTGGTAAGATTGCATGGCATTCCTAAAACCATTGTGAGTGATAGGGATACCATCTTCACCTCATGGTTTTGGAAGAGTTTTCAAGAGGCCATGGGGAGTGAATTGTGCTTAAGCACTGCCTACCATCCACAATCAGATGGACAAACTAAGGTGGTGAACAAAGTCTTAGAGGACTTGTTGAGAGCATGTGCACTGGACTTTGGAGGCAACTGGTAAGACCACCTCCATTTAGCTGAATTCACATACAATAACAGTTATCAAAGCACCATAGGGATGGCACCATTTGAAGCCTTATATGGCAAGCCATGTTTATCACCTATATGCTGGGTAGAGACTAGAGAAAGAGCTGTTCTAGGACCTGATTATGTAAAAGAAACTACAGAGAAAATTGGGTTAATAAGAAAAAGAATAGCAGCAGCTCAAGATAGACAAAAGAAATTTGCAGACAGGAAGAGAAAGCAGGTGGAATATGAGGTGAGAGACTTTGTTTTCATCAAGATTTCACCTATGAAGAAAGTCTTGAGATTTGGTAAACAAGGTAAACTCACACCATGGTATGTTGGACCTTATAAAATTCTAGAAAGAATAGGTTCTTTAGCATACAAATTGGAATCACCAGAGGAAATGAAGGCAATGCATAATGTTTTTCATGTGTCACAACTTAGAAGGTGGGTACATGATAAAGAAGAAATTCTGGAAAAGCCTACCCAAATTCAAATAAATCCTAGCATGGTTTATGAAAAGGAACCAGTGGGGATTTTAGCTAAAGAAGAAAAGAAATTGAGGAACAAAACTTTGAAACTAGTGAAGGTCCAATGGAGTGTTGATCCTAATGATTATACATGGGAGCTAGAAGATAAGATTAGGATGGATTACCCTAAGCTTTTTGCAAATTAAAGGTAATTTTTAATTTCTGGAAAATTTAATATGCATGGTTGATATGATTGCATATGTTTGTTTATGCATATGCTTAATAACTTTTTCTAAAGTCAGTGAATGCTTGTTACAAGTACTAAGAAAAAATAAAATTGTGAGGACACAATTCCTAAAAGGAGGTGTGAATGAAGTGCCCCAAAATTTTTGAGGGAAAAATTAAAACAATTCAGTTTAAAAAAATAATAATATATAAATATATATATATTGGATCAAATGTTGATGGGGTTTCTGAATTGAATGTTGTGCAGGGATATGTGTGCACATGCACACCGGAAATGGCACAAGGAAGAGATTTAAAAAAATTTCTGAAAAAAAAATTTAAATATAATAATGATGATAATAAAACAAATAAACAAAGGAGGGAAGCATTTCAGATATAATCTTGAAATGTGAATCGTTGATCAAATTAAATATTTAAATAAAGGGGTAAATTCTTTATTTAAGGCATTGGAATGTAACCAAAACATAACCTAAGTTAAAAATGAAATATGTGCTTAGACATATTTTCTGTGAAACAGGGAAAAATTAAATAAGATAAATAATTATATACCTATACACATGTATATTTTCTGTGAGAAGAAATATATTGAAACTGAGCAGGAAAATAATGATAACATTAAAATAGCATGAAATATAAAATAAGTAAGTATATTATGTATGGGAAAAAATAGGAAAATGGGGATTCCCATAAATAAACAAATATACTTGGTCACACCTTTAACATGATTTAGGTAGACTGGACATTTTCTGAAAAAGTAGGAAAAAGAAAATGTTGCCTATAACAAAAGAAATATGGCCGGGTAACTGAAAATGGGAATGTTAAAAATATAAATGCAAAATGCATGACATTGGTCAGGACAAAAATGGAATTTTGTTTGATAAAACCCTAGTAAAATGCTTATAAATGAGTAGTTGTAGCCATGGGAAGCAGTTTACCCGAAATACTTAAAAATAAGAAAGAAAACATTTAGAGGAGAAGGAGAAAATATTGCTCAGGGATTTTCTGGATTAACTAGAAGGAGATACTTAGGTGAGTAACCTCACCAAATTCATGGCATTATGACCTGAGATGAGGCAGCCCATTTTAATGTTGTTATTTTTAGTTTTGTTGAATATGGTTTTATCAATGTTCTTTGGATGCTTTTGGATCTGTCATGACTTTATTATGGATGTCTTGGATGATCTTTGATCTATTGTGATGTTTGTCTTTGGATGTGCAACTTACTGTTTGATTACACCCAGAAAAGTTAAAGCATAAAACCTTAGAATCAAGGCAGGAATACTCATAACTAATCTGGATCTATGGCATGAAACATTTTAATAGGAGAAAACATTATGAGCTGCATTATACTATGTATAAGTGCTGAGGCTCAGAACAGTGTATTAGGGGTGTACTTGAGTGCTGAACCCCTGATAAAAAAAAAGAAAAAAAGATGATAAAACTCACAAGTTAAAATTACGGTTAAGCTAGATTGTGAATCTGGTTCAATCATAGTTACTTGCAGATCAAAATAAAACCCAACATGCCATATCTCTATTTATAGTTGTAAAGATTCTTGTATGGATCTAAGACCCAGATATCTCTTGGCAACATCATTAAAAATAATTATTTATTTGTTTTTGGAAATTATGCTTACAAGGTGTATGGGATGTTTTCATGTATGCAGTAGCATTTTTCATCTGAATATCTGGTGATAAAAATCAAACAAATGCTTCTAGTAGATAAACTAGTGATAATGAGCCAAGAAGGCTACTGGAATGCTTGTTATATTTGAAGTATGCAAGTTGGCACATGGTTTGTTTAAGCCCTGAGATCTTTGTGCAATAATGTGAATTAATTTATTGCAATGTGTCCCAGTGATTCCTTAATAGCAGATGAGGCTGAAACATAAATTGACATGTATATACTCATAGGTAACTCCTAAACTAGGAATCAAAAGATATGAGTGTTACTCAGATTTGTTGAAATGGAAACATGGTTACTCCAGAGCATCTAAGTACTGGAGATTGATGTGAATGATTGTATGATTATGATTGTGTAATTAGTTGACTTATGAAGTTATTACACTTGCATTATAGTCTAACCTGTAACATAGAATATAGATGTTTTGATAAGTTACTCAAGTAACTGGCTAAAACTTATGCATCATTCAATTGCTTAATATCATGAATATAATGAAGTTATTCATACCAGATCATAGATCTGACCCTTGTTTGCTCGTGGCATATGGGGGTGTCTCATTTTAGAAATGAGGCAGTCACTAATGCTCTTTCAGGTAATGCTGGAATTAAGTAGAAAATGAAGTTATGGCTAAGGAGAAGGAGTGAATGAACATGCTAGCTAGTTTTAATAAGAGCATATGATGATTTTATTTGCATGTATTCATGAGAGAATTATGTTTGAATATGTAATGAATTGCCTTGTTTGATTAAATCAGTTGTTGTCAGTTGACTTTTGTTATGTGGTAAAGTTTGAAAATCTGAGGAAGAAGTGTATTTACATTTAAGTAATCTTTACACAGAATTAATAACCTGATGTAGCCATGTTTGAATCATTTAAAGACACTAAGCTTTGAATGTAAAAACCTGATTTCAAATTTGTAGTATATTTCAGACACTTAATTGTTTTAATTAAGGTATTTTGCAAAAGAACTCAAGCTCATTTGTATGTGTTACTTTAAGAAATGAATTTTTCTGAAGAAAGCTTTTAGCACTTGGCAATTGAATAACATTTCAATTACCTTAATCAAGTGTTTGGTTAGCACAGCCATATGGTTCAACCAGCTTCAAAAGAATGGGGTCTTGGTTGAGCATGTTGGTCTGTAATTTGAGAACTAAAAGTGTTTTACATCCTTTTGTTAAAAGTTATGTTAAAATCTCCTTCAAATGTTAAATGGTAAACATGTATTTTAAAACAGATTGTTATTATTATTTCAGAAAGAATCTTGAATCCAAAATCTGGTTCACTTGAAACAAAATGGTTGTTCTTAAAAAAAAACACTTATAAAATCCAGAACCTTTATTATAGGAAACTTAGATATCAGTAACATAAGAACTACATATGTTATGTCAAACTGTAGGAGTAAAGAATAAGAGAGGCTTCAAAGGATATAGATAAATTGAAAATGATAAATGCAGATATCATTTTCTGATACTTAGGCAAATAACAATCATTTAAGCTATGCAAGAATAAACAAATAAATGAAATCTTGTGTTCTAAGATATTCTGAAACATGGTTAACATAATCAAATCCAAGTATGAATAATTATGTAATGTAAATGTCCAAGAACATGGGAATTCAAATTATGAGTAAATCCATTTCAAATTCAAATCAGACAGACTAGCTCTTGTCAAAAAAATAATAATAACAATAATAATAAAACTCTAATTTTAAACAAGAGGAACACATATATCATCATATGTATGTGTATATTTCTATGACTGAACTGATATGTTTATATTGGTAGAAAATTTAAATCCAGAGCACATTGTTTGAAAAGAAAAATGACCCTGAATTTAAACTAAGTTCAATTGAGCAAGAAAAAAAATCCTTATGAAATTAAGGTAAAATTGGAGGGTCATTTCAGATTTCGAATTTTTCGGGTATCCATTGACAGCCCTATCAGCCTAGAGTTAATTAATTAATTCCTTAAATTAATTAAAACCCAAAATATTCCTTCCTTTCACTCAAAAATTCATAATAAATTATCCGTAGCTTAGAATATTATGAAAATTAAAACCCATCTATAAAATAATATTTTACATAACATATTCAATAATCATCGCATTTGGAAATCATTTTGCATGATTTTAGCCTTGAAAGCGAACTATATTATTCCATAAAATCATTGTTTAAATTATAACATGACAGTTAAATCAAAACATATCATCATTCATCCAATCATACGGTTTTAAACCTCAAATCCAAATTTAAACATTCAAAATGACTTATATGAGATAGTTTAGATCATTATTCACCTTGTTTGGATAATGAACTTGAGATTTGTTCTTGATTTAATCTTCCTAGCTTACATCTTAGCCTCTAAATGGATTTGGTGCTCCTCTTCTTCTTAGGGTTATGACCGGCCTTTAATTCTCTTTGTTTATGTTTTTGGTTTATGAAAATGTGAATGGGAATGAGGTAAGGGGTTTAGAGGTTGTGGTATACGGCTATTCCCATTTTGCCCTTGCCTTATTCTCTTGAGTTTCTAATTTTAAATCACACTTATAATTTCAATAGTTAAGGTACAACCCTAATTAGTTTCCAAATCTCAATTCCCTTATCACTCTAACCTCTACATTATTCTATTTAATTTATCTAATTAAATCTCTTGAATAATGTTATCTATAATTAGGGGTGTTATAGTTCAGCACTGAACCGAATAGGAGAGGAGGTGGACCAGGGTCGGCTATGGCAATCTTTCCTAATCCAGGCCACACTCTCCTATCCTAGCAGAAATGGTGACTGATGCACGATGAACCTATCAACGCAAATGGTCCCAGAGTAGAGAACAAAGCTGATTTCACAAGCAAGTCATCATAGAGGAAATGAAAGAAGTTTTTCACCCTAGTGGGAGAAGTCTACTCAGCTTCACTCATCCTCTGAGCTGGAAGATCGGATGATGCGAATCATAAGGGAGTGTGTATGTTGCCAGCAAATAGAGCGTTGAATCAGAGCAAGAGTCGGTAACCCATTTTCTGTAGAGATAGAGATTGCTTGAAACCTTAGGAGTTTTTGAATGCTTACCATGGACCCTTATCAAGGCCCAACTGGTCCTATAGTGCATCCATAACGATATACACAACATATGTTGATGAGTGGAGCAATAGAGGAAGTTTTGTGCAAGTGCTCCCCTATCTTCCTATTAGATTTGGCGACTATGTGGTTTTGCCGCCTTCCTCTGGCTCAGCCAATTCATGGGAGATGTTAAAGGAAAAATATATCAGCTAATTCTAGGTTCATATATTACAGTCCAAGGACCCATATTCATTGTTAGATGTAAAGCAACGAGAGGATGAAACACTACGACATCTTGTAAGGAGAAACCAGCCATCTTGTAAGACTTCTTCTACGAAGTAGCAAAGTATATGCGGCTGGAGGAAACCACAATTGAGCGACAGACTGAAACAGTCGTTAAACCTTCTGAAGCATGTAATAGTGTGAATCCTACGATTAAAAATAATAAAGGTAGAGGTGTTGAGAAAAAGAAATATAAAACCAAAGCAACTCCGGTGGAAAGAAAACGAAATAAAAAAGGTTCAAGCCTAGAACGAGGTTTGATACTTACACAAATTTGAACGATACTATAGAAAACATCTACCTTGCCACGCATGTAGAATTCAAATACAACAGGCCCATGCCAAAGAAAGAAACCGAGTTAAGATGACTATGGGGAAGTATTGTAGGTTTCACAAATACCATGGACATAACACTAACGAATGTTGTCCTGTGCGAGATATAATCAAAGAACACATCAGAAAGAGAAAGTTAGAATGGTATGTCATGAATACGAATGCTCCTCTGGCTCCCGTACAGCCGGTCCCGAAGCAAATCCCACTTGGAAATGGGGGTGAAGGATCTAGTGCTAATCACGAGAAGGATGAAAGGCTTATAATCAATACCATAATAGGAGGACCTCAAGTAGATGACAGAAGCTAGGCTGAGATGGAACGGTATGCAAAGTCATTAAAGAACGAAGAAGCTTTAGCGTACACCATAAGCAAGGAGGAAAAAACCAAGGCCCTGCATCGGGAGCAAGGTAAGATAATCTTCGACGGCAATGACTTACGAGGTAAGTAATACCCACATATAGATCCTCTAGTGATCTCAGCAATGCTCGACCCTTCGGAAGTGCATCCGAGTGGTAGACAGTAGGAGTTTGGTAAACCTTATGTTCAAAGATGCATTTAATAAAATGGGGTTGTCCACGAAGGATGTTACAACGTGTAACTAGCAACTGCATGGCTTTATAGTGTAGGGCACAATGCCCTTAAGAAGGCTGGATCTGTTTGTCGAGATAGGAACCAATCCCCGATCAGCCATATGAAAACAAACTTTTGTTTTGGTGGATGGATTCTCGGCATACTATGTGTAACTAGGGCGGCTAGCCTGATTTGATTTCCGAGTAGTGGTGCTTAACCGTGAAATTCCCTATGACCAATGGAGTAAGGGCAGTGGAAGGAAACTAGGATGCTACTTAGGAGTGCTATATGGTGGAAATTAGAGAAAACAAATGGCAGGAGAATGGGTAAGGGTACGTAGGTTACACTCCATGCCAAAAAAATTACCGCAGAGTAATTAAAGGTGGGCCCTGTGCTCGGGTTCACAAGTGATACTTACAATGAACTTGACCCGAGAGATAGAGGATATGGGGCCATAGTTGAGCCCAGAGCGATAATGGAGTTTGTGGAGATAGATAGTAACGATCCAACGAGACTTATGAAGATTGGATCCAGGCTGAAACATGATCTCAAGGTACAATTAATGGTATTCTTACAGAACAACCATAATGTGTTTTCCTGGTCCCATACAGATATATGTGGAATCTCCCCCTCGATTGCATGCCATGCCCTGAATGTCGACCTAAGGAAACCCCCGGTGAAACAAAAGAAAAGGAGTATGGGTCTAGAGCGGTCGTGGCTCTTAATGAGAAAATGAATACCTTACTAGCAAATAATTTCATCAGGGAGTCTCAATACCCAAAATGGATTGCAAACCCAGTTTTGGTCAGGAAACCAAATGGAAAATAACGGATGTGTATTGAATTCTCTAACTTCAACGATGCTAGTCAAAAAGATGTTTCCAGCTCCTAGGAATTGACCAATTAGTAGATGGAATGACAGGGCATGAACTTCTATCTTTTATGGATGCGTACTGTGAATATAATCAGATCGCTATGTATGTCCTGGATCAGGATCATACTAGCTTTATTACCGACTTAGGACTCTATTATTATAAGGTCATGCCGTTTGAGCTCAAGAATGCAGGGGAGACATATCAATGCTTGGTTAACAAGATGTTCACTGGCCAGATTGGAAAGACTGTAGAGGTATACATTGATGATATGCTAATAAAGTCGAAAAAGGCTGAAGATCAAATCTCACACTTGGACAAGATGTTTTGAATTCCATGGGTTTTGGGATGAAGCTGAACCCGCTAAAATGTTCTTTTGGGTTTCCTTCTAGAAAGTTCTTAGGATTCATCTTACACACTAGGGGAATTAAAGCCAACCTACCAAGCTTTGAAAGATACCAAGATCCCTGAAACTAGAAGGGAAATGCAAACCCTGAACCATAAAGTGGCAGCATTAAGCAGGTTCATATCCAAGCCCACTGATGAGTGTGTTCCATTCTTTGAAGTGCTCAAGAAGAAGAAAGGGAAAATTTGTGTGGACAAATGACCGCCTGGCTACATTCCTTAACTTATTGGAGCATTATAGAAGCCTTCGATTCTTTCCATACCAGTTAAAGAAGAAGTCCTATATCTATACTTAGTTGTGTTATCCCATGCCCTTAGTACGACATTGGTCCGAGTGAAAGATAGGGTACAAAGTCTAGTATATTATGTGAATAAGCGTTTCATAGGATCAGAGTCTAGATATCCTAAGCTGGAGAAGTTGGCATAATACCTGCTAATCACATCACGGAAGTTGTGCCACTATTTCCAGTTGTGTCCCATTTGAGTGCTGATAGATCAGCCCCTAAGACAGGTTCTACATCAACCTGATACTTCAGGGAGACTTATCAAATAGAGTATTGGGTTAAGCCAATACGAGATTACCTAATATCCTCAAACGATAATCAAAGAACAAGCCCCGACAAACTTTATTGCTAAATTTACCGTAGAGGACGATGAGGTAGAATCCCGAGAGGAAGAGGCTCATAAGTGGCAAATGTATGTAGATGGAGCATCAAACGAACATGAATTTGGTCCAGGAGTAGTACCGTTGACAGTTGAAGGGAGGAGATTGAGCTACACAATACGACTGGGATTTAAGGCAACGAACAATGAGGTGGAATATGAAGCTTTAATAGTAGGGTTAGAGATGGAAAAGGAGTTGGGAATCAGGTTGTTATGCGTACACAGCGACTCTTAGTTGATCGTAAACCATGTGCTTAGAAAATTCTATGTTAAGAGGGAAACGCTTGAAATCCAATTTAAGGAAGGTGAAGATTTTGCTTAACAAAATAGAGCACTACATGTTCAAACACATCCCATGAGAAGAGAATCAAGATGTAGACGAGTTGGTGAAGTTAGAAAGTTCAGGAGCTAGGCCTCTATTGGGATCGACCTATTATGACCATACTTAACCCTAGCTTCAAGGAGGTGAATGTAATTGCAACTACCAATGACGAGGAGACCTGGATGACGCCATTTATAAAATATTTCAATGAAGGAGTATTACTAAGTAACATGAACAAAGCTAGGAAAATCTTGCGGAAGGCTCCTCGCTTTATCATTTAGGATGGCATGTTGTATCAGAGAGGTTTTTCAACTCTCTATTGAGGTGCGTTGCCAGAAGAGAAGCCAATGAGGTGTTGGAAAACATTCATCAAGGAAGCTATGGAGATCATACTGCGGGTAGACTCTGGCAAAGAAAGTGTTGCGGTATGGATATTTCTAGATGACGTTAAATCACAATGCGATGGAGTACGCAAAAAGGTGCGACAATTGCCAGTGGTTTTTGAAGATACCAAGATTGCCCCTGACTGATCTAACTCACATGGTTAGCCCCTGGCCTTTCACGGTCTAGGAAATAGATCTAACCGGAGAGCTTCCAGTGGCTAGCGTTGGAGCTAAGTATGCTATAGTAGCAGTTGACTATTTTACTAAGTGGGTCGAAGCTGAAGCCTTTACTAATGTATCAACGACCAAGGCTATAAACTTTTTGATCAGGGATTTGATATGTAGGTACGAATTCCGTTCAAATCATCTCCGATAATGGATTGCAGTTTGACAGCAAGGAGTCTGCTAATTTCTATCGGTGACATGGGATAAAGAAAAGTTTGTCTGTGGTAGCATACCTATTGGCTAACGGATAGGTAGAAGTAGTCAACATGGTTCTAAACACTATGCTAAAAAATGTATTAGACGACAGATATGCACTGTTGTCCGAAAGCATATCTATCTGTCATTAAATCCAGTGCCATCTCATTGCACATTAGTCCATGGATATACCCCGTCGTTTGATATGCACTAACACAATAGAGGAAAAAAGTAGTATGTTATTTGATGTTATAATATCATTCCCAAAATTACCTATTAGACAACATAAAAATATTGACTAATATGAATACCAATCACACTTATATGTTGTCCATGGAATGAAATAAATATTTGCAGAATGAAATAATGAATCAAAATTTTATTTAAAAAAATATTTTATTTCAATTCAAATTCAAATAGTACACATTTGGCTTCCACTATATTTACATTTTCAAATACAATACAACTTTCATCATACACTATTTCACACTCTTATATACAATATTTTTACTCACTCGAATTTTTTTAATATCTTCTTGCTCCAGCTTGTGTCCAGTCGTCCGATATACCTGTCAAATAAAAAACGTAGTTAAATAGGAAAAGAAACAAATAGAAATTACAAAAATAAAAGTATAATTATGATTTAATATTTCCACAGTTATTTGGGTTGTTTTCTTTTATATTTTAGACATGAACAAAAATTAAGTTTGGACGAACAACTTAAGATATGCACAATGTATCACTATGAATATCACAAGGCCGAACATCGATTATCTCACAGGGACAAATGCAAAGGTCAAGCCTGAACGCTCAACACAGTGCAAGTGTGCACAAGGTTAAGCCAAAGCGGACTCGGGCTCAACTCTAATGCAATACATATCAATTTTAAGAAGCATGAACGGGGCTGAAGTGCACAGATTCGAGCACATGGTCTACACAATGCATATATGCATCTATAAATTTCAGGGAAAAATGCAAAGGTCAAGCTCAAAGGCTCAACACAGTGCAAGTGTGCACAAGGTCAAGCCAATGCAAGCTTGGACTCAACTCAAGTGCAACACGCAGTGTACATAGGCGCAGCCACGTTTCAGACTCAACTCGTAGTGGCAAAAGAAGACAACAAAGCACATATGCATAAGGAATACAAGTGCACTAGCCAATACATGCATACAAGCAA
This sequence comes from Allium fistulosum, assembly GCA_030737815.1. NCBI lineage: Eukaryota > Viridiplantae > Streptophyta > Magnoliopsida > Asparagales > Amaryllidaceae > Allium > Allium fistulosum. The sequence continues at coordinate 156,269,950 of CM060902.1, forward strand.
AACCAGAATGTATATCACATGTATAACTCAGAGAAACCACATAGTGCGGATGATTGAAACAACAAGTACATAGTGCATGAATAAGTCCAGGCAAGGCAAGAAAAAATTTAGGCAGATGCACTCATGCGCATACTAATAATCAAGACCAGATTAGAAATGAAGTGCACAAGCACTACAAGAAGCATGAACTAAATGATACATCACAGCAGCATCTTATCAAGTATACATCACAACAGCAATGGACATAAGTGCACACATGTATATAGCAGCAACTCAAGGAAGTCCAAGTCCTCACAAGATGAGAGCAATAAGGCAATAAACACACTAATATACATGTATACATATATGTATATACATGTATATAGTGGATCATTGAATGAATAAGTAAATGAATTGGTGAATGAATTAGTGAAGCAATCAGTTCAAGTGAACACATTAGTCCAGATAAGAAATACATAAGGATACAAGTATCAGAACACACAAGAAGGTGCAACATCACAAAACAATGGAGACAACAAGAACTTACACATGGGGAAACACATGCATGACTTGAAACTAGATGCAGCAAGGTGCAAACACAATAAGGATACAGACTGAAACAACTCAAGAGATCGGTGCACACACATCACTCATGTACACAGGCGACTGGAACAACATGAACACATAAGTATATGTTAACACATTACAAAAGGGTAGTGCAACAATTCAAACAAATCAAAGAATCATTCATCCAAGGTAGCGATTCAGACAGGTATAACACCGTATAACACATAGATAAAAAGGCAAACAGAAAGAAGACAAGCATGGAAAACAACCTGAGTGGAGAGATAACAAGGGTAATAAAAGTTCAACCGAAATAGTTTTGAAATACTCAAGACCGAAGTCAAAATCATTCAACCAAAGCAAATATATTCGAATATATATCAACATTGAACAAGTAATTAGTCATCTAATAGTTCGATCAGAAACCAAACGTAGAAAGAAAGCAGTTGAAAAATTCAAAGCCAAAAGTATATATGAAATATAGGGATTCAATCCCTATAAAAACCATTTCATCACCGGCATTGAAACAAGTCGAGAACGATACAAAATTGAAAGAGGCAGAAATCATACCTATTAATTACCATCGGAATCTCTCGACAACGGAAGCAATTGCTTCAATCTATCACAACTAGCTATGTGCTTTTTGCTGAGATTAGGGTTTCGCAACTTCGATTACCATCAATATTGATAAAGGGACGCAGGCGATTTCATTATCAATCGGTGCTTCAATTAGGAAACCCTAATTCTAGAAGATGGCTCGAAGACAAAAGGAAGCCAAGTTTAGGGTTCTTTCAATTTGGTTTTGAGAGCGAGAGAGCATCGGAAAAGCGAGAAATGGTTTGCAAAATAAGTAAGTAATGAGAAGAAAATGGGATGAATATGGCTTAATCATTTGATTCTCTAGTTTGAGAGATGAGGAAAAAATGGAATGGAAAGAAAGAGAAGGCGGAAATAATTAAGGAACACGCGGCTATGAAAATATTGAGAGAGAAGCCAAAATATTGATATGGAGCTAAAACTAAATTTTTTGATAACTTCAGTTAAACAACAGATAAATATTGTCTGAAAATAAATGTTGTTTGATCACTGTTGTGTTACACAACAGATGATTTTTCCATATGTTGCATGAAAAAGTGGGATAAAAGAAAAATTTCCATATGTTGTGTGATCACTGTTGTTTGATTCACTTTATGGCATAGTGAAAGGACCTTATAGAAGAAGCAGCTAAAAAAGACGAAAGGAGCATGTGTGGATGAACTTCCCCTGGCATTGCAGGCTCGTCGCACTTCTTTTAAGACAGCAACAAGGCATACTCCTTTCGCATTGGCCTTCTTATCAGAGATGATGTTAGCGGTGGACACTACAGTACCATCACATAAGAGGATTCATTATGACTCGAGCGAGAATGAAGGGCCACTGAATCTATCATTGGACTTAGTTGATGAAAGACGTGATGAAGTTGCCTTCAATTAACACAATTCTAAAGTCAAACATCGATCACTTAAGGAAGGGGACCTAACACTGAAGCGGATATTCCCTAGACTGGGGGTACTCGACCAAGTTGGAAAGGACTATATATTATTCACAAAGACTTGGGTAATGGAGCTTTCATCCTCAGCATGATAGATGGAGCTATATTTAGAAAAGCTTGGAATGCATAGAATCTCCTTCACTATTTTACTTAATTTCCACGATTTTACTAGTTATATTGCAATCATGTAATTGAAACATATGATTTCCTTAAAATCTTGTTATGGAAGGTAATAAGTATGAAATGGAACTTTGAACTGCAGCCTAAACACATCGGATTAACGTTGGTATTATGGAAAACTCCACAAAAACTCGATGAGCTGAATTCTCTACTTAGGGGAAAAACAACGTCTTCATAGTCAAGGATTTCTCCCCTAAAACCTCTTGCTGGCAATGGCGAACTAGAGTGACCCTGACCTGGTGTCTACCATTGGCGATTGATTCAAGCTTTACAATGGCAGACTAGAGTGACTCTAACCGGGTGTCCATTCATTGGCGATCAGCTCAAACCTCTTGTCGCCAATGGCAGACTGGCCTAAAATTTCTCCCCTAACCGGGTGTCCACCAATGACGATTGGACCAAAATTAATGATTGGCCTAAAACTTCTTGTCGGCAATAGTGGACCAGAATGACCCTAACCGGATGTCCACCAATGACGATCGGCCCACAATTTCTTATCGGCATCGATGAACCACGATGACCCTAATTGGGTGTTCATCGTTGATAATAGCCTCAAAACCTATGGTAGGTTATGGAGAACCAGACTTACCGGCGATCAGGACATGACTGCTTTCTGATTGGTTCACCGCCGATGATCAACGAGGGATAGCTAAGTCTACCGGTAGTAAAGGGAAAGCATCAAATCAAACGTGTTTAAAATATGTATGGATTACATATGTAATATTAAACAGGCTTGAGATGTGAAAGTGTAGTAAGGAAAACCAGTCGCGCAAGGATAATAAACATATAAATCATATTGCCAGATGTCCAAACATTTACAGTACAAGTTCACAAGTGTCAAGAAATAATATGTACCAGCCTTCGTCGACACATCAAAATTGGGCGAGCGCAGACAACAACGTTTATTATAAATAAAAGGTATACAACAACCTATCCCAAACACACAAACAAAAGGAATGCAAAATCCACCATCACTTGGATCTAGGTTTGGAGATGGCTCGCTTTCCATGAGATTTGGAGTGCCATCGCTCTCTTTCCTCTTCTCTTCCTTCAGCTGGGCGGCAGCCGCCTCATCAAGTTTTGCTCGTTTTTTCTTAATCAATTTTAAGTCCTCTAGTACTACTAGCTTGACTCTCGCGACCTCCTCAGGAAATTTTTTCATAACATTATATCTAAAGATCTCCTCTCTATCAAAATCCTTGGTGGACTCAGTAACGCCCCAAATCTCAACATCGGTACCATCCCTTAGGGCCGCAATCATCTCATCTTGACCTTTATCGATTGGAATGTTTGAAGCGCCTAAGGGCATGATTCCTGATACTGGGGCTTTCGAAGTAATTACAGCTATAGATGGATCTATCATAAGCATGTCACCTGCATGGTAATGAGGAGGCTTGTCAAATACAGTTTTGCCCAAACAGACTCGAACATACTTAATAGTGGCCCATGGACTATAAAGAAGAATCCTACCACATTTTGGAGAAATTAAAGCATCGCCATGTGGTCAAGCATCGTCTGGAGGTGGAGGCATTTTCCGAGGCTGGCTCATAGTTGATGCATCTGAAGAAACATGGAAAACAGTTAGAGGAACGTCGTGCATATAAGCATAAATGATCTATTTTGAAGTTTGACCTTGTGTCATCGCCCCTAAAGTCGAGCCACAATTCCTTTTTCTTTCCTTCTTATCTTAATAGGACTTCTCAGCCTCTGCTAGTTTGATATAGCTAAGATAAACGACCTCTCTTTCTTCTGCCATGAAATGAGCATCGACGGATTTAAGGCCGAAGGGCGGTCCTCCCCGCTCACCGACAGCTTTGGCTTCCTTAATTAATCACTTATGGATGGAAAACATAACCTCCTAATAGTCATCCATACACACCAAAGTTTTCTCTGTAGTCATTTTGAAATAGATCTCGTCTAGAAGCTCCTCCACCTGATCTAACTGGTTGTTCATCTTGTCACACTTCGCCTGTAGTTTTTCAACCAAAGAGGTTTCAACAGTTTTTTCGATAGACATGGCTTTGGGTTCAACTTAGAGGGAAACCCATTTAGCTTTCCATTTCACCACCTTCTTTTTCAAATCAAAAAGCCTAGGTTCCATTTTCATAGACACCGTTTAGAGCTCGTCCAGTCTCTTTGTAAATTTGGCTTTAACATTCTTGTAATCCTTAAATAGTTGCCCAACTTTAACTTTGTACTCATATTTGGCAGCTTTAATGTTGTTGGAATGATCCTTCTTTAATTTCTCCAATTTCTTGGCATATGCAGCCTTCAGTTTCTCTTTTCCTCCATCTGAGACCTCTCTAGCACATTTAACACTACCTTATGACCTAGGTCCTTTTTATGCATCTACTTCCTCAGCTTAAAATTCTTTTTAATTCTATTCAACATTCTTTTTACTAATCTTCTCTCCAGCCTTGACTACTCTTTTCTGAAACTCTAACAAGGCCTTTGCACTACTTAGTCTATCCATAAGAAGTTTGATTGCTCCTGGAAAGGAGAGAGAGTGTGCCTCAGCAAGCAAGCAAGTGAGGGGGTCTCTTAGCCGATAGGGTTGTTGGAACTCATCAAACTTCGGGTGTGTTGGGTCAGTAGTAACAACTGCTCCTTTTTTGTTCTTTCCCTTATCTTTGCCTTTGGAGGCAGGAACAATCACACCTCTCTTGTCTATCCTCTCCTGTTGCTTGGAGGCTTCCTAATCTGATAGGAGAAAAGATGAAGCCCGAGGAGATTTAGAAGAATAACCAGGAGTCTTGGATGTTGACTTGCAACCAAGGGAGTGGGATCTCCTTTTGGAATCATCTTTAGGGACTTGATTGCCTTTGTCTTCAGCTAAGCGATAAAATGCACTTTCTCCCATCTTAAGCCCCATAGAAGGCTGCACCATATTCTTGCTTGGACCAAACGACGATGCAGCTCTCTTCATATCTTTGGAGGGGCTTCCGGTTTCAGCTGCTTCATTTTAGATAATAATTTACCCCTTTTCGAACTCATGCTTCCTATAAGAAATGTAAATAATGGAGAATTAGAGCCATGAAATGCCAAGAAGTGAAGCCAAGGAGCACAGGACTATGATATAAATGTGTGTGTGTGTGCACGAACGTGCACACATGCTGAAAAATGCATGGCATCTTGAAGAACCATTGGGGTCTTCAAGGGTTTCAAGTTGCCACTGGATTTCTGCTACCGAAGTAGAGTCCCCATAGTCAATTCCTAGCTCAAGACCCTAAAGATAGTCCAAAACTATAATATCTCCTAGGGAAATTCTTCCTCATCCTTGGTGTAGAAAGTGTGATGAAGGGCTTCCACCATGTCCAAACTAAATGAACTATCAAGGCCAATATGCCTAGAAGAGTGGGCTTCACTATGATTTGAAGGGAGGCGCTCGCTATCATGAGAGTGGGGACTTGTTTATTCCACCATCTTTGTTTGGACACTATCGTCATCCCATTCCCTTATGGATGTGATTCGTCCGCCCTCGCGGGACTTAATCCTAAAGGAATCTAATGGCTGACCATTTTTTATCTCTATGGACAATAGGATCATCTCTAAGAGGATTTGAAATCAAGACGACAGAGGGCTAGGAAGATGATGCTTCGCTTGACTCATCAGTTGTTGAGGTTTTACCTTTCTTTTTCCTTACGGGTTTTTAGGTGGAAGGAGCCCTACCTATCTCGATCGAATGCCCAATGGATAACAACCCAAGCTGTTTCAAATTCTCATCTGTACCAGGGCGGGGACCATCCTGAATTCCATAGGAATTCATTGTAGCCTTCTTAACGTGTCTTTCTGGTCATCCTCCGAGGCATCTCTCACCAAACCTAAAGGAAAAGCAAAAGAGGAGAAAATTAGTGAATAACATGGAGTTGTTTGGAAAAGGATAAATAAGATAACATGCATCCCGAGAACCATTGATGGAAGCATTTGGAATCATCCCGGATGAAGAAATATTCCTTTTAAACATGTTATGCTTAGAGTACAAGTCCTCTATCAGTTTGAACTTGCTTCCTTCCTCGAGATATATGAAAGGAGAGCCTTCCGCTTTGCCCTTAATAGCATAAAGGAACCTTATCTGGCAATGGGTAGGAGGAACATGAAACTCCCTCATAAATATGGCATGTAGGCTGGTCAGAATAATATAACATTGGGGTGCAGTTGGAAGGGAGCGATCTTTAGGTACACAAGGAAGCCCATGATCCAATAAGGAAGAGGAGGCGGGGCCCTGGCCACATAGTGATATCTTAAATAAGCCATGTACCCTTCCAACAGAGCATGAGACCATTTTTCGAGAGTAAGCATGAGAACATCCTCTTTAGGAAGACCGTGAGTAGCTACAATCATATCCAAATTGCCTAGTAGTTAGAGTAGAAGCTACAGATTCAGTGGGATCCATCAATAGTAGGGACAGTCCATACCCATGCACCAAAGAATTGGTACAGCTAGGCCGATTATTCTGGCACCCCAATGGTGTAGGACTAGGAGGAGGAGCGGAAGAAGATGGACCCTAATCTTCAAAACCAGTCAATGAGCGAGTCTGATGACGGTCCGACATACCTGTCTGATATAATAACCTATCTCATGTACTATCACAGATTGTGTGATTGCTTATGAGTGTGCACATGTGTAATGGAAAATATAATGAATTGTTAAACAATGTTAGTGTTAACTGGATTTTTGGCTCAGCAGAATTCAATAGGAGTTAGAACATCCATACTATGCCAAAAAGACTTGAAACTTGAACAAGACATCCAAAGAAACAAACCAACATCACTCAAGGAAATTTAGCGAAGAATAAGCTATGGAGATGGATCACCAGCGATCCATTATCTATGGACCGAAAGCGATCCATAAGGATGCATTACGAGTCATCCTAGCCTCTTGCATGAAGATCTAATACCTCTTCTAAGAATACTTACCAAGTTTCATAGCATGCCAAACAATCTAGCTCAAGAAGTGAAGATTCATCTGATTCAAGCTATTTAACTAAAAGCAGCTAACTTAAAATGGACCTACATAACTCATACGAAGTCAGAATGACTTGAAATTTTGGGAGAACACTTAGAAGACATAATAGAAGGCTCATAGAAAAAATGATATCATTTGGATTTGGATCTCTAGCGACCTAACTAGATGGATTGCTAGCGACCCATATAGAGTGGGCCCCACCACCTCAAAATTTTATTGTAGGTCCCACACACCTTAGAGAGAGTACCTGCAAAGTTTCGTCTAATTTCGTTCAGTTTTGAGCGAGTTATGGATGTTCTTCTGGACCAGATGACCCTTGAAGACGAATGATCAAACAAACTCCAAACGACTTGATATTTGGACAAGGCACTCAAATAGAAGATAGAAAGACAACTAATGGAGATCACTCAAAATCCCCTAAGTACATGGATCACTGGCGATCCATGGAATTATGTTGGATTGTTAAACAGCTTCGGTATAGTTGGCATGATAAACTTCTTTAGATATTTTGCATGTTGAACGGCTTCGGTGAATGGGTTTCGATTGGGGAAGATACTCTAATCGTTGTCAAATCAGTCATTTTCAAGTTAGGGCTGTTTATAATGGTTGAGAATGATATATGCATGATTTTCCTATGCTTGAATGATTGGAAACGCTAATTGACTGGCAAATCACTTATGATGGGGTTATGGATCAGTGATGATCCCTAAAAAATTTCAAACTAGGCGAGATCGGTCTAGGGTAACAAAGAAGGCCCCATAAGGTTGCATTCCAAATTTCAAGGCATTTGGAGTTCAAATGTTCGAGTTCTGGGTAAAAGAAGATGGATCGGCATTAATGGATTGGTGGTATTTTACTTAGAGTCTGACCCGGGAAAATTTGCCATTTGCTTGGATTCAGCACATGGTTCGCTTGGAGTCATAGAATTTGAAATGCCGGGTTGGTAACAAATGTTGCTTGGAGCCATTTGCATGTTCGCTTAAAGAAAATTTTGGTTTTACCCGAGTCTCATTTCGGGACAGAATTTCCTAGGTTTACTTCAAGTCAAATGGGTGATTACTCGAGTTCGACATCGACTTAGGACTTCCAGAATCTGCTTCGAGTCAAATAGGCGATTACCCTTGAAGTGAGTTTTTCAACGACCATTTTGATGATTCTTGATGATTTTTGACGACGACCATTCATGATTTGACGATGGGAGCTCTATGATGGGATTTGGAAGCTAGTTAGTTGAGAGTCATGCACTCGTCTAGTTCAATCAGCAGTCTAATGCAACCAGTAAGCGGACCGTTATTAAAACATGGCAACATGGTACGAAATTACTTGGAGGACACCAACATGAGACAATAAATGCACCCTAGAAGATAAAGTCTAAAAATCTGCTAAGTACTTGGATCGCTAGCAATCCATGTATTATGGATCGCTAGTGATCTATACTGTTTTTCCAGGTCGTCGTGAACTTTGAGGAAGAAGGTAAGGGAAGCATCCCAAGTCGTTGGGTCGCCATCGACCCAGAAGCTATGGATCGCTAGCGATCCATCAAGTTAGCTCAGTTCGAGATGAAACTTGCAGTGCATCTTCCTACAGTCATTTGCAAGCATCTGACAAGCAGGCCTAGCCTAGTAGCTCTCTAACCTCTATAAATACTCACCTATCTGCAACATAAAGGGGATCCTCTAGACTGACTACTAAAAATCTACAGAAACTATTTTTCACTCTTCTCTTCCTTCCTCACAACAGTCATCCAAGGGGTTTACTGTGATTCTCCAGTGAGCTCCAGCATTGGGGACTTAGTCTAACTCGGGATATTCAACAACTTTGTAATCCAATTCACTTTGTAACAGCAATCAGTCAATAATAAAAGTTATAAAGTGGACGTAGGCTTCACTAACGGCCGAACCACTATAAAAATCTTCTTGTCTTCTTACTATTTCTGCTTTTTCTACATTTATTCTCTGTATTATTGCTCTGTAAGAATAGGGCTGGTGCTTTCACACTCAATCTAGGGTGTTGATCCATTTTTTAGGTTAACAGTTAGTATAGACTTCCTAGCAAAAGTAAAAATTACTACTAAGCAACATGATGTAACACACTACACGACCAACCAATGCAAAGTCTTGTTCGGCAACTAAACCATATATGGCAAGTATGGAATATCTAATAATAAAGTTCAATAAAAAACTAACATTCTACTAGCAACCTCCCTGTCCGGTAGCCGAACAAATGAACAGCCGAACCCCAGATTAGAATTTAAGGTCCCTTCAATTTAAGAGTATTTTGTGATCATGGTGTTACAATTTGAATTACCCATCACAAATAAGCTTTTACCCTTACATCCTATAGAGATCGAACGAAAATAAGACCCTAAACCCCTAACCTACCTTATATCCATCGAACGTGAACCATAGCAAGTAAATTAGCACTGTAAAAAGTTTAAATTTTAAATGAAAGGCTCAACTAGATAGATGGCAGGTGAAGATGGCAATTGTAGCAATTTAGAGATGTTTGGAGCAGATTTGGCATGACTATATGCTTGGGAGACGAACATGCATAAAAATTAGGAAAGCTTGAAAAGCGAGCAAAAGTGCTTGGGTGAAAGGAGGCTTAGCATTTATATAGGCAACCCGTTCTGCCCAAGGTTTTAAATCTCAAATTTTTGTCGCGTTTCGTCTTAGGAATTTTACACACAATATCTCGTATCGAGCGAGATCTTAGGTGAGATGAATGTATCTTAGGTGTATATCTCGAACTGACGTATCGGATTTTAAAGTCCATCTCAGGATTATCTCGAAGTAACTTATGCGTTTATAATTTATATTTCAAAGATTTTTGTAATAGTTGTTATCAAAATATAAACTTTTTAACATACATAATTTATATAAAATGAAAAAATAAATTTGTAATTAACTAAGTGTTCCTGCTCATCTGAATATTAAAAGTAAAAAATAAATTGAAAATCTTTTATTTTTGCTCACTCGTTAAAATGTAAAAAGAAGAATTAGAGGGCAAGAAAAAAGCAATAAGAGTGTAATTTATTTTGGACTCACAAAAGAAGTAAAAGAAATATGTATATGAGAAAACATAACTTTGTATAAGATCATCTATTGAGATCTCACCTCAAATTTCATTATCTTTGATGAGGTGAATGTCAAATAATATATAAACAAAATTTAATGTCACGTTTTGCTAAATCTCATATCGCCCAGGTTCGAAAATGAGATCTCCGGTGAGATGAATGAAATTTGGAATAGTGGTTCTGCCCAGCACCAAACAAAGAGAATACCAAACCCAGTGATGACCACCGAACTGAGCATAAGGAGCCAGTATGAATGCAGGACTAACAACATGTAGTTACTAATGGGTTGAGTGGTTATGTAAAGCGACCAACAAAGCCTGCTTCATATTCTACGAACTGAGCTTTGGAGGGAAAGTGTTATAGGCATTTGCACCCAGAAGGTCCATGCCTAGTAAAGCAAGTTAAAATGAAGGCAAGAGAAGTCAAGAAACTACAAGGGAAGCAAAGTTAGTGGAGAGTATATGGAATGAACAAGGCAAACTTGCTCTACGCGGTGGGAGCAAGAGAAAAAACGCAGTCCAAAGTTGCTTTTTGCAGAAGAATTGCTAACAAAGCTTTGTTCGGTGGAAAAATACACCAGATAGGAATTCATGTCCGGTAATCCTAACATTGAACATGAATGCCTGTTCACTAGGGCAAACATCGGACAAGAACTCTTTTCCATTGTAAGATTCAACTGAACAAGATATTCTAGTCAGTACCAAACACACCAAATAGAATATCTTGTTCGGTGCAAGATATTGCCGGATAAGCTATTTTTTCCCGGGATGGTATACACCGAGTAGAATATCTTGTCTGGTGCACATTTAGCACTGAACAAGGAAGGATTTGAAGTATGCCGAACCAAGAATGTGCATTATGGAACATGGCTAAGAAAACAACTATATCCATCCACCGAACTGATTTACCCCGAACAGAGCCTTTTCAGATGAACCAAACTAGTTATTTATGGAGTGAGATATGAATATATATATATATATATATATGGAAATTTCCGATCGTATCTTTTATATATGGAAATAACCGAAAGAGTTATAGAGGGAAATTGCCTTTTTCCAAAAATATTCCTATGTCTCTTTACTCCTATAAATACCCAAGCATCCAACAGCCATGGGGATAATTTTTTTGAACCTATAGACTCTGCCGAAAATAAATAGTCAAATAGAGCTTTCAGATTTCAATATTTAATTAAAAATCATTGTTCTTTACATACAAATACTTGTAAAAACCGAAATATAAGAATTGGAATAAAAATGAACAGTGGACGTAAGCCCTTTATGGCTGACCACTATAAATATACATGTGCTTTATTTTTGTTGCATTTTATTCTTACTGAATTCTCTATCATAAATTCAATTGGAGGTGTTTGTCCACTTTTCATGCAAAACAATTGGCATGTTTGATCATTTTTGTATCATTTTTGGATGCTTGAGAAAATAAATTAAATATAATAATTGAAATGCTTGAGATGAGTAATGACACACGAGTGATTGAGAAGTTAAGTGTCATGTTGAATTTTCAACCAAGTATGCCTAAATTGTTGAAAAAGAAAATGTTAGTGAAAAAATGGGAAATGCTTGGATAAGCATTAGAAAATGGCAAAGGGAAGTTGAAGTAGAAATTGAGTAATTTAGCAGAGGTGTTGTATTTTGACCAATTATTCAGGGCAACGTGATGGATGGCCAGATTCAAGCTTCAAGTCTAAGCACTATGCAATACCCCAAATAAGATTTAGGTAAAAGTCTCAAGCTACCTCAAGGCAAGCCTCAAGGGAGTGCACTAGTGCGTCGAACCAAGCTTCAAGGCAAAGAGTAAAAGGTGCGCTGAGTCACGTCTTAGGGTTTCCATTCTAAGAGATGAGAGCATTGGCTGATATGAGGCAAGCAAGTTTAAGTAGGAGCTATGCACATAAAAGTAGGCATAAACAAGTGGGTTTGGCCATAGGCAAGGAGGCCAGTGAATTTCAGACCATATGAAAAGTGCTAAAGGAGCATTGACGACAAAAGGCTAGTAGTTTCTAAGGGAAATAGATTGTGTGACACCCTAGCCACGTATCATGAAATCATAGTCCAGATGCATGGGCTAGATACTTGTTGGTGGATAGTATATAACCTTTTGCGGATGGCGCAATGCAAGAATGAGTGTATGCACCCACTACCAGAAAAGTAGGTCCAATAGGCTACCATGGCATGTAGATCAAGCCCATATTTTCTCCTTAGTACTTGATTGGACATTTATGTTATCATATATCTAAAAGCGTTATGAAGAGTGCACTTTAAATGGATGTTGTGGTGGTCTTGTTCTATGAGGAGTACATCGATCAATAGATGTCTTGGAGGTCTGCTTAATTGGAATATTTATAGGAGATAGTTGATAACTATAGACACCATATGTAACTTTATCCTGCAATAGTATACCCTATCGGTGGATTTTTATTGTGGAAATATAGAGATATGTGTTAGCTTTGTGAATGGATATGATCATAATCAATTGTTTTACTCTTTGTTGATGAAGTCTATTTTAAAATGCTACCGTTTTGGATTTGCATATTTGTGAAATGTGCGCCATATTATAGTAGGTTTGTATGAAAACTTTCATTTCTTGTTTTGAAGATGTGCTTGATGAAAATCCTAAATGACACCGTTAAGGATATCCATCTGGCAACCCAAGCGGAGTGGAAATGTAAGAGGTCTCAACCTAATAAAGAGAGTGAAGATGATCTAAACTATGGGAAATATTTTCTTTTCCACAAGTCCCACATACATGGTACCAATAAGTCCATTATTTGCATGACCATACTACAGAATATATTAGGAAAAAGAAGCTATGACAATACATTAAGAATCCCAATGTTCCTCTAATCCCTATACGACAACCACTGAAGCGACCACCACATTATGACCGGGGATTTACACACAAAAAATGGAAGAATAATTATCAATGTTATAACTAGAGGGCCCTATATGTTGATAAGAGCTAGGATGAGATGGAGCGATATTCTAAGCCTTTAACTAATGGAGAAAGGTTTGTATATATAATGGGGGCAGACTGCGATGCTGAGTCCCCTCGTCGAGAAGGATCGAAATCATATTCAGTAATAAGGACTTGCGTGGGAAGCAGTACCTGCGTCCCAACACAATGGTGATCTCGGTTGTGCTTGGCCCAATAGAGGTTTACGGATATTGGTGGGTAGCAAGAGCTCTAATATTCTGTTCAAGGATGCTTTTGATAGGATGAGATTATCTACGATGGATGTCACTCCATGCAATAAGCAGTTGTACAGATTCATCGAAGAAAGAAAATTTTCACTAAGAAAGTTGGATTTATTTGTTGAGCTCGGGGACCATCCCAGTTCCGCCATATGACAACGGACTTTCCTTTTGGTGGATGGTTACTTAGAGTACAATTCCTTCTTGGGTTGATCAACTTTATCTAATTTTCGGACAATCTTTTCCTAGTAGCGTTTAATTACTAAGTTCCCTATACCCAATGGAATATAAATTGTCAAAAACGATCATGACACTACAAGGGAATGCTATATGACAAAGTTCATGAGAATCTATGTATGGGGAAAGGGAAGAATGTAGAGAGTACTCTTTGCATTAAAAACTTGAATGCATAACAATAGAAGAAGGGGCACTCACTCGGGTACACCAGTGATCCCAATAATGAACTGGATTTGAGAAACTTAGAAGAGGGGGCAACAGTGGAGCCCATGAAGCCAACACAATTTAAGGTGCGTCCTCACTTAGCCCAGGCATAGCTCCTGTTTTAGCCACATCAAGCTGACTCGCGGGAGTCAGGGCTGCATTAGTACCTCATATAGAATCGTCGCCAAACGTACACAGTTGTTAAAGTGGTTTTCGGTATTGGCAGAGAGTATGAGAATATCTAATCCCGGTCTCTTTAACAACCAAATGCTTATTTCACACCGTGGTCATTTTATATTTCAAACAGTTTATACTTCATATCAAAATATCATATTCTTTCAAAAGCATATCACTTTCAAAAGCATATCACTTTCAAAATCGTGTTCACTTTCGAAATCATAACTGCAGAATAGTTTAAACGATCTTATTAATATTTGCATTTAAATCCATTAAATCTAAATCATAACAGTTTCCACTTAAAAAAATTTGAATATTTAAAAGTAGTTTTTTATATATATTAAAATAATTTATATTTAAAATAGTTTATAGGTAAAATAGTTTTATATTAAAAATAATTTGTATTACAAGAGTTTATATCAATATAGTTTCAAATTAGAGCTGTTTCGTCCAATTCCACAAATTGATTCAAATCAACTTAGTTCCAAAATTCAATTTAAATCAATCTCTGTCCATCAATTACAATTCAATTCACATTCTCAATAAAACCATTTTTAATTTATATCGATTTCAAATGCAGATTTGAACTGCAATTAAACCATTTTCATTTCAGTAGGTTTCAAAGTTTTCAATATTCAAACATTTACAATAACTGAATTTGATAAATTTCATTTATATTTCAAATTCAACTTTAATTTTATTTTAAATTTTGAAATATTCACTTAATCAATTTAATAACCATTTAAATAAAATCCCCGATTATAAATTTAAATCAAAATCTAATATTCAATTTTAATTTTATTTAAATTCAAAATATTCATTAAGTCCTCTTTAATCAAATCAAGTTATCAAGTTATAAACATATCTTCGAAATCTCAAAATCAATAAGTTCAAAATAAACCTTATTTAAATTCAATTCTAAACAAATTTAATTATAAATCAATCGTTATTTAATTTATCTTTTTAACCTTCATTTACTTAAAGTTATTACAAAAATCTAATTTAAATAAATACTTAACATATTATATATATAGTTAAATTAAATTCTTAATAAATTTTATTATATTAATTATTATTAAATTAAATCTTATTTTTATTAAATCTAATTTAAATCTTATTTTATATATTTTTAAAATAATAAAGTTACAAGTAAAATTTTATAATTTACATTTTTAAACTTAACTTATAAATTTAAAATTTTCAAAACATATAATTTTTAAAATAGGAAAATAGGCACAGGGAAGAAGTTACAAAATAATTTAGTCTCAAGGACAGCAAGTTTGTGTTTTAGTCTGAAGGACACTTTATAGTATAAACAAAAAATGATAGTTGCAACTATCATTCTGTGATTTACACTACAAAGTGTCCTTCAGACTAAAAAACAAACTTGCTGTCCCTGAGACTAAATTTTTTTGCAACTTCTTTCCTGTGCCTAAAAACCCCTTTTTAAAATATCTAAATTTTACACATATATAAAATAAACATTATATTATAATTTAAAATCAATATTTATCAAAATCCGTATATTTTCTTTTCAAAATTCTGGAATCATTTAAAATAGACCAACGGTGTCCGTACATAGTTTTCTATCCTATGGTCAAGTGGTACAGATATTTATCATTTTAATCCGCAATTTAAATTTTATATTTACAGGTATATATCATTTCAACCCACAATGCCAAAATTTAAATCAATGAAAATCGCTTGGGTTTACCATTTCAACCCATAACGATTTTCCCCTAATCTATAATATCGTTCGGGGATGTATCATTTCAACCCATAGGAAATTTCTAAACTAACGTGGAACTTGCAGAGTGAGAATAAATATGATAATATAACATATCAACAATAGGCATATATCATCAGTAATAAATTTAAATATAATATATAAAACAGGTTATGGTGTCATATGTCATAGGTGAACAATTTCAGATAATGGCATATTATATTTGACAATTAAATAACTTAACAATTCAAATTTAATAGTATATTTCAATCATCATTTCATGTGGATTAAATTTACTAAATATAAGAATGTTAATCGTGAGTGATTTCTCACTTTTCGGGGCTAGAGAATAACTATGGCGAAGAAGATGACACAGACACGCACACGGATACAGACACGAGCAAAGAAAATCTAAAGCTGCTAAGATTTCCAGGCAGCGACGAACAAAACAACAAACTAGACATCGACGAAGCAAGCAAGCGAACCACTTGAATTCGATGGGAACCAAATTTACATATATTTAAAATCTATATATGCGTATATTTTAAAACCAATATCCAAACAAAAATCTTTATATTTATAAATCAAAAACCAATATTTATAAAATCCATACATTTCTTTCAAAATTTCTTCAAATACATTTTAAACATTAACATTAACATAAGTAACCATATATATATACACTTTCCAAAATATTAATGTTAACGTAAAAATATAACATGTTTATAAATATATATACATCTAAAAATATTAACAAAACATATTTTATATAAATACATACATTTTGGAATATCAATATTTATTAAAACATATATATTGAAATTAATGTATCTATAAAAAAAATCAATATATATAACATACAGATCTATATATACATACAATTATATATAGACTTATATATATAAACAAACTGATTATATAACTTATATAAATTTGTATATATAAAAAAACAGGTTATATAACTTATATGAACATATATATATATATATATATATATATATAATTCCACAGATCTTATATAATCTATATAAACTTATATTTTAAAATCTATATACATTTCTAAAGATCAAAATATCCATTATATTTTTTTAAAACAATACTTAAACAATGTTTATATATAAACCAAGATGGAGAAAATAAGGAAAGTGAACTGGGTGATGTAAAAGGAAGGGCCGAGCAAGATGGAGGAATACGAGCTGTTATTGGCAAGACAAATATGTGCTTCAGGAATTATATATGCTTATATACTTAGTGGAAGGAAGAGGTCGCACAACAGGTAGGGACGAACATGACATGGGTTAAGCAAAGCGGGGAGAATGCGGGTTGTTGTGGAGGAGTCTGGGTACAGGCGGTTGCTACGATGCTGTGTGGTGGTCGGGTGGAAAGTTTGGTCGTGTGGAGAAGCTTCAGCTGGGGTGCGTTGAAGGTAAGGGCGTTCTGCATAGTGGAAGTGCTGGCAAAAGAAGGCTTACGGCTATGGGTTTTTTCTTTTTTCACGGCAACACTTTTTTTTTCTTTTTTTCCTCTTGCAACAGGGTGGCTGGCTGCAGAGAAGGGGAAAAGGCGGGGCATATCAAGGGCTGGCGCTCGGAAGTAGGCGGAGAGGCATGGTGGCGTTGGGTTTTGCAAGTCAATGAGGAATGGTCGTGGGGAAAATGGTGAAGGGATGGGCTTTACGTGTGCACGACTGTTTGGTGGGAAAGAGGAGAGGGGAGAAACGGCTGCATTGGAGTTTGTGTCGGCCGGGTTCAAGGAGTAGGTTCTCTAGTGAAGGGAGGAAGGAGGTTGGTCGCGGCGAGCTCGTTCTCCAGCAAATGATGAGCAGGCAATTTGTAAACCTGTATACAATTTCTAGAAGCAAAATTAGGAACAACAAAAATGGAAGGAGCATGCTAGCCATTCCAAATATATATGCAAGCTTTCATATGGAAGAAAAAAGAACAGGTTGCAAACTTTATATAATTTTTTTTCTTTTCGTATAAAACAGGAGAGAGAGAATGAAACCCACTAACCAGAAAATACAAATGAAAAAGCAATATAAATTGAAGTGGTGGAATAGTGAAGGTCAAAAACTGAAAGATTAATTTCTGATGTCTGTAGAGTTTCACAGTGGGTAATGAATGGACACAAGGAATTTAAAAGGGCTCAAAACGGTACCGATATTGTCAACCGTTTCATAGATTTCGCCTCGTACCAGACACCAAAACACACAGATAAATATACCATGGAGGTCAGCACGACGAGACGAATAGAATGTTACACAGATATCAGTGATACGATCATCCTATCAAAAGTCGATATTCGCTGCCAAAACTGCTGCTAAAACGTCGAAAATAAGACAAACGGAGCTAGAGTAGTCCAAATTTGACGAAACAAAATACGACGTCTCTTTCAGCAAATAGTTTATATTTTTATTATATAAAAATATTCAGGTTTCGAAAATATTTTATTTTCATCAATTTAACTGATTTTAAATTGAAATTGAAAATTACACAACAGAACTAACTTACATATTTTCCAATAGAAATTTACCATTTGCTATGTCTAAATAGACGTATTCCAAATATCAAATTTTCATTGTTAAATTTAATTGTTTTATTTCAAGAAAACTTTCAGTTAATTATGTTATAAAAATCGTTAAAAATTACGGGTCGTTACACTCTCCCCCACTCAAAACTTTTCGTTCCCGAAAAGGAATGAGATAGGAGAATAGATCCAACAAAAAGGAAAGATAGATTCGAAATACACAGTATTAGCTACAACAATTAATTTTAAAACCATATAAATTTTGTTAGTTTTAAATTGATTAATATTCAACAAATTTGGTTTCAATCCATTTATTCAATCGATAAATATTTATTGTATTCACATTTGGTTGATTTCAATTCAGTGTATTTTCATTCAGTTGATTTGATTTAAATTTATTAACCTTTGATTAAAAAAATTCTTTCAAAACAAATTTATTTATTTAATACATTTGATTTCACTTAAGTTAATTCCACATAATTCAATTTAAACTATTCCTTGTAGTTTGCTATTTGTTTACAACGATATGAATTCTTTTATTACTTGTTTAGCTTATTAAGTTTATATTTATTTACTTAAATAATATTTTCCTTATTTATTATTCAATTATTTCACTTAACATATGTTGCAACATAGGTTAATTGTAAAAACATTTATTATAATCACTCAAAATTTTATTTGTTAATTCCCTTAACAAAATATCATTTTTGAACATCTTATCACTTACATTTATTTTGTATATTATTCAATTACATATTCTCATAAACATTTAACTTGAATAATCAGGTAAGTTATATATATGTTTTTGAGTGTAATTTAGCACTATACAAATCCACCTTTTTATTTATAACATTTTCATTAAGCAAAATTTTAGTTTGAATATTTTAATTACCTAAGTTTTCTCTTGTATAACCTTCAATTACATATTCACATTACATTTTTTTTTGAATATTACAAGTAAGTTA
Organism: Allium fistulosum; assembly: GCA_030737815.1. NCBI lineage: Eukaryota > Viridiplantae > Streptophyta > Magnoliopsida > Asparagales > Amaryllidaceae > Allium > Allium fistulosum. Next base: position 156,289,289 of record CM060902.1, read on the forward strand.
TATATGCTTTAGAATGAAATTGAGTATTATACAAATAAATTCTATCCTAGTTCAACTATTTAAGTTGTTTCAATTTCATTTCTCATTTTAGACATTCCAATTATTCGAAATTTTGCTTTATTTCAATAATTGAAAACCATTACTTAACATAGAATTTAAGAATCAATTTCCGGTTTCACTTCAAACCTTTTCGAAATATATATATATATATATATATATTGTACATCAAATCATACTCAAGAAATAAAAATCAAATCCACTTTCCAAAACAAAAGTGTAGCAAAGCTACTATGAGGTCTCTCCACCTCAAGACTCAAAAATGAATGTCGATGATGCTGCAGTCATCATCGAAATTATTTTCAACGACAAAAGAGGAGAGTACCGACTTACTTCTTTTAAAATTCATTGAAAACCATTTCCATTCGAAAATACTTTCAAATAATATATATTTTCAAAACTTTAAAAACCAAATTTAGAAGAGCACTGAAAATTTAATTCTCAAATCCATAATTGAAATTCATATCATTTTCAAATCCAATTTATAAACCATATTTTAAATTCAACTTCTATAACATACAACAATAGTTAATGGTTTAGGAATGTTGACAAAACAGTAAATGAAAATCTAATATTATCATTTGTAACAACCAATTCATTTGATTATTTAATTTTAGAAAATTATACTTATATATATATATAATATAACCATATATAAAATTATTCATTTAACAATTTTAAAACAATATTGTGTCAGTTTGCTCTGTTCAAGTGTTTTGGAATTCCTATCGATAGTGTTGGCTAGACAAATCGATCGAAATCCACACTTAACAACTCAAACAAAACAGTATAAAACATTTTTATATTAATTACAAATACGCTCCCTCATAGGATGATTCAAGAATGGATTCTAGAACAAGGATAGAAATTCAAATTTAGAGGAACCCTAATCAAAGAGAATTTGAACCAAGAAGATAGGCTTGAAAGGAAGATAAGATAATCAACTTACAAAAGAGGAAAGATGGATGGACTTATATTAATGGCGGCGACCTTAACCAGGTCAACCGAGACTTAGAAAGACGAGAATATCATCAACGAAAACCAGGACAAACTTGTTGAGAACATTGCGGAAAACCAATTCATGAGATCGATGAAGAAGGCAGGAGCATTGGTTAATCCAACGGGCATGACTAACCATTCACAGAAACTATTTGTCTAGGAGAAAATACAACAGGTCAAGCTCCAGGAATAAGATCGATGCAGAATTCAATTTCCCGCTTGGGAGGAAGAGAAGTGACTTCACCTAAAACATCAGGATAATACCTAACTATCGGGTGGAGTCAAGATCACTTGGCTGAGAATCAAGTGGAAAGATAAACCGCCTGCATAATCCCGAGGCATTCGAAATCTGATCACAAGAGAATTACCCTGGTCGTTAACAAAGAAACGGTTCGAGCTATATAAGAAATAACAGCATCAAAACCGAGGACATAGAAATCTCCAGTAAGTCGATGCCTGTTGTAAAGGAGTTTCACCCCTTTACAAATCATACCAAGTGTAACAACTCGGATTTTTCGCGTTCGAAAATCGACATCCATACTTTACATCGTACTCGAATGCCATAGATTCGACCGTTCAAATCCGATTCGCCGGAGCTTATAACACACTTAAGTAAATAACAACACAGCGGAATAAAGAAATCAATGATATCATATACAACCCCAATGAATACAATATCCAGAATGATATACAACAATGATATTCATATGATACAACAATATCAGAGATATGATACAATGACAATAGCAGCGGAAAGAAAAGATAACATCAGCAGTGGATAGAAAATCTCCAATAGAATGCTCTAATCCATAGCTAGCTCCAGCTAATCCACTCAACCTGAATATCTGAGAAAACCCAACTCTAGACTGCCCGTGTGGAAAATGGTGGGCACCCAGAGTTTAGGAAGGGAACAATAAACTCCAGGTCAGTCGTGGGACTGGTGTGAGCAAACAAAAACAGTTTATCTTTAAAACAAGCAACAAAGGCTTTTAAACATTGAAATCCGCAATGCTTTTCGAAAATGAAACTACCATAAGGCCTCCCGCCCCACACACAATGCAATCGCAGAATTGGAGGAGATTTCTCCTTATGATAGTCAAACATGCTTACTACGCAAAGGAAAAACTCTTTTGATATTATTACTAGTGCATAGTGTGAAAACATTTCGAAAATACAATATTAATCTTAGCCAACATACAACATTTCATCATATGCCTACTATAGCTACCATGTTCAATAACAGGTTACCGCCACATTCCATAGCAGGTAATACAACTAAAACCGTACAGGGTTCGTATTGTTTCTTTGGATTTCCAACAAATGATCAGGCTAAGGAACTTCCTTACCGAAATAGAAACGCCTCTGGAAAGACGCCCCGAGAACCTAACCGGATCTCTGCAAACAAAAGGCCGACGCTACCTCACGCTTTAACCAAGCTGTAACTAGGTAACTAACACACGAGTCATGTCATCCCCCGGTCGTCACCGACCTTTATCCGAGGTACCTCGATCATAAAGCAACAACCACAAAGTATAATAACCGTGCAGCATCCACATAGGTAAAATATCTGGGCTCCATACCATGATATCACCTTTTATCCAGAAGGAAATGACATACCCTAGGGGCGCTACCCCTACAAACCTTTGTCGCAACATTCCTGTTTCGACCATTACCGGGTTGTGAGGCTCGACGAAGTCTCGTCCACAAAGCAACGCTTTTTCACAAAGCCACGCTTTTTCACAAAGCCACGCTTTTTCACAAAGCAACGCTTTTCCACAAAGCCACGCTTTGATCAACAAATGATCATCAGCACTTCGTATGCCACATTACCAAATTGGGAATGTATCACTAGTAACCATCAACTACATAACCTCTGAGCTCATACGTCTCAGAGAAGGGTGTTAAGCTAAGAGAATAAATTCTCCGCCACCAACAGAAATGTATTTGATAGAAACCAGCTTTACATCTCAAAGTGTAACGTCAGACACACATCCATATAAGTCTGTTCCGGGTTCGAACAGAACCGAAGGCACTTCCGAAGAAGCCCTTGCAAATCCGGATAATTTCTAATCACGTCTGAACTTCCCATCACAAAGGGTGATAAAATCTCTATACCGGGGACCAGTCGGTGCAGAGACATTCGACGAGTTGTCCTTTCGTTTTCGAAAATATCCGGTCTTCACCACCGGTCTTCAAATGCGATCCATATACGTCGTATCACTATTCGGAATGGGTTATATGACACAAAGGTCCTCTCCCGGCTAAACCGAATAACGAGCGCAATTAAAAATCATATGGATACTGGGGTCTCAGTTAAATCACAGCTTAAAGCCCAAAACTTTTCATTCGAATGGTTAAAACAAATTACCATTTCCAATCTTTTAAACAAAAAGATTCATTTCCAAAAACCCTCAATGGTTTAAACAATTTCCACACCTTAATCTTTTAAACAAAAGATTTAATTCACAAAGTTAACCCCATTCACAAAGATTCATTCATAGATTTTCAAATCGATTTTCATTTCAATTTGGTTAAATCGTTAAATCTTTAAATCAAGATTTAACTTATAGCTTTCAAAACTCGTTTTCAAAGATTCATCCATAGTCTTTCAAAACAATTCCATTTCAAGTTAGATTAACTCATCCGGTCTTTGAAATCAAAGACTCATTTCATAGTTTTCAAAATATTTCAATTCCATTTCAAACTTGAAATTCTTTCAACACAAATTGGAAATCCTTTCTTAAAATGAAAGCTATTATTATTTGAAAACAAGTAGTTTTCGTTTCGGAAAAATCCAGTTATATTTACACGAGTTAAAACCCTTGAAATAAATTCAAATTTCCAAATCAATACCTTTAAAATGGTTTAACCCATATAACTTATACAGCATCTTTAATCCCTAGTTTCAAATCACAGAATTCAATTTCAAACTTGAATTCAAATTTAAATCAAATTATTTAAATTTTCAAAACTCGATTAAGTTATTCGAAATAACTTTTATCTTTGAAATTCCATTTCAAAAGCTTTTCACTTTAAACCCAAGTTTCTAATTTCAAAATCAATTGAAATTAAAATTTCAATTTCAAAAACATTAATTTTAAATCATCTGTGATTTAACCGATTTCCACGTGAAATCCATATTTGTGTGTGTATGGTGTAGTCCAGGGGTTTCACACAATAGTGCACAACATCAATCATTACCGATATATCAATATCGATAAGCGGTATAATCCACAACGCTTATCTTCATTTACAATTTCATAGATAAAATAAATTTATCAATCACAAAGGTTCATCATTACAATTCGATGTGGGTTTCGGATAACCAACTGGAATCCGACTCCCTGTCGCATCGAAGTTTAAATGCCGTTTACGGGTCAAGGGTTTTCATATTCACATAGTAATATATCACAGAAATAGATATATAAATCACAGATAATATATTACATTCATCCCAGATAAATGAACTACAGTACAGATCACACACAAATCAGGGTATATCACAAGGCATCACATATCAGGGATATCAAACAATTCAACATTCACTAGAATCCAAACATCCATGGATAAGGTCAATTTATTATCTAATTTATTTAAATCAGATTTATTACTTATGAATAAATCACTAATCCTGGTTAATTAACATTAATTAACCTCAACCATTTTGATTAATTATTCTTTAATCATTTATTAATTAACCATTAATAATAAATAAATTAACCTTAAATTATAATTAATCAACCTTTAATTATTAATTAATCAACCTTTAATTATTAAATAATTAACCTTTAATTATTTAATTCACCATTTTAATTAATTACCATTAATTAATAAATTAACCATCAATTAATCACATTGACAAATTATTCTTTAAGTAATTAAATAAATAACCTTAAATTAATTACCTTAATTAATTACTCTTTCATTACCTCATTTATTATCAAAACCTTAATTAGATTAAGATAAAATCATTTCCTTTATTTGGGACCAAATCACATATTTAGTTTAAAACATTTAACTAGGACAGTGTTTTAAAAACTTGGTTAAGTTTTAATTCGAAAACTGTTTTGATCACCAACTTCCCAGACCCGATTTTACATGAGAATGACTCGAGTAGGGCTCGAGTTTTCCCAGCAATCTCCCCGCGTCATCCTCCTGCATCTTTCTTCTTCTTCCACGCTACTTTCTCCTCTGTTTCTTTTTTTTTTGTAAGTTTAAATTTAAACCAAGTTATAATAGCATCAGGAAACTCACGCGATCCAACTCGGAGCTAATGCACCACTCACTCGAGCACGACTTCTTCTTCTCCAAATTAAGCGACCCGACACACATTCAAACGTGTGCACGTGCACAGCCACTCGCCAACATTCTGGCGAGCTTCAGCACCTCCACCAAGTCGCAATACCTCCCTACATTCACATCCCAAACTCGACTCGGAGGAAAAACTTTGAAATCGAATTTTAGCATCTCGAATCGAACTGTCGCCCAGACACCACCACGCAAAACCACTTCGCCAACGCTCCTCAGTCCACCGGAATCACCATAACTTCGGCCACATCTCGTCAACACGCTAAGCCATCATCCACCAAAACCACGCGAAGCTCGATCATCTCATGGGGCCGGAAAACAAGAATTTAAACAGAGCATAGAAAACTCAATCCCCAAACCCTAAATTCGAATCGACCCCAATATTTACGCATTAGAAAAATTCTTTAGCATTTTTCTTGGATTCATGGATGATTAAACTTGCTATATAACAAATCTCAGCATTTATAATTGATTCAATTATCAGAAATTTGTAAAAATGCCATCTTTATTCAAGTTCAAACTGCTCTGGGAATTCTAAACTAAAAACCTTCATTTTTGTTTTAAAAATTCTCGTTTTCAGTATAGATTCAAATTATAAACATGAACTAGAAATCTATGATGATGGATTTTAACATACATGAACATTTTCCTCAGTTCTATCTTGTTTTCAGGGATATTCCAACATTATTTTACCTTAGGAAAATTTTTGAACTTTACTTTAGAACTAAACAGCATGTTTAAGTTAAATCCTAAGTCCTAAAAATGGTTAAGTAAAAGATAATTAAATTTTGATTTGAGTTTGTACTCTGTAACCTGGAACCAGAGAACAACATGATGCACAAATATACTCAACAGAACAACAGTATTCATATGAGCATAAACACACGCACAAATAAAACCTGATTTAACTTTGCTCCAAAATTTCAAAGAAGAAATATTTACTCACAAGCATCAAGATATCAAAACAGGTTAAGCTTCGAAAAAAAGGAGTTTGCTCACCAGTTTAGAAGAGGAAGAACAGAGTATCATTTTGAAAACAGGCTTTGAAATCGTGCAAGCTGAACTCCTCTAGTTTGCATTTGATTTGTTTTGATCTAAGTTGTTTGATGTTTTCAGTTGAATTTGTTTGAGTTTAAATAATAATTCACTTTAGTTTTACTTGGCTTTGCATAAACGAACTGAATGGAGATAAGTTGATATATGAGAAAAAGAAGTGTACAGGGTATTTCATATTGTTTGTACAATAGGGTAACACATTATTTTGGCTTGTACAAATATATCAGAGATATTTTTCATTGCTTGCTTGTTGACTCGGCTGAAAATCTTCTTTTTGTATGCTAGAGGATATGGCATTTAATGCATATGTACCCTATTTTCCTATACTTACCTTGTTATATTTCCATTTTATACTTTGTTTTTAGCTTTGCATTTCTTAGGCTGAGATGATTTCGACCATGCTAGAGGTAGGAGCATTAATGACTCGTACAAAGTATATATATTTTAATTTGTTTGTTCATACTTTATTTTTAACAAAGCTTACTTTGTGGTGGCTACAGCTATGTTTTGGTGGGATGGAATGATTTGTATATGTACTTCTTTTACTTGCCTTTGCAAGCTTGTCTCGGCTGAAATTATTGTGGTGGCTAAAGACACTTATATTTGTTTTATACTTGTGCTTTTTGTTAGCTTGTTTCCCTTGGCCAGGTTGCCCTTTTCCTTTCATGTAAAAATATAAAGTTGTTATTGTCATTTGTCAATGTTTGAATGTGTTCCTTTTGCAGCCTATATACTTATCTTTATATTTTTGTTTTATTTGTTCTAATATTTTATTTTGTTATTTTTACTGTAATACCAATTATATTGTATTTCTCTATATATTTATTTTAAAATCCATTTACTTGAAATTTAAATTCAAATCAATATATACTTATATATAAAATTTCAAGTTTACTCGTATATCATATATACATATATATTCACGTATATATACAATATTTTAAATTTGAATGATTCAACATCAGAATTTTATTACGATCGGGGAAACTCGCTATCAATTAATCTATTTAAAAATTTATTTTACAAACTTTTATTCAAAATCCAATAAATTATTAATTTAAATTAAATTAAAATCTGGGGTCGTTACACCAAGGTTGGCGGGACAGAAAAGGATCTATAGGATGCTCCATTATCAAGAAGAACACGAATGAGAAAAGGCAAGAATAGATTCAGAACAAAGGGGAAAGTTCCAGAATTCAAAAGAAATCCTAATTCAGGAGGATCCTAACAAAGATTTTCAAGCTCGAGCGAAGATGATTCTGTAATTAATTTTTACTCCATATTCTAAGTTTTGCCTAAACCTCGCTCTAATACCACATGTAACGACCTGGTATTTCGAACCGTTCAAATCGACAATCATCCACTCATGTCAGACTTGAATTGCTCAAAAAACATATTGTTAATTTATATTTGGCAAAACTCAGCATATAAAGTAAATAAAATCAATCACAAAATCATAGACATAGATTACTACAACAATAAGCAGTGGATTAGATAAATAGTAGTTCATAAAGCTACTATATAAACATCAGAATTTAAAACAAAATACAACAGAAATCACAAATACAGAGAAGTTACTAAAACAAATGCCAATGACAAGTCTGAACAAAACAACTGGAATAAACTAAAGTAAGTGGAAAGCTAGATAGACAAAGACGGATCTTCAAGCAAAGCTCCAAACTCCAAAGGTGAGTCTCAAATGTTGTGACACTCAGTCTGATCCGAGCATAAAGCAAAACACAAAACACTCGAGCCAGGATTAACATTCTTATACCAGTAAATTCAACTTAAGTGAAGTGATAACAGAAATACAAAATAACTTAAAGGATGTTCGGGATACCCATCCTCTAAGGATCCGTTAAACTATCTACATACATAGTACAATACGCTACATATATAGTGTCTATAGTAAAGTAAATTATCAAAATAGTGTTAAGGCGTTACCCATATCCCCCTTAACACATTTTATATATTCCCATAGTATATACAGTACCGTAATTCCTCCGTAAACTGGAGGGCTATAAGAGGGTACTCCATAGGTATGGTACAAACCAAACCCATAGAGGGCGCAATAAGGCATGTGACAAGGCACGCAAGGCAATGCTTAGGGTACGATTCTACCATTTTGCAGAACCGTGCTGGTGGTAACACATAGCAGCTGCTACCGCCCACTTCGAGACACACTCCCAAAATCAATGGTGCACCCAAATCAAATCACAAAGTAATATAATGGTATCGAAGAAGCATGCTCGATCGAAGGTGCGACCTCACTTGGCCCAGGTATAGCTCCTGTTTTAGCCACATCAAGATGACTCGTGGGAGTCAGGGTTGCGTTAATACCTCATATAGAATCGTTGCCAAACCATCATACTTCGTTCTGGAATCTCCACCACATACACAGTTGTTAAAGTGGTTTTCGGTATTGGCAGAGAGTATGACAATATCCGATCCTGGTCACTTTAACAACCAAACGCTTATTTCACACCATGGTCATTTTATATTTCAAACAGTTTATACTTCATATCAAAATATCATATTCTTTCAAAATCATATCACTTTCGAAATCGTATTCAATTTCGAAATCATAACTACAAACTAGTTTAAACCATCTTATTAATATTTGCATTTAAATCCATTAAATTCATTAAATCTAAATCATAACAGTTCCCACTGAAACAAATTTGAATATTTAAAAGTAGTTTTTATATATATTAAAATAATTTATATTTAAAATAGGTTATAGATAAAATAATTTTATATTAAAAATAGTTTGTATTACAAGAGTTTATATCAAAATAGTATCAAATTAGAGTTGTTTGGTCCAATTCCAAAAATTGATTCACAACAACTTAGTTCCAAAATTCAATTTAAATCAATCTCAGTCCATTAATTACAATTCAATTCAAATTCTCAATAAAACTATTTTTAATTTATATTGATTTCAAATGCAGATTTGAACTGCAATTAAACAATTTCCATTTCAATAGGTTTCAAAGTTTTTAATATTCAAACATTTACAATAACTCAATTTGATAAATTTCATTTATATTTCAAATTCAACTTTAATTTTATTTTAAATTTTGAAATATTCACTTAATCAATTTAATAACCATTTAAATAAAATCCCCGATTACAAATTTAAATCAAAATTAAATATTCGATTTCAATTTTATTTAAATTCAAAATATTCATTAAGTCCTCTTTAATCACATCAAGTTATAAAACATATCTTCAAAATCTCAAAATCAATAAGTTCAAAATAAACCTTATTTAAATTCAATCCTAAACAAATTTAATTATAAATCAATTCTTTTTTAATTTATCTTTTCAACCTTCATTTACTTAACGTTATTACAAAAATCTAATTTAAATAAATAATTAACATATTATATATGTGTATAGTTAAATTAAATTCTTAAAAAATTTAATTATATTAATTCTTATTAAATTAAATCTTATTTTTATTAAATCTAATATAAATCTTATTTTATATATTTTTAAAACAATAAAGTTACAAGTAAAATTTTATAATTTACATTTTAAAACTTAACTTATAAATTTAAAATTGCCAAAAGATATATTTTTTTTAAAATCTAAATTTTACATATATAAAATAAATATTATATTATAATTTAAAATCAATATTTATCAAAATCCATATATTTTCTTTTCAAAATTCCGGAATCATTTAAAATAGACCAACGGTGTCGGTATATAGTTTTCTATCCTATGGTCAAGTGATACGCATATCATTTCAATTCGCAATCACAAAATTTAAATCAATGAAAATCGCTTGGGTTTATCATTTCAACCCATAACGATTTTCCCCTAATCAATAATATCGTTCGGGTATGTATCATTTCAACCCATAGGGAATTTCTTAACTAACAGGGAACTTACAGAGTGAGAACAAATATGATAATATAACATATCAACAACATGCATATATCATCAATAACAAATTTAAATATAATATATACAATAGGTTATGGTGTCATATATCATAGGTGAACAATTTCAGATAAAGGCATATTATATTTAACAATTAAATAACTTAACAATTCAAATTTAACAGCATATTTCAATCATCATTTCATGTGAATTAAATTTACTAAATATAAGAATGTTAATCGTGAATGATTGCTCACCTTTCGAGGCTAGAGAACAGTGATGGCAAAGAAGATAACATGGACACGCACACTGATATGGACACGAGCAAAGAAAATCAAAAGGTGCTAAGATTTCCGGGCAGCGACGAACAAAACAACAAACTGGACATCGACGAAGCAAGCAAGCGAACCACTTGAATTCGATGGGAACCAAATATACATATATTTAAAAATCTATATATGCGTATATTTTAAAACCACTATCCAAACAAAAATCTTTATATTTATAATTCAAAAACCAATATTTATAAAATCCATACATTTCTTTCAAAATTTCTTCAAATACATTTTAAACATTAACATTAACATAAGTAACCATATTTATATATATACTTTGCAAAATATTAATGTTAACGTAAATATAACATATTTATAAATATATATACATCTAAAAATATTAACAAAACATATTTTATATAAATATATACATTTAGGAATATCAACATTTATTAAAACATATATATTGAAATCAATGTATCTGTAAAAAAAATCAATATATATAACATACATACCTATATATACATACAATTATATATAGACTTATATATAAACAAACTGATTATATAACTTACGTAAATTTATATGTATAAACAAACAGGTTATATAACTTATATGAACATATATATATATATATATATATAATTCGACAGATCTTATATAATTTATATAAACTTATATTTTAAAATCTATATACATTTTTAAAGATCAAAATATCCATTTTTTTAAAACAATACTTAAACAATGTTTATATATAAACCAAGATGGAGAAAATAAAGAAAGTGAACTACGTGATGCAAAACGAAGGGCTGAGCAAGATGGAGGAATATGAGCTGCTATTGACAAGACAAATATGTGCTTCAGGAATTATATATGCTTATATACTTAGCGGAAGGAAGAGGTCGCACAATAGGTAGGGACGAACAGGACATGGGTTAAGCAAAGTGGGGAGAACGCGGGTTGTTGTGGAGGAGTCTGGGTACAGGCGGCTGCTACGATGCTGTGTGGTGGTCGGGTGGCTGTGGAGAAGCTTCAGTTGGGGTGCGTTGAAGGTAAGGGCGTTCTGCGTGGTGGAAGGGCTGGCAAAAGAAGGCTCACGGCTGTGGGTTTTTTCTTTTTTCGTGGCAACACTTTTTTTTCTTTTTTTTTTCTCTTGCAATTGGGTGGCTGACTGCGGAGGAGGGGAAAAGGCGGGGCATATCAGGGGCTGACACTCGGAAGTAAGTAGAGAGGAATGGTAGCGCTTAGTTTTGCAAGTCAACGAGGAAAGGTTATGGGGAAAACGGTGATGGGATGGGCTTTACATGTGCGCGCCTGTTAGGTGGGAAAGAGGAGAGGGGAAAAACGACTGCATTGGAGTTTGTGTCGGCCGGGTTCAAGGTGTGGGTTCTCTGGTTGTAACAACCCGAAGTTTAGAACAATTAATTTTCGTCAAACGACGATTAAATTGGTTGTTAATTTCTGTTGGGATTTTATCGGTTGAAATTTTTGAAGAAAATCGGTTGTTAATAGGTATATGGAGTTTTTAAATTTGGTTGTGATTCTTTAATAATTTAATTAAAATTGTGTGGGATTTAAGAGGAAATATGGTCCATTTTCTTTTGCTTGGTGCCGAGATAATGTTAAGACCCGTTCCCCTTTCATTTTGCATTCATTCGTTCGCAACCCAAAACTAAACAAACGAGAGCGAAAGGATTAATGGCTGCTAGGGCTTCGCTTTCTCGCTCCGATCGATTGCTTGAGGACCATGGCTCCCCCAATTTCCGGTTGAGATTCATCTTTGCTTTGAGACAAAGGGTTTCGATTTTTCGATTGTGAACGACTTCAGTTTCTCGGTCGAAAAAGGTGAGTAATTTATACTCACATCTAATTCAATTCTTCATTTCGTGACTTGGGTTTTGAATTGATTTATCAGATGAGGTTGTGGTTTAAATAGGACTCTCGTCCCTATATTTTCGTTCATACTTCATATATGAAATTGTCTGATAATTTGAAGTTGGCCATTTGATTATTTTCGAATGACTATGATTTTCTGACTTGTTCAGATTCACTTATTTCGTGACTTGATTCCCGGGGTTTTGATTTTTGCTTGCTTCTTCGATTTTGAACTTGGGATGTTTGTGCTTGTTAACTTCGACTTTGTTTTACTTATTCAAGTGCGTGACTTCGACACTTTAACTGTTGCTTTGAATTTGTACACGGCTGTTGTTTGTTTGAAACTGCTGCTATAAAACTATACTTTGGCCACTTTGATTTTTCTTCTTGCCGCTTGATTTTGTAAATTTTGTCGGCCTTGCTCTGTCACCTGTTTCTGCATATATGTGCATATATACATATGTTTGTGTGTATGCATATATGGGTGGATTGACTTGAATTGCAATCGAGTCTGGCACATTTGTATGTAGACTTGATTTTGTTCACTGTATCCCTGTACTTGTTTGTTATTTCCTGTACACTTTTGGTCTTCACTTGATATGTGCTGCACCACTGTCATCCTTGCTTCATATTTGAACTTGTATTTGGCTGCAGCCCTTTGTGTCACTGTTGCATACATGTTGACTTCATATATTTGTCATTGAGTAGTTGAGGTTGCTTTAAGCTCTGGTCAACATATATATATGCTGCACTGGGTTTTGTCTTCATTGATGATGCTATGTATTGATGAACCTACACCTGGGTTGTCACTGCATACTTTGTTCTTGTGCCATTTTGTTGTTCTGACTGTATTTTGCTTGAGTTCCTTGGGTACATGTGACATGTTTGCATTGTTCACTTGGTTGATCACCCTGCTCTGCTCTGGTCTGTCCCATTTCACTTGGTTACAGAACTTGATGGTTGGTTCAGGTCTTGCTACTCGTACTACCTGGTCTGGTTCTCGGCCTATGGTGTTCATGTAGTCTAATGCATTTGGTTCTTCATTAGTGCATATTGCCTTGAGTACATGTATGTAGTGATCATTTGATCTGTCCATTTGAGTCAGTGATGTGTCTGCATTACTGTCACATGAATTAAACTTGTTCATTACAGTTTGGTTATGTTGCATTGACGTATTTTGTTGTCCACTGTTTGGACATTTGGGTTCTTTTGAGTTGCAGGGTATTTGTTCTGTTTAGTTTATATTCACTTGGATGTTGGTTATGTAGTTTTGGGTTCTGTTGTACTACTGTTGTCACTCATGTATATCCCACTGTACCTCGCTTCATATGGCCTTGCATTTAGTTCTGGGCTTTGTATATTGTTACACTGCTTCCCAGTTTTATATGTGAGACTGTTTGTATTTTAGGGTTTGAACCATGACTTGACGGAGTTGCTGCCATTACTGTTGGCACTGACTTCATCTTGTCTGCACTTTGATGATTAGGTTGCATTGCCTATGACTTTTTGGCATACAGTCTTCATTTACTTCGAGACAGTTTTAGTTGCAAGTGCAATTTCAGCTTTGCTTTTGTTTGATTTGAGGACTTTTGGCTTCGACTCTGTTTTGATGGCTTTGTTCGAACTATTGTTGGCATTTGCTTATGCTAAGTGCTGTTTCATTTGGTGTAGATATGTATGTGTATTCATACATATGCATACATGCACCCTTGTTGAGTTCGATTATCCTATGTGCATTTATTTGGGCTTGTCTGTTCTGGAACTTGCCAAGTGCATACTTGGTTGTTTTTGTTTGCAGTTGTGTTGAGTTATGATAGCGTGGCTTGATCTTTGCAGTTTCGACGTACTGTAGTGGCGAGGCAGTGCACGCGTGCGTGTACTGCAGCCACACAGAAATTTGGTTTGAATTGATCATTTTGAGATTTGTCTAATTATCTATTTGATAATTAGATTATGAGTTTCTAATTATTTATTAATAATTAGATTTTGTTGTTAATTGCTGTTTAGGCAATTCTGCGGTTTTCATATTATCTTCATTGATAATCTTTTTATTTATCTTGCTGATGATTTGAATTTGCTGATTTGTTGTTTAACACTATTCAGTGTTATATCTACCGTTATCTGACTTCCTTGTTAAAGGATTGGATAGACGTGATTTTTGTGACTGTCATCTATTTGCCATTTAATTATTATTGCTTCTATACATTAATAACTGAGTTTGAATTAGACTGACCCGTGTATTATTTTCTTTTGAATTTAATACTCGGGTCAGACCGAGTTATTACAAGTTGTAGATATCCTGCTTTGGGTTGCTGCTTGAGCTATGAAGTCTTTTCATATCTTTTGAAGTAGTCTTCGTCATTTTGTAGTAGTCAGTGTATCTGATTTAGGTTGATATGTATTAATGTATATTAGTCGATAATGTACTTGTATATATAACTTCCAGAGTCGACAGTTGTAGTTGTATCATATGTATTGTGTCAAATGTATTGTAACTGACATCAGTTATATATATATATATATATATATGAGACTTTTGTTATCTGTGTTCCGCATCTTTAGTATCTGTGTTATTATTATATATATTGTCCTAAACTATTATGAACCATTGTAGTTCGTTTTATACTGGAATTGGGTATGTTGATGGGAGTAAATAGATAAGAGATGAAAAATAAAAATATATACCACTCCTATCGAGGCAACCAATACTAGTGTAAGACCCAACTACGGATGGCCGCTCCTATCCAGCCTTATTCTTCGTAATAACAGACAGTATTTCTTTTAATACTCTTTGTTATTGTGAGCATAGAGGTGGGGCGTCACAGTTGGTATCAGAGCTTGGGGTTTATGGACATAATATAAAACATAACTTGGATGGAACATGTGTTACAACTAGGGCTGTCAATTTCCTACACTACCCGAAACCCGCACGGAAATTAGCAGGTTAACCCGACCCGTTAATTTGGTGGGTCATTTTCGGGTCAACCCGAATTTGACCCGTTTATAAACGGGTGGGTTTCGGGTTGACCCGCTAACCCAAAATTGACCCGTTAACAACCCGTTTATACTTATATAGGTTGACCCGACCCGTATACGACCCGACCCGTTTATGACCCGTTTGTACCTTATACGGGTTATACGGGCTGACCCGACCCGACCCGTTTACGACCCGTTCCGATCCGTTTACGACCCAATTATACCTTATACGGGTTGACCCGACCCGTTTACGACCAATTTACACCTTATACGGGTTGACCCGACCCATTTACCACCCGACCCGATCCGACCCGATCTGACCCGTTTATAATCAGGTTACACGGGTCGGGTCGGGTCAACCCGTTTATAAATGGGTCGGGTTCGGGTTGAGCTTTTCTGACCCGTTTAATAAACGGGTTGACCCGACCCATTTAAAATCAACCCGAACCCGACTTGACCTGACCCAAACCCGACCCAACCCGACCCATTGACAGCCCTAGTTACAACTATTTGTCGATGTTTTTAGTTGTGTTTTGAGTCAAAACTAAAGTTTTGAAATTATGATGAAATTTTTAAATATCTTTATTTAAAAATAAAAATGAAATTGTGTTTTGATGATTTGATTGATTTGTGTTCTGTTTATCAGAGTGTGCAGCGGAAACAGTGGAACTGTCTTCGCTGAGTACAACTGATAATCTTTATGATTTAAAAATCAAAATATGAAAATGAAATAAATTTCATTGTTGTTTACATAGCTGAGTTTATTTTGTTTCTTTGAAAGTTTCGAATCCGATTTGAGGATTCGAAGCGATTGCAGTTATGTGGTTTTTGTTGAGATTTTTGCTGTTTTGAATTATCTTCACTTAAGATACATTCGAATGATTTCTTTGTTTATTTTGTAGTATACGTGCAAATTTGAGTTGCACGTTACTGCATTTATTTTACGTTGAACCGGTGTTTGGTTTAAACGTATTTTGTTGCCGTTATCTTTATAATGGGAATTTTACATCAGTGCTAAATTTTTGAAGCATGGTGTTTTGTGACATTTTTGATGAATGGAAATTCACTGGTATTATATTTTGATGTGAATTATTTGATGAGATTTTGACGTATAAAAATTTCTGTCGCTTTGGCTTCAGTAACCGTCAAAATTTTAAAGTGGATTTTCAAGCGGTTATTCCGCAATGCTGATTCTGAGATTCGTTTTACGATGTTTTGGGAAGTGCAATTTCCTTTTCAAAATTGCTACTGAGGTTGCTGTTTTAATCACGTGTTCTGAAAATTGTTTTAATTTTTTTACAGTTTACGCTTTCAAAAGAATGAGGAAGCGATTTAAACGCTTCAGCAAAATTGAGGACTGTGAACCCTCACTTTTACTGTTTCGCTTAATTCTGGACTTGTCCGTTTGAGAATGTAAAATGTTAATTATATAAAATACAAAAATTTTACAGTTTGCGCTTTCAAAAGAATGAGGAAGCGATTTAAACGATTCAGCAAAATCGAGGACTATGAACCCTTTCTTTTACTGATTCGCTTAATTCCGGACTTGTCCGTTTGAGAATGTAAAATGTATTTTTACGAAATCCACAATTTTTCACTTTCAAGGAAACGATGAAGAGAATCAAACGATTTAGTAAAACACGTGGTATGGGACATGTGCGTTTGCTATTTCGGTTAATTCCGGACTCATTAATTGAAACATCTGCTGTTTTGATGATTTTGTGTGCTTTCGAGCCACTATGTTGGACCTTCGAGTCATCTGCTGGACCTTCGGGTCATTTGTTGGGCTTTCGGACCACTCTGCTGGACCTTCGGGTCATTTGTTGGGCTTTCGGGCCACTCTGCTGGACCTTCGGGTCATTTGTTGGGCTTTCGGGTCACTCTGAGGACCTTCGGGTCAAATACCAGTACTAGACCTTCGGGTCATCTGATGGGCGCCAAAATTTTTATAGTACTTG
Source organism: Allium fistulosum (assembly GCA_030737815.1). NCBI lineage: Eukaryota > Viridiplantae > Streptophyta > Magnoliopsida > Asparagales > Amaryllidaceae > Allium > Allium fistulosum. The sequence goes on from CM060902.1 coordinate 156,306,684, forward strand.
GTAGGCTTCGGCCATTTGTTGATGCACGTGCGGCGTAGCTAAAACTCGCTATCTGATGGGATCAATCCAACCTTTTATGTTGATTTTCTAGAGTATCTTAACTGATTTCTAGATATTTGTTGTTTCTAATTATCTTCAGGTAATTAGATATTTGCTGATTTAAGATTTCTGATTATCGTTTTTGATAATAGGATATTTGTTGTTTCTGATTATCGTTTTGATAATCGGATATTTGATGTTTTCTGATTATCGTTTTTGATAATTAGATATTTGCTGATTTGAGATTTCTGATTATCGTTTTTGATAATCAGATATTTGTTGTTTCTGATTATCGTTTTGAAAATCGGATATTTGATGTTTTCTGATTATCGTTTTTGATAATTAGATATTTGTTGATTTGAGATTTCTGATTATTGTTTTTGATAATCAGATATTTGATGTTTCTGATTATCGTTTTTGATAATCATATATTTGATGTTTTCTGATTATTATTTTTGATAATCGGATATTTGATGTGTTCTGATTATCGTTTTTGATAATTAGATATTTGCTGATTTGAGATTTCTGATTATCGTTTTTGATAATCGGATATTTGTTGTTTCTGATTATCGTTTTTGATAATCAGATATTTGTTGTTTCTGATTATCATTTTTGATAATCGGATATTTGATGTTTTCTGAGTATCGTTTTTGATAATTAGATATTTGTTGATTTTGGATTTTTGATATCGTTTTTGATAATCGGATATTTGATGTTTTCTGATTATCGTTTTTGATAATCGGATATTTGATGTTTTCTGATTATTGTTTTTGATTATTAGATATTTGCTGATTTGAGATTTCTGATTATCGTTTTTGATAATCGGATATTTGTTCGTTCTGATTATCGTTTTTGATAATCGGATATTTGATGTTTTCTGATTATCGTTTTTGATAATCGGATATTTGTTGTTTCTGATTATCGTTTTTGATAATCGAATATTTGATGGTTTCTGAGTATCGTTTTTGATAATTAGATATTTGTTGATTTGAGATTTCTGATTATCGTTTTTGATAATTAGATAATTGTTGATTTGTGATTTCTGATTATCGTTTTTGATAATTAGATATTTGTTGATTTAAGATTTCTGATTATTTGTGTTTTCTGATTATTGTTTTTGATAATCGGATATTTGCTAGTTTTGCTGATTATGAGAGTTTCTAGTCTCTAATTGATTCTAGAGTATGCTGATTTTATTGAATTGCTGTTTTCTATCTATCTCTGTTGATAGTTAGAGTTTGTTGATTATGGAGTTTGTGTTTTCTAGTTATCTATCGGATAACTAGATATTTGCGGTTTTGTAATTTGTGATTTGTGGTTTCTAATTGTCTTTGTTGGTAATTAGATTTTGCTGTTTTCTAATTATCGTATCGATAATTAGATATTGTTGTTTTGTGATTTCTGTATTCTAATTATCTAAATGATAATTGAATATTGCTGATAATTGCATTTATTCAGTTTTTTTGTTTTCTGATTATCTATCTGATAGTTAGATTTTGTTGATAATTTGTGAATTTCTTTTGTGGAATTAAAAGATTTCTTTGGCGTTTGTATTCCCGACTTTTATTTTCTAACTTAACCAGTTTGTGTTAGAAAAATAATTGTTATTGACACCTTTAATTATGAAAATTGCGGGGATGCAATTTTTATAAGGAGGGGAGTCTGTAACAACCCGGAGTTTAGAACAATTAATTATCGTCAAACGACGATTAAATTGGTTGTTAATTTCTGTTGGGATTTTATCGGTTGAAATTTTTGAAGAAAATTGGTTGTTAATAGCTATTTGGAGTTTTTAAATTTGGTTGTGATTCTTTAATAATTTGATTAAAATTCTGTGGGCTTTAAGAGGAAATATGGTCCATTTTCTTTTGCTTGGTGCCGAGATAATGTTAAGACCCGTTCCCCTTTCATTTTGCATTCATTAGTTCGCAACCCAAAACTAAACAAACGAGAGCGAAAGGATTAATGGCTGCTAGGGTTTCGCTTTCTCGCTCCGATCGATTGCTTGAAGACCATGGCTCCCCCAATTTCTGGTTGAGATTCATCTTTGCTTTGAGACAAAGGGTTTCAATTTTTCGATTGTGAACGACTTCAGTTTCTCGATCGAAAAAGGTGAGTAATTTATACTCACATCTAATTCAATTCTTCATTTCGTGACTTGGGTTTTGAATTGATTTATCAGATGAGGTTGTGGTTTAAATAGGATTCTCGTCCCTATATTTTCATTCATACTTCATATATGAAATTGTCTGATAATTTGAAGTTGGCCATTTGATTATTTTCGAATGACAATGATTTTCTGACTTGTTCAGATTCACTTATTTCGTGACTTGATTCCTGGGGTTTTGATTTTTGCTTACGTCTTCGATTTTGAACTTGGGATGTTTGTGCTTATTGACTTCGACTTTGTTTTACTTATTCAAGTGTGTGACTTCGACACTTTAACTGTTGCTTTGAATTTGTACACGGCTGTTGTTTGTTTGAAACTGCTGCTATAAACCTATACTTTGGCCATTTTGATTTTTCTTCTTGCTGCTTGATTTTGTAAATTTTGTCGGCCTTGCTCTGTCACCTGTTTCTGCATATATGTGCATATATACATATGTTTGTGTGTATGCATATATGGGTGGATTGAATTGAATTGCAATCGAGTCTGGCACATTTGTATGTAGACTTGATTTTGTTCACTGTATCCCTGTACTTGTTTGTTATTTCCTGTACACTTTTGGTCTTCACTTGATATGTGCTGCACCACTGTCATCCTTGCTTCATATTTGAACTTGTATTTGGCTGCAGCCCTTTGTGTCACTGTTGCATACATGTTAACTTCTTATATTTGTCATTGAGTAGTTGAGGTTGCTTTAAGCTCTGGTCAACATATATATATATATGATGCACTGGGTTTTGTCTTCATTGATGATGATATGTATTGATGAACCTACACCTGGGTTGTCACTGCATACTTTGTTCTTGTGCCATTTTGTTGTTCTGTCTATATTTTGCTTGAGTTCCTTGGGTACATGTGACATGTTTGCATTGTTCACTTGGTTGATCACCCTGCTCTGCTCTGGTCTGTCCCATTTCACTTGGTTACAGAACTTGATGGTTGGTTCTGGTCTTGCTACTCGTACTACCTGGTCTGGTTCTCGGCCTATGGTGTTCATGTAGTCTAATGCATTTGGTTCTTCATTAGTGCATATTGCCTTGAGTACATGTATGTAGTGATCATTTGATCTGTCCATTTGAGTCAGTGATGTGTCTGCATTGCTGTCACATGAATTAAACTTGTTCATTACAGTTTGGTTATGTTGCATTGAAGTATTTTGTTGTCCACTGTTTGGACATTTGGGTTCTTTTGAGTTGCATGGAATTTGTTCTGTTTAGTTTATATTCACTTGGATGTTGGTTATGTAGTTTTGGGTTCTGTTGTACTACTATTGTCACTCATGTATATCCCACTGTACCTCGCTTCATATGGCCTTGCATTTAGTTCTGGCCTTTGTATATTGTTGCACTGCTTCCCAGTTTTATATGTGAGACTGTTTGTATTTTGGGGTTTGAACCACGACTTGACGGAGTTGCTGCCATTACTGTTGGCACCGACTTCATCTTGTCTGCACTTTGATGATTAGGTTGCATTGCCTATGACTTTTTGGCATACAGTTCATTTACTTCGAGACAGTTTTAGTTGCAAGTGCAATTTCAGCTTTGCTTTTGTTTGATTTGAGGACTTTTGGGTTCGACTCTGTTTTGATGGCTTTGTTCGAACTATTGTTGGCATTTGCTTATGCTAAGTGCTATTTCATTTGGTGTAGATATGTATGTGTATTCATACATATGCATACATGCACCCTTGTTGAGTTCGATTATCCTATGTGCATTTATTTGGGCTTGTCTGTTCTGGAACTTGCCAAGTGCATACTTGGTTGTTTTTGTTTGCAGTTGTGTTGAGTTATGATAGCGTGGCTTGATCTTTGCAGTTTCGACGTACTGTAGTGGCGAGGCAGTGCACGCGTGCGTGTACTGCAGCCACACAGAAATTTGGTTTGAATTGATCATTTTGAGATTTGTCTAATTATCTATTTGATAATTAGATTATGTGTTTCTAATTATTTATTAATAATTAGATTTTGTTGTTAATTGCTGTTTAGGCAATTCTGCGGTTTTCATATTATCTTCATTAATAATCTTTTTATTTATCTTGCTGATGATTTGAATTTGCTGATTTGTTGTTTAACACTATTCAGTGTTATATCTACCATTATCCGACTTCCTTGTTAAAGGATTGGATAGACGAGATTTTTGTGACTGTCGTCTATTTGCCATTTAATTATTATTGCTTCTATACATTAATAACTGAGTTTGAATTAGACTGACCCGTGTATTATTTTCTTTTGAATTTAATACTCGGGTCAGACCGAGTTATTACAGGTTGTAAATATCCTGCTTTGGGTTGCTGCTTGAGCTATGAAGTCTTTTCATATCTTTTGAAGTAGTCTTCGCCATTTTGTAGTAGTCAGTGTATCTGATTTAGGTTGATATGTATTCATGTATATTAGTCGATAATGTACTTGTATATATAACTTCCAGAGTCGACAGTTGTAGTTGTATCATATGTATTGTGTCAAATGTATTGTAACTGACATCAGTTATATATATATATATATATGAGACTTTTTTTATCTGTGTTTCGCATCTTTAGTATCTGTGTTATTGTTATATATATTGTCCTAAACTATTATGAACCATCGTAGTTCGTTTTATACTGGAATTGGGTATGTCGATGGGAGTAAATAGATAAGAGATGAAAAATAAAAATATATACCACTCCTATCGAGGTAACCAATACTAGTGTAAGACCTAACTACGGATGGCCGCTCCTATCCAGCCTTATTCTTCGTAATAACAGACAGTATTTCTTTTAATACTCTTTGTTATTGTAAGCATAGAGGTGGGGCGTCACACTGGTAAAGGAAGGAGGTTGGTCGCGGCGAGCTCGTTCTCCAGCAAATGATGAGCAGGCAATTTATAAACTTGTATACAATTTCCAGAAGAAAAATTAGGAACGCAAAAATGGAAGGAGCGCGCTAGCCATTCCAAATATATATGCAAGCTTTTATATGGAAGAAAAAGGAACAGGTTGCAAACTTTATATAATATTTTTTTTTCTTTTCGTATAAAATAGGGGAGAGAGACTGAAACCCACTAACCAGAAAATATAAATGAAATAGCAATATAAATTGAAGAGGTGGAATAGTAAAGGTCAAAAACTGAAAAGATAATTTCTGATGTCTGTTGACATAAGGAATTTAAAAGGGCTCAAAACGGTACTTATACTGTCAACTGTTTCACAGATTTTTCCGCGTACCAGACACCTAAACACATAAATAAATATACTGCAGAGATCAGCATGATGAGATGAAAAAATGTTATATAGATATCGGTGATACGATCATCCTATCAAAAGTCGATATTCACTGCCAAAACTACTGCTAAAACGCCGAAGATAAAACAAACGGAGCAAGGACAGTCCAAATTTGACAAAACAAAATACGACGTCTCACTCAGAAATGGTCTACATTTGTATTATATAAAAATATTCAAGTTTTGAAAATATTTTATTTTCATCCATTTAACTGATTTTAAATTGAAATTGAAAATTACACAGCAGAACTAAATTACAAATTTTCCAATAAAAATTTACCATTTGCTATGTTTAAATAGACGTATTCCAAATATCAAATCTTCATTGTTAAATTTAATTGTTTTATTTAAAGAAATTTTTTAGTTAATTACGTTATAAAAATCGTTAAAATTTACGGGTCGTTACAACCAAGATGTGTTTGCATGGTCTTTTGCCGACATGTGTGAGATTTCTGCCAACATCACATGCCATGCATTGGACGTCGATCCAGGAATACTCTTAATAAAGCAGAAGAAGAGGAGTAAAGCCCTGACTAATCAATGACCTTGAATAAAGAAGTAATGATTTTACCGGAAAATGGATTTATCAAGTGTAGGTTGTAGAATTTTGGGCCTTAAGGCTAATTAAACACTAGAGGAGGTGAATAATGTTTTTTAATTTTTATGAATCTTTTTAAAATTATTTCAAGATTATTATTTACCAATGCAGAATCAACAACCACAGATAAATATAAATGCAGTAAAGTAAAAAGTAAAGAATTAGAGAAATCACACCAGGATTTTTATATTGGTTCAGAGTTGACCTACGTTTAGTCTCATACAATTACTTATACAGATTTCTTTTCAAATGCCAATCTTTAAATGGGTAGAAGGCAAACCCAATTACAATCTCGATTTTGAGGCTATAGAGACCCCCTTCTGATTATTCGAGCTTAGGGTACAACCACTTGACTAGGAGGGGCTACCAAGCACTCCCAATTGATTTGAATGGGCTACGATCACACCTAAGCAAATACAACTAGAGTTTAATGGTTTTTCCAAAGACAATTTCTTGATCTTTGGATACAATGAATCCTATAGCCTCTTGGACAACATCTTGATCTTTGATTGAAAGAGAGATGATTGAAATCATAGAGTAAATGGTAGAGAATCAATACAATGAAGATTAAATTGATTCTGGTTGAATTTGAGAAGATTTGAATATATTTTTCACTAGAAACTTTGGAAGAGTAAGAGGAGAGAAGATAATAAGAAAGTAGTTGTTAAAAATTTGTTTGAAAACCCCCTATATATAGAGAATAAATAAACATGTCCATTCGTGAAGAGTTATGACAAATAGAACACTTCATTTCAAAATTTGAATTTCAAAACTACGGCATGTATGTCGACATATCATCTACATATATGTCGACAAAGGCTGGTGTAATTTGAAAACTTTTTTATTTTAAAAAGTTCTGAAAATCCTATACTACATAAAATAATTTGATACTTTGTAAAATAGTTTAAACATAGTTTGTAAACATTTTTAACCTTTGAAAAACTTTTATAAAATATTTTTTATTTTTTTTTTAAAGATAAAGGATTAGAAACTGAGAAATAAAGATCAAAGATTGCTATCAGGGACTTTAACAATATTCTATTACCCTATAAACTTTACTATAGTCTCGAGATCTTTATATCTTATTCTTTATACTCATGATTCTTCATGTCCATTTTTTGAGTCTTTATATTGTGCAGTCTTCGATTTAATACCCGTATAATATCTTGCATTATACACTATATAACATGGCAAACATGAGTATCCATATTTTATATCAATGTTTATTATTATCAAGGTTATTATCATCAAAATCAAAACAATCTCTCCTTTTTGACGATGACAACTATTAATATCCAGTATATATAAAATATGATATAACTCCCTCTGAGTTAGAGAACTCCCCCTGAATACATGTATATGCATATGTATATTTTTCTCCCCGTTTATCATCTAGAAAAATGGGTGAAAAGCTAAAAACTCCCCCTAACACAAATGCTTAGAAAATATATATTCAAAATCAAAAGGCTAAGTTAAACTGATATGATTATATATGATGATATATAATCGGTATATGATAAATAATGCAGTATTTTATACTAAATATGATAATGAAGACTTATAAGTTAAATTTTATTTCAAACCATGCAAATTCAAGTCATACTTGCAAGCCAATCCAACTCCAAACAAAATCAAAACAGTCCAACCATTCAAACCAAATCAATCCAACCAAATAATTCAAACAACCCAAACTAAATTCTAAGAGTACATATCAAATTCAAAACTAATAACTAGACATTTCATGGAACTTCTACCCTACCATCGGACTCAAAGATTAGGTCTACGATTGGATCTACTTTGATGGCATCCCAATCTTTATTATCCATGTTAATAGAGCACTCAGGGTTGTTGTTTGGTTAATATTTGATTAAGGAAGAAATCATCCATCAAATGGCATCAAAATGCTTTTTTTGTTCCTTTATTATCTACATTTGACTCAACTCTAAATGCCTTTGATTTCGTAGGATAAAGGAGAGAATGTCTTTGAAAGATTGAAGAGTTTGTTTAAGATTTTCACATAATTTTTGATGGCGAGAAGACAATTTTATGAAAATATGTTTGAGAATGAAAAGATAGTATAGAATAAAATGATGAGTGATTTTTCTAGAAGAAATAGGCTTAAATAGGAGTAGAAAGTTGTTTGAAATGAATAGATAATTAGTAATTATGTATATTTTAAAATTTAAAAAAATTGCTTTTTGTCCGTTATATGTCGACATATAGGTAGCATGTATGTCGACATACATACATAAATTTTCGAAACAGGGATATTTGCTATAATTTTTGTTTTTATCTTATACGTTATGTAACGACCCAGAATTTTGAACAAATTAAATTGAGAATATTTAATTTATTTTAAATATTTGAACGATGATTTAATTTGAATCCCGAATATAACTTTGAATTTGACGATTAAATTATAAAATTTAATCTATTGAATTGAATAAAAATTTATATCTTCAATTTTAAGTTGAAGAAAAATATTTCGAAAGCTTTTAAAATTCATATTGATAATACTGAAAATAACAGAAGCTTCAGAATCTAATTTCGAATTGATTTGATCAGTTTTGAAATTACATCGTTCGAATCGATATTTAAAAAAATAGCCGTCCGAGGCAAAGTCTCGGAATTCGACGAAACCAGTTCCATTGGGTCCGTAATATTGAATTATTACCGGATTTCAAATTCCGTATTTTTCGGGTTTGATATGTGACCGTACGATATGCAAACGCGTTGAAGTTAAATCAAATTGATTTAAATTTAAATTTTGAACTAAATCAACTTCAGCACATCTTCCCTTTTATCACGCGCCTAAATTTTCGCCTAAATTCACACAGAGAATCACGAACAAAAATCGTGCAAAGTAGTGGCCGCGTACTTCTACCCCATGCCTCGTTCGATTTTAAGCATCTCGTTCTCATCCTCGTTTCATTTATTCGAATTCGTTTTGCTTCAAAGAAAAATGGCAGAACGAAGGAATTCAAAATCGAAACGAAATCTAAATATTTCGTCCCCTCCTTCAATCGAAAATCAAAACAGAAAATAATGGCCGAAGTTATTCTTTTGTTCGAAAATTAAATCCTGTCCTCCTTCATTTAACCAAAACCAATCTCGTTCGACCGATCGTTCGAAACAAGATCCATGGCAGGCCGAATTGAATCAATCGAGGTCATCGTCTGCTAAGCAATTCATTGGCCTCTTACTTTCTGTTCGAGCTTGCTCCAGTCTAGCGATCGATAATCGCGGCAGCGACGTTGTCACGATTCCGGTTCGACAATCGCGACCAGAAGCTCGTGCCGAGCAATCGAAGGAGGCAGAGTCGTCGAATTCGTAGAGCCGACGCTGGGGTTTCGCGAGTCAAATTCGCGAGCATGCGAGCCAAGTGAAGTCTGGAAGATCGAAGTTTGGGTAAAGCGAAGACAGAGGCGCTGCAATCGGAGGAGCATGGTGGTGGGTAGCTCGCGTGGTTCGCGACGTCAGGCGAGGCCGGTTTATACTCGGGTCACAGCAGCAGCGAACTTGGGTCTCGCGAGTAATGGCCTGGGTTTGCATTTTTCAGTGAGGTATAATTACAAGTTTATTTTGATTTCAGTTAAATACTAATATATAAGTATAAAATGATAAATGTTTACAGTAAAGAATTATGAGTAAGATTTAATTTATCAAGTAAAAATCAAATGTTTAGTTAAATAAATTATTACGGAAAACTTAGTTTAAAATTTAATTGTTAGATAAAATAAAATACCGAACGAAAATTGGTTATTCGATTTATTTCGGATATTAATGAATTTTGTAAAATTGTTTATACAAGGTTAAAATCAAGAAAAACAATCTGGATCGGAAATAGATGGCAAAATAAAAAGCTAAGGTGAGATTTTTCTCACTCAAATGGAAAGTTGAATTTGCAGTTATTTATTGACTGATTGATTGCTATTTGGATGTGATATTAGATATGATAGGATATATCTATATATATAGCAATATATACATATTGGCATATGTATATATTGGATTGATTGATTCCCACCTCGTATAGCGGATGAGACCCTATTGCGCCGTTAGTAAGCGGATATTTTTATAAAACCCATATACCGCGATATTCCACCTCGAAGTGGAATTGGTATTGTGCTAACATCTTTGGATGCAGGGAAACAGGTTGGAGGGATCCAACTGGATTCCTCAATTGTATTTATTCATTTACAGATATTGATGTATATGCTATTATCATATTGATATATGATATTGAATGTTATGATTGACTAATTGATGCTGTTGCATCATCGGATTCAAATTTTGAAATTTAAAAATAACGATTTTTACTTTAAAAAGGATTTTGAAGTGATTTTTGAAAGTAGACGTTTTATTCAATTTTTGAATCGATTTACTTTAAATAAATAAACGTTTAAATTTTTGAAAGTTATAAAAAATTAAGATCTTTGGGAAATATCACCGAAAAGCGATTTTTGAAGTAAATAGTTGATTGATTTATAAGATGGTTTTAATGTAGATTTTTTTGAATTATTGTAAACGGTTTATATAAAAGGCTTAAACAATTGATATCTGTAAATTAAAAAAAAAAGTATTGGACTCATAAAACGAGTTTTATAAGTGTTAAAAATGAAATATCAATGGAATTCGTAAGTGAATGAAATTTATAGAATTTTAAATTGTGAAGATATGAAATTTATAGATTTATAAATTGTGAAGTTATAAAATGAATAAAAGTGCAGAATAGAAGATTTATAAGAAATTAACTTATAAAACTGGATTTTTTGCCTTTAAAGGGAGTATTGATCGAACTTGTTAATAAAGGGGATTTATAAATCAAAGTTGTTGTGAAATATAAGGTTGAATTTATAAACGTTGTTTTATAAATCTGAAATCACTTATTTTAATAAGTGTATTATAGAAATTAATAAAAGGAGATTTATAAACCGAAGTTGTTATAAAACAGAAATGGAATTTATAAGCGTTGTTTTATAAATTCGAAAATGAATCAAATTTGATAAATTAAATATAGAAGGTTATTAAAGAAGATATATTCGCGATTTTGGATAGCGAATTATCTTTGGAATAAATGTGTAGAAAAGATTGAAATTTGGTTAAGTGAAGTATATTCACGATTTTGGACAGTGAATATATTATTGAATAAAATGGATTCATTTTTGAAGAAGTGATATTAAAAAATGAAGTTAAACATTTTAAAGATGTTTTAAAATGTATTGTGAATTGAAAGCATAGATTTCAACATTCATTGTTGAAATAGACGTTTTCGAGAAATAAGGAAATGGTGGACTATAACACTGTTGTTATAGTAAATGATTTCCGAAAGGAAATATTTTTATCTAGTATTGGGATTCATATATCTATCTTAATTCCGAATCCCTATACTAGTAATTTTGAGTCGTCGTAACAATGTTTTACGTAACATTCGTTTTGACTCAAATAAAGGTGTTAAAAGAATGTTTTCCTTAAAAAAATGAATATATACTTAATTTGATTTAAGTATATCGAATATTTTCAAAATGTTGAAAATAAATAGATTTGTGAATTACTTATTATAAAATAAGTATGGAAATGCTTTTCCAAAATGAAATGAAACGTTTTAGAATTTATCTTGGTAAAGATAAATTGAAATTGAATATTGAAAACGATTTGAAAATCGAATATCAGTAGATATTCGAAAATATAAATTCACTATGGAATTTATAAAAGAAAGGGAAGTTGTTTAAAAATAAATATTGATTTATTTTTGAAAGTGTGGAAATTTTATATCTAGTAAAGATATTTTGGAAAATAAATAATTTGGAAAATTATTTGGAATCTGATGATGTTGCGCATCTTTATTGATAGTTAAATAACCGACTATCAATAATTACCTTTAGATAGGTATTTGTTGTGAATTGGATGAATTTGAATGCCACACTTATTTTTGAGTAATCGCTCACTATTCGGGTTAGCCGGGAAAGGACCATGGGGTCGTATAACCCATTCCGAATATGTGATACGTCGTTATGAATTGCATTCGAAGACCGGTGTTGAAGACCGGATATTTTTGAAAACGGAAGGATTACCGTTGAGTTACTCTACATCGGCTGATCTCCGGTTTAGAGGTTTTTATCACCCTTAGTGATGGGAAGTCCAGACGTGATTGAAAATTATCCGGAATTGCAAGGGCTTCGTGAGAAGTGCCTTCGGTTCTGTTCGATCCCGGAACAGACTTGTATGGATTGTGTGTCTGACGTTACAATTTGAGATATAAAGCTGATTTCTTTCAAATACATATCTGTTGGTGGCGGAGAATTTATTCTCTTAGCTTAACACCCTTCTCTGAGACGTACGAGCTCAGAGGTTATGTAGTTGAAATTTATCAGCGATATATCCCAATTTGGTAACGTGACATGCTAAGTGTTGCTGTGAAGTGATCAGTGTTTGATCATTTGTGATATGATCATTTGTTTGATCTTATATCTTGGTGATCATAGGTTGATCATTTGTTTGACCCAAAGCATGGCTTTGTAGAAAGCGTAGCTTTGTGGACGAGACTTCATCGAGCCTCACACCCCGGAAATGGTCAAAACAGGAAGGATGCGGTAAGGTTCTAGGGAGTAGCGCCCCTTAGTGTATGTCATTCCTTCTGGATAAAGGTGGTATCATGGTATGGAGCCCAGATACTTAACCTCTGTGGTTGTTGCAAATTTATTACTTTGTGGTTGTTGCGAATCGGGGATCCTCGGGAAGATCGGTGACGATCGGGGGATGGCATACGCGTGTCAGTAGTTACCTATTTTTGCAGAGGTAACCCGGCCTTGTGTTGGCAGAGATCCGGTTAGGTTCTCGGGTCGTCTATTCCAGGGACGTACCCATCGTGGAAAAGGAAGTTCCTTAGCCTGACCATTTGTTGGAAATCCAAAGAAACAATACGAGACTTGTACGGTTTTAGTTGTAGAACCTATCATTCACTTATGGTGGTCACCACTGTTTGGATGGTAGCTATAGTAGGCATAAGTGCGGAATGCCTATGCTGGCTAAGATTAATATTATACTTTCGAAATGTTTTCTACACTATGCACTAATAATAATATCAAAAATGATTTGATTTTGCGTAGTAAGCATCTTTGACTATCATAAGAAGAAATCTCCTCCAATTCTGCGTTTGCATTGTGTGTGTGGCGGGAGGTCTTATGGTAGTTTCATTTTCCAAAAGCATTGCGAATTTGTTTTATTTTCTTTGTGAAAAATAACTGTTTTACGATCTCACACCAGTCACCATGACTGACTCGGAGTTTATTGTTCCCTTCTAAACTCTGGGTGCCCACCAATTTCCACACGGGCAGTCTAGAGTTAGATTACCAGGATATTCTGGATATTCTGGAGCTTTGGAAGCAAGCTGGATGGCGAGACGTAGTATTTGTATCTGATATTATTTATTCCGCTGTGTATTCTGTATGAGGACAAGTTATATAACTGTCCATTGTTGTATATGACTCTGATTGATGTATGTATAAACTGATATAGTTCTTTGTTTTAAAAGACTAGTGTTATCTATTATATATTGTTCCGCTGCGATGTATAAGATTCTGATATTGTTTTCTGTTCTGATGTTGTTCTGTTGTTCTTCTTTCTCCTCTTCTCTCTTCTCTTCTTTCTTCTTTCTTTTTCCTCTTTTCTTCTTCTTCTACCTTTTTCTTCTTTTTAAAAACCATAACTTTTCGGGTTTCCGGCATTCGATGGCTCGGCAGTCGATAAAGTGAGTATCGATGTCGAATTTTCGAAAGTCGAAAAATCAGGGACGTTACACGTTATATATTTATAACTTCCAGAGACTAATAAACAATATAAGACAGTAAGAAATATATTTCATTACTTAGAACTTGAAGGATACATAGATTTCAATGATTAATAAATGAAAATACATAAACATGACATGAACTTAAACCAAAATCATACAATACAAAGCTAGATATCATAAATAAACAACTATATAGGTTTCAGAAGGATGTAGATGATGATGAAGAGCCAAGAATGATCTTTCTAAAGTGTTTGTCCACTATGTTGGAAAGGGAAGCAAACTTTTTGCTAAATGAACGCTCAAGCTTCTTTTGGTTTTTAAGAAGCTTCTCTTGGTTCACTAGTATCTCTTTGTTGGTAGGGTGGGATGGTTTTTCTAAAGTTTCCAAGGAAGAATCCATTTCTTCCACCTCCTCCTCTTCTTCTTCCACTTCCTTTTGAATTTCTTGTTCTTATTCCCATGCCAACCTTTGCTCCTTTTAAGGAAGAGTCTCATTGGGTTTGAAAAATGGTGGAATGTGCATAAGAGAGATATTGGCTCTGTCGAAAACTTTTTGAGGAATGGATTTTTCTCCTCTTAAATCCACACCAAAATATAAGAAAATTCTATTCAGATACACTCCATAGAAGAGTGTATTCTCATATCTAGAAATGTTCTTTTGAACAAAGTTAAATAAAATGACTTGTGCCCAATTTATACTATAGTGACCATAAATAGCAAAAAGGGCTTTGAAAACTTTTTGAGTAGGGTTATTATAATTACCCATCCTTGGAATAATATTTTGTTGTAAAATGAGACTCATAAGTCTCGATTTTGGTTGAAGATCCTTATGTTTAAATCAAAATCTTCATCACTTTCAAAAATATCGTGAAAAATTCACGGTTTTGTATACCAATTTGGAAAGTAGAGAGGTCAATTCCACTAGATTTACAACCAAGAATATGACCCAAAATTTCACAATTTAAAACAATTTGATAACCATTAACGCTACTCCAAACTTGACCTTCTTCTCCTCGATAAAATTTTCCACTTAAATTCGCATAAAATATTTTGACCAAATTGGGATAACAAACAAAATCATTTTGAGAAGATTCAATTAAACTAAGAATTTCATTTTCAAAACAAAAATCATGTAAACCATAAGAAGAAAAACCTTCAAATTTAGCAAATCTACCGAAGAGACCTTTCCGGAAGTAGTATACTCCATATAGGCTTAAATGGCATCTTGCCCATTGAAGAGAAAGCTTTTAGTTTTCTTAGAGAGCTTAATGGTTTTTGGATTTTGACTAAAGGAAGCCATTATTGAAAGTTCGAGGAGATAAGAGAGTGAAATGATATTTGAAATTTGAAATAAAGTGGGTGAAATGATAGGATAGAGATGGAGTAAATAAGTAAAGAGTCAAAGAACATATTCTCTAGTCATAAAGGCGTCTTTTTAAAACATGGGAGTAACTGCAAAAAGAGAGGAAAGTTTGAAATTTGAATTTGAATTTCAACTTTTAGTTTTCTGGCATGTATGTCGACATATGACATATGGGTATATAGACATATAGCCCGAAATTTCCAAAAATAAAACTATGCTAATACATTCCTATATATATATTTATATTCATCCAATATTATTATTAATCTATATGTTATTCCTAAAAAACAAAATCAACCAAAAAAAATAAATTAAAATTATTAAATAAAAGGTGCCGTTTTTGCTACTTTTTGTTGATTAGTTCCGACTAGTCTGTTATTGCCGTGAAACACATATTTACATCCTCAATATCATGTTCATTGTCGCTAGAGGAAGTGTCTGAATCATCCAAAGTTGCTGTATAAGCCCTTTATTTGGATGAATCATTTGCCGGTGAGATCTTTGATTTATTTGGATGCAGGCGGTCTCTTTGAAAATGACCGAGTTCCGCACAGTTGTAACATCTAGTCGCGGTTTCAGTTCTAGATGTTTTGTTTTCAGATTTTTGAAAATTGGTTCACCTTTCTATACTTCAAGAAATTTTTAAAATTTCTGCTCAAGGAAGCAATTTCTTCATCATTGTCATCGTCAGAATCCTTATCATCATTTATTGCATTGAAAGCGATGGATTTCTTATATGTTGCCTTGCTTTCCCTTCTACCCTGCATTTGTGCTTCATAGGACATTAAATTGCCCATTAACTCTTTAATTTTCAGGGTACTAATATCATTAGCCTTTTCAATTGCAAGTGTCTTTTGATAACATTCCGAATATAGTGAATTGAGGATTTTTTTAAGTTGATCCTCTTTAGAAACGTTTTTACCTAATGCAACTAATGAATGCACTATATCTTGAAATCTATAGTACATGTCAAAAATGGACTCATTTGGATTCGTTTTAAACAACTAAAACTAATTAATTAACATGGAAATTCTAGTCCATTTCGCTTACTGGTGCCCTCATGTGTAGCTTGTACTGTTCTTCAACTTTCATATGTAGACTTACAAATAGACACTCTATTAAACTCAATTTTATCTAGTGAACAAAATAGTTTATTTATGGCTATAGAATTATTCTATGCAAGTGCCTTTTGATCAGCAATCCATTATGCAATATTAGTTTATGGTTCAGTGTACTCATTTTATGTAACATTCAAAATATTTAAACTATTAGATTGTAAATAGATCTTCATCCTACAAGACCAATAAGTGTAATTACTGCCATAAAAAATTGGGGGTCTAGAGTAGATTGTCCTTCGACAAAAGTGTTAACAGATGTACTAACAGTGTTGCTAGCCATTAAAACTTTTCAAAAATCAAATTATGAGATTTTTGAATCCTAGTGCTCTGATACCAAATGTTGGTTGTGGAATTATGGACCTTAAGGCTAATTAAACACTGGAGAGAGGGCAGATAGTATTTTCTAATTTTTATGAATCTTTTTAAAATTCTTTCAAGATTATTATCGACCAATGCAGAATCAACAATCACAGATGCAAACACATATAAGTATAAATTCAGTAAAGTAAAAATGTAAAGAATTAGAGAGATCACACAAAGATTTTTATACTGGTTCGGGGTTATCCTACGTTCAGTCTCGTAAAATTTCTTGTACAGATTTCTTTTCAAATGCCAATTTTTAAATGAATAGAAGGAAAACCCAATTACAATCTCGATTTCAAGGGTATGAGACACATCCTTTTGATTTTTCGGGCTCAGGGTACACCATCTTGATTTAGACGGGCTACAAGCACACCCACTTGAGTTTTTGAGCTACCAAGCACACCCAATTGATTTGAACGGGTTACAATCACACCCAAGCAAATACAACTAGAGTTTGATGGTTTTTCCAAAGACAATTTCTTGATCTTTGGTTACAATGAATCCTATAGGATCTTGGACAAAATATTGATCTTTGATTGAGAGAAATGATTGGAATTAGAGAGTAAATGGTAGAGAATCAATACAATGAAGATTGAATTGATTTGGTTGAATTTGAGAAGATCTGAATATATTCACTAGAAATTTTGACAGAGTAAGAGGAGAGAAGATAATAAGAAAGTAGTTGTTAAAAATTCATTTGAAAACCCCCTATATATAGAGAATAAACAGATATGTCCATTCGTGAAGTTACAACGAATAGACACTTCATTTCAAAATTGCGGCATGTATGTTGACATATCATCTGCCTATATGTCGACATATGCTAGTATAATTTGAAAACTTATTTATTTTAAAATGTTTTGAAAATCCGATACTATGGAAAATAATTTGGCACTCTATAAAATAGTTTAAACATAGTTTATAAACATAGTTTATATACATTTTTAGCCTTTGAAAAACTTTTATAATTTTTTTAAATATATTTTAATAATATATTTTGTTTTAAAGATAAAAGATTAGAAAATGAGAAATAGAGATCAAAGATTGCTATCATGGGCTTTAATATATTATATGACGCTATAAACCATACTGTAGCCTTGAGATCTTCATATCTTGATCTTTATACTCATGAGTCTTTATGTCCATTCTTTGAGTCTTTATACTATACATTATTCGGTTCAACATCTTTATAATATCTTGCACTATATACTATATAACTTTGCAAAACATTATTATCCATATTTTATAGGAATGTATTATTATGATCAAAGTTTTTATCATCAAAATCAATAACTGAGGTATTAACATCTAGGAGTTTCATTACTCGAAGAAGATAGCCGATCCAATGTTGGTCAAGAAGGAAATAATAGGTATGTATCGACTTTTCAAACTTGAATGATGCATGTCCCAAGGATTTTTCCCACTTTCGAGAATTAACTAATTGGTGGATGGAACAAGAGGACACAAGCTGCTCTCTTTATAGACACATTATATGGATACAATCAAACACTACAAAAAAAGTGTCTTTTATAGCGGCATATAGCCGCTATTAATCACAACCATAGCGGTTTAATAAGCGCTGTATATCGACATGTTATAAAAAACTGTTGAATATTTATAACACAAAATATGCCGCTATGGTTGAGCTTAGTTTTATAACGCAAATTCGCCGCTATGGTACGATAATTCAATAGCTCATTATAGCCGCTATAATACAGCTAAATCTCAACGGAACTGGAAATCTTTATAACACCATTTTGCCGCTATAAAATATTTATTCAATAGCTCATTATAGCCGCTATAATACAGCTAAATCTCAACGGAATTGGAAATCTTTATAACACCATTTTACCGCTATAAAATATTTATTCAATAGCGGTCATTTCACGCTATTAAATCAACATGTTATAGTATTGATAAATTCTTTTACAGCTCATATATGCCGCTATAAAAATCGTAGATACACTTTTCAAGAGCTATGCCTATATATTACATTTTAATAATAGCAATCAAACTAAATCTTCATAAACGAATAAAGATTATAATCAACAAATATAACACAAGAGCATGCTTAGAAAGAAATGTGATATATTTTTCATTACAGTGTACAAACATTAAAGCAAGTGCATAACCATTGAATAAAACATAAGCCGGTAGCCAAGTTAACACAGAGAAACAAAAAATAATGTCAATTTAATAAGTGTACAAACATTACAGAGTACAAACATTAAAGCAATCCTTCCAAATATTACAGAGTACAAACAATACAGAGTTCCAACGTGCAAGATCTGATCTAGTTGCGTACTAAGGACCTTGCGTCCTTCCAAATAAGCCTGCGAAGTTAACGCAAAGAAACAGAAAATGTTAAAACAAGTGCATGCTCAGATAGAAATGTGATATATATTTTTCATTACAGTGTACAAACATTAAAGCAAGTGCATGAACTGCATGAACTAGAAACTACAATTGATTATTTCTACTGATCTATTTTCCCAATATGGAAAATAGATTAAAGCAATGTTAACCTCACTTTTCTCAGTTGCAGCAACCATCTGTTGAAGCATTTCTAACACTCCAACATTTTGCCATACATTTCTCCAACCATCTGCTGCAGCAACCTCTCCAACAGCCACCAGTGACTACAACTCATTCAACTGCCACAACTCATTCAACTGTTCCCTATTCCACAAACCCCTACACTGTCTACCACCACCATACCCCTACACTGTCTTGTGGAATATTAACAAATTCGATGTTTTAGGAGGAAATTAAGAGACTGGTCTCAAGATAAATTCGGCAAAGGCAATCTTCTTTCAAATAAGATTAGGGAGGAGCTTCAAACTCAACAACTTCTAATGCAAGAAAATGCTTCAGACATGTAGTCTACTTTCTTGCATATACCCCAAAGTATGTTGTATGTGGTAATACACATTCATATAAGCAGCAGGTATTGTGTATACCATGTTAACTTGTACAAACTATCCACATCACCAAATAAAGAGATAAATAAAGACTTGTTGCCATCCACTTTCAAGTCAGTTTCAGACCAACATCTTGAAAGAAGCAAGCCACGAAACACTATACACATACATACATATAGTGTTATCTACAATGGTTCCCAAACAAAACCACAAAGAAAGTGTGGGTTTCCAGGGAGAATGAATGCCTGTCAGCAACATTCATCTCCCGTTTGATTCACAACACATTATGGGATGGTCGAAGAACTTCGAGTTCTTCGAACATGTGGAGGTGCAGTTGATGTAGGAAATTTCTTGCAATGTTTTTGGACATACGTAACAAATTAATTGTAAAGATACAAAATATTTAAATGATTTATTATAGGTACATGAATCAAAGAGGATTAAGCAAACAAAGAAGGAAGAACCCAAACTTTTTAACAAGGTAATTAATATGCTGAGGAGGTGTGAATTTGATTTTTCTTCATTGCGACACCTACGTGCACTTTATCTCTCAGCTTCTCCTAAGCTAAATAGGTATTTCTTCAGTTATTTTAATATAAACTGCATAAAGTTATTTCTGTAAAATGGTTATTTGTCAAGTATGTAAAATGAAAAAATATTCATGGTTACATAACAGGTAACATAATCAATGTTTTATAGCTTGCTTCAATTATTATATTCAGTATTTATTTTGAATTTTTATCAATTTATCATTTGTTCACCTATAAATGGACATATTACTAATCATAACGATTCAATATATATTTTACTCAAATTTGTTTCATGTAAAAGATCTTTTAATTAGGGTAACTATTACACCAAGAAGAGATGAATATGGTTTTGCTTCATCATGCTGATTCATGCCCACATACTTTATCTTCATGCTTTTCTAAGTTAAATAATTAACTCTTAATTTCTAAACCACCTAGCTTTGGTTACTATTTTCATACCTTGCTTTAAAATATTACTTTAACTGATTTATCATATTTACATATTACCGATCAAAATTATTCAACATGAAAGAACACTGTATCTGGGTGTTCCTCTATTCACTAGTAAACTAAAGCAAGAGATTTCTGGCCACTATTGGACAAAATAAATAAAAAAATTAACAATTGTAATAATAAGTTGTTAAATATAAGTGGCATAATTGAACTTAATAAAACTGTTATTTATCCCATTATTGATTTCTAGATGCATTTTTGTCAGACCCCATGTCCGTTATTAAGAAGAAAAACTCGATATGCTTAAATTTTCTATGGCAAAGTATATCCCACAAATTAAATTGAGATGATGTATGTAAACAAAAAGTAGAAGGTGGATTTGGTATAACAAAATTGGAAGATTTGTCGTAAGCGAACATGTTAAAACTTAACATCTGATTGTTTGGGGGCATGGTGGACTAGAAATAGATAATGTCACAATAAATAAAATTTGGGTTGTCCAATTTGATAATAATTCATATTACAGTTGGAAAACACTTCTCAAAGCAAGGCAAATGAGTAGAGGATTGATTAACAAAGAAACAACAAATAGCAAAGGAACTAATCTTTGGTTTGATCTATGGATTAATGGATTATCTTTAACTGATCTATTGGGATGGCAGGAAATTTCTACACTGGGTGGCCCAAACAGGAAGGTTTCTACTCTCCTATCTCAAGGAGAATGGAGAATTAAGTATTCCTATTTTCCTACCCCATTTTGCAGCTAGCTATAGAATTAGCACCATTTATTAATAATTGAAAAAAAATATCAAATCTGTTTATGATAATAATTTTTACATTTATTAAGCAATGCCGTTTTTACAGTCTAGTTATTATGATAAGGAGGCTTAAAATATTAGTTTGGTCTTTTTTTGAATTATCTTCAACAGTTAGTTTGATTTAAATATTTTATTCAACTTCTTTATGACAATAATTTTTATGACTAAATTATTCTCTTTACTTTTCATCTAGTTGTAAAGTTAATAAAGGGAAAGTTCCAACGATGGTTCTTTCATAATTTCAAACATCTTTTTACAGAAACTTCCCTCCGTACCAAATCAGTCTTTAACTACCCCAAAACAGTCATGGAACCTAGTTTTTCGTTATCAGACCAAATCAGTCTTTAACTACCCCAAAACTGCTCAACTTCGTACCACTCAGTTTAACCTCATTGGATCCACTTCATCAAAACTGCTACTCAAGCAAACTGAACCAACTTATCCCCGACATCAACCACTTCCATGCTCCTCCTCATTAAACTACCACAAACCCGCTTCCTTCCTAAAACTTGAAACCACTGCAGCAACTTCAAGTCACCAGCCGCGACCTGACTCCATCTTCAAAACCATTTGGAACTAACGTAGTCAATCACCAACTACAACATATCGCCACGACAATCACAACCGCAATCAACTCCAGGTTCCAATACCAAACCCAAATCCGCTACCAACTCCTCCTACCTGCATCCTTCTAATTGCCTCATCCAAATCAATTTGAAATCACAACCAAACCACAAAATCAAACTGCGACCCTCATCTAACAACCCTCTATTGACCATTCTCATCTAACAACTCGAACGTTTGTAACAAACACCTTCAATCAAACCGCGACTACCAAGTATTCTCGCCTGATTATGTTTTTGAGAATTAATTTCTCAAACCTATATCACTACATACATTCAACTGTATCATCTCTACCTCATCCCTGAACTCCAAACAGTCAACTACAAACAAACCACTACAACTGGTACTCCACCAACCAAAATTTAAAGCTAATAACTAAATGTAACAATAAACAAAAAAATGAACGGTAAAGACTTACTCAAAATTCATTCCATTACGACGTGCGTAGCAGGCCAAGCTATAATAGAAGAGAGGGCATCTTCCATGTACTGTAATTCGGATGTTTGCCTCCATAGATCTACCGCTGGCTCTTTTACGGTCATTATCCAAACTTTAACTGCATTGTGTCCTAGTGGTTTGAAATGCACCCTTGCATTTGGATCGGTTGACTCCACCCGTCCTAAAGCAACTACTTTCCCATTTCCCGATAAATCCATTAACTTGCATTTATTGTTTGTTCTTGAATTTGCAGTCTGTAAGTTGAAAAAAGAAAAAAATAATGAAGTTGCTAATCATTAAAAAATAGAAACACACAATAAAAATCAAGCACCATAAATGTTTTCACCACATCCATAGGCGTAATAGGAGCTGTAGTGTCAACCATCTCAACAACTACTTGCGATTCAGGCCATGCAACCTTCTTACTAACAACATCCGCAATTCGGATCAAACCAGGGGCTGGCCTCCACAAAAAAGCTTCTGGATTTAGTGGATCATCTATCCAAACAATCATAGCTGATGGCCCAAGAGGAACATCATTAACAATTTCCTCTGAGATGCTCGAATGTAATCGTCCTAAAGCCACTAATTGCTTGCTCCCTCCCCAATCAAAAATCTTGCATTTGCATTCTAAGCTGCTATTTCTACTCTATTAGAGGTAAAAATATTTATTTAGTAAATAATGTATATAATAAAATTGCATGTTCATTGTGAAGAATTTTTTTTACCTTATCCTCTTCTTCTTCAATGTGATCGGTTGAATTTAAAACAACTCTATTCTTCGGCCACACCACAATATTATCCTTTGCTTCCCCAATAAGTGTGAAAGAAGGTGTAGGCCTCCATAGAAAAGCATCAAGCTTGATTGGACAGTCAACTAAAACTATCATCGCATCCGGCCCTAAAGGAACATCATTGACAATCTCGTTTGGATCGTCTGACATGAATCTTCCTTCAGCAACGATCTCTTCATTCCCTCGCCAATCCAATAAATCACACTTCTTCATATTTTTATCAAAGTTGCACTACATTTAAACATATGAAAATTATGTTACTAATTGAATAAAAAGTTAAAATAGAAAGATGTGAAACCAATAAAAAAAATTTACTTGAGGTTTGTTTACTTCTGTCCCACTATGTCTACTTCTGTCCCACTTCTGTCAAAATAAAAAAACATGTCATTTTGTAAGTCTGGTAATGCAAACTGTTAGCGTGTTCAAGTATGCAAGTATTCAAGTGTATAATGGTTGAAGTGTGCAACTGTTCAAGTGACTGTATGCAAGTGTTCAAGTGTGTATGCAAGTGTTCAAGTGTGCAAGCAATTAGTGATCAAAATGTAATGATAATTCTTACCTGATTTTTCTCTAGTTGTAGAAATCTATTCTCTAAGTTCAACAATTTATTTTCAAGTTGCAGTGTATGCTTATCCTTAACTTCCGATAAAGCTGCTCTACTAAGACTCATTCCTCTTCCCATCGCTCTAAGTCGACCCGGTCTTTCTTGCCCTAGCACTTGTGCAAGTGCATCTACTCTATAATTAATTGGCGAGCTCGATTGTGAAACACTTTCAATTTGTTTAATCTTTTCCTACAAAACATGATTAATTTCATATTATTGCAGTTTAAATTAAAACGTAGTATTTAAATTAAAATAGGAAACACACTAAGAAGCTTGCAAATTTATTTTAGCTTGGATTAAATTTGGTGATTGATTTATTTTTTGGGTTGGATGCAGAATGTTCTAGCAGATGCATAATTTTACACTTGATTTGGCAACATGCCAAAACCAACAGAAATATATGAGATGCAACATGCCAAAACCAACAGAAATATATGAGATGCATTCAGATGATTAGTCGACTGAGTTTAAGCTAAATTAGTATGAGAATTTAGTCAAAATATGACATGCTCAAAACATTTTTGCAAACAAGGGAGCCAATTCTGTGTATATCACAAATCAACAATATTTTATATTATTTGTACAGGTTATACTACAAAGTAGATTATTTTCAGGCTACACACATACTGTTTTGCTTAAATCTGATATTTGGGAGGGAAGTTAATACCTGAAAAATAATTTTCTCGAAGTTTATAGATCTCTCGAATCTCTCACATATTCAGGAGCTAAAATTTTGCAGACCGAAGGAGCAATATATGAATACATTATACTAAGTTTGCAGACTTAAGGGGAATTCAAACTAAAATACAATAATCCTACAACACGGTATCTCTTTGCTCCATTTTCTTTAAGAAATTAATTAATATTAGCAGCCTCTTGCTATGAAAATTATTAGGCAGTACAAGGATTTGCCACAATATGAGACTCAAGACCATGTACTATAGAATAAATTTCATCGCATAATTCAATAAAACACAGTGCAATGTGTTACTTTTATGTCATAGATAATTAGAAATATACACCAGTTTCACAGATTCTTCTCCACACCAAAAGCTGGATCTTACAATATGCTGACAATATTTGTATACAAAAATATATTTAGCGCCACCGTAACAACTTATTGGAACATTATATAGCATTTTAGAGGTTCATCTAGCGTAATAGCTACTAATGCATTTTCATACATACTAAAAACATTCTTCGTCACTATCATAAATAACCTCTATGATAGCCAACTGCAAATCATTTACAAAAATACTAGAAATTATCATAAAGCTAAACCATACACAGAGTTCCAACATTTTACAAATTCAAGTGCATGATTACTAATAAACTTAAATGCTAAAATACAGTCAAAACATTAGGAAACTGATGAGGTTTTTTTTATTTGGAACAAGCTAAGATCAAATTAATTCAAGCAATTAGGTGATGCCTAAGTCAGGCGATGCATATATATTAAGTTGGTGAATGCTAAACAGGTAAACATGTATCACACAAGTATTTATATATGTACCATAAGTATTTGAAAAGTATGAACTTACTATAGCATCTGCAGCAATCAAATTCACCGGTTCACCATTTTTCTTAGTGCGAGATTTGATCCAAACTTCACTTCTAGGGACAGAAGAGCGATCACCACTTTCGCTTTTCTACATTCAAAAGAACACCAAACAACAAATTTTATTAACTTAAAGGTTTTCATAAATATTGCAGTAAATAAAACTACTATTTTCTTACCAAATCTTCAGCCAGTCGAGCCATTCCTCTACGACTGCATGTGTGTGGCAACTGCCTCTGTCTAATAGCTTTGTTTTTCTCGCACAAAGCCTAAAATAAGAATCATTTCAATAAATGGAAGAAAGAAAGAAATTTGTTAGTGAACTCGGATTTTGTAAATGAAGTTTCGTATGTAATGATTTCATAGGGAAAAAGATTTCGAAGGACAAAAGGTTTTGAAAGCATATAGGTCTGCCAGATTTTAATATTATCAAGTTTCACATACGTTGAGCTTCAAACAAGGTATTATTAGTCTCCAAAATATATCTGCCCCTAAAGTATGTAACTATAAGCGTGAATTCCTAAAATATAAATTTTATATGTTTAAGGCCTTAGAGACAGTTTTTTATACAAATTTCTGCTTTTTTTTCAGGTATGAGTATTATATGAAGGAAATTTTGGAGTAATCATTGAACTCATAACAAAGTTCATATTTTTACAGCTTTGAATATAAACGAGTATTTTGTACACAGTGGTTATAAATATATCAAATTTTAAATACAAAATTTAGTATGCATATTAATTTTGTGTCAGAATTCCTTAATTTTGGTTTTGAAGGTTTCGAATATATGGGTATGAAAGATTTACTATATGTCTAAACATCATATCGCCTGATTTCAGATTTACTATACACTAGTTTTAACAATGTCTAGTATATGTAATTTGATATGTACAAATGCCAGTCATCTACTTTTGATTTTGAAAACTGTAAATATGCCATGACTTCAAATGCATACAGAATATTGTATTTTCATTTGATATGTACACTAGTTTTAATATTTTTTATCTGCATCATTCTTTAATATGTATTTGAAGACTGAAATTTCTCATACCTTGAATTCTGAACTTTTTTTCAACTTGATAAACTTCTTCCACTCAATCATACATTTAATGTTAGATGGTTTCAACTGAAGTCTTTCTTCCATAGACTTTGCTTGTACCAACTGCCGAACTAATCTACATTTTGATGCACGCCAAATACCACTCATTTGTTGAAAAACTAATGTTTTGTGCCAATTTAAATCCAATTTAAACCTTGCCTGCGATAATCAAAATTCGGCGTAAAGTGTTTGAGGTAAGCAATCAATATAAGATTTAATCTTAAATCAAAAGAGAGTGTCACCTGAATGCTTTCCCATAAAATATATTTCAATTCGATACTAAGTTGCTTCCAATTACTTAGTGTAACCGGAACAATTTCTCGTACAAGTGGTCCTAAGTAAGAAGATAATTTGACTGACCTCGGTCCTATTGGTTCGCCTGCGGTATTAAATTGAACTTCTATTTGCTCCAAAGAATTGAATGGATGTCTTCTAACTTTGGTTGGCTCTCTAGGTTTTCTTCTCGGATTTCCTTCCGACTGAACTATGTTGTCTTCAAGTGTTTGTGGGTTGTCTTGTATTTCAGCATTGTTTTTTGGATCGATTTGTACTTGATTCTTTTCTAATGCATGTGGGTTGTCTTCAATAGAAACCTCGTCTTCTACTTGATTGTCTTCAAACAACTCCTCTCTTGTACGTTTCTTCCTATGTTCGTCAATTTCTTTTTGCATGCAACCTCTCTTTTTCACAGCCTTACTCTTCTTCCCTATTTTCTGTATATAAAAAAATAATTTACAAATTAGATCATAAAAGCCCATAAAATTCTCACTTTCAAAAATATACAGTTTAAATTTTGCTCGAGTTTCATATATGCTCCCATTAAACTTGGTTTTATGCATGCGTAAAATCCTGCACTTATATCAAGTTGCACTTATATCAAGCTTTATGTCTCCTGAAAACCTGGAACTTTTGTGAACATATTAGAGGACTGCATTCCTAAAAACTGGAAACCTACGTAAGTTTATATGTATATTCAGAACTTATGTAGAAAATGGAACTTGTATAAATACAAATCCTTGACCTTAGACAGAAGATTTTATGCTTCCAAAAACCAGTTCATAGAAGTATATACCTATAAAATCTCCCATATGAAACTGGGCATTCATTAAAGTTTATTCTTCCGAGTACTTAAACTGTATATTTTTGAAAGTGAGAAGTTTCAGATTACACATATGACAGGATTTCAAATGATTATCAAAGTTTGAAAGGATTTTGAAGACAGAACAAGAGATATCGAAAAGCATCCACCCTAGGGGTAGGAAACAAAAGCATAAGCATAACTACAGATAAACCCTAGACTGAAATTTCTCAAAATGATTTCAGCAACCAGGTTCAGATTGTACTTGATTTATTATTTAGTAGCCGAATAGGAAAATCGCCAAGTAAATTGAAATAAATCCATTATTTAGTAATGAAGCAAGATTTATTATGAGAAAAGTTTGTACTTGATTTTTTTCTAATGCTTGTGGATTGTCTTCGTTATGAATCTCATCGTCGACTTGACTGTCTTCAAGCTGCTTATTTCTTGCACCTTTCTTTTTTGTTCGTCGATATTTTTTTGCATGTGAGCTCTCGTTATCACATTCCCAATCTTGCTCATTTTGAGTTCCAGTGAGCAGATCCTGAGCAAAAATGAACAGTGCGTGAGTTATTTTGTTATAAAAGAAAATTTAAATGCAAATGACATATTTTAATGCAAATGATGCTGACATGAACAAAAATAAAATATATCAACCTTATGTAATCACAATGAACAACTTATTTATGATGAATATCTTATCAATAGCAAACAAATAAAATGATCAAAGTATTTTCATTTATGCACGGTACAATAAAATATGAAGCAAAAAATTTATACGAAGCAAAAAATTTATTACAACTACAAGTGTGGTCAGTAGAGGTAAGTTTGCATTTGAAGTTTAACGAAATTATGTAAAATAAAAATGAAAACATGAATTTGGTTTAACTTGGTTTAACTTGGATTGTTGGATGTTTCAAATGTCGTAAAGGAATCAGATCTATCAAAATAATTGATTTAATTATCAAAAAGAAAACACGTACTTGCATACATGATCACTGTTACAAGTGTGTACATATCTTGTTTAAGGCTTTGTCAGATTAAAATGTGCGTGTGTGTGTGGATGTTGCTACATGTATGTATATACCTTGGGCTAGTTAGTGTTATTTTTTTTAAAAGAACACAAATTGTTTAAGTTGTAACCAAAATATGATTCTTCAAAGTTGAGAAATTGCTCTTAATTGTTTAAGTTGTAACCAAAATATTTCTTTTACTCACAAATTGTTATTTCAACATCACCAGACATAAGTTGAATTAGATAGCATTTATATTACAAACAGCTTGCAAGAAACAACTATACTCGGTATTACTTTTAATCAGACCACAATATACACACACACATAAAAAAAACACAATATCAAGCCAAATTCAATTCCTTCAACATAAAATGAAGTATTGTTGCATTCATACCAATACTACATTCACCCATCCACGGACAAAATTTATCCTCTGATTGTTGAACTCATACATTTCACACATAACACATAAGACACTTCTCAAGAATACAAGAATAGACTGCAGTGAACTCCACACAACAAAAGCTACTTATTTTGAACACTATATGATAGTGATAATGACATAAAAATGCATTATGAAGATTTTTAAGATATTTTTATAATTATCTTTTTTTTGTACAAAGAACAACCAATAAAAGCCTTTCGACCTTTACTAAATGACTGAAAAACAAGGGGAATAATGGTTTTAAAAAACAAATTAAGACCTGACATATGAGAAAAGAAAAATAAGTTGGGACACAAGACACAAGTATATGCAGAGAGCAAGAACCATCACTAATAAAATTAGGCTGAAATAAGAATAGGCAGAGACAAGTTGTTGAAGGGACTGCTTTTTTGATATGGAAAAGAATTTTAGAGGGACTCGAAACAAAATACAACCGTTAAGGGGATAATTCATATTGTATATCTATCACTAGCAAATAAGTAGGAATTACAAACCTCATAAGCAAATAAAACTGGAAATCTACTCAAATATGCCTTCACAATCTTCTCTAACATAGCTAACATTCTCCACGGAATCAATATCCATGTCGGTTTCTTCACAATCTTTCCTAACAAAGCTAACTTCCATAACAGGATCATCTATCTCTAATTCATGATAACCTCTTGGTGGTGCTTTCATTACAACATACCAATTAGAGTGATCATTCTCTCTTGAATAAAAAACTTGTTTTGCTTGAGATGCAAGGATGTATGGATCTTTTACAAATGAAGATTGATTTTGTTGTAAATTGACAAGAGTGAATCCGTCTTCGACCTTCACTCCATTTCCTATATTTGCCCAGTGACACTTAAATACGGGAATATAAAAAACATGATAGTCTAGCAAGATTATGTCCGTCACTACCCCATAATAAGTGACCACATCAACTCTTTGAGAAATATCTTTTGCACTTGCCCTACACATGGTAGTTGCATCATAAGTAACTCCGTAGTTTTGGGTCTCTTTCAACGTCTTTTGTATGAAAACGATGTCCGTTAATTATATATCCTTTGTAGGACAATGCGTTACTACTTGGGCCAAAGGCAATCCATTTTAGTATTTCATCACTTGTGGATTGAATAGGTATCTGCAAACAAATCATTTTACATAAATTTTGAAGTAAAAAGAAATCTTTTTTGTCAATGGAAGGATAAATTAAAATTAAACTAACCTTCTTTTTAATCCAATCTGAGAAATTATCTGTATGTTTTTTCCACAGCAATGTCGCATTTTTTTCCATACGCTTATCAAAATTTTATAACTCCTCCAAATGCATACTGGTGTTTAAATAATTTTACCCAAGTTATATTGAACATCAAAATTTTTTTATAAAGGTATAAACAAAATATAATATGTACTTACTCTAAATATGGTTCCACCACAGCCATACTCATTAGCACAGCCAAATGAGCAATATCTTTTTCATTCGATGACAATGTAATTGTCTTCGGTTTTAAAATTGGACGTCCTTCGAGTATCACATTGTTTTCATAATCTTCATTTCGGACTTCTTTCTCCTCCATTTGTACTTTCCTTTGTAGAAATTCACTAAAAAATCTCATTGATTCTTCCGCAAGATAAGATTCTGCAATACACCCTTCAGGTCGTGCATAATTCCTTATATAATCTTTAAGTGTTTTCATATACCTTTCAAAAGGGTACATCCAACGAAAATGAACCGGACCACACAATTGCGCTTCTCTTCCAAGATGAATTGTCAAATGTATCATTATATCAAAAAAGGAAGGTGGAAAATATCTTTCGAATCCACATAAAATTTCAATAATCTCATCATTAAGTTGTTGCAACATCTCTCTTTCAAGAACATGTTGACATATTTTATTGAAAAATGAACATAAACGAATTATTAGTGTTCTAACTTTCTTTGGTAATAAACCTCTAACCGCAACAGATAACAACTGTTGCATTAGGACATGATAATCATGCGACTTCAACCCACTGACTTTGCAATCTTCTAATGATACAAATCTTTTGAAATTTGAGCAATAACCATCAGGACCTTTAAAATCATGTAACCTCTTACAATTTTTTTTTCTTTTCGGACAATGACAACGTATATGGAGCCGGTGGTAGATATGTTCTATTCCCACGAGGTTGTGCATAAAGACTTTTTCGAATCCCCCAATCCTCCAAATCCTTCCTAGAATTAATTCCATCTTTCGATTTATTGTCATGCAACATCGTCCTTAGTAGGCTTTCAGCGACGTTTTTCTCAACATGCATCACATCTAAATTATGTCGCAAGGAAAGTTCCTACAAATATCAATAATACAACAATTTATTAACTTTTATATTGTTAGGTAAATGAAAGAAAATATAATTTTAATACTAACCTCCCAATATGGCAAATCAAAGAAGATTGATCTTTTTTTCCACCTTATTAGCTCTTTTTTTCTATCATCTTCTTTAGTGTGAGTACTCTTCCTCTTTTTACTTTTTATCTTCTTACTCAACTCCATCTTTAGCTTCTTCTTACTCATCTTCCTTATTTTTTCTTCATTCTTATCTTTTCCAAAAACATTTGGAAAACCATTCAAAATAGCAGAAATATTTCTTCCCATTAGAATTCTAGGTCTATTACCATCCTCTACAGTGTTATCAAACCAAGTTTTTTGTTTCCTCCATGGATGTGAAGGATCTAGAAACCTTCTATGTCCCATGTAAACACTTTTCCGACAATGATTCAACCACCGATGATGAGTGTTAACACCGCATAATGGACAAGCTTTTTCGCCTTTTACACAACATCCTGCAAGATTGCCATAGGCTGGAAAGTCATTTATTGTCCATAGTAAAATTGCTCTTAAATTAAAAACCGATTTACTGAATGCATCATATATATCAATTCCATTATTCCATAAATAATTTAAGTCTTCTACCAAAGGCGCCAAGTATACATCAATATCATTTCCAGGTTGCTTTGGACCAGGAATTATTAATGTTAGCATAATATTTTCTTTTTTCATACATAACATAGGCGAGAGATTATATGTCACAAGCATTACTGGCCAACAACTATGTTTGGAGCTCATCAAGGCAAATGGATTGACACCATCTGTAGCAAGACCAAGTCTGAGATTGCGTGGATCGGATGAAAATGCTTTCCACCTCTCGTCCACTGCATTCCATGTTACAGAATCTACAAGATGTCGCATTTTTCCATCATTGCTTTTATTGTTAAAATGCCACCTTAGATCTTCTGCCATCTTTTGAGATCTATACATTCTCCTAAATCTAGGAATGATTGGAAAATACCTCAACACTTTAGCTGGAACACCACGTATAATCTCCTTAGTGCCCTCATTTATCTTCCATCTCGAAGAGTTACATTTCGGACAACTTTCTAAATCTTGAAACTCTTTTCTAAAAAGACAACAATCATTCTTACAAGCATGAATCTTTTCAAACCCCATGTCAAATACTTTGAGAAATTTTTTTACATCATACAAATTATTAGGAAGTACATTATTCACCGGCAGCAACAACTGTAGTACGTTCAAAAGCTTATCAAAACCAGTATCAGATAATCCAACCTCACATTTAAGATTATACAAAGCAGTGATGGCGGATAGTTTAGTTTGACCTACACAATCGGGATATAAGGGGGTTTCTGCATCCTCTAAATTCTTAAGTAAATCATCCTCACGTTTTCGAACATCCTCGTCTTCTTTAACATCAGTAAAAAAAGTATGATTCAAAAAATCTTCATCTTCAAAATGAATAGCTTTAAGTAGATCAAATGTATTGTCCAACTTCATGTCTACGCCCATATTTAATTGTTCGCCATGATGATACCACTTAGTACTACTCTTGTACTTAGGATCCATCCCCCTTATAATTAAATGTTCAACGATAATATCATCATGTTGTCGATTAAGATTTCGGCAATCTAAACAAGGACATAAAAGCTTCTCTACATTTCTTATATTTCTCTTTGCAGCATCTACGAAACATCTTGCCCCTTGCGAGTACTCCTTGGAAGTTCTATAATGAAAAAAATTCAACATAATAGTTGAGTTTAACATCAAATATTTTTATTTTATGAAATTAAACATGGTTGAGAATATTGAATTATCTACTTACCTGTGTAAATGAACCCAATCTTTTTCCATTAGCATATAATTAAGGATACACACGGGAAGAAAGAGTGCTCAAGCTCCAAAGCTAAAGAGAAAAAAGATTGCCTCTGATTTCAGAAACACAAAATTCAACAAGAATAAGGAATTTCCATAGATACCTAGAATGTTAGAGGTTTCCATAAACCTAATGTTCATGTTTATAGCTAAACACATATGCATGCACATGATCTTTTATATATACTAGTTATGTGTAATTATTGGAATTTATCTTTCTTCATGTATACTGGTTATATGCACATCGAATATTTTTATTTGTAAGTAATTGTTTTTAAATATTGGGATATTTGGAGATTTTTTTTAAAAGAAGCTAATTTAAATATTTTATTAAGTCATTACTAATCTCTCCCTTTGATTTTAATCCATAGTTTTCACAAAGATTTTATTAACTCCCTTTGGAGAATGTTAGAGGGTACAAGTGAAATATAATACTCTTTGTGAAATATCCACTGGTTGCATTTGAATAAAGTCAAATATAAGAAGAATTTTTTTTCTCTTTAGATGATATGTTCACTATTACAAATACTTTCATCAAACCACTGTACAATTATTAGACGTCTTCCACTTTAATGTTTTAAATATTTGGTTGTCGCAATCTGGTTCAAGTTGGTTACAAATGAACATATCCATGTCAGACCACATAGATCAATCGTACTCTTCCAACTTGAAGTTCGTGCTACCTTACAAATTGGAATATGGGAAGTCCTCAATTAAAGCCAACAACAAACATAATTCAAATTATACAACACAAAGCTTTTTTTATACAAATCATATTACATATTATACTAACAAAACATACTATAGAAAATACTAGACATAAAAAGACCAGTGGAGAAAAAAGCTCTGAAAAGTGCTAACATTAAGCCAGTATAACAAAAATAAAATAAATTTTAGAAATTGAACCTTAATTTTTCATTACTTCATCAAGCTTATAACTGATATTTTTACCTTACACTACATATTGAACCAAACCCCACATAACAAAAATCAAAGTTACTGTCTAGAAAAAACAAGCTACAAATACAACAAATATAAATTATAAAAAGGAGCAAGAAAATTTATAGCAAGATTACCAGAATCGAAGATTATATCGCTTACCAGAATCAAAATCGAAGATTATATCCAAAACGCGAAGCCCTAGCTTCGACAGATCGGAGCTACACGCAAAGCCCTAAATTTGAAATCGAAGGAGTTTGCTTTCTTCAATAAAACTTGAGAGGGTTTCTGCTTTCTTCGAATCGCTAACGTAATTTGGAGGAGGGAGCTGCGCGCATTTTGGAGTCTTCGAATCGCTAACGTAATTTGGAGGAGGGAGATGCCCGCGTTTTGGAGGGAGGCGGAATGGTTTTGGAGGGAGAGGGAAAATAATTTGGGAATTCGGAGGGAGATGTTTTGGGGCAGCGTTACACGTGAAGGGGAAGGGAGATGCGCGCGTTACACCTGTAGGGAGAACAAAAATCAACCCGTAACTAGATAATTAAGGGTCAATAATAACGCTTCAGAATAACGCGTTATTAAATAGCGTTATTAATATCATATTTTGTTATAGTGAAACGACAATGTATATCCTTAACCAAGACTATAAAGACTTTGTCACTGATCTAATATGGTGTAACATCCCCCACTTGGAGGCCCAAAACAAACGGCTACAGATGCTACAGTCATCCATAGTTATTAATCCTCACGACCAAATATGGTAATGTTAGATACATTGATATAACAGAAACACATGGATATGGAAAAATTTTAAAATCAACAAACAACTATATCATTCCATTTCAAAGCATTTCAAATTCATTACATAATCCCAATACGAGAACCACGTTCAGAGAAAATATAATTACTACAACATACGCCAAGAACGACATATGAAGATGCCCTCTTTGATGATCGGAGTATATAACTAGGCTATTAAATATCTTTGCCTTAACAACAAAACACAGCGGAATCAAAATAGAAAAGAACTCTAAATAGCTATCATGCCTCCTGCACGTCTCCAAAAGCTTATTCGTCTAAAGAGGTACCTGAAAATTTCAACTCTCAAACTAATCAAAATCAATTGAGCACCCAAGAGTTTAAGGGGAAAACATAAACTTCGAGCCAGACATAAAGGCTAGTATGAATAATAATCTACCATCTCAAACCATTTAGATATCCAATGAGACCACGCCGCATAGTGGAACAGGTTTTCCCTTCACTAGTACCTTATTCAAAACTTTATAAAACCATATACCGTGCTCCTACATCCACAATGGTTAAAAAATAGCAATTTAAAATATTATGATGATATGTAAACGAGTAAATTAATTCTGGATTTTCCATCCCCATTCCGACTATCTGTCTTAGTTATAGTTTCTAGGGTCACTATTAACCTAATAGTTTTCATGGGCTGACTAATAACGTGTTTAATACTTATGGACTCCCTGTCCAGTTTCATAGTTTTCATGGAATCACTAAGAACCTATTGGCCCCTACCAATAACTTTACTGTTTCATGAGTACTCGCTGAACCTATTAGTAACTCCAATAACTTCCCTCTTATCCTAGTTTTCATGGGTTGACTAGGAACCTATTGACTTCTGTCAATAATTTAATCCAGATATAGTTTTCATGGGTTCACTACCTATTGGCCCCTACCAATAACTCAATCTAATCATGGTTTTCATGGGTTTACTATGAACCTATTGGCCCCTGCTAATAACTTTGCCTAAACATAGTTTTCATGCGTTTACTATGTACCTGTCTACCTGACAACTTCTTTAGTCAATATTCTGGCATCCTACATTCTGGTCTATCTAACCTCTTGGATGCAATTCTACTCATTCAGGAGTTAACTTAAATTATATTCACTACTGGGTTAACCTAGCTGGTTATTCCGCCCTTCCCCAAAATACAGTTATGGGTCCGTTATAATATGAATATATATATATATATATATGTGTGTGTGTGTGTGTGTGTGTGAATAAGTAGACATAATAACATAATAATGCCAAGACTTGTGGTTTAATATCCTTGAAATCATTTTATATAAAACTTGGTTAATCCCTTTAACCTATAATCAAGGAAAACTTCTTCATAAACTTCATACTTAAAATCATTTCAAAACTCTTTTATTATGCCATGGTTTTCCTTTAAAATGAGATTGGGTTATTTGTTTTGAAAACTAAGGCTTTCGAAACCTTAAAATTTACTTTCGAAACCCTTGGATGACCTCCTTCGAAAGTATAGAAAAACACTAAGTCCATACCTTTCAAAACCATCAAAACAATATCTTTCGAAAGTATTGAAACATCTCTTATTAACTCTTTGAAGCATAGCTTCGAAACCATTGAAAGTCCCCCTTTCGAAACCGTTGGGTTTATCTTTGAAAATATCTTTTGGCTCAAAGTGAATGCAAGTGAAAGTACCTCTTTCAAAATCGTTAATCTTTATATAAAATTGTTTTGGGGAAAAATTTGATGGTTTCAGAACCATCCTTTCGAAAGCTAAAAACCTTTAAGTAAAACATTGAAGGATAGCTTCGAAACCCCCTTTTGAAACCACTTCCTTTAAAACCCTTGAATCCTTTCGAAAGCTATAGGAAGTGACCTAGTATAAGTTTAAAACAAAGGCTACCTTTCAAAAGCATTGATGACTTCAATACATTCGAAAGGCAAAAGAACGGCAGTAAGGTTTCGACTGAGTCGAAACCACTCTTTTCGAAAGCATTGTTCTATAAATAAAGGAACTCATTCGAAAGCTTATACTGTTTAAACTAAATGATGGCAACCCTC
The DNA here is from genome assembly GCA_030737815.1 of Allium fistulosum. Lineage (NCBI taxonomy): Eukaryota > Viridiplantae > Streptophyta > Magnoliopsida > Asparagales > Amaryllidaceae > Allium > Allium fistulosum. The sequence goes on from CM060902.1 coordinate 156,343,727, forward strand.
TTTGAAAGCTACTTAGAAGACAACCTTTCGAAAGCATATGTTTCGACTCCTTCGAAAGTTTTTATTAAAACAAGGCAGTCTCTTATCATTTGAAATAAAACAAAGGTTTCGACCCCATCGAAAGCGATGCTTTCGACACCATGCCTTCCGCCTTTCTCCAATCCTCTTAGTTCCAAAATTGTTGATACCCTGTGTATTGGTTCTGACTAGGTTTGTTTCGACTGGGTCGAAGCGAAAGTACTGGATCGAAAGGGGCTTCTAAAGGAGGCTGAACCCATTTTTTAGGTAAAGACTGATTTAATACCATTTAAAGCAATTACTTTATAACTAACCTGCCTATTTGTAAACATTTAATTGGTTGCCTTATCTTTTCAAATTATATACAAAAATAACTGCCCAAATTACTTCAGATCTAATCAACACCATTTTGGCAAATAAGCCCTTCTTTAAGCTAAACGCACAAAACATATAAGTACTTCTTCTAAAATAATTTAATTTCCATAGTAAATCACTTAGGAAAAATTCTCAAAAATTAAAGAAATTCATTTTCAACATGTTATCTAACATATAAAATTTCCAGACCCAATTTCTTAATGAAATAATCAAAATAAAATTTTAAACCCAATTATACATATTTTACTATGAAAATTCATATTAAAATTTCCATAGCTTGGAAAATTACAAAAATTAAAACCCATCTCTAAAATCATGTTTTCCTTACCATAAAATTTTCCCATGGCCTACGAAAATCATTATAATCGATTTTGGCCTCAAAACCATGTAAATCCTTTATCAAATAACCTTATTTGAGGTTAACATCACATAAATCCAAGCATATCATCATCAAAATCATCATTATAATGGATTTAATCTTAAACCCGAAAATCAAATAATCATAAAACAAAATAGGGATGATATAGATTATTATTCACCTTGGTTATGATAAAACTTTGAGATTTGATTGAGATTAATTCCCCATGCTTAAATCCTTAGCTTTGATTTAATTTTCTCCTTTTTTCTTCCTTAGCAATGGCCGGCTATTCTTTTCTTTGTTTACGTTTTGGTGAACTAAAAATGAACGTGAATGGATGGTAAAGCCGTGAATATATAAGTGTGCGACTATTTCCTATTATACCGTTATTTTAGTTAATTAACATATAAGCCATTGTTAAGCCCAATTGTTTAATTAAGCACGACCCTTGATTATTTTTTCAAATATCAATTCCCTTATCACTCTAATTATTTACATTATTCTATTTAATTTATCTAATCAAATCTCTTGAATAATGTTAGGGGTGTTATAGGTTCCCCTCCTTAAAGAATTTCGTCCTCGAAATTCAGTAAGGACTAAATACTAAACATAGCTTGCAATCATCTGTAACAACTCCTAACAATCATACTAGCCTACCTGACCAGCAACTATCTATATAAATCTAATATAGACATACCCTCATAGCAAATCAAGATAAGTATCTCCAATCTTGTCTTCTGTCTCCCAGGTATTGTCCTTCTCGTTGTCGCTCCACTGAACTTTAACTAACTTGACTGTCTTGTTCCTCAATCTTTTCTCATTTCTCGTTACAACTCGAACTGGTTGTCTAACAAAAGTCAAATTACGCTCTATTACCAAATCTTCCAACCCCGTCGGAGGAATAGTAGTATCTGGATCATGCACATACTTGCGAAGTTGAGACATATGAAATACATTATGGACACCTGCCATAGTGCTCGGCAACTCTACTCTGTATGCGAGCTTTCCAATCCTCTCTATAATCTAGAATGGACCAACATATCTTGGTGCCAGTGTCCATGACTTTCCAAACAATACCACACTCTTCATCGGTGATACCTTAATGGAAACCTTATCTCCAACTGAGAATTCTATGTCTTTATGCCTCTTATCTGCTTAACTCATCTGTCTGGACTGAGCTTCCTTCATCCTTTCTCAGATCAACTCAATCTTCCCTATCGCCTCTTTTACCAAGTCTAGACCTAAGACTAATCTGTCTTCAATGTCCAACCAACATGCTGGTAATTTACATGGCCTTCCATACAAAGCTTCAAAAGGCTCCATTCCTATACTAGTTTGATAACTATTATTATAGAAAAACTCAACCAAATGTAGGTGATCTTCCGAAGATCCACCGAAGTCCAATACACAAGCTCTTAGTAAATCCTTGAGTATCTTATTGACTCTCTCTGTCTGCCCATCCGTCTGAGGATCATATGTTGTACTCATCTTGAACTTGGTATCTAATACATCCTATAGACTCTTCCAGAATTTGCTAGTAAATAAAGCATCTTTGTCACTGACTATACTACTAGGAATCCCATGTAGTCTAATTATGTTCTTCATGAACAACTTAGCTAAAACAGGTGCCGTCCTGGTTGATATAACTGGAATAAAATGGGCACCCTTGGTCAACCTGTCCACTATGACCCATATTCTTTCATTTCCCCTATTTGACATTGGCAACCCGTCTATAAAATCCATGTATATTGAATCCCATTTCCAAACTGGGATCTCTAAAGATTGAAGCAACCCGCTCGACTTTTGATGTTCGGCTTTCACTTGTTGACAGTTTGCACACTGCCTAGCCCACAAGCCAACATCCCTCTTCATACCTGCCTAACAGAAGCTCCTCTTCATATCTTGATACATCTTGATCCCTACAGGATGAATCGTAAACTTGGATCGATGACATTCTCCAAGAATTTCTTTCCTTAAGTCCTCAACATTCGGAACACACAATCGTCCCTTCTTTCTTAACCATCCTCTCTGGTCCAGACTAAAATCCTTCAGATCATTGATCTCGGTTCCAACCTCAAGCCTTTAAATTTTCTCAGCCAATAATGGATCCTACTTCTGGTTAGAAGTAATCCTTTCGATCAAAACTGGTTGAACTTCTAAACAAGACAATATGGCGGAGCTCTGACTAGAACTAGCAGTCGATCTTAACTGCACACTATAAGTAGTTAAAGCTTCTAAATCCTTTCATTCTACCAACATAGCTAACACCACATTCTGATGTCTTCTGCTAAGAGCATCTGCTACTTTATTTCCTTTCTCAGGAGTATACTCTATACCAAAATCATTGGCAGCTAAAAATTCCAGCCATCTCTTCTGTCTCATATTCAGCTCATTCTGAGAGAATAATTACCTTAAAGACTTATGATTTGTGTATAGCTCAAATCTCTCCCCTAAGAGATATTGTCTCCAGATCATCAACGCAAAGATCACAGCAGCCAACTCCAAATCATGAGTAGGATATCTCACTTCATGTGGTCTAAGCTATCGTGAAGCATAAGCAATTACTTTACCCTTCTGCATCAACACAGCTTCTAATCCAGTACCACATGCATCGGTATACACCACTAACCCTTGGTTTCCATCTGGAACTACTAACACATGTGCATTGGTCAACAAATGCTTTAACTTAAGGAATGCTTCCTCACATTTGTCGGACCAGACATACTTCACATCTTTCCTGGTTAACTTAGTCAAAGGTGCTGCTACCTGCGAGAAATCCTTGATGAATCTCCGGTATTAGCCAACAAGTCCGAGAAAACTTCTAATCTCAGTCACCATCTCAGGTCTCTTCCAATTGCTAACAGCTTCGATCTTATTTGGATCGACTGACAACCCCTTCTCCGAAACCACGTGACCAAGAAACTTAACCTCTTTCTTCCAAAAATGACAGTTGGAAAACTTCGCCTTCAGCTGATGCTGCATCAGCGTCTCAAGCACCACTCTAAGATGGTCCTCATGCTCTCTTTCATCCTTAGAGTGCACTAAAATATCATCTATAAATACCAACACGAACCTATCCAAATACTCTCGGAAAACTCGGTTCATCAAATCCACGAAGAAAGTAGGTACATTCGTTAACCCGAATGGCATTACTAACCACTCATACGAACCATACCTAGTCTGAAATGTTATCAAAGGAATACTGTTCTTAACTGATGGAAACCTGTTGCCAAATCCAACTGGGAAAACACTCTGGATCCACACTACTGATCAAATAGATCATCTATTCTCGGCAAATGATACTTATTCTTTATTGTCCTCTCATTCAACTTACGATAGTCGATACACATCCTTAATAACCCATCTGGTTTCTTCACAAACACTGCGACCGCTCCTCAAGGCGAACTACTAAGTCTAATAAAATTCCTTCCTTCTAGATCCACTAGCTGCACTTTCAATTCCTTCATCTCGGTCGGTGTCATCCTGCTAGGTGGTCTACTCACAGGTTCAGCTCCTGGCACAAGATCTATCCGAAACTCAACAACTCGTTTCGGTGGTAGTGCTGTAACCGGCTCAAAGGCATCTGCAAACTCTCTTGCTACTCGAACTCGACTTAACTCTTCTCTCACTTCCATAGCACTTAACAAAGCACAACTACTCCGGTTAGAGTTCTCCACTAATAATATGATTCAGTTATGACTATCAGGGTGTCTTAGTGATATCTCCCCGTCCTGGCAAAATATCCTAGCCTAATATTTACTCAACCAATCCATATGTAAAATGATTACGAAATCTACGAAATCAAAAACATATATATTGCATGCAAATTTATGACCTAACAAGTCTAGTTCTAACTAGTCGCATCTCATCCCTAGAGTTGCATACCCTCCTATTGGATTCGCAACCCTTAAGGAAGTAATAAGGTATGTGGGTTCTAAGCATAACCTATCAACCAAACACTGAGATATAAATGAATGTGATGCACCGGTATCAAATAGTACCCTAACTGGTATACTCTAATCAAAAGCGTACCTTCCATCACAGTCTTTCCTTCTTCAGCTCCATTTGGCCTATAGATGATGGTCCAACAGCAAAAACCTTTCGCTTGTCCGCCCTGATTGGTTCCGGACACTGGTTCTTATAATGCCAAACCTGGTCACAATTGAAGCACTTCACACCTTTCTTTTCTACAGCCTTCTTCCCCTTGCCTGTCTGGCAATCATGAGCATAATGACCTTTCTTGTCACACTTGAAGAAAACTAAATTAGCCTTTGCCTTCTTGGCAGCCTCCCCTTTCTGGGCTCCCTTCTTCTTAAAGAACTTCCTCTTCTTTCCCTGAGGGCCCTGGGTTTCAACCGGCTTTTCTTTAGCACAAATAGCAAGCATCTCCTCATGTAAGATTGCTATCTCCACAACTACATTACAAGGATCACAGATATGTGTCAGGGTCACCCTGGCAATCTCAGGCCTCAATCCCCGAATGAACCTCTCATTTCTTCTGATGATGGTGTCTACAGTAGCATACCGAGACAACTCATCAAACTTAGTAGCATACTCAATTACGACATCTCTCCTTGCACCAAATCTATAAACTTTCTCATTAACGCTGACTTAGCAACTTCTGATAAAATCCTCTACTCAAATCTTCTTCTAAAATCTACCCAAGTGCTCCCCCTTGCAACTACCTAGAGGCCAGATTCCTCTTCTGCTTATCATCCAAACCCAAATCAGTGAAGATTCTCTCACAGTGCAACAACCAATTTTCAACTTCTATAACATCCTCCGTTCCCATAAACGACTTCCCACCAAGAATAGTATAGTCTCTGCTTAACTTAGCATAGTTATTCCCAATTAGAACCACAGGATTAGTTCCTCCAACATTCCTAGCAACTCCAACAGCAGCTCCAACTTGCATCATATTAACGAAAAACTGATACATTGCCCCCATATCCACTGGTGGATTTCCAGCACTCACATTAGCATCTGCATTTTGGTTAGCATTAGCCTGTCGACCTGGGTTCATCCTGGTGGGTCGAACATTTCTGTTGGTTGTGGTGCTCCCTCCATCGAAATTTCCTCTTTCATTTCCTGCCTCCATATCTTCTTTCTCGTAAATCTGCATATGAGCCTTTGTAAGATACAAAAGAACAGTCTAAGAGAGAAAGGGGAATACGTACTTATATATATATATATATCAAATACAAGTACATTACTATATCATTATCCCACAACCCGATCTTATTTTCTGATTCATTGGATTATGTTTGAAAATCTTTTAGATTTAAATTTCTTTTAAGATTTATAAACCTATACTCTGATACCAACTTGTAACAACCCCTACTTGGAGGCCCAAAACTAACGGCTACGGATGCTGTAGTCATCCATAGTTATTAATCCTCGACGACCAAATACTTTAATGTTAGATACATTGAAATAACAAAAACACATGGATATGGAAAAAATTTAAAATCAACAAACGACTTTCTCATTCCATTTCAAAGCATTTCAAATTCATTACATAATCCCAGTACGAGAACCACGTTCAGAGAAAATATAATTATTACAACATACACCAAGAGCGACATATGAAGGTACCCCCTTGGATGATCAGAGTATATAACTAGGCAATTAAACATCTTTGCCTTTTCAACAAAACATAGCGGAATCAAAATAGAAAGAACTCTAAATAGCTATCATGCCTCCTGCACGTCTCCGAAAGCTTATTCGTCTAAAGAGGTATCTGAAAACCATAACTCTCAAACTACTCAAAATTAATTGAGCACCCAAGAGTTTAAGGGGAAAACATAAACTTCGAGTCATACATAAAGCCTGGTTTGAATAATAATCTACCATCTCAAACCATTTAGATATCTAGTGAGACCACACGGCATAGCAGAACGGGTTTTCCCCTTACTAGTACCTTATTCAAAACTTTATAAAACCATATACTATGCTCCTGCATCCATAATGGTTAAAACATATCAATTTAAAATATCATGATGACATGCAAACGAGTAAATCAATTCTAGATTTCCCATCCCCATTCATTCTGACTATCTGCCTTAGTTATAGTTTCTAGGGTCACTATTAACCTAATAGTTTTCATGGGTTGACTAATAACCTGTTTAATAATTATAGGCTCCCTGTCCTATTTCATAGTTTTCATGGGATCACTAAGAACCTATTGGCCCCTGCCAATAACTTTACTGTTTCATGGATCCTCCCTGAACCTATTGGTTACTCCAATAACTTCTCTTTATCCTAGTTTTCATGGGTTGACTAGGAACCTATTGACTTCTGTCAATAACTTAATCCGGATATAGTTTTCATGGGTTCTCTATAAAACTATTGGCCCCTACCAATAACTCAATCTAGTCATAGTTTTCATGGGTTTACTATGAACCTATTGACCCCTGCCAATAACTTTCCTAAACATAGTTTTCATGGGTTTACTATGAACCTGTCTACTTGACAACTTTTTTAGTCAATATTCTAGCATCTTACATTCTGGTATATCTGACCTCCGGGATGCAATTCTACTCATTCAAGAGTTAACTTAATTTATATTCACTACTGGGTCAACCTAGCTGGTTATTCTGCCCTTCCCCAAAATACAATTATGGTTCCATTAAAATGTGAATACACACACACACACACAGATATATATATATATATATATGAATAAGTAGACATAATAACATAATAATACCAACACCTGTGGTTTAATATCCTTGAAATCATTTTATATAAAACTTGGTTAATCCCTTTAACCTATTAATCAAGGAAAACTTCTTCAAAAACTCCATACTTAAAATCATTTCAAAACTCTTTTATTATGCCATGGTTTTCCTTTAAAATGAGATTGGGTTATTTGTTTTGAAAACTAAGGCTCTCAAAACCTAAAAATTTACTTTCAAAACACTTGGATGACCTCCTTCAAAAGCATTAAAAACACTAAGCCTAACTCTTTTGAAACCATCAAAACAATATCTTTCGAAAGTATTAAAACATATTTTATTTACTCTTTGAAGCATAGCTTCGAAACCATTGAAAGTCCCCCTTTCGAAACCATTGGATTTATCTTTAAAAATATCTTTTGGGTCAAAGTGAATGTAAGCGAAAGTACTCCTTTCGAAACCATTAATCTTTATATAAAATTGTTTTGGGGAAAAGTTTGATGGTTTTGGAACCATCCTTTCGAAAGCTAAAACCTTTAAGTAAAACATTGAAGGATAGCTTCGAAACCCCTTTTCAAAACCATTGCCTTTGAAATCCTTGAATTCTTTCGAAAGGTATAGGAAGTGACTTAGTATAAGTTTAAAACAAAGGCTATCTTCCGAAAGCATTGATGACTTCAATACATTCGAATGGTAAAAGAATGGCAGTAGGATTTCGACTGGGTTGAAACCACTCTTTTCGAAAGCATTGTTCAATAAATAAAGGAACTCATTCGAAAGCTTATACTTTTTAAACTAAATGATGGCCACCCTCTTCGAAAGCTACTTAGAAGACCCTTTTGAAAGCATATGTTTCGCTCCTTCAAAAGTTTTTATTGAAACAAGGCATGTGCTTATCATTTGAAAGTAAAACAAAGGTTTCGACCCCATCGAAAGCGATGCTTCGACACCATGCCTTCCGCCTTTCTCCAACCACTTCATTCCAACATTGTTGATACCATGTGTATTGGTTCTGACTAGGTTTGTTTCGACTGGGTCGAAGCGGAAGTAATAGGTCGAAAGGGGCTTCTTAAGGAGGTGGAACCCATTTTTCTAGATAAAGACTGATTAATACCATTTAAAGCAATTACTTTATAACCAACTTGCCTATTTGTAAACATTTAATTGGTTGCCTTATCTTCAAATTTTTTACAAAAATAACTGCCGAAATTACTTCAGATATAATTAACACCATTTTGGTAAAGAAACCCTTATTTAGGCTAAACGCACAAAACATATAAGTCCTTCTTCTAAAATAATTTAATTTCCATAGTAAATCACTTAGGAAAAATCGCCAAAAAATTATAGAAATTCACTTTCAACATGTTATCTAACATATAAAATTTCCAGACTCAATTTCTTAATGAAATAATCAAAATAAAATTTTAAACCCAATTATACTTTTGCTTTGAAAATTCATATTAAAATTTCCATAGCTTGGAAAATTACAAAAATTAAAGCCCATCTCTAAAATTATGTTTTCCCTAACATAAAATTTTCCCATGGCATACGAAAATCATTATAATCGGTTTTGTTCTCAAAACAGTGTAAACCGTTTATCAAATAACCTTATTTGAGGTTAACATGCATCACATAAATCCAAGCATATCACCATCAAAATCATCATTATAATGGATTTAATCTTAAACCTGAAAATCTAAAACAAAATAGAGATGATCTATATTATTATTCACCTTGGTTATGATAAGGACTTTGAGATTTGATTGAGATTAATTCCCCTTGTTTAAATCCTTAGCTTTGATTTAATTTTCTACTCTTTTCTTCCTTAGCATATTCTTTTCTTTGTTTACGTTTTTGTGAAATGAAAATGAATATGAATGGATGGTAAAGCCGTGAATATATAAGGGTGCGACTATTTCCAATTATACCCTTATTTTAGTTAATTAACATATAAGCCATTGTTAAGCCCATTTATATAATTAAGCATAGCCCTTGATTATTTATTCAAATCTCAATTCCCTTATCACTCTAATCATTTACATTATTCTATTTAATTTATCTAATCAAATCTCCTGAATAATGTATCAAAAATTAGGGGTGTTACATACCGTATTACTAAAAAGTTAGTCCCTTTGGATTGAAAAATGTAGGAGCAACATACCTACGAGTTGGACAGATAATAGAGGAAACATGGGTGATCCCTATCATTGAGTACCTAACTAATGGAGTCCTACCCCTGATTGGAATAAAGCATGGAAGGTGTTGGGAAAGGTGCCTTGGTTTATCATACAAGATGGTATCTTATACAGAAGATGATACTCTAACCCATTATGGAGTCGTGTGGCTAGAAAAGGAACTAAGGACATATTGGGCAATGTGCATAGTCGTAGAGACCATATTGCGGGGTAGACCCTAGCAATACCAAGTATGGAGTCCCACTTCAGATTATCTCAAATAACGAGTCACCAACTTCAGTTAGCAACATGGAATATAAAAAAGTTTTAATGTAGTGGCTCACCGGTAGGCCAAATGGACAAGTTGAAGTGGCCAACAAGGTTCTTAAAACACTCATAAAGAAGCATTGTAAAAAGCTAAGGGAGCTTGGATGGATGAGCTGCCACTAGCACCTTAGGCGTATTGCACTTCTCGCAAGACTGCAGTAGAGTATACTCATTTTGTTTTAGCCTTTGGATCAGAGTCCATGCTTCCTCGAAACTACAATCTCATCTCATAGGCGAATTCACTATGACTTAGAGGATAATGAGGGGTTGCTAAACATTTTACTAGATCTGATCGTGGGAAAGCAGGACAAGGCTGTTGTGAAGACGGTGACGCACTGACAAAAGGCGACGAAGCAATATAACTCCAAAGTGAAGCACCGCCCGCATAAGTAAGGATATCTAGTTCTAAAGCGAATCTTCCCCTACTAGAGAACTTGGCCTAATCTTGGAAGGACTATATGTTGTAATGATAAGGGTCTAGGGAATGAAGCTTACATTCTCAGCATGGATGGAATTATACTCAAGAAAACATGGAATGCTTGAAAACCCATCATTATTTTTATTAATCTACTTTGTTATTATTCAAATGTTATTATCCTTTAAAAAACAACTTTACTGCAGTGATAAATAAATGTGCATCTTCTCAAATTTGTTTATGTTAGGTTCCCTTTTTATGCAGTGATTATTGCAAATGCATGGATCATGGCTAGGTGTATTGTCGATCGTCGTGGTTTTACCAAACCCTATTGATAAGATGTGTGAAACCATGGTAGACAATCGGTGCTACCAAACCACCACAAGAACAACCATCCTGTATTGAATAAAGTCTTTGATTTTTAGGACTACATCGACAAAGCCATTGCATACTAGAGGGTACCAGACTCTGGCCCATCCCAACAATCTTGGACAAACCTTAGCCGGCAGTAGTGAATCAACTTACCTGCAGTCAGGATGTGATCATTGACTAGGTAGTTTACTTTTGACGATTGGCCTATAAACCTTGGCCGACAACAGTGAAACGACTTACTTTCGGTAAGGATATGATCGTTGATTGGGTTTTTTACGATTGACGATCGGTCCACAAACCTTGGCCAGTTCCAGTGAACCAAATTTCCCACGGTCAGGACATGATCGTCGACTAGATAGTTCACAGTTGATGGTTGGCCCACAAACCTTGGCCGGTAGTAGCAAAATGATTTACCCACATCAAGATATGATCACCGACCGGGTAATTCACTATTGACGGTCAACCCACAAATCTTAACTAGCAGCAGTGAATTAACTTGTCCATGGTCAGGACATGATTGTCGATTAGGTAGTTTACTATTGATGATTGACCCACAAACCTTGGCCGACACCAGTGAACTGACTTACCCCAGTTAGGACATAATCGCTGATTGGGTAGTTCAGTATTGATGATCAGCCCACAAATGTTGGTAAACAATAGTGAACCAACTTACCGGTGGTCAAGACATGATGTCCAACATGGTAGTTCATTGTTGATAATTAACCACAAACTTTGGATGGCAATAACAAACTGATTTACCTACAATCAAAATATGGTTGCCGATTAGGTAGTTAGTTGTTGACGGTTGGCCTCTAGACTTACTTTGTTTGGGTATTAGTAGTACTCCTGCCTTATGGTGTGAAAGAGTTTGCTCGATCCTAAGGCATACAAATTGGAAAACAATAAGGATATATGGGACTGGATTACAAGAGTGCTCCACCAGAAACCGCTTACCTTGGTAAATTTGATAGTGATTGATCTTATGCAAGCGTGTAATGTAGCGATGAAAAGACATTCCATCAAAGATTGCTTATCCACCGAACTTGGCAGTGGTTGATCATGTGCAAGTACACAAGTAAGTGATGGTAAGATTATCAAAAGAGTTAATGAAAGAATAAAGTATGAGTTCATAAAGATTGCTCATCCGATTGAATTTGTCAACGATCAACCTTGTGCAAGTTTTAAGAGCAAAGGAAGAACTGCTAAAAAAGCCAACGGGATAGTATGGACTCGAATCACGAAGAACCACCTACCTAGCCAAACTTGTTGGTGATTGGTCCCATACAAGTGTGCATCTAGCGATGAAAAAGTTGCTAATGGAACAAAAGAGACACTTCAATGAATAATCGCTTACCTTGTCGAATACGATAATGATTGCTCATGTAGTAGTGTGCAAGGTAGCAATGAGGTGATTACTAGAAGAGATAACAAAAAAGGAACTACCTCACCCATATGCTCATCTTGCTAAACTTTTCAGTGATTAATCCTATATAAGTACGTAAGGTTGTAATGAAAAATTTGATAACAAGCTAATGGCTAAGCAAGAATGTTGTATGAAAACAATGCAACAACTAACCTTAATCAGTGCGAGCTAGGGAAAGCATCAGTCACATATTAAGGTAACATCACAAGAACAGATCTACATATGTCTAACAACTTCAATAAAAATCACTTACCCTGCCAAACTTGATAGTGATCGATCCTATACGAGTATGCATGATGGTGGTTGTAACACCTCATAAAATTAATAAGAAATTAATAATAAGGTTAAACATGGAAATTTTGTAAATGTAAGAATTTGGCCATGAAAGTTATGACGTTGCATTTGTGGCGATTTTCAAATCAATTTTCATATATAAATTTTTGCAATCGAAGCTCAAACGAAAAAGTTACTGACATTTGTAGTTTTCAAATTTAAAATAATCCAAACAAAATTCAAATTCAAGTTTATAATTAATGTTAAGAATTTAAAATTTTAAAATTATCGTTGATAAGAAATTGGGGTTAAGAAAACATTAAAATAAAAACGGCAACGTTAAAACTTAATAACAAATTAAATAAAAATTAAAAACAAAATAAACATGTTCCAAATATAGGCTATCGGCCGAACGCCTTACTTGGGCCGATTGACCGGTGGGTGTTATGGCGGCTAGGGTTTTGTTCGATGTGAATGGCCTAGATTTTATTATTTTAAATTGATTTAAATCCTACAGTTTTGGTGCCTCCTAACCATTATAAATTAGAGGCTAGCCCCTTACTTTTATTCACAAATTATTTAGAGCATAAGCAGAGCTCTGTCAGTTTCTTTCCTACGACTCAAAAGATTTTCAAGTAAGGGATTTTAGATATTCAATTTTCAATTTCTAATTCTATTCTCTCCAATCCCTGAAATTATGAATCTAATTCATATACAATATGTTTCAAAAGGAAGAGGTCAAAAAAGAGAATAGAAAGCAGGCGTGTTCAGATCCAAAGGATAAAGTTGGGAATCATCTATGTTGGAAATCTTAGTTGTTCTCATTTTAGTAACTGCATAGTATAGGTTGGATCTGATATATGCCTTGGGGAATTTTTCTTACGAAAACACCAAACTAAAACCCCCAAAATTCTCCCAAACCGAAATGACAATTATTTTGTTTTGGAATCTCAATTATTCTATATGAAAATAGCAGAATTTATATAGTTATTGCAATTTTAATATTTTACATTCTATACCACTTATCACTTTTCTCTTCTAAGTGATTAAGGGTTTTAAAATAGAAAATAAGTTAGGAAATGGTGTGTAAAGTATGGATTCTCCCATTCGTAGTTTGTATTGTCTATTTTTGTAGTTTAAATATGAATCCCTTTTCATTTTATATGCAAAAGTTGAATAGAGTGTAAAAGGATCTGAATTGTAAATTCTATTGATGTTGATTCTACTATTTTAATATAAAATAAGTTTGGTAATTTATTCTATTTTCTTATAAAAATCTATTGTTGGGCTAAGGATATTACTAGTTTGTATGTTATGGTATGGGGTTAGACTTGCATAAATTAAAAGTTTTGACATTTAAACGATTAATATAGACGCAATCTTTGCATGCTTAGGAATATTTTAGTTATGTGTGCGCCATATATATACACACACACATATATATATATATATATTAGCATGTAAATAAAGTATAATTAATAGCGTATTAATTGCGTAATAAATAAGTTAGTGATTAACATTAAAACTCCCTTAGGAAAGAAGTTAGGATAATTATGGGAAATAATTAGGATTAAAGGCGAAATAAGGAGATTTCCTTTTAAGGCCTTAATGCATAATGTGGTGAGGTATAAATGGTAGTATGTTACGAGAGTGGAAATTTTGACCAAGTTATAGGGATGCGAGGTAAGTGAAAAGCACACAAAAGTCTGCCCGGCTAATCTGGCTAACAACAATGTGACTTTGGGGCTATTGTGAGACATAACAATAATAAGTACCTATGAAGGATGAGAGGTTAGTTCTAAATTCTGTAGAGTAAGCCTATCCAGTTAATCTAGCTACCAGTGCCTACGATATAGTCAGACTAATGTGAGACGTCATGGGTCATAATATGTAGGGTCTGCTTTGAAGATCGAGGGTAGTAAGTGGTTTTTGTAGGGTCCGCCTCCTCCCTAATTAGGAAGTATTAAATGGTCGGGGTTAATGTTTAGGTATGATAGTAGGAAATTTTGGGAAGGGTCCGCTTTGGGTTTGAGGTATTAAGTGGCTAATGATGGGTCTGCCTCCTCCATAAAGAAGTATTAGGTGACCTGATGAGATTCTATGCGATGTCAGCTAGATAGTACCAAATAAGGGTCCGCTTTGGGATATATATATATATATATTAAATGATCAGAGTCTGCCTGATTCCCATTGAAAAAGGTATTAAGTGGGCTTAGTACTTTCTCTCACATTGTTAAGACATGATTGATGGTAGATGCATGGGACTGGGAATGGCCTAGGCATACAGTTGAAGGTGAGTTATAAAGTTGGGTTAGAAAAGTGTAAGTTATAGGATTGGACTGGAAGAGCTTTCAGGCTTAAAGTTGGAGGTATTTTTGAGAAATATAGTTAGGATACATCAGACATATTGTTATCTAAATTATACTACCTAAGTACTATTATGGAAATACATGAGATTTTTATTCGCCAAACATTATTGTTCGGATTCCCTCCTCATTGCAACACAGTTTAGGGAAAGACGATGCTGATTTCAGAGATGAAGGCGAAGATGGAGTCTTGTGGTAGCTATCTATCTACCACTGTTTTTATATATTTAACGTACCCTTTTCAAACATGATGTTATTGTACTTTGAGATATTGTACTACAGATATTGGGATGTTATGTTTTGTTTTGAGATTTAATTTTTTATAAGATGGATACTATTTTTGATATTATATTTTATCCTTTTTGCTGTGAGATTCTGATAGCATTAGTAGATAGCTCTGTGTATTGTTCAATGTATCAATTTTACCAATCAACATCTAGCTTTGGAATGGGTCTAAGGTTCGATGGGCCTTTACTGGGTCAAAAATTAGGCCCCTTTAGAGGAGGGTTGTTACATTTGGTATCAGAGCTTAGGTTACCCGATCAGTGGGCGTGGGTATACGTATGAGTGTGCACTTGTTAATTTTGAATTTTTTTGTCAAAACCCTACTATATATATATCTACTATTTTGAACATACACGAATACACTAGGAAAACCTTTTATTTTAGTAAAATACTATCCTAGGATTGTAACTAAAAGTTTAAACCTATAGATAGTTGATTATGGCTGAAAATCATTCCTCTGAGGCTGGAACTCCTCTACCCAAGAGATACTCACTATCCTAGGGATGCCTAATTGGCTCAAGAAATACCCAAGGCATATATGGCAAGTTCCCATCCTCAACAGGCTACACCAGTTGTGAGGACCCATTTCTTTGACTCTCGAAAATCGACACTAATGCATCCTTGGTATTCACGTGCCGTAAATCCAAGTGCCGGAGAAGCTGATTCTCAAGGGTAAGAAAGAAAAATAAAGACAGAAGAGAATCTCTCATATATTATTTCAATATAAATTTACAATGGAAATTAAAATACATTTATCAGAGTTAAACATGGACAATTATAAATTTCTGTCCTTACAATTTGCAGAATACTATAGTACAAGAGTGTGGTGGAAATAGACAAAAATCTTCGGTAAAATCATTTAACTCCATGTTTCGAGCTCCCTCTAGCTTTCTTCTAAACTAAACCTAACTACTAGGCTGCCCGAGAAAATTAGGGCACCTAGAGTTTAAGGAAAAGGAAAATAAACTCCTGGTCAGTCATGGGACTGGTGTGAGAACTCAAAATACGTGTTTTGAAAACAAAAGGGTATCTCATAAGACTACGCCATACATAAACACGAAACAAGTTTTTACCTTATGATAACCAAATCATTATTTCGTAAAATCACTTGATATTATTTTTAATGACATATCTTTGAAAACATTTGCAAGTAAACTTATCAATCTTAGCCGAAACTGTTACATTATTAAATTCCAACATACCACCTTGTAATACAAGGCTTTCTACATCTAAAATCGTAAAGGCTCTTATTGGAGAATGAGTTTCCATGCAAATGACCGGGGGAAGGGACTACTTTTCGGCAGTACATCTCTAGAGGAATGTATCGAAGCGTAATTGATGGTCCTTTACCAACACAAAACCGGCTTACCTCTTTCGAGATGGTACCGAATATGTCATTACCCTAGTCGTTACTGGCCTATCCGAGGGACCTCACAGCGTACATCCATAATAATTTAAATCCCAAACGTCATTGCGGGAATAAATATATCTAAAAGGGTATGATCATATCCTAATGGTTGCGAACCACATAGCCTTACCGCATCTACCCGGTTTTGGCCATTTCCGGGTATGAGGCTTAAGGTAACGATTTACCTTTTTCTTTGCACATCATCTTTCCTTTTTGAATGCCACATTGCCATTACATCGATCATAATTGACTTTCACAAACATATAACCTCCGAGCTCATACATTTCAGAGATGGGTGTTAACCTAAGTGAAGTTACCTTCTCAGCCACCAAACAGAAGTATATTTATAAAAGCCAACGATGAAATCTCAAGAATGCGATGTCAGACATTCGTCCATACAAGTTCGTTCTGGGACTGAACGAAACCGAAGGCACCATCCTACCACATCCTGTCGAGATTTAACCTTAGGATTAGTAGCGAAAAGTCCTTATAACCCAAAGAGTTTTAGAAATGAAAGGACCAATGCTACTTTAGTATTTGGGAGCTAACCAGAATTAGCAACAAGAAGTCCTTTCATTTCGAAGATCTTTGGTCTTCATCCTTCATTTTCTTTATTAAGTCTTCATTTTTCAAATGCAATCATTGGTTCAAAGTGGTTTTCAGATAGGAATTACCCAGATCCGACCCCGATTCCTTAACCAATCATCGATAAAAAGAGGTTCTATTGATAGAGAATCATTATTTAATTGATTAAGTTCTTTTTTATCAAAATCTCTCTTGGAGATATATGTTTCTAAAACATTCTTTCCAGTATATACAGAATTACTAAACCTCCCTTATTAAATCCTTTGATTACTTACAATCCTTTTTAAATTTCCAAATTATTTCATCTTTCCTTAGGAATATATTTCCAAATCATTTATTTAAATCTTAACAAAGATTTCCAAATCATAACAAAGATTTCCAAATCATAACTTTTAAAATGGATCAAAAACAATGTTATTCAAGACATCGTTTACTATAAATCCAAACCAATAAATTTCAAGTATAGGAATTTAAATTAATTCCAAATCATTTCATTTAAATCTTAACAAAGATTTCTTAATTCAAAACTCATACTTTTGATTTAGTTGAAACCATGTTATCTAGGGTGTTAATCCAAAACCAGTAAATATTAAGTGAGCAGAATCTATAGAAATCATCTAATTCTACTCAATATCAACTCCCGTATTCAACAAATACTATTGGCGGAATAACGGCGAAATCACCTTTTAAATTCCATGAATAGTACGAGTTCCCTCTTCGGGATTTAACACCAAGTGTAAGAAGAACATCTTTATACAATCAAAGTTGTATTTAATTTAAAATTTGAAAATTTTAAATCCTTTTATACTTAACTCGTTTCTTAGATATCGACCTTATCTATCCCTCGCCTAGGGAAGAGGCCAGGTGAGCCAGGGCACTGGTTGCTCCTGAACATCTCCTTAGTTTAAGCACCTCACATTCGAATCTCACGAATAGAAAAATCCAGGCCACTCGTCAGCTTTTAGAGCCAAGATTAAACCACTTTATTTATAATAGCTTTTCTTTATACCATTTATTTAAATTCTTTTTAAATAAACTAAAAAACTTCCAAATAATTATTAAAACACTTAATTATTCATTTGAAAACATTTATAAAAGATATGGAGAAGAATGGTTAAGTTTAAAACTATATTTCAAATGGTATAGAAAAGTGCTACGGAAAGTGCTCTTTAAAACATTTTATTACTCAAAACGACTTTTTATTATTTGAAAATTCATTTTTATTACTCAAATCACTTTTAAAACATTTTAAAAGATTTATAAGATTTATTCCACATTTTTAAATAATTTTGAAATATCATTTTCAAAGAAATCCTGTTTTGGATTCCGAACTGCAAAATCGCGAGTTTTCAAAAAGTTTGTTTTACACATATCTCAAAATCTACTTATCGAAATCTCAATTTTATTTCTTCATTGGAAAAATATGGATATAATAGTTCGAAATTTTTTTATCTCGAAGAATTCCGAGCTATATTCTAATTTTTACACTTGTTTGACTTTTATGGCGCGAAATTGCGAACTGCTGTTACACGACGCGCCTGTTTTTGACTAAATTTTCAATTACTTTTCAAACTTCACCAAAACACTTTCAAATATTTATAAAACATTTCAAACTCATTTTAAACCATTTTTAAAGAGGTTTAACATTCCATACACACCAATTCATTAATATAAAGGCAAGTGATTTCTTTTGTGCTTATCGACGTGTTTTCCATGACTTGCATATGTTTTTGACATTCACATGAAAACATCCAAACTTGATGATCAAAGCATAATAAACATCCATTGCAAATATCATATCATCATTCAACTTATAGTATAATAGTTTTAGGAGTTTTCACCTTCAATTTCCCTTCGAGCTAATAGAAAATCGGCTATAGCTCCGCTACGATCGAACCAAAGCAAACAAAACCAAGCCTACGACCCAAGGAAGAGCTCGGCCTAGCCTTGGTGGAGATGGTGCTCACGGCTAAGGTGGTGTGTGGTAGTGGTCGTTGATTTTGGAAGAGAAGTGAAGGAGTTTCGGACTAGTTTTGAAGGGGATTGATATTATAAACTAGTATATATCTTTTTCTTCTTATATTTATGGTATTATTTCTAGCTTTTATTTATTTTTATTTTTATGAATAAGAAGCCATTAGAGAGCTCTTATACAGCTTGAAAAAGAAGAGGAAGAAGAAGTGATATGGTATTAGGAATTTATGAGAAAAAGGGGTGGTATTTATAGGAAAAACCTTAGAATAAAATATTACATTGCATAATTACCTAAATGCCCCTAGCCCACACCCCCTCCTAGCCCCTAGCGCAAGGCTCCCCTGGCCCCAAAGCCATGTAATGGTTTATGTGAGGTGACAGTGTGGTGTTGTGAAGTGATGGTTGCTTTATGGTTACTTAAAGATTAAGCTTTTGAATTATTTAATCATTTTTGTGATATATATATATATATATGTATGTATGTATGTATTCATGTATATATGTGCATGTTGTCATATGCATGTAACATATATATATATATATATATATATGTATGTACATGTAGGTGCATAACACTTCGAACATCCTCGAACAACTTTTGTTTGTTAAATCATTGAAATCCAGAGAACCGGTTATCGGTCATCTTTTCACTTATTTATTAACGTACATATATTTGTAAACAAAATTCAAAAATAAATTTCTTATCATTTTAAACTAAATAGAATGATCATATTTGAATTATAAAACCATATAATTTAATACTAAAAATTATTTACAAAAATTGCCTTTATACCGATAAAGCGATATCGATTTTTTTCTTATATTTTGAAATAAAATATATCTCTTTATAAAATTATTATAAATGATTCATCATCACTTTATAACTATTCAAAATGAATTATCATCATTTAAAATAATTATTTGGATAATTAAAATAATTATTAAATCATTAAATCTCAACACTAAATTAAATAAATCAATGATTTAAATTCAATGTTATCTTATCGATATAAATTTCGAGGAAAATATTTTATTTAAATATTTATTCAAAATAAGATTACTATTACTTATTATCACTTAAAATAATATTATTAGGATTATCATCCTTTTATCAGCATAAATTAAAAATAAATCCAATTTATCAAAGTGATAAATTGGCGGCTCGTGACAGACTTCCCTCCTTAAAAGAATTTCGTCCTCGAAATTACATTAGACAAAATACCCAAAGGTTTTGACCAAAATATTCATTTCTTAACTTACATTCATACGATTTATATAGATCACTGTACACAATATCCGATTCGATCTTCTATTCAAATCCACAACTTTACTTCCGAACTAGTATTGATCCCCCGATCCTTTAGTGCGGACTCTGACCAGGCTTTCTGATCAGAACTTTAGTTTTCCTTGCATAGCTCTTAACTACGATAGAAAACTCAAGCATCTAACCACCAACCCTCATCAATGTTCATCGTCAAGAATCGGACGATAAATCCTTTTTCGGACCATTGTAAAACACCTCAAAGTTCCGCACTCGAACCTTAGATTAAATCGTGCGACGAAATAACCCACATACTTCATATGTATTTATTAACCTTTCCAAAATTCTTATGAAAATACTTCATAAAACTTCCATCTTTAATTCAATTTTTTTAAATATACTTCTTTATACATAACCATTTTATTATTTTTATTTTCGAATATTTCTACTTGAAGAAAACATTTCTTTTCAAAAGACAAATATCTTTTTATTATATTACATTTCTAAACATATCTTAATGGTTTCTGGAAAACTCATTTTCAGAATAATTCATTAAATTGATAAATCACCATAAACTTCCTTTAGCTAATATCAACTATGAAAACATTCTATATTTAGTTAAAACTTTCTTTATCAACTAATATTCCTTTATTAATTGAAACTCCCTATATATATATATATTCTCTTTACTTATATCAGTTTTAATACTTAAAAGTATTTATATCTTATTCAAATGTTATAAGTATTTTTAACAAGTTTTTTTACCTTTAAAATATAATTAAAGAGATTAAAACATTTACTACCAAAACATTGTTACGACGATCTTCTTTTTTTATAACATGTTAATTATAATATTTTCTATCTTTTCATAAAAGAATCCAATACTTGTTATTATCTTTAAAATTGCATTATTAAAGATCTAAATATACACATAAAATTTCTTCCAAAGTGTCATTCAAGGGTTTAAAACAATTGTCGCTAAAACGTCATTTACAACAAACCCAAAACCATTCAAAATAACTTTAAATATTTATTTTAAAGATCAATACTAATGAGAAGTTAGGACAACATCATATTATAAATTCTCACATGCTTACATCATTTTAAATTTTTCGAAGCTTGGGTCCAAAAAGAAAAATTCCCCCCTTCCTTACACTAATACAATTCAAAACACTAAATAAAAAATAAACATCCCTTCCATACTTATACATACTAGAATTATCCTTAATACCCCAAATTCTATTCATATTCTTCCGAGTCTGAAGATAATGGTGGACACCAACATCCCAGATCAATCATCACTTCACCTTCTCCTTCTTCATTGCTATCCAGTTCGTCGTCGGCCTCATTGTCGTCTTCTTCCGGTATCTCTCCCATTACCTGAGGTAACCATGGCTAGTTCCACGGGACATGTCCCATGCCGATTGGTATTCCAGCAATGACTCCTCCTCCTTCTAACTCCTCTAAGCCTTGCACGTTTTCCTCCCAAGGGTTCTCAAATTCTTCGACCCCTCCTCCTCTTCTTCTTCAATTGCTTCTTCATTGTTGCTTCCTATCCCGTTCCAGTTTATGTATGAACTGGATGATCCCTCCTACCATACACCATGCTCCCCGTCCATATCCCACACTATATTGCTGCACTCGCTCGATATGATAGCATCAGGGTTTTCAATCGGCTCTGATTCTTCCTCCATGGGCTCTATTTCCTCTTCCACGAGTTCTGATTCTTCTTCCATTGGCTCAATCTCCTTTATTGGTTCCAAAATGGAGCTAGCGGGATCTGCTATCCAAATTCCCTCTGAGGCCTGCCTAGGTTCATCGTCGCTAGAAATAATAATTACTTCTGGAGCTGGGGGTGGTATAAGCATTTCGGCCATAGGATATCCATCTTCACCCCTCCGAGTGTATGGGGCTTATTCTCCTTCGATCAGAAACCCACCATTGCTAGGTAGATATTCCGGTTGCTCCTCTTCGTCGCTAGAGAGAACAATGAGGCTATCCTTCTGGCCCCGATTTGCTCTAGAAGACTCCCCTTTCGCGTAAATTCCTCTATACGGTTTCTACAAGGCAAACAATTATTCTTTTAGAGATAAATTGTAGGTAATTACTAGCGTATTCTTAGGTAAAGAGGTTTGGTCAATACTCAGAAAATATTTTGAGATTTATTTCTAAAGATGGCTTTTAAGATTATTTGTACAAAATGTTTATCATTTCAAAAAATCTTTGAAACTTTTACCAAATATTATTTTCTTTTCAAATATATATATATATATTAGGTAAAAATGTTTTCATATAAAACGAAATTCATTTGTATATAATATTATGAAATACGCACTCATATGTACTCAAGCTCATTCTAGGGAGTTACTAATCCTATCTCTAGTGAGTTACTCATCCTAGGGTATCACGAACCCTATCTTTGATGAGTCTTTTACCCTTATCAAGCTCAGGTATTCGCTCAACCTAAGCTCTGATACCACGATGCGAGGACCCATTTCTTCGACTCTCGAAAATTGACACTAATACATCCTCGGTATTCACATGCCGTAAATCCAAGTGCTGGAGAAGCGGATTCTCAAGGGTAAGAAAGAAAAATAAAGATAGAACAGAATCTCCCATATATTATTTCAATATAAACTATACAGCGGAAATTAAAATACATTTATTAGAGTTAAACATGGACAATTATAAATTTCCGTCCTTACAATTTGCAGAATACTATAGTACAAGAGTGTAGTGGAAATAGCCAAAAATCTTCGGTAAAATCTTCTGACTCCATGCTTCAAGCTCCCTCCAGCTTTTCTTCAAAACTAAACCATACTACTAGGTTGCCCGGGAAAATTAAGGCACCCGAAGTTTAAGGAAAAGGAAAATAAACTTCGGGTTAGTCATGGGACTGGTGTGAGAACTCAAAATACGTGTTTTGAAAACAAAAGGGTATCTCATAAGACTACGCAACACATAAATACGGAACAGGTTTTTACCTTATGATAACCAAATCATTATTTCGTAAAATCACATGATATTATTTTTAATCGCATATCTTTGAAAACATTTGCAAGTAAACTTATCAATCTTAGCCGAAATTGTTACATTATTAAATTCCAGCAAACCACCTTGTAATACAAGGCTTTCTACATCTAAAATCGTACAGGCTCTTATTGGAGAATGGGTTTCCATACAAATGACCATGTGAAGGGAGTACCTTTCGGTAGTAAATCTCTTCCTAGATAGTACCGAATATGTCATCACACAGGTCGTTATCGACCTATCCGAGGGACCTTATAGCATACATCCACAATAATTTAAATCTTGAACGTTATAGCGGGAATAAATATATCTAAAAGGGGATGATCGTATCCTAATGGTTGTGGACAACATAGCCTTGCCGCATCTACCCTGTTTCGTCCATTTTCGGGTGTGAGGCTTGAGGTAACGATTACCTTTTCATTTGCACACCATCTTTCCTCTTTGAATGCCACATTTCCATTCCATTGATCATAATTGACTTCCACAAACATACAACCTCCGAGCTCATATGTCTCAGAGAAGGGTGTTAAGCTAAGAGAAGTTGCCTTCTCCACCACCAAACATATGTATATTTTTAAATGTCAACGATGACATCTCAAGAATGCAATGTCAGACTTCCGTCCATACAAGTTCATTCTGGGACTGAACGAAATCGAAGGCACTCTCCTACCACATCCTGTCGGGATTTAACCCTAGGTTTAGTAGCGAAAAGTCCTTGTAACCCAAAGAGTTTCCGAAATGAAGGGATCGCTGCTACTTTAGTATTTGAGAGCTAACCAGAATTATCAACAAGCATTCCTTTCATCCCGAAGATCTTTGGTCCTCATCCTTCATTTTCTTTATCAAGTCTTCATTTTTCGAATGCACATATTGGTTCGAAGTGGTTTTTGGATAGGAATTACCCAAATCCGACCCTGGTTCCTTCAAACCAATCATCGATAAAAAGAGGTTCTATGGATAGAGAATCATTCTTTAATTGATTAAGTTCTTTTTTATCAAAATCTCTCTTCGAGATGTATATTTCTAAAACATTCTTTCCAGTATATACAGAATTATTAAACCTCCTTTATTAAATCCTTTGGTTACTTACAATCCTTTTTAAATTTCCAAATTATTTCATCTTTCCTTAGGAATATATTTCCAAATCATTTATTTAAATCTTAACAAAGATTTCCAAATCATAACTTTTAAAATGGATCAAAAACAATGTTATTCAAGACATCGTTTACTATAAATCCAAACCAATAAATTTCAAGTATAGGAATTTAAATTAATTCCAAATCATTTCACTTAAATCTTAATAAAGATTTCTTAATTCAAAACTCATACTTTTGATTTAGTTGAAACTATGTTATCTAGCGTGTTAATCCAAAACCAGTAAATATTAAGTGAACATAATCTATAGAAATCATTTAATTCTACTCAATATCAATTACCGTTTTCAACAAATACTATGGGCGGAATAACGACGAAATCACCTTTTAAATTCCATGAATAGTATGAATTCCCTCTTAGGGATTTAACTCCAAGTGTAAGAAGATCATCTCTATACAATCAAAGTTGTATTTAATTTAAATTTGGAAAACTTAAATCCTTTTATACTTAACTCGTTTTCGACATTTCAACATTATCTATCCCTCGCCCAAGGAAGAAGCTTGGTGAGTCAGGGCACCGGTTGCTCTTGAACATCTCCTTAGTTTAAACACCTCACATCTGGATCTCACGAATAGAAAAATCCAGGCTACTCGTCGGCTTTTAGAGCCAAGATTAAACCACTTTATTTATAATAGCTTTTCTTTATACCATTTATTTAAATTATTTTTAAATAAACTATAAAACTTCCAAGTCATTATTAAAACACTTAATTATTTATTTGAAAACATTTATAAAAGATTAAAAGAAGAATGGTTAAGTTTAAAGCCATATTTCAAATATTATAGAAAAGTGCTGCGGAAATGTGCTGCGGAAAGTGCTCTTTTAAGCTATATTTATCAAAACGACTTTTTATTATATGAAAATTCATTTTTATTACTCAAATCAATTTTAAAACATTTTAAAATATTTATAAGATTTATTGAACATTTTAAAATAATTTTAAAATATCATTTTCAAAGAAATCCTGTTTTGAATTCCGAACTACAAAACCATGATTTTTACAAATTGTTTTACTCATATCTCAAAATCTACTTATCGAAATCTCGATTTTATTTCTTCGTTGGAAAACTATGGATATAATAGTTTAGAAAATTTTTATCTCGAAGAATTCCGAGCTATATTCCAACTTTTCACTTGTTTGACTTTTATGGCACGAAATCGCGAACTACTGTTACGCGACGCGCCTATTTTTGACTAAATTTTCAATTACTTTTCAAACTTTCACCAAAAAAATTTCATCTGTTTATAAAACATTTCAAACTCATTTCAAACCATTTTTGAAGAGGTTTAACATTCCATACACACCAATTTATTAATATAAAGGCAAGTGATTTCTTTTGTGCTTATCAACGTGTATTTCTGTGACTTGCATATATTTTCAACATTCATATAAAAACATCCAAACTTGATGATCAAAGCATAACAAACATCCATTGAAAATATCATATCATCATTCAACATATAGTATAATAGCTTTAGGAGTTCTCACCTTCATTTTCTATTCAAGCTAATAGAAATCGGCTATAGCTCCGCTACGATCGAACCAAAGCAAACGAAACCAAGCCTATGATCCACGGAGGAGCTCAGCCTAGCCTTGGTGGAGATGGTGCTCATGGCCAAGGTGGTGTGTGGTAGTGTCGTTGATTTGGAAGAGAAGTGGAGGACTTTCAGACTAGTTTTGAAGTGGATTGATATTATAAACTAATATATATCTTTTTCTTCTTTTATTTGTGGTGTTTTTTTCTAGCTTTTATTTATTTTTATTTTTATGAATAAGAAGCCATTAGAGAGCTCTTAGAAAGCTTGAAAAAGAAGAGGAAGAAGAAGTGAAATGGTATTAGGAATTTGTGAGAAAAGGAGGTGGTATTTATAGGAAAAACCTTAGAATAAAATATTGTATTGCATAATTACCTAAATGCCGCTTGCCCACACCCCCTCCTAGCCCTTAACACACAGCTCCCCTCCCTCCAAAGTCATGTGATGGTTGATGTGAGGTGATGGTGTGGTGTTGTGAAGTGATGGTTGCTTTATTGTTACTTAAAGGTTAAGCTTTAGAATTATTTAATCATTTTTGTGAAATATATATTTATATATGTATTCATGTATGTATGTGCATGTTTTCATATGCATGTAGC
Organism: Allium fistulosum; assembly: GCA_030737815.1. Lineage (NCBI taxonomy): Eukaryota > Viridiplantae > Streptophyta > Magnoliopsida > Asparagales > Amaryllidaceae > Allium > Allium fistulosum. Next base: position 156,370,338 of record CM060902.1, read on the forward strand.
ATATATATGTATGTACATGTACATGCATAACACTTCGAACGTCTTTGAACAACTTTTGTTCGTTAAATCGTTGAAATCCGGAGAACCGTTTAGCAGTCACATTTTCACTTATTTATTAACATACATATACTTGTAAGCAAAATTCAGAAATAAATTTCTTATCATTTTAAAATAATTAAAATGATCATATTTGAATTATAAAACCATATAGCTTAATATTAAAAATTATTTATAAAAATTGCCTTTATACAGATAAAGCGATATCGATTTTTTTCTTATATTTTTAAATAAAATATATCTCTTTATAAAATTATTATAAATGATTCATTATCACTTTATAATTATTCAAAATGAATTATCATTTAAAATATTATTTGGATAATTAAAATAATTAATAAATCATTAAATCTCAATTTTATATTAAATAAATCAATGATTTAAATTCAATGTTATCTTATCGATATAAATTTTGAGGAAAATATTTTATTTAAATATTTATTCAAAATAAGATTACTCTTACTTATTATCACTTAAAACAATATTATCTGGATTATCATCCTTTTATCTGCATAAATTAAAAGTAAATCCTATTTATCAAAGTGATAAATTGGTGGGTCGTTAAACCAGTAGCACTCGTTGCCCGCCTGCTAAAGTATCACCCTACCTTATATACTTTCCCAGATATGCAAGGACTTCTAGAACATGGATGGAAAGGTGTATAGGAGGGTTGATGGTTTTTTGGAGATGAAGAATTGAATTAACGCTTGTGAGTGTATCTTCCAGGAGCTTGGCTGGGAGGACCAGATTAAGAAGGGAATTGCGGCATGGCATCTTAAAGGAGATGCTTTAGATTGGTGGACTATTGTTGCTGAGGAGAATGTGGAGAGAGTTATCACTTAGGCTAAGTTCAGAAACCGCTTTGAGTCACGATTTATGTCTAGGGCTAAGGTGAATTTGAAATTGGAAAGGTTTATACAACTTAGGAAGGGAGAATCCACTATGAAGGAATATATCAGTAGGTACATAGAAGTAGCTAAGTTCGGAATGAGTTTGATTGATACCCGGCCATGAAGTTTGTTAAAGGCCTGAATTCCTAAGAGAGTTGCTCTTTACCCAAGTACCCATTGGCACTACTTATGAGATGTTAGCTGAGATGGCTTTGCTCAGACGTTGGTTCGGAGGAGAAGGAGAAAGAGAAGGAGAAAGTAGGACAGGTGCAAAAACTAGGTAGAGCTAAGAAGGGAGGATTTTTGGCGAATAAGAAGGCTAAAGGGAAGTTCAAGAAGAAAGGTACAACTAATATTTGTACCCTATTTGACTCGAGAGTCTCACATTCATTCGTGGCTAGATATGTAGTCAACTCCTTGATTCTAAAAACCCTCATTGTCACCAACCCAATAGTAGTATCAAATCCTATTGAAAGGTCGACACATCTTTCCTTATTTTGCAAAGACCTGGTTGTTGGTATATGGAAGGTCGATTTTACATATAACACGTATGTTCTTAGTTTTGAGGGGTATGGACTTATCTTAGGGACAGATTAGTTATCTTACTACGAGGCTATTTTAGATTACAATAGGAGAATTGTATGGCTAAAAAGCTATAAAGGGAAAGATATAGATGTTCGCTGTACACCCCAAACCTCAGTCGAGTTAAGCTATTTACACCCGCTGAACCTATCACAAGATGAGCTCTCATCCATACCCGTAGTTCAAGAATTTCTCAACGTTTTTAAAGAAGTCTCAAGTCTTTCATGCTGAAGGGAGATTTGTCACTCTACCATTAAAACACATACCTCCAAAGAGAGGCCAGAGTTGTATAAGTTAATTTCAGAGTTGTTGTAGAAATGATTCATTAGTTGAAGTACTTCTGAATGGGGAGCACCTGTTGTCTTTGCCACCAAGGCAGACGGCTCACTAAGGCTATGAGTTGATTATAGAAAACTCAATAAGTTGACTAAGAAAAATAGGTACCCCTTACCTAGAATAGATGATTTGTTTGACCAGCTTGTGGGAGCCAAAATCTTTATCCAATTGAACTTAGCCATTGGATTTCATCAATTGAGGATAGTTGAGGATAACAAGCAGAAGACCGTATTTCTCACTGTAAATGGACTATATGAATGAGAAGTGATGCCTTTTGGATTGACGAACGCCCATGCATACTTTGTAGATTTGACGAGTAGAGTTTTTAGAGCGCAGTTGAATAAGTTCGTCGTAGTATTTGTGGATGATATCATAGCATTCTCCAAGAGTGAAGGTGAGTAAGAAAAACACTTAAGGGGGGTACTAAGGACTTGCGATGGCACCAACTTAAAGCCAAATTCTTAAAATGTCACTTTTGGAAGAAGGTGAGATTTCTTAGACACATTATTTTTGAGAAGGGATTGTTTGTAGATCTATGAAGGTGGAAGATATTCAAGGTTGGAAGATTCCAAAGAATGCCATGAAGTTTAGGAGTTTTTTAGGGTTGGAGGGTTACTATAGGAAGTTCATCAAGGACTTTGCGTAGATAGCAGTTCCACTAACTCGCTTAACCAAGAAGAATCCAGTTTTTGCATGGGATTAGAAATGCATGGAAGCATTTGAGAAGCCGAAGGAGCTATTGACTAGCACACTAGTATTTACTATTCCCGATGGGAGGAAACCTTTCACAGTTTACACTGATGCATATGGTACATGACTAAGAGCTATTCTTATGCAAGAGGGAAGGGTAATAGCTTATGTTAGTAACAAATAAAGGATCATGAGAGGAGATTCCCAACTCATGGCTTAGAGTTGGCAACTATCGTTTTTGCCTTAAAGATGTAGAGGCATTATCTTTTGGGAGAAAGATTTAAGTTGTTCACTGACCCAAATCACTCAAATACCTATTTTTCCAAAAAGAATTGAATCTTAAGCAGAAGAGGTGGATGGAGTTTATAGCATCATATGACTTTAGGATACATTATACCCTCGGAAAAAGGAATGTTGTCATTGACGCCCTTAGCCGGAGGCATGCTACTTTAAGTGCTATATATGAGTGGATGCAGTTGAAGTTCTACTCCAATTTCAATTTCCAACCTCCAACATAACCCAGTCCAGACTATTTAGCAGCAATGAAAGTTAGGTCGCATTAATGGACCGCGTTAGTCAAGGGCAGAAGAAAGATGCAACGATTGTGGATTTATGGGCAAGCTTAGTAGAGGAGAGTGTTTTCCTATGGCAGTAAGTATGCAATTGATGAAAAAGGATGTTTGAGGAGAGATGGATTCCTTTGTGTTTCTATGGTTGAGGACATTTTTAGATGAAGTACTAGTAGAGTGTTACCACTTTAGATGACCATTCACCTTGGATGAGATAAGATGTATAGGGATATAAAGCGAATTTTCTATTGGCCAAGGATGAAGAAAAAGGTAGTGGAATTTGTTTCTAGGTGTTTGACATGCCAAAAGATAAAAGCAAAGCAAGGGAAGCTCGAAGGGTTGTTATTACTGTTTGTTATCCCACCCTTTGGTCAAGGCTGGAATATCAACAAACTAGCTGGAAAGTGATGGATATCCGGATTGGAAATCGATTGGAAAGAAGGCTTTGATCGATGTCGTCAAAATTTGGCCGAGCTCCGTTCAAGGCGGGATCGATTGGGAATGATGATCAAGGCTAGGAGAGACTACATTTCAAATTCCAGGTCAAAAGGAGTTCATTTGCTCAAGATAATTGATCGATTCGAACAAGGCGTTCGTATCCATCAGCATGGATACGAACAACGCCTTCGTATCAATCAGTAGGAAGGCCAGATGGGTTTCGACTCGATAGCAGTGAACCCGGGTTGAGTAGAGGGGCGCAAGATGGTTTGTTTGACTCAAAGGTTTCACCTCGATATATTTCGTATCGATACAGTTCGTATCGATGAAGATGGATTCAGTCGCTTATTTTGGGTCGACACATTCGCATCGATCGGATGGATTCATGCTACGGTTTTCGTATCGATGCTATTCGCATCGATAATATGATGAGGCATAACGGTGCATTTCGTATCGATCGGGGCTGGAATCAATATGAAGGATGGAGCATTGGTCGCGGAGATTTGGACAAGCATTTCGTATCGATCGATTTCGATCGATACGAAGGACACACTCGCGCATCGGTTCGAAGAAGACCAAGGGCATTAGCAGATTGATGGACATGAATATGACTAACATGAACGAAGAATGTGCACGATTCGAAAAAAAGAAACATTCAACACGGCATGGAAAGTGGATCGAACCTTGAAGATATGGCCACGTCATCGCCAAGTGCGTGCATGGTATCGATGCGATCAAGTATCGATGCGAAATTGATCGAGTCGAACGAAGCAGCCAACTGAAAATCCCAATTCGTATCGACCATATCTCATAAACCACAAGTCCAAATGCCACGAAATTTTCACAGGAGCTTACGTACAAGCCAAGGAAGGTTCACACCAAGTTTCGACTTCATCGGATGAAATCCTGATCGATACGAAATTCGTTCGTATCGATCACGGATTGAGCCGAAACTTCATGGGCTTGGTCGCGTGGGCCCACTCACGTGCCAGAAGAAGTCTCCCGAGATTTGAGCGAAATATCAGCCTCCTACGCCTATAAATAGAGCCCCAGGGCCTACAGAGAAAGGATCTTTTTGGCTTTTCAACGTCCAGACTCTGCCCGATTCAACTTTTCACTCCATAGCTGCTGTTATACTCCAATTTTATCATTATAATCTGATGTAATTAGTTGTAACCAGTAAGGAAAGTCAATAAAGATTAACTTTTGGAGTGGACGTAGGCCGGAGATAGCCGAACCACTATAAATCCCGTGTCTCTGTCAGTTTCTTCCTGTTAAAAAGTTTATTATTCTTCATTTTTTGATCCTCTACATTACTTAGATCTGTGATCTGTGATTATATACTGCTGATTTGTGTTCATACACTGGTGCTTTCACGATATTTGGGGTTTGTGACCAATTTTGGCGCAAACACCGTTGGAGGTGCCGACTTGGAAGTGGGAGCATATATCAATGGACTTTATAGGTAGATTGCTTAGGAGTCAAAAGGGAAATGAAGCTATATGGGTTATAGTAGAAAGACTCACTAAAGCGCCCATTTTATTCCCGTTAGAAGTAATAGGACCGCAACATCTCTAGCGCAAATTTATATCAAGGAAGTAGTATGATTCCTTGGAGTTACCATTAGCATTCTTATTTATACAGACCCTTTAATTACTAGCGAATTTTGGAGGAGTTTGCAGTCAGCTTTAGAAACCTCGTTGAATCACTACTTACCATCTACAAACCCCAAACTAAACGGGTGAATAGGATATCAGAGAACTTGTTGAGAGCTGGCTTCATGGATTTCAGAGGACACTAGGAGCAGCACTTACCTTTAGTAGAATTCACATACAATAATAGTCACCAAGTGACGATAGGCATGTCACCCTTTGAAGTGTTATATGAGAGGTCGTACAAATTGCCTAACCGTCGGTGGAAAACCACCGACAAAATTCTACTCGAACAATATTTGATTCGCGAGACATCAAAGAAGATAGAATTGATTAGGCAACAAATAAAGGCCGTACAGGATCGCCATAAATCCTGTGTGGACAAGCGATGGAAGGAACTGGAGTTTGAGGTAGAGATATGGTATTCGTTAAAATTTCCCCTCTTAGGAAAGTTATGAGATTTGATAAGTCGGGAAAGGTAGCACTAAGGTTTGTTAGGCCTTTCCCGATCTTAGGGAAACTTGCATATAAAGTAGAGCTACTAAATATATTGGTAGGGGTCTATGATGTATTTCATGTTACGTACTCGAGAAAAAGCCTTCATAGCACAACCAACGTGGTAAAGCCTGATCATAGTAGATGTAACGCCCCACATCTATACCCATACTATCCAAGAGTATCACCGAGTAATATTGTCAAATAATACAGAGAATGAGGCTGTATAGGGTACACACGTGAATACATCCCTTGGGCTAACACTGGTACATATTAAAACATCGAAAAATGATACATCTATACATACCTAATATCGGTACAAAGCAATAAATGCGTGTGCCTCCAGGACAGAACAATACATAATATACAGTAAATAACAAAGTACACAGAATCAGTCGTAGCGATAACACAATATATATAGCATGGTTTAGATACAAATATCTCCAATGTCAACTATCTCAATAAAATAAGACAATATCAATAAACAATTATGTATCAGATATATATAGTAAATTCATAACTCGTAGATGTCATATAACAATCCCTATTGTAACTCCTCTAAGTCCAATAATGTAGATGCTGGTCACGTCATCCTTATACCAAAAAATGCCACGGATTAACATATACATGATTTATAATTACAACAACTTAAAAGATATCTAAAGTATCTCATAACACAAATATCACCAAAACCATGTATAAAGATGTCATCACCCATATAAAACAATTCAGCGGAAATCAAGAATACTAAATCCAAAGGGTGAATCATCCATACAATAAAACACTATAGAAAATGAAATAATCAAGAGAATTGGCCTAATGCATAGTAATACCCTAATATAATATCATAAAATCATAATCGATAGAAAATGCAAGATAGCCCATCAAATCATTCAAATCGTATCCAACATCACACAAACCATAAATATAAATCATCCACCAACCAAAGCATCAACAATAAAATAAAAGGTTATCTCAAACATACCAAATCATGAAAGAGTATGGATATATGGGGATTGACTATACTTTAGACTCAACCAGTCTCTAGAATATTCAACCCATGATAGGATAGAGACATATATGCCAATCCACTACCACATATACACATACCGAAACCAAACGGAGACTGATAGCACATGTGCATGCTCCAGGAGCCACACGTGATCCATAAAACATGACTCCTATAGTAATCGGTTACTATTACCTCTTCTCTCTCGGTATCGTGATAATGATCCACCATAGGCTTGACAACGCGTAGACTCTTCGGTCACGACTACCGACATGTGTCCCTATGATAACTAACTGCTGGCCTATACGACACAAGAGGCAACCAACTTCAATCTCGTGATGCACATCGAATATCATACAACATTGGTGCCGTGGATATGAGGCGCGACCCCACAACCAGGCCGCTAGGGTGGATATTGGCTAATCTGGTTCACTTCCGAAATATATAGGGAGCCGGACCCAATATGGATGACATATAGTACTCCTAACCTAAATCCACTCATAGCTCTAGACATAGGCTAACACACGACTCTGTATAAGTCAATACCTGACTGCAATACTAGAGCTATTACCACTGGCCGATACATGGCTCTAACTATAAGTCAACGCATGACTAAAATATACCTACCAGTGAGTATCACCACATACGCATGGGCATATCTCTATTTGGGTGACATTTACTTAATATGAATAATCAAACAAATAACATAACGACGTCTCATACCACTGTATGTTATTCAAATAATTATTCAATGCTAATAAACTTCACTCATAAATCAAATTAATATCAACGGTGAATCATTCATAATATAAGAAACAATATAAAAAAGATAAGAAATCAGAAATAAGATACTAATAATAAAAAATAGAATATTCAATTAAATATATAAGAGTGAATCAACACTAAGTAATGAAACATTCAAAATATATAATTTAATATAATGAAATAAATAAATAAATATTTAGAAATGAACCAAAAATACATATTCCAGGATTAACTAAAAATTTAAGTTAAATTATAATTTTTATTATTTACAAAGAATAACTAATCTTTCAATTTCAATAAATATTTTAGAAGACTTAATTCTTTCATTATAAAACTCCGGAATAGTTGGTAAATCCAAATATATTGCACATAATATATATTTCACAATTATCAACAACTTTATACAAGCGGCATACCTGTCGTTGCAGATGACAAAATGAGTTTGTACTCGCTATTTTCAAACAAAATATGGTTTGTTTCGAACGCAAAACATTCAGTTTTAAGCTATAAAAAAGTGCTAAATCCACATTTACAACATAGTTCAATTACATATATTGCATCCCGTATTAACGGTTCATGGTAAGATTTGACATTATCAGTTCAGTATACATAATTACGTATTTATATACTGATATGCAAACTAAAACCATGTATTAAATTACAATCATATTACTTATTACCTATACAAAACATGTAAGACTAAGTTGTTTCCTTGATACCAGCATGTGAATTAATTAAAGAGTAAGTCCAATGTTCATAATATATACATTATTTGTAATATCTAATGGCATCCACATGCATATGTATAATACTGGTAAAATATAATACCAATTTTCCAATAACTGAACAATTGAACTACTAAGACCAAACCAAGAAACAAACACAACAATACTCAAAACAAACAACTCTCTTTTTACACACATTGTCTACAACAAGACTAGAAAATGTAAAGATGTAAACACACACATTTAAATGGATACGACCCACCTGTACATCACTCAGCAACCCAGAACACTCACACACGCAGTTGTATACATATTTATTCACAACAAGCAAGTAGTGACACAAACTGACGGGCACGTCGCACCCTGCACACTGACACAAACTGACAGGCACATCGCACCCACGCACACTGTCAAACCTGGGCACAAAAACACACACACACAAAATACACAAATGGATACATACACTACTGCACGCACGCATACCTACATCACAAAAATATATACATATAAACACAGATGCTTACATATATAATCAAATTCAACGCACACATGAGCAACCATCACCTTAAAACCACACAACACCACACAGCTGACAAGCTACCTAACACATAAGAACACAACAAACCTAAGTATGCACATTCTCATGTACAATAACCCATGTAATGCTCAAATGCCAACATAAATCATATATTAAAGTGTGTCCTGTTAGAAATAATGAAGTGTCGGCTGAGACATAAGATATCTGTCTTTATCTTTACAAAGCGGTTAGGGTAGGATATGTAATGGGCCTTCTCTTTTTAGCCCATTTTCGTATATATCTTTTGTAATAAGCTGTTATAAATACAGCAGCAAACAATGTACATTTCATCAACAATCAGTGAATAAATTTCCGTTCTCTCTTCTTTCAATTTCATCAATTATATCACTGAAATACAAAATAAAGAAACTGCATCAAATTGAATATGGTATCGGAGCCAATCAAAGCCTAACGACAAAACCACTGTCTGATCACCATCAGAGATTCATCATTTGACATTACAGCAGTTAAAAATCTCATCAGAAATATTTTCATCATTTGAGATTAAAGAATTTGAAAGCTTCTACTCAGGTGAAAACAGAAAGTGCCCTGCCTGAGTATCTTACTGATACTGACTGCATCAATCTTTATACAAGGAAGCAAAATCAAATTCTTTTTCAAGAAAATCAACAGAAAACTCATCAAAATATCAAGAATTATGCCATGCCAGAAAAACCCATCATCAAAAATCAATCATTTGGGTTAGTGGCTGCACTTACCTAAGTTTTGGAGTGTTTCAGATCAGTTCTTGTTCATCTTAAACCCACAGTTGCAGTTCTTGGATCAAGACTGCATCCCTTTTCTTGATTACTTTCTCTTAGTTTTTGAATCTGCATTATGGCAAATGACTGCAACTTTAGCTATCTCTAAATTTGATCAAACTGCAACAGAGAGCCTCATTAAAACCATCATTAGTCCACAGAGTCAATTGATTACAGCCCATCTAGAAGAAGATAACTATCTTCTTTGGAAAGTTCAAGTTGAAACAGCAGTCGGATGCTATGGGTTTGAAGATTTCCTCACTGGCACCATTATAGTCCCACCAAGATTCATCACTAACAAAGAAAACAAGACTGTTAGCAACCCAGAATTCATAAAGTATCAAAGGCAAGAAAGTTTGATTTGTTCTTGGTTGTTATCATCAATAAGTGTCAAACTATTGCCTCAAGTAATTGGCAGTAAAACAACAAATGGGGTCTGGTCAACACTGGAAAAGATCTTTAACTCACAGTCTGCAGCTAAGGTAATGCATCATAAAAGGCAACTTCACAGTATCAAAAAACAAAATCATACCATGGGTGAATATCTTGCAAAAATCAAAACAACATGTGACTTACTTGAAGCAGCTGGACACAAAGTGCCAGCATCTGAACAAGTGTCAATCATATTGAGTGGTTTAAGTAAAGACTATGAATCTATTGTAGCTGTTATCTCATCTCAAAAAGTAACATCATCTCTTAAAGATGTTCATGCTATACTTTTAGCCCATGAAGGAAGGTTAGAATTCAAGAAACCTTCAGATACTGACATGTCTATTAATTATGCATCAAGTTATAAGGGCAAGAATCGGTATAACAGTAAAGGAAATCCACCTGCAAGAGGTAGAGTCAGAGGAAGATACAACAACAGACCCGTGTCAATGTGAGAAAATTGGACACATTGCTCCTAAATGTTATTTCAGACTCAACATAAATTACACTCTAGGTCAAAATTCAAATAACCAAAGAAATGTCAACTATAGTGCAAATATGGCTCAAATTCAACAAGATACAGGCAATCATGTGAACAATAATACATCAAGCAGTCAAGGTGACACCAACAGATCAGACCAAGCATTTGATGAAAACTGGTATCCAGATTCTGGTGCAACTAATCACATTACCAACAATCTGGACAATCTAAATCTAGGAAACAAGGAGTACAAAGGTAATAAAACCATACACATGGGAAATGGTGAGGCAATAAAGATTACACACTGGAATTGCTTGCATCAAAGGTGAAAGAAAACTGTATCTTAACAACTTACAGATGGTTCCACAAATAAAGAAAAATCTTCTAAGTGTATCACGATTTGCAAGTGATAACAATGTATACTTTGAATTTTATCCAAGATACTGTCTAGTTAGAGATATTCTAACAAAGGAAATTTTATTGCAGGGTGAAGCTGTGAAGGGTCTGTATAGGTTTAATCTTGTTGATTCAGGAAGTTCAAAGTCAGATAAAAGTGATGAGAGTTGTAATTTTTCTGAACTAGCTCAAAAGAAACTGAGCAACTTTGATGTTCGACATTATAAACTAGGTCATCCTAGTGCCAATATTGTAAAAAAGGTTTTATCTGAAAATAAAATTCCTTTTGATAATGTTACTCTTCCCTATATATGTACATTTTGTCAAATGGGTAAGAGTCACAAGTTAGCATTTAATGATTCTATAACTAAATATGATAAACCATTATAGTTGATTGCCACTTATCTTTGGGGTCCTACCCCAATCATTTCAGACTATGGGTACAAGTACTACATATCTTTTGTAGATGCATATTCCAGATATACCTGGATATATCTTTTGAAAACAAAAGCTGATGCACATCACACTGCTATATACTTCATCACACAAGTTGAAAAAAAACCAGCGATCAAGTTAAGGTTATTCAAACAGATGGTGGTGCAGAGTTTAAAACTCTCAACAATTATTTTAGTGGGAAAGGAATAGTTCATAGAACAACATGTGCTTATACCTCTGAGAAAAATGGTCTAATAGAGAGAAAACATAGACACATTATTGAATCATGGCTAACACTACTTGCTCAAGCAAATTTACCTCTGAAATTTTGGCCAGAGTCCTTTAGTACAACAGTTTACTTAATAAACAGATTGCCAACTAAAGTACTAAAGGACAAAAGCCCAATGGAAAAATTATTTGAGATAAAACCCGAATATCAAGGTTTAAAAACATTTGGTTATCTATGTTCTCCCTAAACTAGACCATACAACACACACAAACAAATTCTTGGATATGCCTCTAGTCAGAAAGGCTATAAATGTATTGATAGTAATGGCAAAATAATTGTTAGCAGACATGTAGTGTTCAATGAACACATCTTTCCCTACTCTGACCTCGATATCAAAACAACAAGGAAAATTTACAATCCATAGGTCTCAACACCTCCCATACCTCTGGATCCATCAGAATGAACTCAGGTGATGACTGAAGGGAACCCAGTGAACTCTGCTCCACAACACACAGTGTTTGTTGAACCAGGTCAGGCAGAGTCATCTGGTTCACCTGAAAACACATCAAATCCAATACAGATTATGAGTGAACATGAATCAAATATTCATCACAATGAATCAGAAAGCAACACAGATCAAGATGATGAATCATCTCACAATGAAGCTCAAGTCTAAATAGGACATCATATGATCACTAGATCAAAAAGTGGCATATTCAAATACCAAAGATACATGCATCAATCATATCAGATGAACTAGAGACATTTGATCAAGCTCTCAAAGTCAAAAACTAGAAAGATGCAATGGATGATGAATACAAAGCACTTATTAAAAACAGAACATGGAGTCTGGTTCCACCACTTGAGAACAAAAATATTGTGAGGGTGCAAAAGGACATATAAGCTAAAAAGGAACCCAGATGGTACAATTGCCAGATACAAAGCAAGATTGGTGGAAAAAGGGTATACTCAAGAGCATGGTTTTGACTTCAATGAAACATTTTCACCAGTGGTGAAACCAACAACCATCAGAGTCATACTTATTGTTGCTCTATACAAAGACTGGAAAATCAGGCAACTTGATGTAAACAATGCATTTCTCAATGGAAGCTAAAAGAAGAAGTGTATATGCAACAGCCACCAGGATATCAACAAAACAGAAACCTTGTGTGCAGATTGCATAAAGCTATACATGGTCTCAAACAAGCACCTAGAGTAAGGTTTGACAAATTTAAAATCACATTATGCAACATCTGTTTTCAATCCACAAAATCAGGTAACTCATTATTCACAAAGATTAATGATATTGCTGTTAACCCGCCTTTTGGAAAGGCAATATACCAGTGGATTTAACCCAAATAACTGCACAAAGCATAGCATAGTCGACAAACAATACTGCAAGACGTTTAAAATATGGTTTCGATGAATATCAAGTCATTTCAAGTTGCTTGGGGTCTGCTTCGAGTCATATTCACGTTTGCTTTGGGTTTTCAGATGGCTTACTTCGGGTCAGAGGAGCGTTCACTTTGGGTCTTGAGGAACAAGCTACTTCGAGTCATCGCAGCACCTGCTTCGAGTCGCCAATAGGTTTGCTTCAGGTTACGGAGATGATTGCTTCGAGTCAAAGCCATGAATTGATCAACAAACAATGTCTCCACCAATCTTGTATCCATCATGTTCGTATCCATCACTAGCCTCACTTCATATCCATCAGGCGCCAACCTCCTTCGTATCCATCAAGCAAAGATAGCTTGGTTCGTATCGGTCGCCAACCACATCCCTTCGTATCCATCGCGCACCCATCAGATCGTATCCATCTCGCATTCTTCAATTCGTATCCATCACCTAGGGGCATTTCTTATCGATCCCACCAAAATACAATGTGTATCGTTCATCCCCTCCAGAATTCATATCGATCGATCAAAAATCAATACGAAGCATGCATCCCATGAATGATACGAAATGACACTCTTCCATCGGTACGAAATGCTCGAGAACATATCTATACGAATAGTAATAGGAACCATTGATACGAAGCCATGATCGATACGAAGTGGAGCAATGATCATCGATACGAAAGACATAGCAACCAATCGATGCGAATGAGGAAGCGATCAACGCGGCATGAAAGATGGATCTATCCTAACTTATCGCTCCACGTCACCATCATTTGATCGACATGAAGGAATCGATACGAGCTCGGCAGCATATCAATAAATCAAACTTGCATCGACCATAAATCAAAATCTACAAGTCCAAATGCCACCAAATTTTCATAGGAGTTTGCGTACAACCTCAAGCATGTTCATGATCGATCTCGGCTCGATTGGGTAAGATTTGGATCGATACGAATCTCATTCATATCGATCATGGATCGATTCGAAACGACCAGGGATCGATCACGTGGGCCCACCCACGTGATGGAAGGAGTCTTTCGAAGTTTGAGACAGATATTTCCAATCTGCACCTATAAATAGCAGCCCAGGGTCTTCAAAAAAGGGATATTTTTTTGGCTCTTCTACGCCGTTACCCTGCTGAACTGCATTGTAACTCGGATACTATCAATTGGACTCTTGTAAATCAGTAGAGAATCATTAATAAAATAGCAACTCTTCAAAGTGGATGCAGGCTACAACTCTGAACCACTATAAATCTTGTCTTTCCACTGTTTTCCTTTAATTTTTTTAGTGTTCTTCATATTTATTTCTATTACATACAATCTATCTGTGATATGTGACTATGATTTGGTGCTTTCATCTGCAATTGAGTGTTTGTGACCATTTTTGGCGCAAACATTTTGGTGCTTTCACTGAGAAGGCCAGCATTCAGGGATTCTATAACTTGGATTTTGGATCTGAAAGCTTAAAGACTTGGATCTGGAAAGCTATGACGAAACAATCAACAAGGAGACGAAGAGCGGAGAGAAGTCAGCATGAAGGAAGCCAGGAAGCATCCTTAGGAGCTAATGAGACTTCGACCTTCATCACTAGAGATGGGATGGAGATGATGATGGAGGCTATGCATGAAGAATTGTTGAAAAGGTAGGAGGAAATGATGCAAAACATTCTCAAACAGTTTGGACAGGTAGGAACAACACGAGGGGCTGGAGTTCAGATCCACGGAGTTGGACCAGAAGGATCCAACAGGCAATCAGATAGAGCAGGACCATCAGGAGCAGCCCCTAAGCTGGGGGGCAATACCTAGGAGCACGTTGATCCAATCTCAGACAGGATACCAGCTAGGACTATGCAGCATGGCGTTAATAGAGGAGCGGATCTCCGTCCAGGAGAGCAGATCCCAAGATTTCCTTGTGAACTCAAGGGGCAGATTGGAGGCAACGGACAAGGACTACAACTTGGAGATAGTGACAGATTGGCGGAGATGGTCAGACGAGCCATGAGAGGAGGACTAGTGAATAGAGATCTGGAAGATGTGAACAGCAGCCCCTTCGCTCCCGCAATTAGGCTGGCTAGGAATCCACCAGAATTCAAGCTACCAACACTGGAGACGTAGGATGGAAGGACCGATCCTGCTGTTCATCTAACGAGGTATATGAGGCACATGGAGGTACTGGGGCATCGGAGGAGGTCATGGCCCTGTGTTTCCCATTGTATTTGACAGACATAGCAGAACTATGGTTTCGGCAATTGGAGAGCGGCTCCATTGAAACATGGACCAAGTTGACTGAGAAGTTTATGAGGTAGATCAGAGTTCATATTTCGAGACCCAAGAATGTGATGAGTTTGACAACACTGAAGCAAAGGACCGGAGAACCTTTAAGGAGTTTTCTAAAACGATTCAATGCAGCGACAGCATCAGTGGATCGACCTGATCCATCCATGGTTCTGATGGCATCTGTATCTGGCATAGTTGACGGAATAGAATTCAAGAATTCATTGACAAGGGATCCACCCATAGATCTTGGAGAATTCTACCATGAGGTAGAAAGGTTTCTGCGACAAGCGGACGCAAATGCCGAGAGAGAGGAAGGAGAGGGAGTTGATGTTTATGCAGTCAAAAGCGGAGATCCGACCGGAAAGAATTCAAGCAAAGATAAAGGGAAACAAAAAGCAGATGATAGCGGTGATGAACCGAAGCGGTCGCATAAGGAGCCAAGATTCACCTCTTATTTAGAGCTGAACGAGACTTTGGAACGAATCTACCAAGACACTAGGGGGCAGGATCCCTACCGGAGGCCAATGAGGAGGGATCCGACCAACAATGAGGGGAAATCAAACAGGTACTGCTTATTCCACGAGTTAAGCGGCCATAGTACGAATGATTGTAGACACTTTAGGAATGCGATAGAAGGGCATATCCGGAACGACATGCTATTACAATACGTGAGGAGGCAAGCGGCAATGATAGAGCAAGAACGACCACCATCTGCATCGACCGGGGACGGCTCAGGATCAACGCATCAACTTGTCATCAATTGATTGAAATAATGATGAATAAGTCGCAAACTCCACACTAGTGTGGTTAAGTCGCTTACACATGTACAGGATCACGAACAGTCCTTGGGTGTGCTCTAAGACGACTATCAACCGCATAGGTATTGGCGTCTGCACTTTGCGTCCCTGTTTTGCTTTTGTTTTCTATTTTTTGCACCTGAACTTGATTTGGTTGGACATTTTGGTTGTAAGACTCATTTTGAATGTAAATCTTGTATTTGTAATTTCATAACGGCTAAGTCACTTACACATGTACGGGATCGCGAACGGTCCTCAGGCATGCTTTGAGATGGCAATAAACCGCCATAACAAACAATTCAGAAACTCACTCAAATGTGAAATCTGACATTAATGATACTAAGTCCCCCTCGGGCACACACAATTCACCACGAACGACCCGACCGCGAACGGTTACAATTCGCAACGAACGGCACCCGACCGCGAACGGTCATAATTTGCCACGAATGGCACCCGACCTCGAACTGTCACTATTCACCGCGAACGGCACCTGGCCTCAAACGGTCACATTTCTCCTCGAACAGCAATACGATCTCAAACGATCGCTATTCACAGTCAGGTAAGATTATCAATCCCTTTACAGGTCATTAACAGGATACGAACGTCCAGCTTATCGAACTACAAAACACACCTTCCTATCGCAAGACATGTTTTGGGGGGAAATGTGTTAACCCGCCTTTTCGCAAGGCAATATACCGGTGGATTTAACCCAAACAACTGCACAAAGCATAGCATAGTCGACAAACAATAGTGCAAGACGTTTAAAATATGGTTTCAACGAATATCGAGTAATTTCAAGTTGCTTGGGGTCTGCTCCGAGTCATATTCACGTTTGCTTCAGGTTTTCAGATGGCTTACTTTGGGTCAGAGGAGCGTTCACTTCGGGTCTTGAAGGAACAAGCTACTTCGAGTCATCGCAGCACCTGCTTCGAGTCGCCAATAGGTTTGCTTCGGGTTAAAAAGATGATTGCTTTGAGTCAAAGCCATGAATCGATCAACAAGCAATGTCTCCACCAATCTTGTATCCATCATGTTCGTATCCATCACTAGCCTCACTTCGTATCCATTAGGCGCCAACATTCTTCGTATCCATCAAGCAAAGACAGCTTGGTTCGTATCGGTCGCCAACCACATCCCTTCGTATCCATCGCGCACCCATCGGATCACATCCATCTTGCCTGCTTCAATTCGTATCCATCACCTAGGGGCATTTCGTATCGATCCCACCAAAATACAACACGTATCGTTCATCCTCTCCAGAATTCATATCGATCGATCAAAAATCGATACGAAGCATGCATCCCATGAACGATACGAAACGACACTCTTCCATTGGTACGAAATGCTCGATAACATATCGATACGAATAGGAATAGGAACCATCGATACGAAGCCATGATCGATATGAAGTGGAGCAATGATCATCGATACGAAAGACATAGCAACCAATCGATGTGAATGAGGAAGCGATCAATGTGGCATGAAAGATGGATCCATCCTAACTTATCGCTCCACGTCACCATCATTTGATCGACACGAAGGAATCAATAAGAATCGATACGAGCTCGGCATCATATCAACAAATCAAACTTGCATCGATCATAACCCAGAATCTACAAGTCCAAATGCCACCAAATTTTCACAGGAGTTTGCGTACAACCTCAAGAATGTTCATGATCGATCTCGGCTCGATTGGGCAAGATTTGGATCGATACAATTCTCATTCATATCGATCATGGATCGAGTCGAAACGACCAGGGATCGATCACGTGGGCCCACCCACGTGATGGAAGGAGTCTTCCGAAGTTTGAGACAGATATTTCCAGTCTGCACTTATAAATAGCAGCCCAGGGTCTTCAGAAAAGGGATCTTTTTTTGGCTCTTCTACGCCGTTACTCTGCTGAACTCCATTGTAACTCGGATACTATCAATTGGACTCTTGTAAATCAGTAGAGAATCATCAATAAAACAGCAACTCTTCAAAGTGGATGTAGGCTACAACGCCGAACCACTATAAATCTTGTATTTATACTGCTTTCCTTCTACTTTTTTGAGTGTTCTTCATATTTATTTCTATTACATACAATTTATCTGTGATCTGTGACTGTGATTTGGTGCTTTCATCTGCAATTGGGTGTTTGTGACCATTTTTGGCACAAACATTTGCTACTATTTATATATCATATATGTTGATGATTTGATTATCACAGGGAACAATGAGGTAGAAATCGACAAAATCATACAACATCTGGACAAACTATTCTCAATCAAAGATCTTGGTCACATAAATTACTTCCTAGGAATTGAAGTCAAGAGGAGATCAGACACAGAAATCATATTATGTCAAACCAAGTATATCAGAGAACTACTAAACAAGTCAAAGATGTCTGATGCTAACCCTCAACCAACACCAATGATAAGCAGTCAACATCTATCTAAAAATAGGGGAGAAGCCATATTTAATGACAAATAGTACAAAAGTCTAGTTGGTGCATTGCAATATGTAACCATAACTAGACCTGATGTCTCATTCAGTGTTAACAAAGTTTGTCAATTTATGCAGGAACCACTAGATCAACATTGGAAAACAGTCAAGAGGATATTAAGATATCTAAGAGGAACTGCAGACTATGGAATACTATTAAAGAAAAGCAAACACCTCAATGTAACAGGCTATGCAGATAATGCCCTACCCCGAGACCCACACTAACAAAGAGTATTACTAGGTAATATTGTATGCTAGTGCAGAGAATATGGCTGGTTAGGAGCGACCATACGTGAGTGTTGCATTAAACAAGTATCAAGTACGTCGATTTAGTGCTCTTTTTTTAACCTCATGTGGATCGACATACTTAATTCTTTCCTAATACAATACTACAGTGGCTGGAGGATAAATCCAGAACAAAACATAATTATAAAAGCAACACAGATCACAGAACAGCAAACACACAGCTATATACACAGATACAACTACAGTACAATACATAGTGTCACATAAGAGTAAGTGGTTATACAAACCACACACACACACACACACATATATACATCGAGTCAAAACAAATATAGTACATATCAGAGAATACAAAATAGAACAACTACATTACTAGACCAAAACACGCCTAAGCGATCAAAAAGTGATAGGTATTCCATACGCGGAAGCTGGATAACTGGAATCTACATCAGGTGTTAACCTGTAAAAACTCGGTCTAACCCAAGTATAAATACACGGGTCAGTCTAGCTAAAACAGAGTAGTTAGGGTATAATAGGTGAAAGATAATATCTCACAAGGTATAAGGGTTTCCATCAATAATAAATTGCTAGCACAAAGGCTAAGCTAATGGTATGTAATTATATAACACATGAAAACAATATGGAAATTATCACTACACTAACATGTAGAACCTGTTCAAGGGTTCGAATCAACAGGAATAAAG
The DNA here is from genome assembly GCA_030737815.1 of Allium fistulosum. Classification (NCBI taxonomy): domain Eukaryota; kingdom Viridiplantae; phylum Streptophyta; class Magnoliopsida; order Asparagales; family Amaryllidaceae; genus Allium; species Allium fistulosum. Next base: position 156,389,761 of record CM060902.1, read on the forward strand.
TCAACATAATTAAACAACATGATAGCGCTCAGGCTATATAAATAAACCAACATTGGCAACCATGGTGAAAACATTCATAAATCATATAAATTCTAGAAATCAATGTAAAGAAATCTAGAAAAGCAACAATGCAAAGAATGGGACCCAACAGTCCAAAAATTAGCCCAATAGCTATATACCTAGAAAGGACCCAGCAGTCCAATTTTGAGAGCTTATATCTCTCACATTTCTTATCCGATTTGAGTCAGGTTTTTTTGGTTGATAGTATAGTTGTTGAATTCTATGCCTGTAAAATTTCAAGGCTTTTGGACCTCGGTAACCAGTTGAAAATCAGCCTGGAACCTTGAATTAGAGCATGTTTTGCTCCAGCTGTTTATAGTAAAATACAGATCCTAATGATAGGAGACCAACTACAGGCTACTGCATTTATATTGGTGATAACCCTGTGTCATGGTGCTCAAAGAAATAGTGCCCAATATCTAGATCAAGTACAGAAGTAGAGTATCGCAGTGTAGCTAGTGCAACTGCAGAAGTCATGTGGATTCAATCACTAATGCATGAGCTACGAATAAACACAGACAGCAAATCAACTATATGGTGTGACAATCTGAGCACAGTTTACTTATCTGCAAACCCAGTGCTTCATTCAAGAACGAAACACATAGAGATTGATCTCTACTTTGTAAGAGAGCAGATTTTAAGAGGAAAGCTACAAATTAATCACATACCTGCTACTTACGAGGTTGCAGATGTTCTAAAAAAAGCACTTACAATAAGGAACTTCATTCGCTTTCGAAAGAAATTGAATATTATCAAACCTGAAGAAGCTCCGAGCAACAAATCCGACAAAGAGACTAATTGAAGCCTGCATAGCCTCGTCTTTGATCTCTGACCTCAAGCAGTAAAGGAATTTGAAGAAACTTCGATCAGAAATCAAGCAAATCAAGAGGCGGTGCAAATTTGGGAACCCTAACCCTAATCGCTTTGAGGGAGGATGTTAGAAATAATGAAGTGCCGATTAAGACATAAGATATCTGCCTTTATCTTTACAAAGCGGTTAGGGTAGGATATGTAATGGGCCTTCTCTTTTTAGCCCATTTCCGTATATATCTTTTGTAATAAGCTGTTATAAATACAGCAGCAAACAATGTACATTTCATCAATAATCAGTGAATAAATTTCCGTTCTCTCTTCTTTCAGTTTCATCAATTATATCATTGAAACACAAAATCAAGAAACTGCATCAAATTGAATATGTCCAACCTTTTACTAACTTTAGTATTATAAAAACAAATATATTTGCAACTGTAGTATAATTACTTAATCGATATAAGACTTGACCTATGCACATTACACACACACATACTCCCACTCTCAACCTTGCACGCCCTCAAGTCCAAAAACCCAGTCACACAATCACTGTCCACCATAGAAAAACTGTCACATGCACTCATGAATACATAGCCTCACGCACATCCCAAACACACACAAGAAGTTGCTTTGCCATATACACAACCCATTAACACACAGAAATATTCACATACAACTATCGCTCGATTCGTGTGTGTGTCTCTACACACACACATGGAATTAAGCTATTAAACATAGAATTTATAAGAGAAGCGCTCACCTCAAACAGCGTTCTCTCCTCCTCTTCTTTTACTGATGATGCTTACTCCAGAAATCCATCGCACGTTTATGCGTAGGAGCTTATCCAAGTCGTGAAGCACGTAGGGAATTTATAGGTTTAGTTTTGAATTTAATTTTGATTTATTGTAAAAGTAAGGTCCGACAATGATGTTCCCCCTTCCCCCACGTAAACGATATTGCGGAATTTATAAATGGGAAGAAACGTCTAGAATTATAAAATTCTGGAGATAGGAGAAAGAATAGGGAAATAGGATTTTAGGATTTTGACTATATGGGCTTTTGGGCTTCACTTCTATTCTTTTTTCCTTAACTATTTTTGTTCGATTTTTCATTCAAAATGAATTACCAAAAAAATCCCAAATAAATTTATATCAACCACACTTAATTAATATCTCAACATTATAAATTCTTTTTCTTCAATTTAAATCTTAAATAACCAATATTCCCATTTTAAGCCCATACACTAGATAATTTCAAAATTTATTTATTTTATAATTCTTAAAACATATATTATTTCTCAAAAACTATTTAATCCCTTCACCAATTGTTTCGTTATAAAATTCCATTCAAAAATAAATTTAAATTATTCATTATAAATTCCAAAAATCCGATTTTAGTAAATTAAGTATTTATTATTATTTACTCCTAAAATCGGGTTATTATAGTAGACATTGAGATTGAGCCGATAGCATTCCATGCCACTGCACGCATAGTGAAGCAAGAATTAGGAAGCTCCATAATAAAGAAATTAGGGCGGTCTAAGTATAATGGCAAGATAATTCGGTGGAAAGCACGTAGAAAAATGAAGAGAAGATGAAGGCTTCTCAGCCTGAGCTTTTCTTTGGTAAACTTTCTCCCTTCAAAATTAGGTTTTTGATAGAATCGTGGTTGCTCGATTGGATGGTAGGGGATGGTCGCCACAATTTACTGTTATTTTTGCACTCATATAGGACTTTATGCATGTTTAGGATGCTTGCATAAGTGTCTATATGTCACAACCTTGCATACACACTAGTATTGAGCTCATCAATAATTTGTCAGCATATATAATCACATTGCACTTTTGGTTGAGCATATAGTTGTGCAGATAACTTGGTTATATGATATAGATGCTTAGTGCGCATACACTATCTTTCCTTTAGGGATTTCAAGGACGAAATCCTTTTTAGGGGGAAGAATACAACATCCCGTAAAAATTAATAAGAAATTAATTAATTAATAATAAGGTTAATCTTGGAAATTTTATAATGTCAGAATTTAGTCATGAAAGTTAAGTCATTGCATTTGTGGCGATATCTGATCAATTTTCATATATAAAGTTTTATACTCGGAGGTCAAACGAAAAAATTATTGACGTTTGAAGTTTTTCGAATTCAAAATAATTTAAATGAAATTCAAATTCAAGTTTATAATTAACTTTAAGAATTTGAAATTTAAAAATTAACGTTGATTAGAAATTAGGGTTAAAAAACATTAAAATAAACGGCAATGTTAAAAGTTAATAAGGAATTAAATAAAAGTTAACATGGCAAAGTAAACACGTTCCAAATATAGGCTACCAATCGACCACCTTCCTTGGGCCGGTCGAACGGCTTTAAGAAGAGCGGTCGATAGGTGGGTGTTATAGCGGCTAGGGTTTTGTGAGGCGCAAATAACCAAGATCTTATTATTTTAAACCGATTTAAGTTCGACGGCTTTGGTGCCTCCTAACAACTATGAATAAAAGGCTAGTCCCCTTACTTTTATTTACAAATTATTTGAAATGTAAGCGGAGCTCTATCAGGTTCTTCTTTACGATTTAGAAGATTTTCGGGTAAGGGATCTTAGATATTCAATATTCAATTTCTAATTCTATTCTCCTCCAATCCTTGAAATTTTGAATCTAACTCATATACAATTCAATTATTGTATATTTCAAAACGAAGAAGTCTAAAAAGAGAATAGAAAGCAGGCGCGTTCAAATCCAAAGTAGAAAGCTGGGAATCATCTACGAGTGGAAATCTTAGTTTTTCTCAATTTAGTGATTGTATAGTATATGTTGGATTTGATATATGCATTGGGGAATTTTGTTTATGAAAACACCAAAGTTGAATCCCTAAAATTACCCTAAAGAGAAATGTCAATCCTTATGTTTCGATCAATTATTCTACACTAAAATAGCAGAATTTGTGTACAATTTTAATATTTTACATTTTATTCTACTACTCACTTTTCTCTTCTGATTTTATCAATGTAATTTTTTTAAATAAGTTAGGAAATAGCATGTATAGTACGGATTCTCCCATTCGTAGTTTGTTTTGCCTATTTCCGTAGTTTAAATATGAATCCCTTTTCATTTTATATGAGAAGTTGAATAGAGTGTAAAAGGATTTGAATTGTAAATTCTATTGATGTTGATTCTACTATTTTAATATGAAGTAGGTTTGGTAATTGATTCTATTTTCTTATACAAGTCTATTGTTGGGCTAAGGGTATTAGCTAATTTGTATATTATGATATAGAGTTAGACCGATATAATTGGAAGTTTTAACATTTAAACGACTAGTATGGGATATAATCTTCGCACAATTGGGAATATTTTAGTTAAATGTGTGTGTATATATATATGTGTGTGTGTATTAGCATATAAATAACATATAATTAATAACGTATTAATTGCATTATAAATAGGTTAGTAATTAACATTAAAACCCCTTTAGGAAAGTAGTTGGGATAATTATAGAAAAATAAATTTAGGATTAAAGGCGGAGTATGGAGATTTCCTTATAAGGCCTTGATGTGGAATGTGTTGAGATATAAATGGTAGCATGTTACGACAGTGGAAATTTTGACCAAGTTATAGGGATGCGAGGTTAGTCAAAAGCACACAGAAGTCTGCCCAGCTAATCTGGCTAACAGCTGTGTCACTTTGGGGTTGATGTTAGACATCACCTATAATAAGTACCCACGGAGGATGCGAGGTTAGTCTTAAATTCTATAGGGTAAGTTTGCCTAGTTAATATGGTTACTGGTGCCTACGAATAATCGGACTAATGTGAGATGACAAGTTTGGGTTACGGGTCATAAACATAGGGCATGCTTTGGGGATCAAGGGTAATAAGTGGTTGTTGTAGGGTCCGCCTTCTCTATAATTAGGAAGTATTAAATGGTCGGGGTTGGCATTTAGGCATGGTAACAGGAAATCTCGGGAAGGGTCCGCTTCGGCTTTGAGGTATTAAGTGGCTATTATAGGGTCTGCCTCTTTCATAAAGAAGTATTATGTGGCCTAATGAGATTCGATGCGATGTTAGCTAGATAGTTCCAGAGAGAGGTCCACCTTAGGATAGGATTAAATGACGGGGACCTGCCTAAGATATAGGTATTAAATGGTTAGAGTCCGCCCAATTTCCATTGAAAAAGGTATTAGTGGCCTGGGTACTTTCTCTCACATTATTAGAACATGATCGACAGTGGATGCATGAGACTAGGAATGGCCTTAGAACTACGGTTGAAGGTGAGTTAGAGAATTGTATTAGAAAAGTGTAAGTTATAGGACTGGACTGGGAGAGCCTTCGGGCTTATAATCAGAGGTATTTATAAGAAATATACTTAGGATACGTAGGATATATTCTTATCTAAATTATACTGCCTAAGTACTATTATAGAAAGACTCAATATTTTTATTCATCGGACATTGTTGTTATGACTCCCTCCTTATTGTAACACAGGTTAGGGAAAGACGATGCTGATTTCGGAGATGAAGGCAGAGGTAGAATCTTGTAGTAGTTATCTATCTACTTATGTTATATATTTTGATGTACCCATTTCAGGCACGATGTTATTGTAATTTAAGATATTGTACTATGGATATTAGAATGTTATGTTTTGAGATTTAAAATTTTATAAGATGGATACTATTTCTGATATTATATTTTATCCTTTCCATTATGAAATTCTGATAGCATTAGTTGATAGCTATGTGTATTGTTTAATGTATCAATTTTACCAACCAACAACCAACTTTGGAATGAGTCTAAGGTTCGATGGGCTTTTACTAGGTCGAAAATTAGGCCTGTTTCAAGGAGGGTTGTTACAACGGTGAAGGAGTCGCTAATGGAATAACTTGCTAATTGTGTAGGACAAATACATCCCCAACCACTAATCTTAATTAGGAAACAAAGGCCAACACAATAAAATATACATCGCCAAGTCCACCCACTATAGACCTTTAGTATCTTCCTTTCCCTAGAGCACCTCAATCACCTTAGAATGTTCATGTAATAGCTCAAGGACTTTAGGTCCATGGGCATGGAGGCTAAGCTGGAGGAAGCAATGCCCTACAAGGCAAATATGAAAATCAACATGAAATATGCTAGTTGTCTATACTACGGAGCAAGTGCATGCTATAAACATCATAGTGACAAAGATGTCCTGGAAAGATCAACAAGATTTCCTCTAACTAAAAAGGCTCCATAACAGACTAATAGTTGAAAGCATACTGAAGGACAAAAATAAGGATATAGACGTTCAATGTTCGAGAAGACCATTGCATGAAAAGGAGAGACTATTTTGGATAGAGCAAAACACACTTTATATTCATGAAAGTATGTTTTGGGGAGAAAGTGTTGTGGGAATTTTCACCCATGACATGGTAAATATAAAAAGACCTTAAGGAGCACAGAAATGGTTGGAATGTCCATAATAAGAGTGCACCATATAATCACAAGGGCAAGGCAAGGTGTTAGGAGTAAATTTGACATAGTCACAAAACAAACATAAACTAGTTCAAAAATATGTGTATGGCCAAGACACACACCTTGGTCAAAATTGCTTCTCAATTGAACCTTTGGAAAACTTCAAGACAACAAGGAATTATCTTAGCTTTATTTAGTCAACTTCAGTCATCCAATCCACTATCCAACATCTAGTTAAGCCAAACCGACACCAAGAATCATGACATCATAGTTTGCCAGTCACAAGATCTAACAATACATAATTGTTGTAAGCGATCCAAAGAGATCTAGTAAGCATTGCAATAATCAAAGATGAAACGTCATCACTTGGCCAAAAGGCTAGAATCAAAAGGCAAGAAGATCAGAGGATAATGCAAGGAGAATCAAAGATAAAAGATGAGATTTTCTAAGCCTATGTACCTGGTTTGGTATTTTCCATCAAATAACAATTCTTGCTTGGTGGTTGACTACCAAACATCGGTAGTATTGCACTGAACCAATGAGGACTATCGACCCAAGGAGTACCGACCCAACCGAAATCGTTGAACACCTATGACCAAACTTAGGGTTCCAAACCAAGAATGTCAAGTAAGATAATATGGGAGTTATGGACCAAATCATTTGTATATGGAGAGTACCATATTATTTATGGAAAATACCAACCTGAACAAGTTAAATATGGAAATTGCCTATTTTGTAGGCCGACCTCTCTATAACTTCACCTTTATAAATATCCAAGCTTGGGGCAGTAATGACAGACAAGTTAGAGAGGCAAAAACTTACCGAACGAACATAGCCGAACAAATTTTTTAGAGCTAAATCTTATTTTCTATCAAGCCATGGATCATGTATTTTGTATCCCAATCATTTTACCGAAAATCTATAAGAAAGATAATGAAAATGGACAGTGTATGTAAGCAAATTCTGATCGAATCACTATAAATCTTTATGTTCTTTACTTTGCTGCAATTCACTTTCTATATAACATATCTATGACATGCTCTTTGAAAATTAATAGTAATACAATTATAACACCTGTGTTATACATGCCATATTCACAGTTCTACAACAAACAACTTAAAGGTATTTGCCCATTTTTTGAATAAACAAAATTAAATAACTAATATTAATTAAATATGATTTAGTTAATAAGTTTAAAGTTAATTAATTATGATTTAATTAATAATATGCATATAACTATTATATAAGTTAACTTAATTACAAATGATTATAAATAAATTAAACTTATATAACTATATATGTATAAATATAATGAAAGTGGAACTAAAATAAATCCAAAACAAACTTTTGAATATACGTAAAGTACATATACCATGATTCGGATGTATTTAACACTTGAATCATGAGGGTTATTCATAAGAAATACATCATTCCTTAAATTGATATCACTTTAATGTTTAAAGTAAAATTATGAATCTCTAATAAATAAAGTTGTCCTCTATTATTTATATATCAATAAATTACTTGCATATTCGCAGGTTAATTGAGCAAACTCAAGTTAGGAATGTAATGTTTAGTATTATTAATATGTTATTAGATGAGGTAAGATACATGCATGTATTTGTTGAGCAAACTCAAGATATATGCATTTTACATAGGCCATCGCGAAATGATAGGAAAAAAGAGTGAATAATCTCTCTTAATTTTTTGAGCAAACTCAAGGTTAAAATCAAGATTAGGGCAAGGAACAAGAATATGAGTTGTATTTTATACAACTAATAAGGAGTTATCCATCGCTCGTGGGTCTACGATTTGTTAAGCAAACTCAAGGTCAGAATCCAATGCAAGCAAGTCTAAACACTTGGTAAAGGAATCAAAATTTTTCTATAGTAGGATGTTTATTAATAAAATGAAATGATAACAAGTAACCTTTCTAATATTGTAAGATCATATGCTATGTAAAATCATATCTGCTTTAATAAATTTGTGCGTCTAATATAATTGATAAGACTGTTTATTAGCTGAAATATACAAATGAATCAAATTAAGATTGAAGAAGAAATATATAATATGCTCATCAATAAACCCTTTCGCATGTTGTCACTTTAAGACCCATGCAAGAGCCGAAGTCATACAACTCCTAAAAACATTCGTAACTTAGTCACTTAAGTGTTTATTTGTTCAAGACTATGTATAGTCTTCTATGGGTTTTGAATTCTAAATCAATACAAGAATATAGATATTTTATCCATATTATATCATATACAAAAGTTGTATAGTGAACAATTGTTATCCAGCTTTATGATCGAGCCATGTTTGGATGAGCCAAATCGATCAAATACGAAGATAGCAAAGCAAAAGTCCAGAATGGTAACTTTTGATCCACATTCCAGCAGAAGTCCAAAGATTTAACCATGAATCTACCAGTCACCGTTAAGATAGCCTACATGCCAAAGTGCTCCAAATGGTAAAGCCAAAAAGTGAGCACTCAAAAAAAAAGTGGTAGATTGCTATTGAACGATCACCCATGGTTTGGTACCGATCCATAGAAGTTTCTCAAAGTTAACACTTACCTTGTGCCGTATGGAACTAAGATGCTTGTTAATTAAAGCATGCAATATGGGATGCTTCTCTAGCAATCCATACCTTAGACATCAAATGATAAGTTCGAGTGTTATAATAACTAAACTAGACACTTTCAATTAGTCAATAAATCGAGGATTTCACCCTAATTCATGCTCACATCAAGATAGTCAACTTCCCAAGATAGATATGAGCCATCCATCAATCTTAAAGGAACAAATGGAGCTCAACAAATGATCACCATGGATTGCTACAAATCTATAAGCTTTGGTTAAAGATTATTGATTTGGCTACGATCTTTTAAGAGAACCTTCTTTAGGACGTGGGAAACCTGGGGAGAATGCGGTAGAGATAAATCTATTGATCTTTATCTATAAATAGAGGGTGATAGGTACTATTTCAAGAATCGTTTTTCTGCATTCTAAATTTCTATACCGATATTTTAATTTCTTGGATTACCATCGATCCATAGACCACCGATCCATAAGATCACGTTTGTAAAAGCTTTGCAAAATCATTAACAATGTTCAAGTGGATGTGGGCCAGTGAATAGCTGAACCACTATAAATTGTTATATGTTGTCTTCTCTTCCTTTTATTTAATTTCTTCATCTTATTCCCTTCTACGAATCTTTAGGGTGTTTATGCCAACTTTTGGCATAAACATTATGGTACTTTCACCGAGAGCATTTCAAACTCTTGCTCTTCAGATCTATTATCAAATTTTGGATCGCTTTAATCCACGATGTAGATCTATTAATTTTATTCCTATGATCCATGATTATTTAGTTTCCTTTAAGTCTATCATAGATCAACCGAAGTAATTGCTTTAAGAAATGCTAAGGAAAAATCAAAAGCTTCCTGATCCACTAATGAAGTTGAAAATTCCGGTTCTCAACAAGTTGAAGAAATCGCTCAGTCCAACACTACCGAAATGCAAAGTGCTTTAGATATGATAACCTAGGTTGAGATGGATAAGATGATGTAAGAACTGAATGACAAGTTGCATGACACCTAGAATGAAATAATGAAACAGATGAAAGAAAATTTGAATTTGATAACCCTGTTATCCTGGGATCACCGAAGAAATAGGAGGGAGTTATCACCTTTCGATTCAAAAGAAGATTGTTCCTCCTCATTTGATGAAAATTACAGAGAAGGAAGTAGAAAATAAAAAGGAGATGTCTGGGACCTCAGAAAATAGACAGGACAAAGCTCAGAATGCACAAGCATAGATCAACATCGAACAATCTCTTTAGGCCGGTACCGATCCCACTCATCGTGGTTTGAGTGTTAGAAACATTGTTAGTTTGGATGGCGACGTCGGTGTTTGAGAGATCTAGTTATCGATGGCTAAAATGCTAGAACTCAAGAGGCAACTATTGACGATTCGCGTAGAGATCGTGAAAATCGATCAACTGGACGAATGGTTCTCCTAGAGAAAGGAGAACCCGAATATCATAGTGCTAACCTAAACTATTTACAGAGCCAAACACTTAGGGCAGGCCATGATTATCGCTTAGTAGATCCAATAGAATTAGAGCTTTTGGCGGATATGGTAAAGAAACTAGTGAGTGAAAACCAACATAGGAACAATGATGATTAGGGTTCTTCTCATAGTAGGAACCTGTTCATGAAGGAGGTATTACAAGAAGAATACCTAAGAAGGTTTACTATACCAACAATGCCATCCTATAACAGGCACTAAACCAAAGACGATATTTGCTAAAATATGAATAGCATATGGATATGGCAAGGGCGATGGATGTTGTTAGTTGTCGATGTTTCTCAATATTCTTGAAGGGTGTTGCTATGATGCGATTCACTCGGCTTTTGCAAGGTCTATATCCTTATTCGATTAGCTGGCTAGAAGATTTGTGGAGCAGTTTCGATTGAATGCAACTTGTCCAAAAGATGTAATGTCATTATCGAACCTTTTCCAAAATTATAAAAAATATCTCTGAAACACTTTTGAGTAAATTCAATATGGCTATGACTGAAGTAAGCAATGCTAAGGAGGACATTGTTTTGATGGCTTTGATTAGAGGAATACATCTAGATACCAATTCCGGTAAATGGTTGAAATTGAAACCCCCATCGATTATGAAAGAGTTTTAAAGAAAAGAAACTCAGTATTTGCGTTTGGAAGAGGCAAATATAACTACTGGAAAAATTGGTGGTAGACACTCGGTTGAGGCGGTTTAGAGTAACATGGCTGTGAAATATACCAACGAGAGTTCCAGGGATGTTGTTGTAAACATGGAAAATAAAAACAATAACTAGAAGAAGAACGACCAGCTCAATGGAGGTAGGAAGTTGAACTTTAAGAGGCACCTGAGGTTTTCGAAATATGAGGATTATATGCCGTTGAATAATACGGTTGAAAATATCTACCTTGCGATATAAGAACTGAACACTATAAGAAACTGGCTCTAAGGGAATCACCTAAAAGAGAGAAGAGGTTCGGGAAATACTGTTGTTTCCATCAAATGTATGGTCATAATACGAATGAGTGTAGGCATTTAAAAGACTTGATTGAAGATTTAATTCGGAAAAATAAACTCCAAAAATATGTGAAAGCCCCGCAAGATGGCGGGCAAGGAAGTGCTCAACCCCAGTTATAGTTTCTCAAACGTGGCCAAGCTAGCCCTAGTGATGAAGAGCATAGGCATCCTAGAAAAAGACTTATATCAACACAATAGTTAGTGATCCTCATCCAGCTTAGTAAAGATGGAATGAAATGGAAAGGCATGAGAATTCTTTAAAGCATGTTGTGTAGGAGAGTTGCTTTACCGTCGAAGATGGAGCTCCGACAAAGCAACTAAAGACTATAACGGATGACATCGTGTTTAGAAACCATGATGCGAATGGGGTCGAAGCGCCTATGCTTGATCCCATGGTAATAACAACCATGATTAGGCCAATAACTATGAATAAAGTTATTGTTGATTATGGAAACACTTTCAATATCTTGTTTAAACAAGCTTATGATCAGATGATGATGGATGGTTAAGACCCGAAGCCATGTAAATCCCGAATTCAGGGATTTACTGAAGAGGCTGTAAATCCTGTTGGGTGTATAGACTTATCAGTGGTTTTAGGTGAAGGTGACTGCAAGAGAGTGTGGGTTCTGACCTTTGTGATGATGGACATGTTTTATGCCTATAACGCCTTTTTGGGCCAATCGACCATCGCCGGCTTCCAAGTGGCCCTAGCCCTATGATGTCTAGCAATGAAATTCCCCATAGATAATGGGATAGAGGTTATTCAAGGTGACCAGAATATAGGGCGTGAATGCTATGTCATGGAGCTAAGAGAAGAAAAGTGATGTGAAAAAGGAAAAGATGTGGAAAAGACTTTTTGTGTCAAGTCGATTGATGCATAACAACCACCACCTAGGCCCTGGCTCGGTCGGCCTAGCAGATTCAAAAAAGCTATATATCTAAGAAAGGAGCCAAAAGATGTAAGGGCGGCCCTAGCTGGGCAGACGATTAATATCCCGGTCGATCAGGATGATCCTATTCAGGTCCTGAAGATCGTATCTTAACTTTGTGTAAAGATGAAGGAGTTGACAGGGTTTCTTTGAGAAAACCCGGATATTTTCCTGAATGCATTTTGACATGTATGGAATATCACCGGAGATAGTGTGTCATGCATTGAATGTCAGCCTTAGATGTCTTCCTATGAAGCAGAAACGACGTAGTCTAGGTCTGGAGCGGTCGGCTACACTGAAGGAAGAAGCGGTAAGCCAAAATCTAATGGCTTTATCAGTGATGCTTTATATCCAGAATGGGTCTCCAACTCGATGTTGGTCAAGAAGCCTAACAAAAAATGGTGGACATGCATCAACTATTTAGATTTGAATAAGGTATGCCCAAAAGATGGCTTCTAACCGCTAAAGATCGACCAGCTGGTGGATTTAATGGCTGACCATGAATTGCTATCGTTCATGGATGCTTATTTCGACGATAACCAGATTCCAATGCATGTCCTGGATCAAGAACATACCCACTTCATAATCGACCTGGGATTGTATTGTTACCTTATTATGTCGTTCGGTCTAAAGAATGCTGGAGCAACCTACCAGAGAATGTTAAATTCAATGTTCAGAAGCCAGATTAGGAGAACGATGGAGGTCTACGTAGACGATATGCTGGTAAAGTCATAGCGATCAATGAACCAATTAGAGGACCTATCAGAAATGTTTAGTGTACTCCGAAGATATGAGATGAAGTTCAACCCATAGAAATGCTCGTTCAGAGCCACGTTAGGAAAGTTCTTGGGTTTTATAGTAAACTCAAGGGGAATAGAGGCCAATCTAGAAAAGATTGAAACCTTAAGGAGCGTCAAAGCCCCAAAGACAATAAAAAAAGGTGTAGAGGTTGAATGGGAAGGTATCCATGTTGAATCAATTTATTTCGGAAGCTACATACAAATGTATATTGATCTTCTATGTCTGCAAGAAAGGAAATTTTTTTTACTTCGATGCAAGAGTGTAAGGATGCATTTTAGGATTTGGTTGATCATTTGCAATGACCACCCATCTAGTCAAAGTCTTTAGAAGGGAAAGATTTGTTTTATTATTTAGCGTTATATGTTCATACTTTCAGTGCTGCCCTTATACGCGAAGAGTCCAGAATTCAATGGCCAGCATACTATATCAGCAATTGATTTCGTAGGAGCAAAAAGAATATCCAAAGTTAGAAAAACCAGCCTATTATTTGTTAATCGCATCGAAGAAACTTTTTCTTTACTTCCAAACCATCCAATCAAAGTTCTGTCTAACTAAACTTTAAGGCAGATTCGACAATGACCCGAAACCTCAGGAAGGTTGTTGAAGTGGAACATTGAATTAAGTTAATATGATTTATCATATCATCCTACGAGATCAATCCAAGGAAAACCGCTGACAGATTTCATTGCTGAGTTCACCGCTTGGAATGAGGAGGAGGGTATATGGCGGAGTGCTCAATGGAGGTTATACATAGATGAGGCATCTGATGAACGTTACTCGAAGGCAGGAGTAGTTTTGGTAATCCCCGAACAATGATTGATCTACTACACCCTGAAACTTGAGTTCCCCGCAACAAATAATGAAGCGTTTATCGTAGGGCTTAAAATAGTGAAGGAATTGGGGATCAAAACCTTGCATGTATATCGAAACTCTCAATTAGTGGTCTGCATGTTGAGGAAAGAGTTTCAAGCTAAGGGAGCCAGGCTAGCCCCTTACTTGATAAAAGTTCTGGAAATACTCAATGATATTAAGTATTACATGATATCGCATATCCTTAGGGAAAAGAACACAAAAGCTAATTTGCTAGCTAGCTTTGGAGATGCACAGCCAATGGATTTATTTCTATTGAGTGTATTGTCGGCTCCAAGCATCGATCAAATGGATGTCGACTGGATCTTAGAGGCTGAAATTGAAAAGGAATCGTAGATGACTCAAATCAAGGAGTATTTGCTGAAAGGATCCCTTCTTGATGGAAGAAATAAACAGAGAAAACTCTTTCGCAAAGCTTCAAGACTTATTGTCCAGTAGGGAATATTATATAGGAGAGGGTTCTTAGCTCCCTTACTACGATGTGTCACCAATGAAGAAGATGAAAGGATCCTGGAAAATGTACATGAAGCAGCATGTGGCGATTATACCAGAGGACAAACATTGGCAAGTAAAATCCTTCGCTGTGGATATTTTTGGTCAACCATTAATCAAGATGTGACTGATTACATTAGGAGATGTGATAGTTGCCAAAGATCCATGTGGATTCCTAGAGCCCCACTGATAGAGATTGTCTAGATAGTCAGTCCTTGGCTATTTGCGATATGGAGGATTAACATTATCGGTGTGCTATCGATGTCAAAAGGCGGAGCAAAGTACACCATTGTTGCAGTTGACTATTTTACAAAATAGGCTGAAGCGGAACCGCTAGCCTTCCATGAGCACCATGAAGAAGGTGATCAATTTCATAGTTAGAAACATTATCCGTCGCTTTGGAATTCCGCAAACCATTATTTCCGATAACGAAACCCAATTTGACGCGCTAAGTTCAAGGATTTCTACGGCAAATATCGAATAAAGAAAATATTTTTAGTGGTAGCACACCTGCAGGAGAATGGACAGGTGGAAGCAATGAATAAAATCATCAAGTCCATCCTAAAAAAACAACTAACGAAGTCTAAGGGCAAGTTGGTTGATGAATTACCTCTAGCACTTTGAGCTTATCAAACAACCCACAAATCCGCAACTGGTCACACTCTATTTGGCTTTCGCCTATGGATCAGAAACCATGATTCTAGTTGAATTAGAGGTGCCTTCTCATCTAAAGATCCATTATGATCCTAAATCGAATGAGAAACTCTTACTTGAGTCCCTCGATATGGTGGATAAGAAGCGCGATGAAGCCGATTTGAGGAATGCTGCTTACCGGAAATGAGTGGCTTGACATTATAATACAAAAGTGAGGAAATTGACCTTCGAGATCGGTGATCTCATCCTTAAACGAATCTTCCTTGGTTCAGTGAATATGGGCCCGAGCTAGGAAGGTCTGTATGCTATTGAACATAAGCTTGGAGACGGAACATTAAAGCTAGCGACCGTTGAAAGAATTTCACTTCCAAGGGCATGGAATAGTGAACACTTACGACGCTATTTCTCTTAAATTTATCTTTGTATATACTTAGTTAAGTTTTAATGTAACAAGGCAGAATATGCCATTCTATTGAATATAAAATGAATTAGTTTTGGAGATTGATGAATTTGTGTTCTCATTAGCCTAACCATGCGCTGCGAATAACAGCACAATCGAATGATTTACATTTGCATAATCTAGGTATACAAGTGCCCAGAGATAGGTACCAATCGAATTTTTTGGTCCATAACAAGACCTAAGGAACATAACCATTCCAGGTATCTAGATATAGATGTCGATAACTCCTTCAACCCATGACTTGGGTGCCGAAGTACAAGCACATGGGGGTCAAATGAGACAGTTCACCCTACGTAGTATGCCCGAAGATAGGCAAGGCGTCAAACCATTGCCGAAAGACTGGCCAAACAAACGATCAATGCCTAGAGTTAGGCGAGATCAGATATAAACGTCATGAAATAGATGTTCAAACCACCACTCAAGGTGTATAATCTTTAACGATGCCCGAAGATGGGCAGGATCGAACATGGATGTCCAGAGATAGATATCCAAAATATCACTCCTCGATACCAAGATGTGATATAGAAATCCTACTTTATCATTGGTCAATCGACACTCAACTGGTGATAAGCTAGGAAGATTATTAATCCAGTTAAGGTTTAGAAAGAGGTCTTTCATTCCCATATGATTGTGATGGATGGTTAATGCACTACGATTTAAATGCATTGGCAGTTAACATAAAAGGCTGAGTAAAACAAAGTACATAAGAAAATAAATGCAAGTATGAAAAGAAACAACATTATCCTTTATTAACAAACTTTTTTGGCAAAAGCGGAGGCTGTATCTGCACAACATCGACCTAATACACAAAATCAAAGCTAAACGAAAATGACAGAAAGGCAAAAGAAACTGCAGCCAAATCTTCATCCTCCTTTTCTTATCCTTCCTCCCTTCTCTAGAAGAGTGTGGACTAGATTTTCTTAGTTTCCTTCTACTTGACCCCTTGCCTTTGCCCTTCTTTAGAAAGTAATTTTTTAGGTTGTTTTCCCAATCATACTCGCTCCACAAAGAAATTGGGAGCCTTACTTTGAATACCGCCAGAGATGGGGTAGAGGCGGGGACGATGGCTGGTATCATAGGTAATGAAAATGATAAAGGAGGAGGAATGTCATTTAACTTTTCCTTCCTAATGTCCTTGACCAACATGGCTTGTGATCGCTACACCTACAGCATCGATGGTTCTGACAAGTGTTTGATGATTCCAGTAATAACAATATCTTCATCTCCTTGAATCCCATGAAGATCGCCTACGGCCTCCTCATCCAAAGCATGGATCATTTTAGCATCGGGACCCCAAGCAGTACCCACTAGAGAGGCAAGAGTCGAAATAGGAGCAGACATGATGATTGATTTAGTCATTGTAGCTTCTAAGCCTAAAGATAAGCCTCCTTCAGGCAAAGGAACAACAACAGGTTGAACTGAAACTTGAAAAAAGAAAAAATAGAGATTATTGACGTCAACCGGCATCATATGAGCCATCACGAATATAGACAAATTTAATGATATACCTTTTAGAGATATGGACTTCGTGTGAGCTAGAGTACCGACAGAGCCTCCCTCTACAATAGGAAGTAAGAAGAGCAAATTCAGAAATGATTCAGTACCTGCTAATCTAGGATCTTTAGGGTTATAGGGGGCATCCAATGAGGATGCCAGAGTAGTTGAAATGTCAGAAGCTATCCCAACAATAGAAATAACAGCAGGACCGAGAAGGGAAGTAATCATCTTAGTAGCCGATGCCCTAATGTTAAGGGAGTGGTGGTATCTACTGTGGATCCTTAGGGGATAGTACTAGAACTCTTACCCAAATCCTTTAAACCAAGCTCAGATTGAGCCCGGTAGATGATTCAGGATATTGGAGGAGCTTGCCAATCTTGATTTCTTTTATGTTTTCTTCCTTGGGAAGGTCGAGCTTTAGCTCCTCCTCATCGTTCGAAGCCCCATCAAAGTGCTCTTGCTCTTGTTTCGAAATCTCCTCCCAGGCCATGGCCATAGCTTATGGATACCCTTTTATTACCATCTCAAATTTCAAAACTTGGTAACGTTGGCATAGAACTGACCAAAGAAGTGGCTCAATTTAGATTTAACTTGATCCTCCACCACCTTAACCCGCTCATTAACCATCTTTGCTCGGGTCTCAGCCTCATCTCTCATCCTATGAGTGTCTAATAACTCCTCGCAATAATCCTAGGCCCAAGCGAGTCATCATCTTTTTCTTTCTTTTCGGCCTCCAGCAACTATTTCAAACTTGTTATTTCTAAATCTTGCACCTCCATGGTTTCTGGAGTTTTTCGTTTTCCAACAAGAGGGTATGGCTCCTATTATGAGCGGCCTTAACTTGCCTCAGCATGTTTTGACGATCTTCCTCAAAATACTTTGTCTTTCCTCCAATTTCCTCTCAGCCTCAGTCAATGAGGCCATAAGCCCTTCGACTTCTTTATCAAGAGTTTCGATGATGCGTTTGTCGTCTTGTTGGATATGTTTTATCCCTTCGAGTTCTACCTTTCTCTTGTGAGATACTTCATAAAAAACCTCAACTATCTTCCTCCACTTGTGATATTGATCATACATGTCACTTACAAAGTTACAACATCAAAGCTACCTTTTAGAGGAATGTCCTTTACGTAAGGAATGAATACAACATTGATGAAGACCTTTGGAAAGGGAATCTTCATGGTAGCCAAATGAGGGTTTGAAACAGTTATGATTTCTATAGTAGTTAAGGGGCATGGAGCTACCTTTTCCCAGGCCCTCATTGGGGACTGTCAGGAGACACTAGCCCAGATGACTACTCAGATCATCATGGCATAGTGAAGACGTTATTAGTTGTGTTGTTGGAGGAACTAAAACTGGAGAAATCGGTACCTTAATAGAAAAAAATAGGATCGGATCTCATTGAAAACCTATCCATAGTGCATGGCAGAGATGAATGAGATCTACGTCAGGGAGATGAAATTATCTCAGATTCCCCATAATGCTCATCATGAGACCTATAGCCTTTGTCCCGTCTCTTGTAATCCTGCCTTTGGTGTGTACTCGAATCTGACTCATGGTATGACTCATGAGTGTGATTAGACAATCCAAGCTTCTTGTACTTACTTCCTTGACTCTTGAGAGTGTCATAAAAATGCTTGCGTTCCATGGAGTCTGAAAGTAAAACACATTTGGTTTAGCGCTAATAAGGTAAAAAAATGCACTACATATATTATAACAGTGTGGTGTCATGAAAGTGTTAATGTGTCCAAGTTCTCCCTATAGACAGTGGACTTGGAGTTTGCAAACAAGGGTTATTTCGCTTGCACCATTATTGGGCATATAAGTAGGCAGATGAATAGGACAGTCGTTATCATTGATACTAATGTTTCTAAGGCCAATAGAACTGAATTCATCTGGTATACTCCTAAAGGATCCATAAATGTACCCAGATGGAAGGATGGGGGTTTCTTCTATCACAAAAGCTAGAGGAAGCTATGTAGATTTTCGAGATGGAATAATCTTTATTTTAGGTCGTTGAGTTATAAGGGGCACATGAGTGTCATCACTCTCACAACTAGAGGACTAGCGGCCAAAATCAACATTCTCGTCGCCCTCTCCATCACTCTCTTTTCCCTCAATATGCTTATTTTTTTCTCCACTATCTCTAGCTTCTTGCCTCATTTTGAGATCGTCGGTAGGGTCCTATGCAGAGGACACCTCCCGACCTTCGTTTATATTGACTGTAGCCTCGGGCACAATTGTAGGGTTAACCTCCTCCTAAACCTGAACCTATATCATGAAACCCACACTATGGCCTTCCATTATAAGATTATAAGCATGCATGTTCTTATCGGCTAGATGGAATATCATATCTCTCTCTTCAAGCGGAACCTTTTGAAGAGCTGGATGGGTCTTGGCTAAGACTGCACTATTGGGTTTCTCGAATGATCTACAAATAGGAAAAAATGAATTTCATAATTAGTCCTATGCTGTTAGTGTTAGTAAGAGGAATGAGCTCAAGACTTACGTCCGGATAATCATTTTTATGCAAAATCCGGTGGACCACGCACAAAGAAGAACTCATCTTTAAAATAACTTAGTTTTTTCAAAAGCCTTAACACTTTCCGATAATCTATGGAAGGTTCCAAGAAAGTGACTGAAAGAGATTCCTTTTGGTGCTTGAAGCTTTGCAAATAACGAATTTCCTTAGCAGTAGGCACTCGGTTCAAATGTCGAACGAATATCATCTGCATACTGTTCAAGATAGCATAGCTATTTGGAAGTAATTTGGCTAGGGCAAGCTTCATGAACCGTTGAACTATACGAATAAAGTGATTAAAAGATGAAACATGGGTATCCATACACATACATAGATTACAGGACATATAACCCTTGGGCGGAAGGTGTGCCCATTGATAGTGTGTAGGAACCAACACATCTTAAAGGGAATCCTATGTCTCTCACGTATCCGTTTGAGAGATCCCTTATCTACTTTAGAAGCCGGAGGATCTTGGGGATCTATCAAAGTAATAATATTACCTATATCAATATCGAGAGAAACCCCTACGAAAGGTTCTTTGGCCAACATAAAAGGAACTATCACTAAAGGAAGCTCCGTCCGATGACTAATTGGCTGAGATTGAGAAGATGTAGAAGGGGACTTTGTCATAGGCACTGTCATCAAACTAGATTTAGTGTCATACTCTACATCTTTTGATGTTGATGGACCTGCTGCCATTGTAGAGAGATGAGAGGAGCGTCTACGATCCATAACTATAAAGAACTTCGCACATAAGAGATATTAGGCATGATAAAAACTTTAAGCTTCGTGCTGGAAAGAAAACCCCATATAGTCGATTTACAAGACCCAATGGATACCAACATGTGTTGGTTAATCGGATATCATACATCGACGGGGGGCAATAGTGTGTAGTTAAGACTATGCAATGCATGTGCTTGTTGTCCAAGGCATACAACTCATATCTTTATTTGCTGAAATACCCTATAAATTACATAGGATTGTAAAACAGTTCGCTTGAATACCAGAGTCCGTTCAACCTGATCGTTATCAGGGACTATCTCGATAAATTGCAAGTATCAACTACCGTTCGCCCAAGCTTGCCTTGAAAACCAATTTCCTTCACATTTGACTTATGAAATTTTTTATTTGAAAAATTTTAGAAATTCATTTTCAATTAAAAAATCGAGCAAACCTCGGGTTCTACTCGAAGCCAACCTAGGAAAATTTATGCAAAATAATACTCCAGTTAAAACTCGAGTCTTTCCTTGGAAATTCTTAAGCATGATTTGATTTTTCTTTAAGTTTGCTGAGCCCACCATGCTTTGCCAAAAATTTAGAAATATTTTCCTATATCCTAGATCATGGTCGATCCAAAGTGGGGAAAGATGAGGTTACAAGGCATAACCAAAGATGATCTATGGTCGTTCGCTGGCAATTTAAGTGAAATCATGTTGTCATCTACCTGTATCGATTCAAGAGGGATTGAATTTTAGGTTTGTATATTTACAAAGTTCAAGTCAACTACATGGTTCATTTCTTATTAGTAGGATCAAAAGGTGATGGGCTTGGTAGCCTTGACGGTAGAGTTAAGTGGCGGTGGTATTGTAAGGCGACGATTCGAAGTCAACAGCAAGGTTGAGGAAAGGTTCGGCAATGAAGGATCAATGTTCAGTTATCTCAGAACAGAAGATATGAAGACAAGTATAACAACCTGGTTTTCAGGGACAATTAATAATGATTGTTTAATTAAAAATGGGTTTTTGGAATTTAAAATTAATAATTTGAATTTATTTTAGAATATTGAAATTTTATGATAAGGTGATTAGTAATAGAATTAAATAGTTTTGTAAAAAAAATGAATAAATCAATTATTATGGAAATGATGATAATTCAAAATTTTGTAGAGTAAATTTTTATTTGATAAGGGTAATAAATTTATTAATATAGTCTAGAAATTAATTAGCAAAATGATTTAAATAAAATGATAATTGAATAAATAAAATCATATAAAATATTTTTGGTATGATAAGTAATATTGTAACTATTTTGAAAATGATTTTATGAAAGAATTAATTTTGTGTTGGGCTTGAATTAGAATCGTTGTACAAACCAAAGAAAAGATAGAAAATAAAATAAAATAAAATAAAACCAAGGCCCAATATCATAAGCCCGAGATCTAAATCTAAACCTCATGATAATTCTCATTTCCAAAGAATTCCTTGTCCAGATTCATCACCTTCAAAAATAAATATAACCTAAATGAAAACATATTTTTGTTTAGAAAATGTTTATCTTCCCCAAACTCTCTCTCTTCAAAATTTCAATATAAAATATAATAAATTGTTTTAAATTCCCTAATTGGGATTTATGTATATCGACACCAAAATACACTCGCGTATGAAAGGGAATTGGGTTTCGTCGATGCATTGGAAGATTGTGCGTGCGATCAGCAATGGGAAGAAGAAGGAAGAACGCGATGTACATGTGAGTGTCCCACTCACAAATTCTATGTCTACTTCTATAATTCAGTGTGTGTGTGTGTGTGTGCATGAATTGAATTGATATTTGGATGTATTATGTTGTGTGCTTTGAATTAGTAAAGACAATAATGACAAAAAGGATGAAATTAGGTTGATGGACGTTCGACCTATAGTGAAGTTGCCCCAGGCATAGTTGACCGGTGGACCGGTCGGGTGGTGAATGGCGCAACAGTAGTGTGTTGCATGTGCAGCCAAGAAGTGTGTGCATTAGCGCGTAAGGTCGTGTGTGCGTTCAAGGTCGTCAGTGCGCGCGCTCAATTATGTGCGTGCCTGAGCAATGGTGTGTGTATACCTTGTGTATATATGCAAGCATCACTATATGTTTAAATTATTATATATAGACCAATATAATTAGATATTAAATATATAATTGAAAATATAATTTAAATTTTGATAAAATTAATAAAGAGAATTTAATAGTATTATCTAAACGAGAAAAAAATATATGATACAGTCCGTAATTGATATTTTATAGTTTTCAAATTATGAAATTTTAGTATACAACTCAAGTTTTGTAGATGTAATTAATTTATTATATATATGCAATTGGTTTGAACGTTTTATAATTATTTATAAATAGTGTTTAGTTATAGAAATTTATGGAATCTTCTTAAGCGTGATATTTAGTTTTACAATCTATTTTAGGTTATCAAATGAAAGAAAAGGGATTTTCTAATGTTTTATGAATATTAAATTATTATTTAATTTTATACAAGTTTGAGAAATTAGTATTTATTGTATAGAATATATTAACGTTGAGTTTAGTTAATGATATAGATATTTCTAGAATACACACACACACACACATATATATGTATATGTATTATTCATCTCTAAGTATTTATTTTGTAATATAAGACTACTTTATGATTGATATATTATTTATATTGATTTGTTGTTATACACACACACACACACACACTCTTATTTGAATAACCTATTTTATATTACTTTTCTGTGCATTCTTTTTTTGTTTATTGAATTGGACTATATGAATGATTCACCATTGATGCTGTTTTGATTACTGATTTGATATGATACGGTGATGAAATCCTTCTATATGGATTTGTGACATTTTTATATTGATTTTGTTATTTAATTCTATATGACGAGGAATCTAA
This sequence comes from Allium fistulosum, assembly GCA_030737815.1. Lineage (NCBI taxonomy): Eukaryota > Viridiplantae > Streptophyta > Magnoliopsida > Asparagales > Amaryllidaceae > Allium > Allium fistulosum. The sequence goes on from CM060902.1 coordinate 156,413,034, forward strand.
ATAAATGGAGTTACAATACCGTTTGCGATAGGGCATCTGTTAATATTTATCTGGTTATTCTTTGGACTCATTATATAGAATATTGAAGGAGCAAGTATTATATGTGAGCACTGAATAAACAAAGTAGTGACACATAGTGGTATGGGATGCCGTTGTGATATTTATTATATTATTCTTTTGCTTATGAATGACACTCATATAGGGGTATGTTGTGTGTGATACTAGCTGCGTTGAGTGTACTTAGAGCCATGTGTTGGTCTATACGTGGAGCTATGTATCGGCCATTATGTATATATAGGAGTTATTTTTTCCAATTCAAGATATTTGATCTAAAACACTCGACTATAAACAAGTTACAGTGAATGAAATAAATTTCGCATAGTAAATGGTTGAATGGAGCTCTGTATTTCATATGCCATTATATTAATGACAGAAATAGCGGGAGTATTCCGTACAACATTTATTAATGTATGCATCAAGATACGAAAAATTATTTTAGCGGATGTTCTAAAGATAATTTATGAAATAATAAATGTTTTTTTAGCATTGGCTGGAAATAGACATAGTTTTATTTTATATGAATATTATGAATACACATTGTAAGGTAAAACTATAATAATGCTATTTTGTTGTAGTAATAAAAGCGATGCATTCAATATAGGAAACATAAAAGTATCTAAATTTTTTACAATTATTTGGGAATTTATAGACTAAGCCAAATCTTTGAGAAATAATTCTTTAATCATATGATTATGAATAATATGATACTGGTGAATAATATCTCAACCGATTAACGAAAAAGCACCCATTCATTGAGAATGATAAAAGGGTTGGTGAACTATTTAGATCAATACATGTAAATATATGAAGTTAAAGGTATAATGATACTAAACCATCCACTTACTTCATTAAAATTCACCGATGAATTATAAAATAATTGAACATGTGTATTTGATACACAAATTGTGTATTTGTGATAAGTTCATAGAATAGAAAACGGAAATAAGAACATCACATGTAAAGGAAATAGAAAATTTTGATTTAATCGAATATGCGATTGAATTGGAAAAGAGTTCCAAATGTACCTAAAAATGAATAAGATTCAATCTCAAAAACCACTCTCCTATGATACGTATTGTTGTATCGATATGGAGTAACGAAACTTTGTTGGACAATGCAGGATTGTGAAGCTGAGTTAACTTCTTTCTGCAAGGATGAGTACTTAAGAGTAAGTACATAGATTAAATTTAAATTCATCTGAAGCACAGTTTAAAAGATCATACACATATAAGACATGAGTTGATAAGAAACCTCGATTTTAAATAGTATAAGACGTGTGGTTGTCTAATTTATGCTATGAACAAAGTTTTGTAAACTTAATATTAAACCAGTTTTACATACATATAAAAGGTAGTTCATAAAATATTTTTGAATGCCTATTCCATCATATTAATAAATAATTGTTGTTTCAGGAAACACCACCTTCGCGATGAAAGAAATTTAATTTAGAAATTAGTGGTAGTACAATGGACATAACTATTATCAAGAGACTCGAACATAGAAACTGATTACATAAGATAAAACAAAATCAACCAAGCCTAAAATAGACACATAACACATTAGAACATCTAAATTCTTGTATGTTAAAGAGAAACTATGAGTTTCTTAACAATACGAAGAAAAAGAATCATTAGTAGCAACAATTTCCTCATTGTTAATATGCCATAAAGAGTATAGACTCTACCATATGGCACGATGCTTTAAATCTGAAATGGATTCGAAGTACATTGTCGAAATACAATTTTGATAGTTGTGCTCGAAGGGATATAATCCATCGGTTGCAATTGTATCTTCAAGAAGATCAATGTAGTTAAAATAAAAAAAAGTGATGTTAATAGGAAATCACTTCATAAATTTCAACTGTTCAAATTAGTGATGTAATTTTGCTAGTCAACATGCCCAAAACCATTTGGATTCTACATGCGATTGTCAAACAAATTTGATTTTGAGTTTTGACATTTTGATGTTGAAATAGAACCTTTAAAAATGATTTAAAAGATACTGTTTGCCATAACAACGAAAATGTCACGAAGTCAATGGAAGCGATAACATGATTTGTATGTTTTGGATACGACCCAAAAGCAGAAAAATGATGGCATGTGAAAAGCATCAGAGTTGAACAAATATTTTAACAAGGAGATCAAATGGTTTGGTTTTCAGTCAAAATGCAGAGGAAGTGTATGTCTATAAGAAAGAACACTAAAGGTACTAAAATATTTATTAAACTATGGGTAAACAAGAAACTTATGATTATTAACGATGTACCTATTTTAAAATCATTTTAGTTTGGTTGTTTAATCCTCGATATTGGATTTGAAAATGACATCTTTTATGGTTAATATAAAATCATCATAGGACGATCCTACATGATATACATAGGCACCAAATCAAAATGTTTAATGTAGAACACATAAGATGGATTCATCATGCATCAATAGAAGGAATTATTACATATGTTATGTAGTCTACTTTACCACCTTTCACTTATTTACCTAGTACACTGAGCGAATATCAAATTCGAATTAAGATCACTAAACGATAGTTAAGAGTATTCTCAAGTATTTATGAAATAATAGAGAAATGTTTGTAGAGATAAGGAACTCCTTATGAAGTTGTATTCGGACTCGAACTCCATAAGTGATATCGAGTATGATATTTCAATCCTAAATTCATGTTCAATCTTAGTTAAGGAGAATTAAGTCGGACTTTTCCCAAATGAAAGGTTATGGTTGATTCAACTAAAAGACTAAGTACATCGCCATGAATAATACCATAGTAAAAGTTGTATGTATATACAATACATAAATTTATAACTGAGCTAGGAGTGATTCTAAATGTTGAGAATCCCATGTCTTTGTTTTGTGAAACAATGTTGTGATAAGGATCGTGAAAGAACCCATAGCTCGCTTGAAGTTGAAACATACTCTTAAAAGGTCCGCATAATAAAGGTGGTTTATTAACGTCGGAGAGAGTTGATTGGCATAGTTGATATTTACGACAATATAGCATATTCACAAAGGGACTAGCCGGATCATTTTGAGAAAACTGACAAAAGGGACGAATTGAGTTTCCATAATTGACCCTAGGTGAGAGATTGAGAGAGTTAGGGGTATGCGTTATGGCCACTTATGTAATTTGTTGCATTAATTTAATTCCATAACCAATCTTGTTCATAATTAAGGTGTTTAATTTCTATTATATACTTTGTTATATAATTGTATAATTAATTAAGTAATTAATTTAAAGTATATAAATAAAAAATCCTTAAATAATATGTTGTGTGATAATATTTACTATAATACCCTGGAAAATTGGTAAATATTTTAACTAAATATTAAAAAATGATGATGCAAAACTAATTGAATTTAATGTGTTAATAAAATAAATATTAAATAAGGAGGGGGAAATGATCATTTTTTTTATTTTGGAATTTGACGACAAAACTAGCGCCATTGCAACCGTCTCGTTTTTCTGATTTTGGGATATTTTGGTTTGCCTCGTTTTGGGTCCGTACGGAGGAATTATGATCAACACGTTATCTGGTTGATTGGGCGCCAAGACTTAGAGTTTAAAATTTGAATTTTTGAACCAATGGTTGTTTCCTTCCTTCCACTAAAACAAGCTCACGTATCTTTTCAGTTTCAAAAATTGACGCACTCTTTCTTCTTCCTCTCTTTCCATCTTACAAACAAACTTTGATAACTCACTCAAATTTTATCGAAATTTCATGAAATCAAATGCATTGCGAAGCTATTGGAGAGAACTACGCACCCTTAGCAATTTGGAGTAGATAAACCCTTATATATATATTTGATTGGGTTTTAAGAGGGAATTTGTCATAAACAATAAATTAGAATTTTGTTTTTATATAAATACAACAATTTAATGAATACACACTCAAATTAATGAAATAAAGTGATAAAACGGATATAAAAACGTGGGCTAGGTACTAGGGATGTTCTTAAGTGATAAGAGATGGAATAGATACAACCGGAGGCAAAACGATGAGGTTGAGAAGCTAAATCCACAACCTGATAATTTCTAGAAATTCATGAAAATCGCGTAGACCGGGTCGTTGGTTGTTTTGACCAAGGCACCGGTAGCCTAATTTCGAGCTAGCTCAAATCTGGACCCATAAGGGCATATATAAAATAATAACTACTGATTCAAGTCTTGTTTCTCTTGTTTTATGAACGTGTTTTGAGGCTATTGATAAGGCAAACGATGACGTTACGAATTGAGTGAATGTGTATAATGATTGGTTGTTATCCAAAAATTTGTATGTATGTTGTTATATAGAATATGATAAGACTATGGACATGAACATAAACAGAGCTACGGTGCAAGTAGGAAGCACAGGGTAAGGATATGGATACAGATATAGACCTGTGGCACAAGTAGGTAATCCAGGTATTGTGTTACTCCCCTGTAGTGCTTCGGTACACTAGTATGGAGGTAGATGGTAAGCAACCCTATAGGCTACAGGCGGTCTAGGACATGAGTCTGGTTAGTACAACGACAACAGGTGACCCTATAGGCTTTGGGCGGTCTAGGGAAGTGAATCCTATATGGGATTTATGTGACAATGGACAAAGGGCGACCTATAGGGCATGAGGCCGGTCCAGGGAAGTGAGTCCACACAGAGATAATAAGATATGATTAGTTATATATGATGCTTAGGTGTGATGTGATAGCAAGAAGTGAGGTAGCCAAGCGTTAGACTCATATGATGTTATAGTATGTAGAGTAAAGTATGGATCACACATCAGACTTATGCCTGACCCACTCCTATTTTTCCCTTATATATATCCAAGTTGATGAAGTTTGGAGATGGGATGGTATCATAGGTAGAGACTCATTTATATATATTGTATATGATGTAAATTGGTGTTGTGACCTGGATTTGACTATGTGTATGGATTAGGTTATATTTGTATTATTCATATATATGTATTTCACATTGTAGACATGTCACAGTGATGTGGCATTATTATTATGGTTATTGCATGTATTTTATTTCCTTCTACTGCAATACTATGAAAGTTGTTAGTTTATACTGTGCCTGTTATATATATTTTATCTTACCCCAACAACTCATCCTTTCGGTTTTACGGTTGTTGACATCGTTTAGGGTGTTAGACCTAGGGGTCGAAAAGGCGGGTTGTTACAATTGGTATCAGAGCATAGTTAATAAACTAGGATAGGAACTAGAAACATATTGAGAGAGCATATTTATATTTTTTATTATATATATATATATATATATATAGGAATTAAGTACATAAGCACACACCATTTACTGTTCCAGTTTTGTTTACCATCTATTGGGGAGTTGCTAATGAATCACATTTTTATAGATAACTGAAATGAGTAATTCAGTCAAAATTGGAACCAAGACCAACATATCCAATGCAGGTGGGGAAGAAACTAGGGCAGGGACTAGAAAGCATGTAGATATACTAGATTTTCTTGGAGTTAATATTCCATTATGGTTTAGGCATTATATACAGGCGATGAGCCAAGCTAGTGCCAATCCCATTGAATCCATAGCCACCACTACCAACCAAGGCATGAATCCAGCCCCAACACCACCAGCTATTGACTTTTCTAAGATGTGTAAAGATTTCTCCAGTCTTGGAGGGAAGCCTTTCGTTGGGACAGAATCATACTCGATGACTCTTTAATGGCTTAATAATTATGAGAAGATTTTCAACCTGTTGGGGGTTGATGATGCTACTAAGAGACAATTAGCTGCTTGCCATTTACAAGGTGAGGAAGCATGTTGGTAGGAGTTGGTGACAGTTGAAGTAGACAAGAATACTACTATTTGGAGGATGTTCATGACAAGGTTCAAGACGAAGTTCCTTTATGGTGGTAAGAGAGATCTGTTATGGGAGAAGTTTATTCATCTAAAGTAGGAAGAGATGACAGTTGGGGAGTATGTAAGTCGTTTCAATGAGTTATTCAGATTTTGATTTGAGTTAGTAAATACCCAGGAGAAGAAGGCGCTGAAATTTGCAAAGGGTTTAAAATTCATCTCTAAGAGAGCTTGCATTGAATCAAATACCATATGGAGCTACTTTTGAGAGATTGGTGGAGGAAGCACTATTGAGTTCTTTAAATGTAACTTTGGTTAAGGATCAATTAAGGAAGTAGAGGGCAAATAGTGGGGTAAATAAGGAGGGTAAGGCAAAAGGCAAGTGGTTACTAGTCAGAGATGTTAGATAGTGGGACACATGACCAAGAACTGTAGGATGAGTCTTTCGAAGGGTAGGTGTTATAACTGCAACCAAGTGGGATATATATCAAGTGCATTAGTCGATAATTTATCCCTTAAACCCGACATCATGCATGAGTCTATCTCGAGGTATAATCCTATCGGGGGATCAATCCATTTGTCGATGTTACGTCGTAACTTAAAGTTGGTTGTCCATAGTATGGAATTCCCCTATGACGCATATGTACTAAACTTGTCAGGGTATGGGTTGATTTTGGAAATGGATTGGATGTCTTGCCATGGGGTAGTGTTGGATTTTGACAAGAGGATGGTTTGATTGAGGAAGGGTGAAGGACTTGATTTGATTTTGTGTTGTAAGCCCATTATTTCTATAATGGAGATGTATTTATGTTCACTCAACCTATCACAAGATGTGTTATTGTATATACCCATAGTGAAGAATTATCCATATGTATTTAAAGAAGTTTCCGGTCTCCTTTCTCGAAGAGAAATCGAACTTCATACCGATCTCGAGAAAGACGCAAGGCCGATAGTGATGCCTCTTAAGTATATGGCTCCGAAGGAAACACGAGAGTTGGATAAGAAAGTTTTGGAATTATTGCAAAAAGGCTTTATTTGGAGGAGTATCTCAAAATAAGGAGCACTTTCATTTTGCTACTAAGGAAAATGTTTCTCGAAGGAAAAACCGCTATCCATCGCCTCACATCAGCAGCCTCTTTAGTCAATTAGTCGGGAGGAAGATTTTCTCACAGCTTGATTTAGTAATTGGGTTTCATCGGTTGAGGGTGGCTAAAGATAGTGTCCAAAAGATTGCTTTTCGCTAACCATGGAATGTTTCAATAGTTGGTCATGCCATTTGGGTTGACAGATGCTCTAGCTTATTTTGTGGATTGATGAGTAGGGTATTCCAAGAGCATTTGAATAGGTTTGTTGTGGTATTCATGGATGATATTCTTATTTATTACAGAAGTAAATAGGAGCATGAGATTCATTTGAGAGAAGTGATGGAGGTCTTGAGGAGAAACCGATTGAAAGCTAAGTTCTCTAAATGTCACTTCTAGAGAAAGGAAGTTCGTTCATTGGACATGTATTATTAGTAGATGGACTAGCAGCAGACCCAAGGAAATAAGATGTGGTAAGGGATTGGAAGGCACTAAAGAATGCTTTAGAGTTCTGTAACTTTCTTGGTTCGGATGGATTTTATCATAAGTTTATTAAGGATTTTGCGAAGATATCGGCACCTCAGACTCATTTAACTAAGAAGAATCTAATTTATACTTGGAGCCCGCAAAGTAAAGTGGTGGTTGTTCGATTGAATGAGGTATCAATGAGTGCTCCAGTTTTAGTAATTCCTAATGGTACCATACCTTTCACCATGTGCACTGATACATGCGGTGCTGGTCTTAGTATTATTCTTGAGCAAGAAGGGAAAGTAGTGGCGTATGCAAGTCGATAGTTGAAGAATCATGAGAGGAATTATATGATGCATGTAACACACCACTATATACCCGTATTACCAAAGAGCATTATTAGGCAATATTGTCCGATAATACGGAGAATGAGGTGGTATTGGGCTGTTATACATGAATATTCTGTTGGGCTAACACTGATATGTATTCAAAATCATATATCACTAATCTATACATACTCGGTAATAGCACAAAGCAATAAACACATGCGTTTCCGGGATAGAACAATACAAAAATTATAATAAATAACAGAGAACATAGAGTCATTAACGCAACGATATCATATAGTAGAAATATATGTATATAATCATGTAAGATACAAAACGAATCAAATTCTCACTATCTCATAAATACAAGGTATGCCCAGTATACCACACAATGTTATACGTATATGAAATACAAAATACTTAATGGTATACAATGGTACTCTATCCTCCATCTATGCCCAACATCCATAAACTAGTCATCTTGTCCTTGAACCTAAAATGTCACAGACTGACCTGAATATTATATAAATAACATATGGTTCGGACTATGCCTAAAATGTAGGTGTCAACATACATAACTAATAGCATGGTATAACAATGATATCATAAAAATAGCATAAGGATCTAAACATAGCAACATTTCACAAAACCATGCATAAGTATCATCACCCTAGTAAAAAATCGCATCAAACTACATATCGTGTGTATAACGTCCAATGGGTGAAACATCCATACATCTAACTATCATCAAGTATAAGAACCATCAACAACATATGACATGTTTTCAGCAATGCCCAAAATTATCTCTTTGATAATCATAAAGTAGACATAACCGGCTCCGTCATACTCAACATATATGATAAGGCATAAACAAACATCCAGACCAAACATACATCAAATACAAATAATGCATACCCTCAATAACCAAGGTCATCTATTAGATTACTATATAAAAAATAAGTACAGGGTGTTTGATGTGATTTTTTGTTTGATGATAACAAACATATATCAATTTATATATGTGTTTGCAGATTGTACTATACACATATAGGAATAAATATTCATATTGAATAATAATACTATTGCACAGAATTTATATAATTCAATCAATATTTTTTATTCAACATAATATTTTATTTCAACACTTTTACAGTACAAAGTTTTCAGCTCTCTCTATATACATACACCGGTTTCATACATTTCACATTCACATTTTTTTCTCACTACAACACTCAACACTTAGTTTTTCACTCTGTCTGCACATCTGCATCTATCTGCATTGTCCAGCTCCAGTTCTTGTCCTATCTTCTGTGTACCTGTATAATTAGCAGCTAGAGCAGTAATCAGAAAATAAACAAATTTGAATTTGCAAGAATATAAATTTTTTTTTATTGGTGCCTCAGATATATGGGTTATTGTCATCATTTTGTGTAATATCTGTGCATATCAGTATTCTTATCAGGGATAGGTAATCATGAGTGGCTGCAATACACACATGTACATTTATACACGTGTGCACTGCCTCGCCAACTCGTGTGCACAAAAGCAAAGGCAAATACAACATGAATGAACACTGCAACAATGCATCACTGATACACTATGTCACAAGATCACAAATCCAAACCAAATACACCAGTCTCGACCAGTTCAACTTGACTACAAGGAGATGTACAAACCAGAAGTACAAAGTGTCGACCAAGCTAAATCAACAAACAACTCAGAGGCCAGAGGGATCAATATGGCAACAAGGAAAATGTACATGAATGTATGTACACTATGTCAACATAACAACAATACAGCAATGAACTCGACCAGACACACTTGACAATGAAACCAAACTGCCCAGGCTCAAAGATAAATGTATGTATGCACATATATGAAGACTGCACTGACAAGTGCACAAGTTCAAAACAACTTCAACCACAAAACCAGACATGGAGGCAAAGCTCAAACCAAACAGTCGAGCGAGACCAGAATCAAGTTACAGATATGTACAAGTGAAGCAACTCTACCACAACCAAATCACAAGACAAGTACACAAAGACTCGAATGAACAAGGTCTGGACACACATATGAATACAAACCAAATGCAAATGCAGACTCGAGTATACAATAGAGACTACAAGTTCAAGTCCAGTTCCAACAAAGATATGGCGACACAGCAACAAAGACTATGGCACCGACATATGAACAACTACAACAGGACAGGGAAGTAATAACAGCAAACCAAATGCCATCAAGATAAATACAATGTAGCATACAAGTAATACAAATCTGTCAAGTAGACAGAGAACCTTGAAACAGTCACATATATACATACATGAATGTATATATATATATATATGAAGTATCAAGAGCCAAAGCCACAGTGGAATGCTCAAGGCAAAAGCAAGTATCAAACAATGCAGAAACTACTCCAGACGAAGAGGTACAAGATGATAGCACATATATACATCAGGCTTTTAAATCTCCCCGAGATGGCCGAGATGAAAAATCCGAGATATCAGCCAAAATCCGAGATTTGGCAGCCTATTTAGTTATAAGTGTTTTAAATATCGCCCGAGATAGCCGAGATATTTTCCCGAGATATTGGCCAAAATCCGAGATTTAAAACACTGATATACATACATAAATTCATATATACATGCAAGCAATCAAGTACAGCAGCCTCGAGAAGGAACAAGTATAATCAAGTCAAACCCGAAGTCAAGTCTCAAAGCAAATGCAAAATTAAAGTCAATTCGAGCAGATCAATATCAAAGCAAATGGCCGAAGTCAATCAAAAATATCAAGTGCCAATGTCAAGATAGAAAGCCACATGTACATAGACAGGAGCATATACATGGAAAGATTTGTTTTCGGCAAAAGAAACAAATCAGAAGACTTGGTCAAGAAATCAAATATGGCAAACAAATCTTGGCAATGAATATATATGGAAAATATTTTTCCATATTTGATTAAAGATTTCGAATACATATATGGACAAAATTCCAAATATCCTGCTATAGAAACGAAAACAAATTCCAGAACGAAATCAACAATTCAAATCTCAAAATTGTGGAAATATCCAAAGCCGTGGGTACTAAGCAAAAAATTCGAATCATATATACCCAAAAATATCGCAACTAAATTAGGGAAATATTCAACGACGTGGAGGCCAAGCAAATCAAACGAAAATCAAGAACTTCGTATCCTATATAAATTCCAATCATCATCGGCAATAAAATTATCGAGTTCAAGTATTCAATCCAGAGAACAAAAGGCATAAATTACATACCGAAGTCAAGAGTCGAACTCGATCAACAATTGAGGCAGCCGTGAGCTAAGCAGAGATCGTCGATTGACGAAGCAAGGGACACTAAACCATCATCCAATCGAGAAATCGAAGTCGACAGCCCCAATTTCACAAACCCTAATTTTGTTCAAATAGGAACGAACGAAAGAAGGAACCAGAGCCGACATTGATAAAAGAAGATAACAGGGGCGTATTTTTATGTCTTAAGTGATAATACTTTGGGGGTTGGGTTGTTTTGTTTAAGGGTAGAAATTTACTTAAGTCTTTTATTTATTTCTGCTCTTGCTTTTTATTTTTATTTTCTGTACTTTTCGAATCAAATCTGGGTAAATCACCACCTAGGATTTAGGTTGTGTCAGATTGTCTAGTTAGGATTAGGCGGTAGCAGGGTTTGCGAGTTTGCAAAACTCTATAGGCGGTAGCAGGGTTTGCGAGTCTGTTAGAGTGTTTGTAAGCGGGAGACTGTTTAATTCTAATAGAAATCTAGGAATGCAGCAGTAGGCAGGGGTTGCCGAAGCTGGGTAAATTTTGTGTGTGATTTACTTTTCAGCATATTTACTTCTCTGCGGTTTGTTTTTGTGTTTAATTCGAGAAAATTTGCTATAACCCTATTCACCCCCCTCTAGGGTTAATCTAGATCCTACAAGTGGTATTAGAGCCCGGTATTTTTCTTTAACTCTAGAGTCATGAATCCACCAAATAATGCTTTTTCTGAGGGGCAATCTATTGCTAGGCCACCCATGTTTAATGGGAATGATCATGCTTATTGGAAAGTTAGGATGGGTATTTATCTTAGTTCTGTTGATTATGATGTTTGGGACATTATTGAAACTGGCTATAAATCTCCCACTATAACTGTTGGTGATACTAAGATTCCTAAACCTAAGGATAGGTGGGACGCTAACGATAAGAAATTAAAAACTACAAATGCTAAAGCCATGAATGCTTTGATCTGTGCTCTTGATAAAAATGAATTTAATAGAAATTCTCATTGTAAAACTGCGCAGGAAATTTGGCATACCTTGGAGGTGACACATGAAGGAACTTCTCAAGTCAAGGAGTCTCGTCTAGCCCTATTCAGCAATGAATACAAGAACTTTGTGATGGACAAAGGCGAGAGCATAAAGGACATGTTTGGACGCTTTTCAACTTTGGTGTACAATGCTAGAGCGCTTGGGAAGGTATTCACTGAGGTAGAGCTTGTGAGGAAGGTGCTACGAGTCTTACCGATGAGCTTTGAGGCAAAAGTCACGGCAATACAAGAATCGAAAGATCTGAGTAAACTAAGCATGGAGGAGTTGATCGGCAACTTGATGACATATGAGCTTGAGCTAAAAACAAAGGAGGACCGCAAAAACTCCGAATCAAAGAAGAAGACGATTGCCTTAAAGAGCAAAGAAGAGAGCGATGAAGAAGAAGAAGATCCAATTGAAGAGCTTGCAATGGCTATCAATAATCTTAGAAAATGGTCAAGATTCGGGCCACGCAAGAAGAAAACAAGTGGTAATAGGTCAAAAGATTCTGACAATTCCAATAATGAATTGACTTGTTATAACTGCAAGAAGCCTGGCCACTTCAAACAAAAATGCCCACTTCTCAAAAACAACAAAGGAAAGAAAAAGAAGAAGAAGGCCTTTGCAGCAACTTGGGATGATGAAGAAGGAGAGGAAGTTTCGAATAATAGCTCAGAGGAGGATAATTTGTGTCTTATGGCAAAATCAGATTCAGAAGCAAGCTCAGAGGAATCTTGTGAGGTAAGTGACTATTCTTATAAAGAACTTGTTTTGATGTGTTGTGATTTTGCTAAAATAATTGATACTCTTGAATCTAAAATTGAAAAACTGAAATCTGATAGGAGAGAACTTGTCCATGAAAATTCTAGGTTAGAAACTAAACTTGAAAATATTCAAAACCTAAACTGTAAAAAATGTAAAATTTTAGATTCAGAATTATCTAAACTTAAGAATAGCTTTGAGAATCTTGAAAAAGAAAACTTGAGTCTTAAGGAAACCATTGACACTAGGAAAAAGGATTTTATAAATAGATGCACCTCACTTGTGACTGAAAACACAACACTAAAAACCAAAGTCCAAAATCTTGAGAAAACTCTGAATAACTTTTCAAGAGGAGAAAAATCATTCAACATGTTATTGGGAAATCAACTTTTTGCTAACAACAGAAAAGGACTAGGCTTTGGGAAAACACAAGTTGATGATAATGCAAAAGGAGTGTCTTTGCTAGACGTGGAATAATTGGACATCGTGCTGAAAATTATAGTCATAGGAACAAGAACACAAAATTTATACAAGTTTGGGTTCCTAAGAATTCTACAAACAAATTTCATGTCTATTGGAACAAGTATGAAAGGACAAAACAAGTTTGGGTTCCAAAGGGATTGTTTATTCACAATGCTTCAGTCACTAATATCGTTGGACCTAAGAGTTTCTCTAGGTCATCTTCCTCTCTCTCTCTCTATGTAGGTTTGTTGGCGGGCTAAGGAGCAACAAGAATGGTTTCTAAATTCAGGTTGTTCTAGACATATGACAGGTGACAGATCGAAGTTCCTTAGCCTAGAGAATTTTAAAGGTGGAAATGTGATCATGGGAGACAATAGCAAGTGTAAGATTATTAGTAAAGGTGAAGTAGGTAACGGTACTTTTTCCTTGACTAATGTTTTATACGTCGATAATTTGCATCACAATCTCATTTCTATTAGCCAACTATGTGACAAAGGTATGAATGTGTTTTTTGATAGTGATACTTGCAAAATCATTGATAAATCTTCTAATAACATTGTTTACACGATTTCTTTTGATAATCTAAATCTTTCTAGATGTTTGGTAGCCACTGACGAAGAGGCATCCTTATGGCATAGGAGACTTGGATATGCTAGCATGGGCCTCTTGGAAATGTAATTAGAAACAAAGCTAGGTTGGTCGCAAAAGAATATAACCAAATAGAAGGCATAGATTTTGATGAAACATTTGCTCCAGTTGCTAGGTTAGAAGCCATTAGGATTTTGCTAAGTTTTGCATGTTATAAGGGTTTCAAACTTAAACAAATGAATGTAAAAAGTGCCTTTCTAAATGGTGATTTGAAAGAAGAAGTTTTTGTTGAACAACCACCCGGTTTTGAAAATCATGATTTTCCAAATCATGTGTATAAACTAGAAAAAGCATTATATGGTCTTAAGTAAGCTCCTAGAGCTTGGTATGACTGCCTTTGTACATATCTTTTGGAAAATGGCTTTAAAAAGGGGAGTCCTGACACGACACTGTTTCTATTACATAAAGGAAGTGATTTTTTGATTGTTCAGATTTATGTGGATGATATCATTTATGGTGCTACTAATGAACTCTTGTGCGAGAAATTTGAACAAGTCATGCAGGCTAAATTCGAGATGAGCTTGGTTGGAGAATTGAAATATTTTCTTGGATTTCAAATCAAGCAAAGCAGTGATGGTATTTTCATTTCACAATCCAAGTATGTGTTGGAACTGTTGAAGAAATTTGGAGTTGAGAACTCCAAACCATTGAGAACTCCTATGAGCCCATCAACAAAGTTGGACAAAGACGAGAAAGGAGTTGCTGTTGATCAGAAGAAATATCGAGGGATAATTGGTTCACTTCTCTATCTTACTGCTTCTAGACCTGATATTATGGTTTCTGTGTGTTTGTGTGCACGTTTTCAATCTAATCCTAAAGAATCTCATTTGAAAGCCACTAAACGAATTTTGAGATATCTTTCACACACACACAAATTTGGACTATGGTACCCTTCTTGTGAAAATTTTGATTTAGTTGGTTATTCTGATGCTGATTATGCTGGTTCATTGGTTGACAGGAAAAGCACTAGTGGGACATGTTTCATGCTAGGACATTCATTAGTTTCATGGTCGAGTCGAAAACAAAATTGTGTTGCATTATCCACCACTGAAGCAGAATATATTGCTTTAGGAAGTTGTTGTGCTCAAATTTTATGGATGATACAAACTCTTTCTGATTTTGGCTTAGTTTATAAACAAGTTCCATTAAAATGTGATAGTAAAAGTGCAATAGACTTGTCAAATAATCCTGTTCATCATTCACGCACAAAACACATTGATGTGAGACACCACTTTCTTAGAGATTACATTGCTAAGGAAGACATTTGCATTGAACATATTTCAACTGAGATTCAACTTGCTGATATTTTCACAAAACCCCTCCCCGAAGACAGATTTTCCAGATTACGTTTGGATTTGGGGATTATAGAAATTGACTAATCATTTTCCATTTTTTGGTTGAAATATTCTTGGATATTTATTTTCTACTTCAATTTCTAGGATTCAAACAAGTTTTGGATATTATTCAAAGATTGATTCGAATATGGTATTCAGTAGTGGAAATATGTTTTGTTTTATTTCTTTTCAAAATTAAAAAAATATATTTCATAATATAATTAACTTGGGAACATATTCCACGATCATTTCTATCGCTACCATCTTTCTATCATTCATAATGGTTTTGTAAAATGAGAAGAGTGATTTCTTTTAAAACTTAAAAAAAATCTCATGCATCCATTCTCATTTAAAAGTCCTTATGGTTATGCATGGATGGAGCATGTGAGTGAATTATTTTTATCATTATTCCATTCTCATTTAAAAGTCCTTATGGTTATGCATGGATGGAGTATGATAGCTAAGTATTTTTCTGGTCTCACTTAAAAGTCCGGATGCTTAGACTAATAAGTAACTGCTAATCCCATTTAAAAGTCCTTATGGTTATGCGTGGTTAGTAAGTGCTTATTTTTGTGCTTAAATGTCAAATTATTTTTAAAATTTCTCTCTTCTCATTATATAAAAACCGAATCATCAATCCATTCTCTACAATGTGGAACTTGTTAACTCGTTATGATATATTATGATTTTTCTTTGTTTTGCATTTGTTTTTACTTTAAAAAAAAAATTCTTGTTCCACTACTGTTCCATTAGTGTTGTCAGTCTTTTGATGATAACAAAAGGGGGAGAAGAACAAGATTTTGATAAGAAAGTAAATATTTTTGGAATACTTCAACAAATTTGTTAAATGTTGTTAGTTAATTTTCTTTAGTTCGTTTATTCTTCTGTAATTTTCTAAATCTTCTAAATAGGGAGTGGTCTCAGTTGTAGGGGGAGCATTCATATAGGGGGAGCATTCATATAGGGGGAGCTAAATATTTCATGCTCAAACACATTTATTAGAATTTCAAAATCTTTAATATATATGTTTGTCATCATCAAAAGGGGGAGATTGTTTGATGTGATTTTTTGTTTGATGATAACAAACATATATCAATTTATATATGTGTTTGCAGATTGTACTATACACATATAGGAATAAATATTCATATTGAATAATAATACTATTGCACAAAATTTATATAATTCAATCAGTATTTTTTATTCAACATAATATTTTATTTCAACACTTTTACAGTACAAAGTTTTCAGCTCTCTCTATATACATACACCGGTTTCATACATTTCACATTCACATTTTTTTCTCACTACAACACTCAACACTTAGTTTTTCACTCTGTCTGCACATCTGCATCTATCTGCATTGTCCAGCTCCAGTTCTTGTCCTGTCTTCTGTGTACCTGTATAATTAGCAGCTAGAGCAGTAATCTGAAAATAAACAAATTTGAATTTGCAAGAATATAAATTTGTTTTTTATTGGTGCCTAAGATATATGGGTTATTGTCATCATTTTCGATAGTGTAATATCGATGCATATCAGTATTCTTATCAGGGACAGGTAATCATGAGTGGCTGCAATACACACGTGTACATTTATACACGTGTGCACTGCCTCGCCAACTCGTGTGCACAAAAGCAAAGGCAAATACAACATGAATGAACACTGCAACAATGCATCACTGATACACTATGTCACAAGACCACAAATCCAAACCAAACACACCAGTCTCGACCAGTTCAACTTGACTACAAGGAGATGTACAAACCAGAAGTACAAAGTGTCGACCAAGCTAAATCAATAAACAACTCAGAGGACAGAGGGATCAATATGGCAACAAGGCAAATGTACATGAATGTATGTACACTATGTCAACATAACAACAATACAACAATGAACTCGACCAGACACACTTGACAATGAAACCAAACTGCCCAGGCTCAAAGATAAATGTATGTATGCACATATATGAAGATTGCACTGACAAGTGCACCAGTTCAAAACAACTTCAACCACAAAACCAGACATGGAGGCAAAGCTCAAACCAAACAGTCGAGCGAGACCAGAATCAAGCTACAGATATGTACAAGTGAAGCAACTCTACCACAACCAAATCACAAGACAAGTACACAAAGACTCAAATGAACAAGGTCTGGACACACATATGAATACAAACCAAATGCAAATGCAAACTCGAGTATACAATGAAGACTACAAGTTCAAGTCCAGTTCCAACAAAGATATGGCGACACAGCAACAAAGACTATGGCAGCGGCATATGAACAACTACAACTGGACATGGAAGTAATAACTGCAAACCAAATGCCATCAACATAAATACAATGTAGCATACAAGTAATACAAATCTGTCAAGTAGACAAAGAACCTTGAAACAGTCACATATATACATACATGAATGTATATATATATATGAAGTATCAAGAGCCAAAGCCACAGTGAAATGCTCAAGGCAAAAGCAAGTATCAAACAATGCAGAAACTACTCCAGACGAAGAGGTACAAGATGATAGCACATATATACATATATAAATTCATATATACATGCAAGCAATCAAGTACAGAAGCCTCGAGAAGGAACGGGTATAATCAAGTCAAACCCGAAGTCAAGTCTCAAAGCAAATGCAAAATTAAAGTCAATTCGAGCAGATCAATATCAAAGCAAATGGCCGAAGTCAATCAAAAATATCAAGTGCCAATGTCAAGATAGAAAGCCACATGTACATAGACAGGAGCATATACATGGAAAGAATTTTTTTCGGCAAACGAAACAAATCAGAAGACTTGGTCAAGAAATCAAATATGGCAAACAAATCTTGGCAATGAATATATATGGAAAATATTTTTCCATATTTGATTAAAGATTTCGAATACATATATGGACAAAATTCCAAATATCCTGCTATAGAAACGAAAACAAATTCCAGAATGAAATCAACAATTCAAATCTCAAAATTGTGGAAATATCCAAAGCCGTGGGTACTAAGCAAAAAATTCGAATCGTATATACCCAAAAATATCGCAACTAAATCAGGGAATAATTCAACGACGTGGAGGCCAAGCAAATCAAACGAAAATCAAGGACTTCGTATCCTATATAAATTCCAATCATCATCGGCAATAAATTATAGAGTTCAAGTATTCAATCCAGAGAACAAAAGGCATAAATTACATACCGAAGTCAGGAGTCGAACTCGATCAACAATTGGGGCAGCCGTGAGCTAAGCAGAGATCGTTGATTGACGAAGCAAGGGACACTAAACCATCATCCAATCGAGAAATCGAAGTCGACAGCCCCAATTTCACAAACCCTAATTTTGTTCAAATAGGAACGAACGAAAGAAGGAACCAGAGACGACATTGATAAAAGAAGATAACAGGGGCGTATTTTTATGTCTTAAGTGATAATACTTTGGGGGTTGGATTGTTTTGTTTAAGGGCAGAAATTTACTCAAGTCTTTTATTTATTTCTGCTCTTGCTTTTAATTTTTATTTTCTGTACTTTTCGAATCAAATCTGGGTAAATCACCACCTAGGATTTAGGTTGTGTCAGATTGTCTAGTTAGGATTAGTTCAGTAAGTAGGGTTTGCGAGTTTGCAAAACTCTATAGGCGGTAGCAGGGTTTGCGAGTCTGTTAGAGTGTTTGTAAGCGGGAGACTGTTTAATTTTAATAGAAATCTGGGAATGCAGCAGTAGGCAGGGGTTGCCGAAGCTGGGTAAATTTTGTGTGTGATTTACTTTTCAGCATATTTACTTCTCTGCAGTTTGTTTTTGTGTTTAATTCGAGAAAATTTGCTATAACCCTATTCACCCCCCCTCTAGGGTTAATCTAGATCCTACATAGGGTCCAATGCTATGCTCTCGACATCTCTAGCTATCCTCGATAGCGATATAATCGATGGGTATAGGGTTACAAAACTTCATGGATACAAATTCTCATGAATAATCCAAGAGATCAAAAATCACGTAATGATCATCTAGACTATCAACCTCATAGTAATCGACTTCACTCTGAAGCAATGAGATAATCGTTTGGTCTCTCAGACCTCTGATAATTTACTCAACTCCCAATACCATAGATAGTTATCTGAACTCTCAGTACTATGTGCTCTTAGCATCATAAATAACTATTTCGACATCAGACTCAACAAATGATTTGATTGGCTCTTAGCCGCATACACAGTGATCTCATATAAGTGAATAAGTATGTTTCTATAGCATCTCATCGATAACAACCAAATAGGAGACTACTCCAGAAGCCTTCCTCACGCGCTCTCAGTGCTACTCCTCCAATCATTAGTTACCTCGACGGCCATCATGACCCAATATCCATCAAGTATAAGACAATGCTATGCGATGGTCACAACCCTATAAGTGCCCCAATGGTAACAGACTGTCGGCTTATGTAACTTGGGCGCAGTGGCTCTCATCCATAAACTTAAAAAAGGTGTCTCATGGATTCAAGGAGCGACCCCGCAATCAGGCCGCTAGGATGGATACTAGCATAATTCAGTTAACTACATGCCAAATAATTGGAGTATATACACATAATATGTAGACACACTTATGGCTCTCAACCTACTCACTCTAAGTTCGCAACACCATGAATGAATTACCCCGTATACTCGACATTGTATGAGTGACATCTACTTACAGAAAGTAATCAAACAAATATCAGTTTAGACATCCACTTGGTGTTACTCGCTTGCTTACTCAATGCTCATAAACTACACTCGCATAATATTATATGCCGCGAGTCCTAGAGCTAAACAGAAAAGTATTACCAAGTATCCCATACCAACTATATTACCAATCCATTTACTCAAATTCATCACAATTTAGAATTCACACAATAATATTCTATATAACAAGTCCGAAGAATGACTAGAGAAACATTGCCCCGTTTATTTAGATTTCTCGTTACAAAAAATATAAACAACCATAGCGCACATATTAATTTACAAAAAATATATATTTATTCATAAAATTACATTATAATTCAAAAAACCTTTTTTAAACTTTAAATAGTCAAAATTCTACTTTTCTTTCTTTTATGAAACTGAAACAAGAATTTTTATTCCTTTTAAATATCTTTTGGAAACTCTTTACTATATAATAAAACCTTAGAAATAGCTTGTAAAACTAAATATTTACCATAAAATTTCAAATAATAATTTACTGCGATCGATATGATTGAAAAATAAATTTTAATTCCAACTTAATTTCTTTTATTTCAAATACGTCAATATATTTTCCAAAACCCTTACTTATTCTCAAAACCCATGAAATACACCTTAAAAATCCTACAATGCTAATTAGAATCCATTTTTTACTTTTCTAGAATTTTATAGGATTTTTAAATAACTATTCGAGGACAAAAATCTAACTTTCTTTAATAAATTAATTCCTATAATAAAATAACTAATATTCAATTTAAATAAAACTTTTCTCCGAAATAATTTCACATTTATAATATGTCCATTTTCTACTTTTCAAATACATCTTTATTTTAAATTTTAATTAAATTAAAACATTATTATTTTTTAAATAAGAAGAGCTTGCAAATGGCTTGGAATTCACGTTCAAGCCTCGCACCGTTACACCGGTGCACACTGCACCGGTCCACGATCGACGACCTGGAACATGAATCATTCTAAGCAACAAGGCCATTTCCTAACGGTTCCAACTACCACTTGCTCCTCTTTCCTAATGTAACAACCCAGAATTAGACCACCTTAAAATATACTATTTAAATTTATGTTAAATATAAAATAGGTAAGGTTATATGATTCAAATAAAATTAGATAAGATTTGGAAAACGAAGTATACACAAAAATAGTAACATTCGCCTATATCGACAAAAGTGACAAAATGCTAATTTCAGAAAAGTAAGTTTTAATGGTTAAATAAATTATTTTAATTTATCTATGAGTGTTTATATTTTTATATAGCAATATACAAATTTATTTTTAAATTTGGTTTACATAAATAAATAGTTTAACTAAAACGTCAAAATGTGACCGTAAAACATTTTATCGAAAATCAACGTTTTGTCGATTAAAAGTTGTCGCAACGTTGTCGCACCTTTATTTTCTTATATAGGAACATATATTTAAATAGTATAAGTATTAATTAATTCACTAATCAAGTTTACATTTACTAAACATACTTAGAAAATTCTAGAATATAATTAAGAAAAAGTAAGCACAAAAAAACAAACATGTCATTTCAAAGCAAAAGGTAAACATCAAATCAAACCAAACATAATTATTATATTCTTTACTTAATACTTAAGTGAAAATGACATAAAGCATGATTTGAAATGGTGATGGTAAGTGTTGAAAAAAATGAGATTACTTTATTTACAAGTAAGAGTATTTTGGTCATTTTACAAAATATTACTTTAATCCAAAACTTTTTCTATAAATAAGCATCCACTTTCTCACTTTTCTTCACTTCTTCTTCTTCCGTTTTCAAACTTTTCTACCACTCTCTAATGGCTTCTTCTTCTCTATTTCCTTACTAACTTTTCTTAAAATCATATCAAATCAACTTCAAACACCACCAAACTTTACCAAAGACCTTAGAATACCATTAAAACATGGTTTAGCATCTAAGAAGTGAAGAAATGATGGAGGAAGGGGTGGAATAGGAGGAGGCCGAACCCATGGAGGAGGGAGGAGCAAGTCGTGAAGCTTCGGAGCTAGAAAAAGAGAAAGAAGTGCCGCCCATTTCATTCCAAGGAAGTAGAAGAAAGTTTGAAGTACTGTGGAAGCTCTACCGAATTTTCCAAAGTTTGTTGAAGTTAAAAAAAATAGTGAAGTGTTGGATTTAAAAGAATGTTGGTAGAAAGTTAATCTTTTGGTAAAAGGTGGGTGCTCATATTTACTAACTAATCTATAAATTATTTCAAGTATAATGATTTGAAAGTTTAAATATGTTGAATGATTAAATGTTTGATAACTTGTTTGATTATGTGATCGTTTATGTGGTTGATAACTTATTTGATAAATGATAAGAGAAATGGTTAGTAAGTATAGTTAATTCAATGGAAATCCATATAAATGTGTGTATGGAAATTATTTAGCCTCTTAATGATTTTAAATAATCTAAAAAGATTGAAAATAATATTATAATATGAAATGAAATGAAATATGAGTTTGAAATATAAAAATATTGTTTAAAATACGTTTAAAATGATTTAGAAATGTTTTATAAACATTTAAAAGTGTTTCCAAGAAGTTTGAAAAGAAATTGAAAAACAAGTCAAAACTAGGCGCGTCGCGTAATGGTAGTTCGCGATTTCGCGCCATAAAAGTTAAATGAGTGTACAAAGTGGAATATAGCTCGGAATCATTCGAGATAAGAATTTTCCGGTCTATTATATCCATAGTTTTTCAACGAAGAAAGAAAATCAAGATTTCATCAAGTAGATTTTGAAATATGTCAAAAATAATTTTCTAAAAACATCGCGGTTTTGCAGTTCGGAATCCAAAAAGGGATTTCTTTATAAATGATATTTTTAAATGATTAAAAATATGAAATAAATTTGATAAATCTATTAAAATGGTTTAAAAGAGATTTGGAATGGAAAATATGAATTTTCAAATATTAAAAAGTTGTTTAAATCAAATAAGCTTATATAACACTTTCTGCAGCACTTTTATGTTCCGAATTCTATAACCTTTTGAATATGAGTTTAAACTTAACGATTTTTCCTAGAATCAATTATGAATGTTTTTAAAAGGATAATTAAGATTTTAAAAGATAATTTGGAATCTTATAATCAATTCCAAATTGAAGCTAATAACTGAGTATGTAGAAACGACTAGTACATTTGTCCCGCTTGTGAGATCTGGGAAGATAAAACAAGGTGTTTAACTAAGGTTAGGGATGGAGAAACCAGTGCCATGAACTTACCTGGCCTATGTTTTCTCTTTTTAGGCGAAGGGTGGAACAGTTTGAAAGGAAAGCCCAAATGCTCTAAAAAGATCATATATAAGTTTTTCCAAAACAAAAGAAAAGAAACAAATTCTTTGAATGTTAGCTAACCACTTTACATCTTTTTATCGATGATTAGTAAGAAGGAACCGGGAACAGATTTGGATGATTCCTATTCGAAGAACCGGGATCAGATTTGGGTGATTCCTATTTGAAAACCCCTTCAAACTAATTTTCAAAATAAAACATATTGAAGACAAAGATCATTTAATACAAAGATATTCATGATGTAGGATTACTTGCCATTAGTCCCTGGAGGTGAAATTTACCATATCTAAGGTGGCAGTAGTGCTCTGTTACGAAAATCTTCGATTTGTAAAAATATGATTTGAAGTTAAGAAAGAAATCTTTAATTAATATTTAATAAATGATTTGGGAATATTTTCCCTAAGTTAAAAGTTATAACCTGAATATAAGAAATCTTTGATTAAGATTCAATGAATGGTTTGGAAAGGTTTTCCTAAGTAAAAGAGAAAATGATTTGCAATTATTCTAAGATTTAAGAAAGTTTTAAATAAATCAATGATTTAATAAATGAGGCTTAATGATTCCATATACACTTGAAAAGAAAATGGAATAAATTGAAAAGAATATATCTAAGAAAGATATTTTATAAAAGATGAAATAATTGATTGATGATTGACATCCACTTATGAACTTAACATCTTTTTATCAATAATTGGCTTCGAAGGAACCGGGGTCGGATTTGGGTGATTCCTATCCGAAAACCACTTCAAACCAGTTTACGTGTTCGAAGAATGAAGATATTTGCAGACGAAGATATTGAGACGAATAATAACGACGGACTACTTGTTGATTAATTGGGGATAAACTCCCGATTCACTATATTATAGTAGTTGTCTCTTTGTTATGAAAAACCTCAAAACCACATGGTCTTCTCGCCTAGTAATGGCCAAGGAAAGTACCTTCGGTTTCGTTCAATCCCAGAACGAACATGTATGGATGAATGTCTGACAGTGCATTTTCTGAGATTACGTACATTGGTTTTTACAAACGTACATCTATATGGTGCGGAGAAGGCAACTTCTCTTAGCTTAACACCCTTCCTGGAGACGTACGAGCTCAAGAGTTGTATTTTTGTGAAAGGTTAGTAGTCAATGGAAATGGCGAATGTGGCATTCAAAAGTGATGCGATATGTGAAAAGGTAATCGTAGCCTCGAGCCTCATCAACCGGAAATGACCGAAACAGGGTTAGATGTAGCAAGGCTATGTGGGTCATTCCCAATTAGGGTATGATCATCCCCTTCTAGATATATTTCTTCCCGCTATGACATTCAGGATGTAAATTAATGTGGTTTGTATGCTAGAGCGCGCTCGGTTAAAGGTCGGTAACGACCGAGGGATGACATATTCGGTACTACCTAGTTAAAGAGGTAGGTCGGTCTTGTGTTGGTAGAGGGCAGATGTTCTGTGCCTCGGGACATCCATCTAGAGGTGTATCCATCGAAAGGTAGTCCCTTCACCTGGTCATTTGTATGGAAATCCATTCTCCAATAAGAACCTACGGTTTTGTTTGTGGAGCCTTGTCACGATCCAAATTTCAGCGTTCGAAAATCGACACCCGTACTTCACTTGTACTTGAATGCCGCAGATTCAATCGTTGAAATTCGAGTCGTTTCGGAGCTTATAACACAGTAAGTATAACAACACAGTGGAAGAATGAATGAATGATATCATATACATCACAAATGATACAATATCCAGAATGATATACAACAATGATATCAATAATACAAGAATATCAGAGATGTGATACAATAACAGCGGAAAAATATCAGTAGAAGAGATGACTCCAAATGATCTGAAAAGAGAATGAGTCCAACAACTCCAACATCAGCTCGAACCCCCATCACGTTTCACCAAGAGAAGCATGGTCAGCCAGTCGTGAACTCCAAGACTGAACTAACTCCCGACAATCTACTAAACCTGATTATCTGAAAAACCCAACTCTAGACTGCCCGTGTGGAAAATTGTGGGCACCCAGAGTTTAGGAAGGGAACAATAAACTCTGGGTCAGTCATGGGACTGGTGTGAGTAACAAAAACAGTTTATCTTTAAAACAAACAACAAAAGAATTTTAAACATTGAAATCCGCAATGCTTTTTGGAAAATGAAACTACCATAAGGCCTCCCGCCACACACACAATGCAAATGCAGAATTGGAGGAGATTTCTCCTTATGATAGTCAAACATGCTTACTACGAAAATCATTCGATATTATTACTATTAGTGCATAGTGTAGAAAACCATTTCGAAAGTATAATATTAATCTTAGCCAGCATAGACATTTCGAACTATGCCTACTATAGCTACCATCTAAACAGTGGTGACCACCATAAGTAAATGGCAGGTTCTACAACTAAAACCGTACATGGCTCGTATTGTTTGATTGGATTTTCCAACAAATGGTCAGGCTAAGGAACTTCCTATGCCACATGGGAATGCCTCTGGAGTGACGCCCCGAGAACCACCTGGCTCTTTGCCAACACAAGGCCGGTTACCCCCTTCCCAGGTAGTAAACCTGAGATATGCCACCCCCGGCCGTTTGCGACCTTTATCCGAGAGCTATCGATCACTAAGCAACAATCACATAGAGTAAATGAGATTGGAGCAACCACACAGGTAAATATCTAGGCTCCATACCATGATACCACCTTTTTCTAGAAGGAATGGACATACCCTAGGGGAGCTACCCCTGAAACCTTGCCGCATCTTTCCTGTTTCGACCATTTCCGGTCTGTGAGGCTCGATGAGGTCTCGTCCACAAAGCTACGCTTTACACGAAAGCCATGCTTTGATCAACAAATGATCAGCAATCACACAGCAACATTTAACATGCCACACTACCAAATTGGGAGTATATCACTGATAACCTTCAACTACATAACCTCTGAGCTCGTACGTCTCAGAGAAAGGTGTTAAGCTAAGAGAATAAATCTCCGCCACCAAACATAAATGTATTTGAAAGAAATCAGCTTTATATCTCAAAGTGTAATGTCAGACATACAACCATACAAGGCTGTTCCGGGTTCGAACAGAACAGAAGGCACTTCAAAAGAAGCCCTTGCAAATCCGGATAATTTCTAATCACGTCCGGACTTCCCATCACAAAGGGTGCTAAAATCTCTATACCGGGGGATCAGCCGATGCAGAGACAATCGATGGTAATCCTTTCGTTTTCGAAAGTATCCGGTCTTCACCACCGTTCTTCAAATGCTATCCATATACGTCGTATCATTATTCGGAATGGGTTATATGACACAAAGGTCCTCTCCCGGCTAAACCGAATAACGAGCGCATATTTAAAAACATATGGATATGGAATTTCAATTAAGTCACAACTTATTACCCAAAATTTCTCTTTCAAATGGTTTAAACACATTACCATTTCCAATCTTTTTCAAAAAGATTCATCTCACAAAGTTCACTCAGTTTCACAAAGATCCATTCATAGATTTTCAAATCGATTTTCATTTCAATATGGATTAACTCATTAAATCTTTAAATCAAAGATTTAATTGATAGCTTTCAAAACAATTCCATTTCAACCTTTTATACAAAAGGTACACCTTTCCAATTTCAAAACAAAGTTCAACAATCTTTCACAAAGATTTATTTATAACTTGGAAAACCACTTTCATTTCAAACTTGGAATTCTTTTAATTTAAATTGGAAATTCATTCCTTATATGAAAGTATCTATTATTTGAAAACAAATAGTTTTCATTTCGGAAAATACGATTCTTTTATACGAGTTAAAGTCCTTGGGTTAAATTCAAATACTCAAAACCATACTTTTAAAATGGTTTAAATTCATATAAAACACATTTATAACTGGTATGGTCTTTCTAGACCATAATTTCCAAATCATTGAATTCAATTATTTCAAAAGCTTTAACATTTAACCCAAATTCATTTCCAAAATCAATTGAAATTAAAATTTCAATTTCAAAAAAAATGTTAAATTTAAATCATCTATGACTTAACCGATTTCCTCGTGAAATCCATATTTGTGTGTGTAAAAGTGTGGTCCAGGGGTTTCACACACAATAGTGCAACATTATTCAATCATCACAGATCAGAATACAGAAATATAGTTGATAAGCGGTATAAACTATAACGCTTATCTTTCATACACAGATAATAAATTGCATTCATCCTAGATAAATAAACTACTTTACAGATCACACACGAATCAGAATATATCACACAGCATCACAGATCAGGAGATATCAACAATCCAATCATTCAATAAAATCCAAACATCCATAAGTAAGATCAATTTAAGATGTCTGATTAATCTAAACCAGATCATTTGCCTATGGATAATTCCTAGTCAGGGTTAATTAATTAATCAATTTCAAACATTTAATTAATTTTTCTTTAACTAATCATTAATTACCCTTGATTAATTAAACTCTAATTACATTAAGTAATTATCCTTAATTACTTCACTAATTAATGATCCCTAATTATTTTCATTTATTAATCACTCTTCTTAATTAATTAAATTTAACAAGAAACCTTTAATTTATCACATTCATTAATCACCCTCAATTTAATCTTTAATCAATCCTTAATTAATTATTCTTTAATCACTTGATTCATCAATTTTAATTATTAATTAATTACTTTTAATTAAGTAATTAAGTAATTAATCATTTAATTACTTTCATTAAGTAATTATCCTTTTAAGTAATTGTCCTTGATTACTTTCATTAATTAATAAATCATTAACAACTTAAGATCTTAATTAACTGAAAGATAAACCATTTTATCTTTATTTATTACTCCATAAATTTTGAAAATAAATTATCATCATTCTATTAACTTAAACCCTTAAGTAAATTAACCTTTTTAAAACTTGTAAAATCGTAAACCCGAGGCCATTCGGGTGAGACCCGAGGCAGATGCCATTGTACCCGAGACCCTCGTCGAGTTAAACTTCAAAACCCCCGAGTTACCCCTTTTCCTTTTAAAACTTTGTTATATATTTGAAATTTTAAACCAGTAAAAACGATTTGAATCACACGCTGTGATGCTCGAGTCATCTCATCACCATACCCGAGCCAAACTCGTAAATCCTCGAGACAACCCCGAAGCATATCCTTCTTCTTCTTCTTCCTTTTCTTACCACTGATACGCACCATCTCATGTGCACATGTACAGATGAACGCCGTCGTTCTGGTGGCCATCGCGAGCTTCAACAAGTCGTAATTCTCACCCTTACTCGAAATCGAATTTCGATTCGACCCAAAGATCTCGAAATCAAAAATCCACCCTTTCGTCGAACTAAAGCTCGAACATACCCTAACTAAATCGCCTCACCACCACGTCTCTGACTACCAGCGACGCCACGGCTTCGACCACATCATGTCCATGCTCCATACTACCCTCCCCCATCATCACGTGCAACTCGATCGCTCCATGGCGACGAAATCACCATTCTTCCAACTCACTGCAAACTTCGAACTTAAACCCTACTTTGGGTTCGTTCGATAAATTCGTGCATTCGAAAAATTATTTAGCAATTTTCTCATCATCACAGTAGCTCAAACAAGCTTCGAACCAAATTTCAATGTTTATAATTGAATCGTTCACCAGAAATTAGGAAAAATGCAAATTTGGTTTGAATTCGAACTGCCCTTAGACTACTTAAGTAAAAATCATCATATTGCTTTCAAAAATCATAACTTTGTATGTTTATTCAAATTATGTAATCAAATCAATGTTTTAAAATAGTTGAACTTATCATATGATTTTATTTTTTTCTCTGTAAACCAAGTTACAGAGTCAATTCTTTTCATTTTGAGCTAAATTTATTTCTGGGCCATGGTTTAAATTCAAACAAACTTATCTTATTTAAAATCCTAACTTTATAACATTTGTATGAAGATTTATTCGATGCTTCTCATTTACTTTTGCTCTGAAACCAAAAGTTTAAAAGAACAGATCAATTTCCAGTATCACAGAAAAATCATACAGAACACAGTTTTTCAATATACAACAAACCCAAGATTTTATGAACTAACTACTTAGGTTTCAATTTAAGAAAAAAAAGAAGTTTATTCACAGTGATTAAGAAGAAGAATAGAGCTGCTTTATTTTGAATAGGCTTTGAATTTGCTTGCTGAAGCCTTTCACTTGATCTCTGGTTTGAATTGAATGAATTGTTGTTCAAGTTGTAGTTTGTTTAAGCTTTGCAATGGTATTCATTTTAGAGGTTGCTCAGCTTGAAGGAACGAAAAGAAATGAGGAAGGCTGATATATGAAAGAAGTTACAAGTGATTATAATTTTTTTCTTTTGTACAATCTAGGACAAAGATTTTTTTTCTTTGGTGGCTGATATATTATGTATTGTGTGCTAGAGTTTCCTAGCATTAATTGTGTTGTACAAATTCATTTTTTTTTCTTTGGTTTATTAAACAAGATCTCGGCTGATATCATATACTGATATGATATTGCATTACTTTCCTTTGCCTTGTTTTATAAGCTACAACCTTATCCTTTCTTTCTTTTAATTTGCTTTGCTATATGTTTTGCAATATAAATGAGATTCTATGTTGTTTGAACTTATCTAATTTATTTCTATGTTCTACTTTTGCATGTTTCCAGTATTTCATTCTTTTTTTTTCATTATCTTCTTGTTTACAAAATTTTTTCTACTTGCTTTGCACAGCAAACACACTTGCTATGTTTTTGTTTTTATTTGTATTTGTACATAGGTATTGTATTTTTATTTTTAAACCATTTATTTACGATTTAAATTCAAATCAAATATTTATATATATATATATAATTTCAAATTCACTCATATATGCCCAAATATATATATATATATATTCACAAATATACATATATATACAATATTTAAATTTTAAATGATTTATCATAGAATTTATTTGAATTCGGGGAAACTCGCTTCAATTTACAATTAATTTTACAATTTTTATTCAAAATTAAATTAATTATCAATTTTAAATATATATAAAATCCGTAGTCGTTACAACCTTCCCCTCTTAAGAAATTTCGTCCTCGAAATTTGCCAGGGAGACACAATGATAGATGAAAAATATTTCATCAAATCAAACTGAATATTTATTCTGCATTTAGCTTACCAAATCAGAATATCAATAATAGATACGAGAACGAATCTATTTAACACTTCACAAAATACTCGGGTTATCCAGATCTACGAAATATGCAGTGGCATCGGTTAGTTCGAAGGGATAACTAACCATTCGTAAAACATATTGGGTCCCAAAGAATAGATAGATATATGGATACAATTCCAAAACTTTTAGTTTAGAAACCAAATTATACCTATCAACCCTAGTAACCAAAGCAAACAAGGCAACCAATACATCTAAACAAACAATTTGGCCTATCTGGAGTTTATGTCCCATACAAATATATCAAATCATCTTCCTGGAACTACCAGGAACTATCGACGAATTGAGAAAAGATGACGAACAAAAGAGATTGATAGAGAAAAGATTGCTTCCTTGTTGTTACAGGGTATTGACCATTTCGTGGTGGTATTGCTCTGTCCCCTATCTCATCCTCTTCTTGCACTCATACTTACTATTAGTGGATAGTAAGAGAATTTACTGAGGCATACAGACAGATATCTTAAGGATACTCATTCTAGGGTATACTTCACCCTATCTCTAATGAGCTAATTAATGTGTTATACTCCTGAGCTAAATTTTAACCTTAGCTCTGATACCACTTTGTCACGACCTAGGCTTTTCAACCGTCGGTAGCGGCCAATCTCGACTGGTAGGCTTTTCAACCATCCCAGCCCCGCCGTGGCTGACACTGGTACCCTGCCCTTGCTTTTATGGCCAGCCTTTCGACTGTCACACCTTACGGCTAACGAAACCCACCACAAGGACGTGTAGGGGTAAGAGTCTCCCGTTCGCCACCAAACTGCGAAGCGATAACCCCCTATCACGTTTGACAAACATAAGCAAGGTCAGTCGTCGTGAACTCCAAAACTGAACTAACTCCCGACAATCTACTAAACCTGATTATCTGAAAAACCCAACTCTAGACTGCCCGTGTGGAAAATTGTGGGCACCTAGAGTTTAGGAAGGGAACAATAAACTCCGAGTCAGTCATGAGACTGGTGTGAGTAACAAAAACAGTTTATCTTTAAAACAAACAGCAAAAGAATTTTAAACATTGAAATCCGCAATGCTTTTTGGAAAATGAAACTACCATAAGGCCTCCCGCCACACACACAATGCAAACGCAGAATTGGAGGAGATTTCTCCTTATGATAGTCAAACATGCGTACTACGCAAAATCATTCGATATTATTACTATTAGTGCATAGTGTAGAAAACCATTTCGAAAGTATAATATTAATCTTAGCCAACATAGACATTTCGAACTATGCCTACTATAGCTACCATCTAAACAGTGGTGACCACCATAAGTAAATGGCAGGTTCTACAACTAAAACCATACATGGCTCGTATTGTTTGATTGGATTTTCCAACAAATGGTCAGGCTAAGGAACTTCCTATGCCACATGGGAACGCCTCTTGAGTGACGCCCCAAGAACCACCTGGCTCTCTGCCAACACAAGGCCGGTTACCCCCTTCCCGGGTAATAAACCTGAGATATGCCACCCCCGGTGGTTTGCGACCTTTATCCGAGAGCTCTCGATCACTAAGCAACAATCACACAGAGTAAGTGAGATTGGAGCAACCACACAGGTAAATAACTGGGCTCCATACCATGATACCACCTTTTTACAGAAGGAATGGACATACCCTAGGGGAGCTACCCCTGAAACCTTACCGCATCTTTCCTGTTTCGACCATTTCCGATCTGTGAGGCTCGATGAGGTCTCGTCCACAAAGCTACGCTTTACACGAAAGCCATGCTTTGATCAACAAATGATCAGCAATCACACAGCAACACTTAACATGCCACACTACCAAATTGGTAGTATATCACTGATAACCTTCAACTACATAACCTCTGAGCTCGTACATCTCAGAGAAGGGTGTTAAGCTAAGAGAATAAATCTCCGCCACCAAACATAAATGTATTTGAAAGAAATCAGCTTTATATCTCAAAGTGTAATGTCAGACATACAACAATACAAGTCTGTTCCGGGTTCGAATAGAACCGAAGGCACTTCGAAAGAAGCCCTTGCAAATCCGGATAATTTCCAATCACGTCTGGACTTCCCATCACAAAGGGTGCTAAAATCTCTATACCGGGGGATCAGCCGATGCAGAGACAATCGATGGTAATCCTTTCGTTTTCGAAAGTATCCGGTCTTCACCACCGGTCTTCAAATGCTATCCATATACGTCGTACCATTATTCGGAATGGGTTATATGACACAAAGGTCCTCTCCCGGCTAAACCGAATAACGAGCGCATATTTAAAAACATATGGATATGGAATTTCAATTAAGTCACAACTTATTACCCAAAATTTCTCTTTCAAATGGTTTAAACACATTACCATTTCCAATCTTTTTCAAAAAGATTCATCTCACAAAGTTCACTCGGTTTCACAAAGATCCATTCACAGATTTTCAAATCGATTTTCATTTCAATATGGATTAACTCATTAAATCTTTAAATCAAAGATTTAATTGATAGCTTTCAAAACAATTCCATTTCAACCTTTTATACAAAAGGTACACCTTTCCAATTTCAAAAAAAAGTTCAACAATCTTTCACAAAGATTTATTTATAACTTGGAAAACCACTTTCATTTCAAACTTGGAATTCTTTTAATTTAAATTGGAAATTCATTCCTTATATGAAAGCTTCTATTATTTGAAAACAAATAGTTTTCATTTCGGAAAATCCGATTCTTTTACACGAGTTTAAGTCCCTGGGTTAAATTCAAATACTCAAAACCATACTTTTAAAATGGTTTAAATTCATATAAAACACATTTATAACTGGTATGGTCTTTCTAGACCATAATTTCCAAATCATTGAATTCAATTATTTCAAAAGCTTTAACATTTAACCTAAATTTATTTCCAAAATCAATTGAAATTAAAATTTCAATTTCAAAAAAAATATTAAATTTAAATCATCTGTGACTTAACCGATTTCCTTGTGAAATTCATATTTGTGTGTGTAAAAGTATAGTCCAGGGGTTTCACACACAATACTGCAACATTATTCAATCATCACAGATCAGAATACAGAAATATAGTTGATAAGCGGTATAAACTATAACGCTTATCTTTCATACACAGATCACAGATAGATATATAATACAGATAATAAATTGCATTCATCCTAGATAAATAAACTACTTTACAGATCACACACGAATCAGAATATATCACACAGCATCACATATCAGGGGATATCAACAATCCAATCATTCAATAAAATCCAAACATCCATAAGTAAGATCAATTTAAGATGTCTGATTAATCTAAACCAGATCATTTGCCTATGGATAATTCCTAGTCAGGGTTAATTAATTAATCAATTTCAAACATTTAATTAATTTTTCTTTAACTAATCATTAATTACCCTTGATTAGTTAAACTCTAATTACATTAAGTAATTATCCTTAATTACTTCACTAATTAATGATCCCTAATTATTTTCATTTATTAATCACTCTTCTTAATTAATTACATTTAACAAGAAACCTTTAATTTATCACATTCATTAATCACCCTCAATTTAATCTTTAATCAATCCTTAATTAATTATTCTTTAATCACTTGATTCATCAATTTTAATTATTAATTAATTACTTTTAATTAAGTAATTAAGTAATTAATCATTTAATTACTTTCATTAAGTAATTATCCTTTTAAGTAATTGTCCTTGATTACTTTCATTAATTAATAAATCATTAACAACTTAAGATCTTAATTAACTGAAAGATAAACCATTTTATCTTTATTTATTACTCAATAAATTTTGAAAATAAATTATCATCATTCTATTAACTTAAACCCTTAAGTAAATTAACCTTTTTAAAACTTGTAAAATCGTAAACCCGAGGCCATTCGAGTGAGACCCGAGGCAGATGCCATTGTACCCGAGACCCTCGTCGAGTTAAACTTCAAAACCCACGAGTTACCCCTTTTCCTTTTAAAACTTTGTTATATATTTGAAATTTTAAACCTGTAAAAACAATTTGAATCACCCGCTGTGATGCTCGAGTCATCTCATCACCATACCCGATCCAAACTCGTAAATCCCCGAGACAACCCCGAAGCCTATCCTTCTTCTTCTTCCTTTTCTTACCACTGATACGCACCATCTCATGTGCACATGTACAGATGAACGCCGTCGTTCTGGTGGCCATCGCGAGCTTCAACAAGTTGCAATTCTCACCCTTACTCGAAATCAAATTTCGATTCGACCCAAAGATCTCGAAATCAAAAATCCACCCTTTCGTCGAACTAAAGCTCGAACATACCCTAACTAAATCGCCTCACCACCACGTCTCTGACCACCAGCGACGCCACGGCTTCGGCCACATCATGTCCATGCTCCATACTACCCTCCCCCATCATCACGTGCAACTCGATCGCTCCATGGCGACGAAATCACCATTCTTCCAACTCACTGCAAACTTCGAACTTAAACCCTACTTTGGGTTCGTTCGATAAATTCGTGCATTTGAAAAATTATTTAGCAATTTTCTCATCATCATAGAAGCTCAAACAAGCTTCAAACCAAATTTCAATGTTTATAATTGAATCGTTCACTAGAAATTAGGAAAAATGCAAATTTGGTTTGAATTCGAACTGCTCTTAGACTACTTAAGTAAAAATCATCATATTGCTTTCAAAAATCATAACTTTGTATGTTTATTCAAATTATGTAATCAAATCAATGTTTTAAAATAGTTGAACTTATCATATGATTTTATTTTTTTCTCTGTAAACCAAGTTACAGAGTCAATTCTTTTCATTTCGAGCTAAATTTATTTCTGGGCCATGGTTTAAATTCAAACAAACTTATCTTATTTAAAATCCTAAGTTTATAACATTTGTATGAAGATTTATTCGATGCTTCTCATTTACTTTTGCTCTGAAACCAAAAGTTTAAAAGAACAGATCAATTTCCAGTATCATAGAAAAATCATACAGAACACAGTTTTTCGATATACAACAAACCCAAGATTTTATGAACTAACTACTTAGGTTTCAATTTAAGAAAAAAAAACAAGTTTACTTACAGTGATTAAGAAGAATAGAGCTTCTTTATTTTGAATAGGCTTTAAATTTGCTTGCTGAAGCCTTTCACTTGATCTCTGGTTTGAATTGAATGAATTGTTGTTCAAGCTGTAGTTTGTTTAAGCTTTTCAATGGTATTCATTTTAGAGGTTGCTCAGCTTGAAGGAACGAAAAGAAATGAGGAAGGCTGATATATGAAAGAAGTTACATGTGATTATAATTTTTTTCTTTTGTACAATCAAGGACAAAGATTTTTTTTCTTTGGTGGCTGATATATTATGTATTGTGTGCTAGAGTTTCCTAGCATTAATTGTGTTGTACAAATTCATTTTTGTTTCTTTGGTTTATTAAACAAGATCTCGGCTGATATCATGTACTGATATGATATTACATTACTTTCCTTTGCCTTGTTTTATAAGCTACAGCCTTATCCTTTCTTTCTTTTAATTTGCTTTGCCATATGTTTTAGAATATAAATGAGATTCTATGTTGTTTTAACTTATCTAATTTAGTTCTATGTTCTACTTTTGCATGTTTCCAGTATTTCATTCTTTTTTTTCATTATCTTCTTGTTTACAAAAATTTTTCTACTTGCTTTGCACAACAAACACACTTGCTGTGTTTTTATTTTTATTTGTATTTGTACATAGGTATTGTATTTTTATTTTTAAACCATTTATTTACGATTTAAATTCAAATCAAATATATATATATATATATATATAATTTCAAATTCACTCATATATGCCCAAATATATATATATATATATTCACATATATACATATATATACAATATTTAAATTTTAAATGATTTAACATAGAATTTATTTGAACTCGGGGAAACTCGCTTCAATTTACAATTAATTTTACAATTTTTATTCAAAATTAAATTAATTATCAATTTTAAATATATACAAAATCCGGGGTCGTTACAAGCCTAGTATGCTGGAATTAAATAATGGTAACAATTTCGGCTAAGATTAATAAGTTTATTTGCAAATGTTTTCAAAGAGATGTCATTAAAAATAATATCAAATGTTTTGATATAAAAGTGTTTTAGTTATCATAAGGTAAAAACCCATCCGTGTTTATGTGTGGACGTGGTCTTATGAGATACCCTTCCTTTCAAAGGTTTTGATAACATAGTCATTTTAAATTTTGAGTATCTCACGCTGGTTTATCAAGCCTGATCTGGGTATTTTTAATACTCGGGTTAGATCCAAGTAGTTTCAGGTTGAGTTGAAGACGGCTGAAGTTTCCAAAGGAGAGCTGGAGATATTGATCTACGTATGTCATATTCTATCATCCGCTGCTGCTTGTTTGTTTTTGTTTGATGTTTGTCAGCAATTGTAAGGACAGATGTTTATAACTGTCCAAGCTAAATTTAGGTTAGACTCTGATATATGTATTTTAAAATTTTCCGCTATAAAGATATTGTTAATTATTATATATTATTCCATTCGTATGAGATTATATTCTGTCTATTTTTCTTTATTTCCCTTCATGTTCCGTCTTTTCGTTTAATTTGAGTTGGACATGTGTGGTTTATTGTTGATTCAAAGGGTATGGAAAAATGGGCCGTGACATCTGGTATCAGAGCTGAAGGTTAAGCAAGAACCTTGGCTTTGGTAGGGTAAAGACTCATCAGAGATAGGGTTAGTAATACCCTAGGATGAGTGACTCATTAGAGATAGGATTAGTAACACCCTAGAATGAGTTTGAGTGTATTATATATGAGTGCGTATTTGTTAGCGACTAATAAATTATTTTGTGTTGATTTATCTGTTGAGAGATTTATGGATTCTGATCGATGCGCTCGATCACCGTTATCGATGAGGGTTCATAAACAGTTAAACAAGGTGAACCAACACATTGATTTTGAAAAAAATTGGTTAATGAAATAATTTTACCTAGGATTATATTATGAATATAAAGTATATAATATGAAAAGTTGTATAGATAGAAATCAGGATTAGTGAAATTTAAATATGAACATCTTGTGATTAGAATTTCACAGTTTGACCATTAGATGTTTCATAAAGATAATCAATACGTAAGAAATCTGATAAGGTAATTAAGATATTTAGTACTTATTCCAAAATAATAAATTAAGAAATGATAATGTTAATTACTATCATAAATTGATCGATTGTCTGATTTAAAAGTTTAAGTACAAATACCT
Source organism: Allium fistulosum (assembly GCA_030737815.1). NCBI lineage: Eukaryota > Viridiplantae > Streptophyta > Magnoliopsida > Asparagales > Amaryllidaceae > Allium > Allium fistulosum. Next base: position 156,450,719 of record CM060902.1, read on the forward strand.
TATGAATTAAGTTTCACGATTTTACTATAAGGTGTTTGATAATAAGATTAGTTTAAGAAATGAACATCTAAGATAAAAATGTATTTAACAAACAGAAAATGATTATGTAAAAGGTAAATGTAAAAGGAATGAGAATTTAAATTCGAGTAATTTAAAAAAATTGTGGTAATTTAAATAAAGATTAATATAAGATGAATTTATAAAAAGAATTTATAAAATAGGTTTTATAAACAAACGTAATCTCTAAAGGATTTTAAAATGGTATTATTTCAAATAAAAAGAGATATTTTATGATAACTAAAAATGGGCAAGATATGTGTTCGGATGGTAAGCACTTCTCTTAAGTATTACTCTTCTTGTTAAGAGGATATATGATACTATTGGTAGTACCCAGTTCCTTGGTATTGTTTTGAAGTTACTCGATCTATATAATTTTCTTAAGTTAAAAAGATAGTGTGAATCATTAATTGATAAATTGATTAGTAATCTTTATAAAACTGTTTAAACCAAAGATAAATTGGGATCGCTAATTGATAAGATAAAGCGGGATTCTCGACGATTTTGGTCAGTCGAAAATTCTGAATCATACCTAACTCAGAGCTAAGAAATTTATTAAAATTTTTGGTAAAAGATTGTGAAATACTTTGAGTAAATGAAATAAGATAAGGATAATTTATAAATCTGATTTATAAAAAAAAAAGATTTAAGAGGTAAAAGTTTGAGGATTTAAATAGGGGTGGTTTTAAATTTTGTTTTTTTCAAAGCTAGAAGATTAATAATAGTATTAAATAAGAAATAAGTTTTATAAATTATGAATTTGAGATAATAGTAAATTACAACAAAGTTTGAATTTGTTAGACAGACGGATGTAAGTAAAACCTATTTAAAATTTGGGATTTGTATATACTCTTAGGATGTAAAGGTATATCATACAAATATAGATTTAAGTCATGAACTATTAAGCAGAATAATGACTCTTTAAAAAGTTAATTATAACTTGGAAAATGATTTATTAATGAATTTCAGCATTAATTAAAAATTTGGACTTATGTCTTTAAAATATGATTGATTTACATAAGTTATAAGATGAAATAAACTTAAGTAATAGTTTTACGAAATGATTCATAAATAATATTAATGTTAAAGGAAATATACTAAGTTAAAGGATTGTGGGAAAAAAATAATAATAAAGAGAAATTATCTTTTGAATAAAGAAAATGGTTTATTTAGAATATTTTCCTTTAATAAAAATATTTGAAAATAAATAACTAAAGGGATTATATGAAGAGGCACCTTTATAAAATGTTTGAACTTAAGATAAAAAATTTATGAAAAGTTTTTTAAAGTTAACAAATACATATATAATATGTAGATCATTTCATCGCACAAATTTTGATCTAAGATTCGAGTTCGGAACTTTGAGGTGTTTTCATTGGTCCGAAAAAGGATTTATCATTCGATTTCTTGACGACGAGCATTGATGATGTTTTGTGGTTAGTTACTCGAGTTTTCTATCATAGTTGAGAGCTATGCAAGGAAAGCAAAGGTTCCGATCTAGAAGCCGGATCAGAGTCTACACTTGAGGATCGGGGGATCGATACTAGTTCGGAAGTAAAGTTGTGTATTTGAATATGAGATCGAATAAGATATTTCATATAGATGATCTATGTATATTATATGGAAATAAGTTTGAAGATAAATGTTTTAGGCAAACTTTTGTTTTGGGTAATTTCGAGGACAAAATTCTTTTAAGTAGGGGAGAATGTAACAACCCAGAATTTGACCACCTTAAAATATACTATTTAAAGTTATTTTAAATATAAAATAGGTAAGGTTATATTATTCAAATAAAATTAGATAGGATTTGAAAAAAGAAGGACACACAAAAATAGTAACATTCGACTATATCGACAAAAGTGACAAAATGTTGATTTCAGAAATGTAAGTTTCAATGGTTAAATAAATTATTTTAATTTATTTATGAGTGTTTATATTTTTAAATAGAAATATGCAAATTTATTTTTAAATTTGGTTTACATAAATAAATTGTTTAACTAAAACGTCAAAATGTGACCGTAAAACATTTTGTCGAAAATTAACGTTTTGTCGATTAAAAGTTGTCGCAACGTTGTCGCACCTTTATTTTCTTATATAGGAACATATATTCAAACAGTATAAGTATTAATTAATTCACTAATCAAGTTTACTTTTACTAAACATACTTAGAAAATTCTAGAATGTAATTAAGAAAAAGTAAGCACAAAAAGACAAACATGCCATTTCAAAGCAAAAGGTAGACATCAAATCAAACCAAATATAATTATTATATTCTTTACTTAATACTTAAGTGAAAATGACATAAAGCATGATTTGAAATGGTGATGATAAGTGTTGAAAAAAAATGAGATTACTTTGTTTACAAGTAAGAGTATTTTGGTCCATTTACAAAATATTATTTTAATCCAAAACTTTTTCTATAAATAAGCATCCATTTTCACTTTTTTTTCACTTCTTCTTCTTCCTTTTTCAAGCTTTTCTTCCACTCTCTAATGGCTTCTTTTTCTCTCTTTCCTTACTAACTTTTCTTAAAATCATATCAAATCAACTTCAAACACCACCAAACTTTGCCAAAGACCTTAGAATACCATTAAAACATGGTTTAGCATCTAAAGAAGTGAAGAAATGATAGAGGAAGAGGTGGAATAGGAGGAGGCCGAACCTATGGAGGAGGGAGAAGCAAGTCGTGAAGCTTCAGAGCTAGAAAAAGAGAAAGAAGTGCCGCCCGTTTCATTCCAAGGAAGTAGAAGAAAGTTTGAAGTACTGCAGAAGCTCTACCGAATTTTCCAAAGTTTGTTGAAGTTAAAAAAAAATAGTGAAGTGTTGGATTTAAAAGAATGTTGGTAGAAAGTTAATCTTTTGGTAAAAGGTGGGTACTCATATTTACTAATTAATCTATAAATTATTTCAAGTATAATGATTTGAAAGTTTAAATATGTTGAATGATTAAATGTTTGATAACTTTGTTGATTATGTGATCGTTTATGTGGTTGATAACTTGTTTGATAAATGATAAGAGAAATGGTTAGTAAGTATAGTTAATTCAATGGAAATCCATATAAATGTGTGTTGGAAATTATTTAGTTTCTTAATGATTTTAAATAATCTAAAAAGATTGAAAATAATATTATAATAATACGATATTATAATATGAAATGAAATGAAATGAAATATGAATTTGAAATATGAAAATATTATTTAAAATACGTTTGGAATGATTTAGAAATGTTTTATAAACATTTTAAAATGTTTCCAAGAAGTTTGAAAAGAAATTGAAAAACAAGTTAAAACTAGGCGCGTCGCGTAACGGTAGTTCGCGATTTCGCGCCGTAAAAGTTAAATGTGTGTACAAAGTGGAATATAGCTCGGAATCATTCGAGATAAGAATTTTCCGGTCTATTATATCCATAATTTTCCAACGAAGAAAGAAAATCAAGATTTCATTATGTAGATTTTGAAATATGTCAAAAACAATTTTCTAAAAATATCGCGGTTTTTTGCAGTTCGGAATCCAAAAAGGGATTTCTTTATAAATGATATTTTTAAATGATTAAAGATATGAAATAAATTTGATAAATCTATTAAAATGGTTTAAAAGAGATTTTGAATTTAAAATATGAATTTTCAAATATTAAAAAGTTGTTTAAATCAAATAAGCTTATATAGCACTTTCCGTAGCACTTTTATGCTGCGAATTCTATAACCTTTTGAATATGAGTTTAAACTTAACGATTTTTCCTAGAATCAATCATGAATGTTTTTAAAAGGAAAATTAGGAGTTTAAAAGATAATTTGGAATCTTATAATCAATTCCAAAATGAAGCTAATAACTGAGTATGTAGAAACAACTAGTACATTTGTCCTGCCTATGAAATCTGGGAAGATAAAATAAGGTGTTTAACTAAGGTTATGGATGGAGAAACCAGTGCCCTAAACTAACTTGGCCTATGTTTTCTCTTTATAGGCGAGTGGTGGAACAGATCGAAAGGAAAGCCCAGATGCTCTAAAAAGATCATATTTAAGTTTTTCCAAAATAAAAGAAAAGAACCAATTCTTTGAATGTTAGTTAACCACTTTACATCTTTTTATCGATAATTAGTAAGAAGAAACCAAGATCGGATTTGGGTGATTCCTATCCGAAGAACCGAGATCAGATTTGGGTGATTCCTATCTGAAAACCCCTTTAAACTAATTTTCGAAATAAAACATATTGAAGACAAAGATCATTTAAGACAAAGATATTCATGATGTAGGATTACTTGCCATTAGTCCCTGGAGGTGAAATTTACCATATCTAAGGTGGCAGTAGTGCTCTGTTATGAAAATCTTCGATTTGCAAAAATATGATTTGAAGTTAAGAAAGAAATCTTTGATTAAGATTTAATAAATGATTTGGGAATATTTTCCCTAAGTTAAAAGTTATAACTTGAATATAAGAAATCTTTGATTAAGATTCAATGAATGATTTGGAAAGGTTTTCCTAAGTAAAAGAGAAAATGATTTGCAATTATTCCAAGATTTAAGAAAGGTTTAAATAAATCAAATGATTTAATAAATGAGGCTTAATGATTCCATATACACTTGAAAAGAAAATGGAATAAATTGAAAAGAATATATCTAAGAAAGATATTTTATAAAAGATGAAGTAATTGATTGATGATTGACATCCACTTATAAACTTAACATCTTTTTATCAATAATTGGCTTCGAAGGAACCGTGGTCGGATTTGGGTGATTCCTATCCGAAAACCACTTCAAACCAATTTACATGTTCGAAAAATGATGATATTTGAAGACGAAGATATTGAGATGAAAAATAACGACGAATTACTTGTTGATTAATTGGGGATAGACTCTCGATTCACTATATTATAGCAGTGGTCTCTTTGTTATGAGAAACCTCAAAACCACAAGGACTTCTCGCCTAGTAATGGTCAAGGAAAGTACCTTCGGTTTTGTTCAATCCCGGAACGAAATTGTATGGATGAATGTCTGACATTGCATTTTCTTAGATTACATACATTGGTTTTTACAAACGTACATCTATTTGGTGGCGGAGAAGACAACTTCTCTAAGCTTAACACCATTTCTTGAGACGTACGAGCTCAAGGGTTTTTTTTTGTGAAAGGAAATTAGTAGTAAATGGAAATGGCGAATGTGGCATTCAAAAGTGATGCGATATGTGAAAAGGTAATCATAGCCTCCAGCCTCATCAACCGAAAATGACCGAAATAGGGTTAGATGCAGTAAGGCTAAGTGGATCATTCCCAATTAGGGTATGATCATCCCCTTCTAGATATATTTCTTCCCTCTATGACGTTCGGGATGTAAATTAATGTGGTTTGTATGCTAGAGTGCGCTCAGTTAAAGGTCGGTAACGACCGGGGGATGACATATTCGGTACTACCTAGTTAAAGAGGTAGGTCGGTCTTGTGTTGGTAGAAGGAAGATGTTCTATGCCTCGGGACATCCATCTAGAGGTGTACCAATCGAAAGGTAGTCCCTTCACCTGGTCATTGTATGGAAATCCATTCTCCAATAAGAACCTACGGTTTTGTTTGTAGAGCCTAGTATGCTGGAATTTAATAATGGTAACAATTTCGACTAAGATTAATAAGTTTATTTGCAAATGTTTTCAAAGAGATTTCATTAAAAATAATATCAAATGTTTTGATATAAAAGTGTTTAAGTTATCATAAGGTAAAAACCCGTCCGTGTTTATGTGTGGACGTGGTCATATGAGATACCCTTCTTTTCAAAGGTTTTGATAACATAGTCATTTTAAATTTCGAGTATCTCACGCTGGTTTATCAAGCCTGATCCGGGTATTTTTAATACTCGGGTCAGATCTGAGTAGTTTCAGGTTGAGTTGAAGACGGTTGAAGTTTCCAGAGGAAAGCTGGAGATATTCGTCTACATATGTCATATTCTATCATCCGCTGTTGTCTGTTTGTTTTTGTTCGATGTTTGTCAGCAACTGTAAGGACAGATGTTTATAACTGTCCAAGTGAAATTTAGGTTAGACTCTGATATATGTATTTTAAAATTTTCCATAGTTTTCATGAGATCACTAAGAACCTATTGGCCCATGCCAATATCTTTACTATTTCATGGGTTCTCTCTGAACCTATTGGTAACTCCAATATCTTTTCTCTTATCCTAGTTTTCATGGGTTAATTAGGAACCTATTGACTTCTGTCGATATCTTAATCCAGATATAGTTTTCATTGGTTTACTATAAACTTATTGGCCCCTGCCAATATCAAATCATAGTTTTCACGGGCTAACTATGAACCTGTCTTTTTGACATCTTCATTTATACATAGTTTTCATGGGCTTACCATGAACCTATTGGCCCCAGCCAATGTAACATCCCCCTACTTTGAGGCCTAAAACTAACGGCTATGGATGTTGTAGTCATCCATAGTTATTAATATTCGGCGACCAAATACGGCGATGCTAGATATATTGATACACAAATCACATAAATATGGAAAAAATCTTGACAATTCAAATATATATTTCCACATCCAGATTAAAACATTTCATGTTCATTACATAATCCCAAAATATGTTAACCACGTTCAACAAAATATAATTATTACAATTTCGCCAAGAGCGACATATGAAGATGCCTCCCTGGTTGATCAGAGTATATAGTAAGGCTAATAAATCTACCTTTACAACAAATACACAGCAGAAAGAGAAAACTCTAAATAACTATATGCCTCCTGCACGCCTCCGGAAGCTTTATTCATCTAAGAAGAAAAACCGTAAACCTTAAATCTTAAACTACTCAAAATCAATTGAGTACTCGAGAGTTTAAGGGGAAAACAGAAACTTCGAATGAGACATAAGCCTGGTATGAATAATAATCTAACATCTCAATCCTTTTTAGATATCTAGTGAGACCACACCGCTTAGCGGAACAGGTTTCCCCTCACTGGTATCCTAAATCCTTTTTAAAATCATATACTATGCTCCTCCATCCACAATGGTTAAAACATATATTTTCAAAATATTATGATGATATGCATACTTGAAAATAATTAGGATTTCCCAACCCTCATTTAATATGACACCCTGTCCTATCCATAGTTTTTATGGGATCACCAATAACCTTTTAGTTTTCATGGTTTTACTAATAACCTTTATATTATTAAAGATCCCCCTGTCCTATTCATAGTTTTCATGGGATCACTAAGAACCTACAGGCTCCTGCCAGTTAACTTAATTAATTTATGGGTTCTCCTGAACCTATTGGTCTTTCCAATAACTAATCACCTTTTCCTAGTTCTCATGGGTTGACTAGGAACCAATGTATTTTATCTAGTAACTCACTTTACATCTTACTTTTCATGGGTTGACTAGGAACCTACCGATACTTCCATTAACCACTTTCTTATCCTAGTTTCATGGGTTGACTAGAAATCTATTGACTGATGTCAATTCTTAATCGGGATATAGTTCTCATGGGTTCACTATAAACCAATTAGCCCCTGCTAACTATCCTTGGTACATAGTTTTCATGGGTTAACTATGAAACTTTTTGGCTTAGTCAAATAACTATTTAATCATAGTTTTCATGGGCTAACTATGAACCTTTTGGTTTACTCCAATAACTATAAAGTTTAGGCATCCTATATTTTTGGTCACCCTGACTCCTTGGATGCAATTCTACTCATTTAGGAGTTTAAGAAATTTATATTCACTATTGAGTTAACCTAGTTAGTTCTTCTACCCATTTTCCCCAAAATATAGTTATGGGTTATCATGTGAATATATTCATATTTGAAGAAGCAAAACAACAATTTAACAATAACACTCCTGCGGATTTAAAGTCCTTGAAATACATTTCATAAAACATAGTTTACACCTTTAACTTATATTTTTATCAAGGCAATACTTCTCCAAAATCACATACTTAAAGTCATTACAAATCTCCTTTATATAAGCCATGGGTTTTCCTTAAAAGTTTAGAGTATGGGTCTTAAAACCTTTCGACAATGTCGAAAGCTACTATTTTCAACCCCGTTCGAAAGGTTTTAATCATGTCTTTTTAAAATAATAGGCTCCAGCCCTTTTTATACTTTAAATAACTTCTTCCCAAACCCTTCGACCTCATTGAAACTCAAACCTTTCGAACCTATTGGAAAGCAAACCTTTCGAAAGCATTGGAAAACAAACCTTTCGAAACCATTCGACCTTATAAAACATAAACCTTTCAAAAGCTTACTGGGTTCAATTTAAAACATGTGGAAAATCTTCTTTTAAAACCTTTCGACTACATTGGAAGCAACCTTTCGACTTTGTCGGAAGGTCTGCTTCGAAAGCTTTAAAACATCTCTTCAAAACAATAAGCTTCAGCCTTTAAAACACTTTCTTCGAAAGCTTTAGGTTATACTTCAATTATAAAACAGGGGTATATCACCTAAGTTGAAAGCTTTTATACCTTTCGAAAGCATGGAGAAGCAGCTGGTTTTAAAACAAGTAAACCTTTTGACTTTGTCGAAAGGAACGACTTCGAAAGGTTGGGAGAAGCGACAACAACCTTTCGACTGTGTCGGATGGTTCAAAACAAAACAAAACAAAAGCGGCAGTAACCTTTCAAATTTGTCGAAAGGTTTAAAAACTTTATTTAAACATTTGACCTGGTCGAAAGCAGCCAAGTAGAAAGCTCTTTTTCAAAAGCAAAGCAGACAATCTTTGGTTTATAGAATAAACATACCCCAACCTCTTTGGCAACCAACCTTTCGACTTAGAACCCTTCGACTCTGTCCAATTCATTACGTACCAAGATACTTGATACCATATGCATTGGTTTGACCTTGTTGAAAGGTATAACCTTTCGACTTTGTCGAGAGGTCTGGGTCGGATGGTTTAATGCCGTAAAAGGCTGAAACATGCTAAAAGTATGATTTCTTTGTTTTTAACTTAAAGAGGATAATTTTCCAACTAACCTGCCTTTGTTTATCAAATTCTCATTGGTTAACAAATACTTTCAGAAAAGTGCTGCCACTAATTTTCAGAAATAAATAATAAGTTTATTTTATAAATTGCCCATTCTCCTTAATTAAATATATAAAACATTTAAGTCCCATACTTTAAATAAATTTGTATATTCATCAAAACTTGTAAGAAAAATCTAGAAAAATTCCAAAAAATCTATTTTGATATGTTTTCCAACATACAAAATTTTTAAACTCAAATAATTATTATTTTAGCCGTAAATAATTTATAACCCAATAAATCATTTTCTTTACCAGAAAATTAATATAAAATCCACATTAATTCAAAAAATTATGGAAATTGAAACCCATCTCCAAAATCATGTTTTCTACAACATAAATTTTTTCCATGGCATTTAAAAATCATTTCATCTCGGTTTTACCCTAAAATCGTGTATCTCCTTTTTAGCAAACTTGTTTAATCCATATAAATCATGGTTCAAGCATATCATCAATCAATATATCATAAAAATAAATTTACCCTAAAATCTGAAACCATATGATCATAAAACTAAAATAGAGATGTAGAAATTATTATTCACCTTAGATTGGATAAGGAAATTGAAGTTTGATTGAGATTAATTTCTTCTAGCTTGATCCTAAGCTTTACTTTGATTTTCTCTTCTCTTCCTAATGGCCGGCCTTGCTTGCTTCTCACGGTTATAAATTTTTCTTTAAGTAAAATGAATGTGTATGATTTAGAAAGATAGTATAAGGGTGAGAAATATAGACGGTTGTTTACCCTAATGCCCTTGTGTTCAATTACTTAACCATTTATATAAGTTCATTAGATTTTAAATAAGCACGGCCATCTAATTCATTAATCAACCTCAATCTCCTTATATACATTATTCTATTTAATTTATTCTAATTAAATCTCCTGAATAATGTTAATAAAATTAGGGGTGTTACAGCCAATATCTTCTCATATACACAGTTTCATAGGCTTACTGTGAACCTATTGGCCGCTGTCAATATCTTTAATTAATTTAATTTATATTCACTACTGGGTCAACATAGTTGGTTATTCTGCCCTTCCTTAAAATACAGTTATGGGTCCATTACAATGTTAATATATACGTATATGAAGAAGCAAACATAATAACTTGGTTTATCCCTTTAACCCATTAATCAAGGAAAATTTCTTCAAAAACTCCATTTCAAAATACGTTATTTATTTATGCCATGGTTTTTCTTTAAAATGAGATTGGGTTATTTGTTTTGAAAACTAAGGCTTTCGAAAACTTCAAAACTTTGCTTTCGACCTCACTGGATAACCTCATTCGAAAGCATACAAATCTCTTTTCAAAACATTAGGCCTCTGCCTTTCGAAACACTTTAAAACCTCTCTTTCGAAACCTTTTGAATGTAATAAAGTATTACCTATTAACTCTTAGAAGCAAAGCTTCGAAACCATTGAAAGTACCCTTTTCGAAACCTTTCGAAGTATCCCTTCCGAAACCATAGAAAGTCCCTCTTTCAAAACCATTGGGTTTATATTTAAAATATCATTTGGGTCAAAATGAATATAAATGAAAGTATCTCTTTTGAAACCATTCATTTTCATATAAAAGAATTGGGAAAAATTTGATAGCGTCGGCACCATCCCTTTTGAAAGCTTTAAAACACTTAGGTAAAACATTGAATTTTAGCATTGAAACTCCCTTTCAAAGCCATTGCCTTCAAAACTTATGAACCCTTTCAAAAGCATTTAGGAAGTGGCTTTGTATAAGTTGAAAACAAAAACTACCTTTTGAAAGCATTAATGACTTCAATACACTCGAAAGCTATAGAAAGGACAGTAGAGTTTGGACTAGGTTGGAACCATCATTTTCGAAAGCATTCTTTTATAAACAAGGGTCTTAGTCGGAAGTTCTACTTTTAAACAAAGAAAGGCGGCAACAAGTTCGAAAGCAGCTGGGTGTCGACTTGGTCGAAAGCACCCTTCAAAAACAAGGCAGGCACATATCTTTTAAAAGTAAACAATGGTTTCGTCTCTATCGAAAGCAATGCTTTCGACACCCTACCTTTCGCACTTCACCAATCCACTTCGTACCAATATCATTGATACCATATGTATTGGTTTCAGACTAGGTTGGTTTTGACTGAGTTGAAGCGGAGGCATTGGAGTCGAAAGGTACTTCTAAAGGAGGCGGAACCAACTTTTCTAGGTAAAAACTGATTATTGCCAATTTAAGCAAGTACTTTCTATCTAACCTGCCATGTGTAAACATATGACTGGTTACCTCTACTTTTCAAATTCTTTACCAAAATAACTGCCGCTTAATTTCAGATCTAAACCAAGATTAACTTAGCAAATATGCCCTTCCATTAAGCAAAACCAATATTGCAAATAAGTCCTTCTTCTATAATAATTTAATTTCCATAACAAATCACTTAGGGAAAATCCCCAAAAATTATAGAAATTCACTTTAATCACGTTATCAAATATACAAAAATTATAGGCCCAATTTCTTCCTGAAATAATTAAAATTAAATTTGAACCCAATTCTATCATATTTTCCTTTGAAAATTCATGATAATATTTCCATAGCTTGAAAAATTATCAAAATTAGAATCCAACTCCAAAATCATGTTTTACATAACATAAATTTTTTCCATAGCATTCTTAGATCATTTACAATCGATTTTGCCCTAAAACCGCATAAATCCTTATTTAAACAATCTTGTTTAAATTAAACAAATTATAATTCAAGCATATCATCATCCAAATCATCATAAAAATGAATTTAATCTTAAATCTAAAAAAATATGATCATAAAACAAAATAGAGATGGTATAAATTATTATTCACCTTGATTAGGATAAGGAGATTGTATTAAGATTAAGATTTATTCCCATTGCTTTAATCCTTAGCTTGATTTGATTTTTCTTCTCTTTTCTTCCTAGCAATGGCCGGCTCCACTTTATGTTTGCGTTTTATGTTTTTGTGTAAATGAAAAATAAAAATGAATGGTATAAGGAATGGAAATACATATAAGGGTTATGGTGACAAGTGCGGCTAATTCCCAATATGCCCTTATGTAATTTAATTAGCTTAGAAACCATTCTTAAGCCCACTTAATTAAATAAATTGAGCATGGCCCCTTAAGTATTTATTTAAATCTCAATTCCCTTATCACTTAACATTTACATTATTCTATTTAATTTATCTAATTAAATTTCCTGAATAATGTGATTAAAAATTAGGGGTGTTACAGGCTTCTCTCCTTAAAGAATTTCGTCCTCGAAATTCAGTATGGATCGAATATTAAACGTAGCAATCATGTGTAATGACTCATAACAACTCTACTAGTCTACCTGACTAGCAATTATCTATATAAATTTAATATAAATATACCCTCAAAGCAGATCAGGATAGGTATCTCGAATAATGTCTTCTATCTCCCAAGTACAGTCCTTCTCGTTGTCGCTCCACTAAACTTTCACCAACTTGACTGTCTTGTTCCATAGTCTTTTCTCATCTCTCGCCACAACCCGAACTAGTTGTCCAACAAAAGTCAAATTAGGCTCTACTACCAAATCTTCCAACCCTATTGGAGGAATAGTAGTCTCTAAATCATGCACATACTTGCAAAGATGAGACACATGAAATACGTTATGGACACCTGCCGTACTACTCGGCAACTCTACTTTGTATGTGAGCTTTCCAATCCTCTCTATATTCTAGAATGGACCTACATATCTCGATGCCAACTTCCTCGACTTCCCGAACCGTACCACACCCTACATCGGTGATACCTTAATGAAAACCTTATCTCCAACCGAGAATTCTAGGTCTTTACGCCTCTTATCTACGTAACTCTTCTGCCTAGATCGAGCTTCCTTCATCCTTTATCGGATTAACTCAATATTTTCCAATGCCTCTCTAACCAAATCTGGACCTATGACTAATCTGTCTCCAGTCTCCAACCAACATGCTAGCGATTTGCATGGCCTTCCACACAAAGCTTCAAAGGCACCATTTCTATACTAGTCCGATAACCATTATTATAGGAAAACTCAACCAAATGCAGGTAATCCTCCCAAGATCCACCGAAGTCCAATATACAAGCTCTTAGCAAATCCTTGAGTACCTTATTGACTCTCTCTATCTGCCTATATGTCTGAGGGTGATATGCAGTACTCACCTTGAGCTTAGTGTCTAATACATCATGTAGACTCTTCCAGAATTCGCTAGTGAACAAAACATCTCTGTCACTAACTATGCTACTAGGAACTCCATGTGGTCTAACTATGTTCTTCATGAACATCTTAGCTAAAACAGGTGCCGTCCTAGTTGACTTAACTGGAATGAAATAGGCACTCTTGGTCAACCTGTCCACTATGACCCATATACTTTCATTTTCCCTATTTGACCATGGCAACCCATCTATAAAATCCATGAATATCGAATATCATTTCCACATTGGAATCTCTAAAGGTTGAAGTAATCCACTCGGCTTCTAATGTTCGGCTTTCACTTGCTGATAGTTTGCACACTGCCTAACCCACAAGCCAACATCCCTCTTTATACCTTCCCAATAGAAGCTCCTCTTCATATCTTGATATATCTTGGTCCCTCCAAGATGAATCGTAAACTTGGACCGATGACATTCTCCAAGAACTTCTTTCCTCAAGTTCTCAACATCTGGAACACACAACTATCCCTTCTGTCTCAACCATCCTCTCTGGTGAAGACTAAAACCTTTTAGACCATCAATCTCGGTTCCAACCTCAAGCCTTCTAATCTTCTAGGTTAATACTAGATCCTCCTTCTACTTAGAAGCTATCCTTTCGATCAATACTGGTCGAACTTCTAAACTGGACAACATAGCAGTACTCTGACTAGAACTAGCAGTTGATCTTAATTGAACACTACAAGTAGTCAAAGCTTCTGAGTCTTTCCATTTTGCTAACATAGCTAACACCGCATTCTGATGCCGTCTGCTAACACCATCCGCTACCTTATTTTCTTTCCCAGGAGTATATTCTATACCAAAATCATAAGCAGCTAAAAACTCCAGCCACCTCTGCTGTCTCATATTCAACTCCTTCTGAGAGATTAAGTACCTTAAAGATTTATGATCTATGTATAACTCAAATCTCTCCCCTAAGAGATAATGTATCCAAATCTTCAATGCGAAGATCACCCGTGCCAACTCCAAATCATGAGTAGGATACCTCACTTCATGCGGTCTAAGCTGTCGTGAAGCGTAGGCAATCACTTTACCCTTCTGCCTCAATACAGCTCCTAATCCAGTCCCACATACATCAGTATACACCACTAACCCTTGGTTTCCGTCTGGAACTACTAACATTGGTGCATTGGTCAAAAAATGCTTTAACTTAAGGTATGATTCCTCACATTTTTCGGACCAGTCAAACTTCACCTCCTTCCTGGTTGCACCTCCTTCCTGGTTGGCTTAGTCAAATGCGCTGCTATTTGCGAGAAATCCTTAATGAATCTAAGATAATAGCCAGCAAGTCCAAGAAAACTTCTAATCTCAGTCACCGTCTCTGGTCTCTTCCAATTATTAATAGCTTCGATCTTATCTGGATCGACTGACAAGCCCTTCTTTGAAACCACGCGACCAAGAAACTTAACCTCTTTCTTCCAAAAATGACACTTGGAGAACTTCACTTTTAGCTGATGCTGCCTCAGCGTCTCAAGCATACTCTAAGATGATTCTCATGCTCCCTTTCATTCTTATAGTACACCAAAATGTCATCTATAAACACCAACATGGATCTATTCAAATACTCTCGAAAGACTCGGTTCATCAAATCCACGAAGAAAGCATGCGCATTCGTTAACCTGAATGGCATTACTAACCACTCGTACGAACCATACCTTGTCCGAAATTCTGTCAAACGAATACTGTCCTTTTCCACTCTTAACTGATGGAAACCCGTCGCCAAATCCAACTGGGAAAATACTCTGGCTCCACACAACTGATCAAATAGATCATCAATTCTCGGCAAAGGATACTTATTCTTTATCGTCCTTTCGTTCAACTTATGATAGTCGATACACATCCTCAACGACCCATCTGGTTTCTTCATGAGCACCGTGGCCAATCCTTAAGGTGAACTGCTTGGTCTAATAAAATTCCGTCCTTCTAGATCCACTAGCCGCACCTTCAATTCCTTCATCTCAGTCAGTGTCATCCTGCTAGGTGATCTACTTACAGGTTCAGCTCCTGTCAAAAGATCTATCTGAAACTCAACAACTCATTTCGGTTGTAGTCCCTTGACTGGCTCAAAGACATATGCAAACTCTCTTGCTACTCAAACCTGACTTAGCACTTCTCCCACTTCCATTGCACTTAACAAAGCATAACTACGCCTGTCAGAATTCTCCACTGAGAATATAATTCGGTTATGACTATCAGGGTGTCTTAATGATATCTTCCCATCTTGGCAAAATATCCTAGCCATATACTGAAATGACCCTATTTATTTTACCTAATTTTTACTAGGATTTTTTTTTACATTAATAAATTTCCTAGAGTCATTTAGCCTTTCTATTAAATTATCCAGGATCCTAATTTTTCTACTAATATATTTATATCAGTTCATTAATAAATATATATTCACATACATGTGAAGATGTATGTGACCCTCTTGCTTGGATCAGAGTGTTGGTAAGCAAGAGTGCATCCTGATTGAATTTGAATTTCTAGTCAACCAGTACATAGCTCATTTTCCTTTGTTTTGATATTTGGGTCATGAGAGTGAATCTCATAATCATATATGATTTATTCCTAGTAATTTTGATCATTCTTTTGGTGATTGCCTGTTAGTTTAACTTAGCAAAGTGATCTTAGATTATATAGCAAGCCATCATAATTTTAGTTTAATTGTTTGATATTTGATCAAAGCCAGAAAGAAAATGATATACACATTTATCATTTTCAACATGAGTGATCTTTACCCCAACTTCTTTTATATTTAAGACCCAAACAGTTAAGTGATTCTTTCACAATTATATTGTTGTTTTTCCCTGAATCAAATCCATTCCCTAATCCCTGAGTTACCTCAGTTTTGTACTAATTTAAGGGTTGGTCTTTTGGGTTTAGGAAATCCAGAATTTATGGTCATAAAGCATGAGTGATGTCTATGTGGTATGTGTGCATATCAGATGTGTTGAGCTTTCTGAACTAAGAATGCTACTCAAAAATACAAGTGAATTGCTTAAATATTTGATCTTGTCTTTATACATGTGTTTGCAAAGAAAGCTTCAGATTTTACAAAGTGTATTTTCTTCCTTTAAACCAAAAACTCTGGTCATCTTGATCAAACCAGACCTCATTCCTTTTGAGGTAGGTTAACCTTATGGCTAGGTTGTCCCAAACCTTAATGCCTGACCATTACAATGTCAATCCAGATACAAGATACTTGAAAATCCCTTAAAACATATACACATCATAAACCAGTGTTCAAAAATACATAATTTCTTTTATCAAAATACTTCAGCATATAGACACAAAACTCTTTAAAGAATATTCTTAACCAAACTCAGATTTTAACCTCAAAACTTAAAGCTTTTAAGTGACTCAAGATTGACTAATACAAAATATATATATATGTATCCATTTCTCAAATATAGGCATATGTCATCTACAGATTTCTACCATAATACTCAAATATATTTTCTTGCATAAGATTCAAATAAGTCTTTGGTTTTTCCCAACCTTAATACATTACCAGAATTCAATTGAAACAACTAAATAAAATCCAAACATTCAAGATCATTACATAACAACAAAATCAGAATTATAAAACTTCCAAGATTACATGCAAATAGTTCATTCTAAGCTCTTATTTAATTCTAATTTAGCATGCTTATCCAAACATTCTCACTAGCCATAGCAGCTTCCTATTTAGAACCAGCATTCCCTGAAAGAGCATTAGAGGCTGCCCCATTTTAATGAGACACCCCAGATGCCATAAGCAAACAAGGGTCAGATACAAGATCTGGTATGAGCAATATCAGAAATTCCATGATATTAAGTAGTTAAATGAGACATAAGCATTTTTTACAAGTTTGCATAACTTCTCTAATCAATTTGCCTGGCTTGTTTCTGATATATTGTGCATATATGATCAGTATTAAAACTAATTATGTACACACTTTCAATTAAGCAAACATACATGTCAAACAGAGATACTCAGGAATTATAATAGCTCCAATCCAACCATCCTAGGAATAATTCAAGTTCCTACTTCATCATTCTATGGTTGTATTTTCCAATTAGTCTCTAGCCTCATCTGCCATAAAGGAATCACGGGGACACATTGCAATAAAATAATTCACAATATTGCACAAAGATCTCAGGGCTTAAACAAGCCATGTGCCAACTTGCATACTTTAAATATAACAAGCATTCCAGCAGTCTTCTTGGCTCACAATCCTTAGTTTATTTACTAAGTGTTCATGTTTGATCCTATCATGAGATAGCTAGGTGATTGAATCACAGTGTACATGAAACATTACAAAAAACTTACAAGCATAATTCAAAAACAAGCTAACATTCGTATCCAGGGGAAATCATATTTCAAATATTCTGGCTTAAAGAAAATACAAGAATATTTACAACTGTGAATAGAGACTAGGCATGTGGGTTATTATTGTTTCATAAGCAACCATGTTTGAACTAAATTCAAGATCTAGCTTAAACAAGATTTCTGGCTCATGGGTTTTCTGTTTGATCAAGGGTTCAGCACTTTTGGGTATTTCCATTGCACCCATGAATCTTTCATTTGAGCCTTGGCACTTACACAAGTGTAATGCAACTCATATATATATTTTGATTTCTGTATTTTCCATGCCATGTTTAAAGCAGTTACAAGTATTCTCTATTTACTTTCATGATTTCATACTTTAACATTTCTGGGTGTAACCAAACAGAGCAAAATACTCAACCATCAAAGCAATCAAAAGCATTCATAAACACCCATTAAAGCATCCATTAAAACCATAGTAATAAAATCAAAAATATGTAGAAAAATAACATAAACTTGGCTGCCTCATAACAGGACTTAATGCCATGGGTTTAGTGAGATTACTCACAGAAAATGCTCCTTTTGCTTAATCCAGAAAAGAAACTCTTTGAAACTTTGCCTTTCTTCTTGCAATATTTTTCTTCTTTGTTTTCTTAAATGTCTCGGGTAGAAAATGGTTTTTCTGGTTTAAACTTGGATTTATAAGAGAGGTTTTTCTAGGGTTTCATCATTGTAAAATCCCATTCCTACCCTGGCCAATACTCATGCATTTTGCATTTCAGATTTGCTTATTTTCACCCTTAATACCCTGGCCATATGTGATACTTACCTCCCCTTTTACTTTTCTAGAATATATTATATTCTTCCTAAGTCATGATAATTGTGTGACATTGTCACCTGTATATTTTCTGAAAATCATCCTTTCTATTTTCTGCCTAAAACAATGGTTTTGCTTGTAATATGTCTTTTACTATTTTAATGTTAAGCTTTTTCCTTGCTTATTTCTTTTTAATACTATCAGTACTTATAGAAATATACATATGCATACATATCTTATATAAGTTCACTTAACTTCTCCTAAGTCACAGAAAGACATACACATATATGTGCATATGTGTTTCAAATTCTTATCCAATTTATCCTGGGTTTAAATTAAGTAAAATCTGTTTACTTGTTCAAACAAAACTTGCTTTTTCTTATCTTCTAAAATAATTCATATAATCCAGAAATCAAATATCCATATTTGGTTTAATAATTTTCATTACAAAATCATGTTTGTAATGCTTTTTAATTCTTGTTTTGGTTTCAGGAAATTTGGGGTTCTTCCTTGTGCCATATCAGCGTGCACGTGCACACATGCACACACCTTTGCACTTAGCTAATCCCATACATTCCTATGCAATAATTTCATATATTTTCAGAATTTAACCAAAATAAGATTTCCATGAAATTCTGGGGCATTACAATCACCCCACCTTTTAGGAATTGTGTCCTCACAATTTTCTTATTTTTACTTTAAACACTTTCAGATTTTTTTGTAAAATCTATCAAACAATTCTTAAGCAAACAATTCAGTCAAAACAACCATATACATTAAACTTTTTAGGAAATTAGAATTTACCTTCCACTGCAAAAAGCTTAGGGTAATCCATCTTTATCTTATCCTCTAACTCCCATGTACAATCATTAGGGTCTAGGCTCCATTGAACCTTCACCAATTTCAGAGTTTTGCTCCTCAACTTCTTTTCCTCTTTAGCTAAAATCCCCACTGGTTCTTTCTCATAGACCAAATCAGGATTTATTTGAACTTGAGTGGGTTTCTCTAGAATTTCCTCTTTATCATGCACCCATCTCCTAAGTTGTGACACATGAAATACATTGTGCATTGCACTCATCTCTTCTGGTAGCTCTAACTTGTATGCTAATGAACCTATTCTTTCCAAAATCTTGTAAGGTCCAACATATCTTGGGGTAAGTTTTCCCTGCTTGCCAAATCTTAACACCTTCTTCATAGGTGAAACTTTGATGAAAACATAGTCACCAACTTTATATTCCACCTACTTCCTCCTTACATCTGCAAACTTCTTTTGCCTATCTTGAGTGGCTGCCATCTTTCTCCTCACAAGCTCAATTTTTTCAGTGGTTTCCTTAATATAGTCTGGCCCTAAGACAGCCCTTTCTCCTGCTTCAACCCAACATATTGGTGACAAACATGGTTTTCCATACAAGGCTTCAAATGGTGCCATGCCTATGGTGCTTTGATAACTATTGTTATATGTAAATTCAGCCAAGTGGAGGTGATCTTCCCAATTACCTCCAAAGTCCAATGCACATGCCCTCAACAAATCCTCCAAAACTTTGTTTATTACTTCAGTTTGACCATCTGATTGGGGGTGGTATGCAGTACTCAAGCATAACTCACTCCCCATGGCTTCTTGAAAGCTCTTCCAAAATTTGGATGTAAAGATTGTGTCCCTATCACTCACTATAGTTTTAGGAATTCCATGCAACCTTACTACTTCTTTCATGAATATTTGAGCTAGTTTAGGTGCATTTCTTTCTGCCTTCACTGGTATAAAGTGTGCCACTTTAGTCAATCTATCAACTACTACCCAAATGATTGTATTTCCTCTCTTTGATCTAGGCAGACCATCTATGAAATCCATAGATATATCTTCCCACTTCCACTGTGGTATGCTTAGAGGTTGCAATAGGCCTGAGGGTCTTTGGGTTTCTGCCTTGACTTGTTGGCAAGTTATACACTTTGCAACATGTTTGGCCACATCTGATTTCATCCCTCTCCACCAATAATCCCTTTTTAGGTTTTGGTACATTTTGGTGCTGCCTGGATGTATGGAATATTTACTCCTATGGTATTCATTAAGTATCTCTTCCTTCAACCCTATATCTTCTGGAACACATATCCTACCTTTATTCCTTAAGTAACCATTCTTATCAGTGTGGTAGTTTACTACTTCTTCTCCTTTTTCTATTAGAGTTTTCTTTTCTAATAAACCTGGATCTTCCTCTTGCATTTTCCCCACTTTCAAAATTAAATCTGATTGCAAAGTTATTAAACTTAATTTTCCTTTACTCCCTTCTTCAATCATCTCCATGTTCACCTCATTGTTTTCCTCAATTTCCAAATCAGTAAGTAGAGATAAATTTCTAAACTCTTCTATCATTAACATGGCTACTTTTGCATGCTAGCTGCTCAAAGCATCAGCAACCTTATTAGCTTTTCCTGGAGTATAAAGTATGTCTAAATCATATGCTGCTAGAAACTCAACCCATCTATGCTGCCTCATATTCAAATCTTTTTGTGAAAAGAGATATTTCAATGCTTTATGGTCAGTGTATAAAATAAACTTAGCACCTAGAAGATAATGTCTCCAGAGCTTTAGTGCATATACCACTGCTGCCAACTCAAGATCATGGGTTGCATACCTTGATTCATGTGGCTTCAATTGTCTTGATGCACAGGCTATAACTTGATCTTGCTGCATCAATACAACTCCTAGCCCAGAACCACTTGCATCAGTATAAACAATCAAATACTTATTTCCCTCTGGTACTCTCAACACTGGTGCATTGACTAAGGCCTCCTTGATTTTACTAAAGGCTTGCTCACATTTCTCAGTCCATATAAAGGGTTGGTTCTTTCTAGTTAGGTTGGTAAGAGGTGATGACATCTTAGAAAAATCCTTTATAAATCTTCTATAATACCTTGCCATCCCCATAAATGACCTAACTTCTCCTACTGTGCTTGGTTTTTCTATGTTTGGATAGCCACAATTTTATTGGGGTTCACTGAAATGCCTTTAGCAGATATAACATGCCCAAGGAAATGCACTTCTTCTTTCCAAAATGCACACTTAGAAAACTTTGCTTTTAAATCTTTTTCTCTTAATCTAGACAAAACAAGGTGTAAGTGATTTTCATGTTCCTCTACTGTTTTAGAATAAATCAAAATATCATCAATAAAAATCAATACAAACTTGTCTAAATAATCCCTGAATAGCCTATTCATCAAGTCTACAAAGTATGATGGGGCATTTGTCAACCCAAATGGCATGACAAGAAACTCATATAAACCATACCTAGTGTTAAAGGCTGTATACTTAACACTTGAGTCCTCAACCTTCATATGATGGAATCCATATGCCAAGTCTAACCTAGAAAATATTTTTGCTCCACTAAGTTGATCAAAAAGATCATCAATTCTGGGTAAGGGGTACTTGTTTTTGATAGTGACTTTGTTTAGCTCCCTGTAATCTATACACATCCTTAAAGTACCATCATGTTTTCTTACAAACACTACTGGAGCACCCCAGCATGAATTACTTGGTCTTATAAATCCTTTGCTTTCCAATTCTTCTAACTGTTTCTTCAACTCCTTCAACTCACTTGGCCCCATCCTAGTGGGTTTCTTAATAATTGGACTTGCTCCTGGTATGAGACTAATCTGAAATTCCACTGGTCTGTGGTGTGGAACACCCTTAACTTCTCCAAACACATCCAAGTATTTGTTAATTATGGGGATTTCTTTAATAGAAGGCTCACTGGAATCCTTATCTAAGTCAATCAAATGATATAATTTCCTTTCTTTGGCTACTTCACACAAAATTGTGATTCTTTGGCCTCTAGAATTTTGTAATGATATGGTGGATGAGTCTAAATTAATTATGGCTTTGTATTGCCTTAACCAGTCTACACCCAATATAACACCTATATTTGGGTAATTTAAAACATATAAATTGGAAATAAAAACATTTCCTCCTATGTTTAATTCCACATCCACACAAATCATGTTTAAAACACTAGAACTTCCCAATGGGCTTTGCACTAACAAAGGGGTTTCAACCAGTATGCAATTTAATTTAAGCAATGCAACTAATTCATGGGAAATCAGAGAATGTGTTGCCCCTGTATCATACTGTAACGACCCGATATTTTCAACCATTCGCATCCATTATAAGTGTATAGGTAGACACTCATGCCGGAGTTGAATTGCTCAAAATACCGCGTTGTAATTAAAATTTGGCAAATCTCAGAATATACAGTAAATAAATATAATCACAGATCACAGACACAGAGTAAAATAATGCAGCGGAAGTAAAAGAAATAGTAGTTCATGAAGCTACTATATAAATATATCAGAGTACATAAGATACAATAGAAGAAATAGAGTACAACGGAAGTATAAATAAGATAACCAAGTACAAGCTGAATAGAGCAACATAACTGAAGTCGATAGAACAAGACTAGCAGATAATCTCCAGCGATTCAAATCTCCAGAAGGTGGAAATCCAAATCTGTGAATACTCAGGCTGACCCGAGCGTAAAGCAAAACACAAACACTCGAGTCAGGACAATATATACTTATATAATATAAACCAACTCAAGTGAACTGTAATAAGGTACAAGTAACTTAAAGAATGCTTGGGACCGCCCATTCTTTAAGGATCCGTTAAACTATCTACTATGTAGTAATATTCGCTATTATAATAATGTCTAATCAGTAAAGTATAATCATATAGAAAATAGCGTTAAGGGGATGGAGAACCTTAACGCGGTCGGATCTTAAAATCATAATCGTAGTAAAGCTCGATATGGTAGGTGACACGGCACAACTAGGCAATGCCAGGGTAGATATACCAATTACGCATCCGGACTAGTGGTGACGCATAGCAGCCACTACCGCCCACCTCGAACAACACTCCCAATCAAGGGTGGCCACCAAATCAATCACAAGTAATAGAATGGTATCGAAGAAGTGTGTCCGATAAGAGGTGCTACCTCCTTGGTCCGTCAATCGCTCCTGTTTTAGCCACCTTATGCCAACTCACGGGAGTTGGGTCCACGTAACATACCTTAAGAACGTCGCCACCATCCTACTTCATTCTGGAATCTCCACCGCGTACACGGTTGTCAAAGTGGTTTTCGGTATCGATAGAGAGTATGTCCATATCCGATCCCGGTCTCTTTGCCAACCAATCGTTATTATAACCCGTGGTTATAACCTTTAAAAACAATACTTTACTTCAAAATAAGATATCATTTCAAAATCATGTCTTTATCAAAATAAAGATTTATCATTTCCAAATCATTTCAATATTCTAAAATATCGTATCCTTTCAAACTTCTTTTCAAATCATTTTATTACATCAAAATATTATATCTTTTCAAACTTTATTTCAAATCATTTTTATATATCAAAATATCATATCTTTGATAGTTATACTTCGAAACCAAAATCATTTTATTTCAAAACTATGTTCATTTCAAAACAACATCATTTCCATTTCAAACATATATTCACCTTTCAAATAGTCTATACTTTCAAAGTTATAACTCTTTTGAAACAAAACATTTGAAATCATTATACTTTGAAAATCACAGCATTTCGAAATCATATATTTAAAATCATCTTTTAATTCTATACATTTACAAACTTATTAAATTCAAACCATCAAATTTCAATTCAATTACAGTTTACCAACAAACCGTTTCAAATCTTATCAATTCCCAATATAGATTAAATCCACAAAATACAATATTCAATCTTTAGTATATTTCAAAACTTTAAATCTCCGACATTTCATAAATCCAATATCATTTAAATAAACTCAATTGATATATACTTCAAATGTTCATTTATCAAATAAATTAAATAAGTCAGAAATCAAGTATCATTTCAAACTCATTTCACAATATCAAAATATTATTCAAAACACCATTCATTTTTATTCATTTAAATACCATTTAAATCCATTCATTTTATTAAATTTAAATACCATTTTAAACTCACATTAGAAATCAAATTCTTCCACTTAAATATCTCTTCATTATCTTTAGAAATTTAACATTTAATTTCCCAAAATTATATCATTTTCCAGAGATTATTTTTCATTAAAATTAATTTAAAACAACAAAATATAGTTTCCGTAGCACTTATAAAATGCTACGTAAAGTTATAGTTTAAAACAGTTAATTAACAAAAGACAGCGTTAAATGCTGTAATAGATTTCTTTTAAGTTTCAATTAACTTACATGTTAAGTTTAACCACTATAGCACTTACAAAGTGCTATAATAGCCTTTATTTCAAATTAACCCTTTAGTTCATTTAAAACACTACAACATTTACAAAATGCAGTAATATCCTTTACATTACATTTCAAAATGCTGTTAAATCATATTCAGAGTTTTATTTACAATTCCACAAATAATTAACTTTTAATATAAATCATTTTAACTTATAAAATCATATATTTCACATTTAACACAATCATTTAAATACCTTTATTTCTATGATTTTATAAAGTCAAATTTCCATACAAAAATCAAATTTAATAACAATTAAATTTTCATTTCTTTAATTAAATTATTAACTTAACAACTAAGTTTAAAGTTCCAAAAATATAGCTTATTTCCATTTATTTTACTTAATTAAAATTTCACTTTTAAACAAATTTCACAAAATTCCATTTAAGTTATATTTCCAAATTCAGCTTAAATGTTCATTTATTCCATATTTTAATTTATACAAAATCATTAACACCTTTAAAACATTATTATTACTTAATAAAAATCATTAAATTCATCTTTAAATCAAATTTGTCATATTTTCTTACTTTACAAAAATTCCATTTATAAACAAAATCATAAATTCCAAAATTAACTTATATTTCAAATTCTACTTCACCATTTACTTAATTCACTTATTTAATTTGTAGAAAATCACAAATACTTTATAGAAATCATTTTAATGAAATTTAAATCAAAATACCATAATATTTACATTAAAAAAAGTATTTTAAAATTTTCAAAAAAATATATAAACCACGGGTCTGTATATAATTTTCTAGCCTAGGTCAAGTGATACGGATATGTATCATTTCAATCCGTAGTTTAGAAAGAAAAACCGGGTTTTATCATTTCAAACCCGCAATCCCAAGTAATATAAATAAATAAATAAAAACCGTTCAGGCCTATCATTTCAGCCCATAACGATTTTTCCTTATTCTAAAGTCCGTTCGGGTATGTATCATTTCAACCCATAGTGATTCTAATCTACAGGGAACTTGCAGTGTGATAAACTGATATAAATAAACAGAATAGCATGAGATAACAGTAATAGATGATATAACATATGTAATAACAGGGGTAAACATTATATGATCATAATATAACAGTTACAACAGGATGATATAATTTTACAGATTCAAATGGTGTCAGTTTACTAGTTATATAAGTACACATTGTCTAGTGAGAATTACTCACTTGTTCAAGCTGGAGATGACAACCACAAACGCACAACAAAGATTTCCAAAGGCATGAGAGCATGATAATTATTTGAGTGTGGGAGAGCCAAAGCTAATTGCCTTGTCACATTCAAACCAAACAATTACAAACAACATAAGATTTCAACCCAAAAATTCAATAAACAATGCTAGAAATGGATGCATAAACAAAGTCAAAGTGTTTGCACTTGCTTCCTACCACCTATGCTTCAGCTCCAGATCTAAAATGGCACGGCTAAAGGCATGGTTTGGATCAGGTATGGTCTGGAAAAGGTGCGGCTACAAGGTGATGAAGGTGAGTGGAAGTTACAAGGTGTTGAAGGCAATGGAATACCAAAGGGTTTCAAGGCAAAGTGTGGCTTTTGTTGCACCATAGGGTTCGGCCCCTTGCTGATGTGGCTTGGCCATGGTATGTGGTGGTCAGGTGGTGGCTGGAGTGTGGGCCAGAGGTGGTGGAAGGTCAGGTCAGAGGTGGTGGTGGTGGAGGTAGTGGTGGCAAAAGGTGGTAGAAGGAGGAGATGACAATTCTAGGTCATAAGTGATAGTTTGTGATGGTTTTTGGTGGATTTTGTGTAGATCTTGGACTTGGATTGGTTAGGCCTGAGGAGGAGGGTTGCTAGGATGGGTGATGGTCAGAGGAAGGGGGTCGTGGTGGTCGGCCAAAGCCTGGAGGAGGAGGAACCAAACTATGAAGGTAGAGAGCATATGCAGTTTCAATAGAAAAAACATAGAAAACAAGGAAGAAAGAAGGAATTTTTACCCAAAATTTTGAAGCCATGGCCGTGATTTTTTTGGAGGAGAAAGAGAAGTGTTTGCGTGAAAAAAATGAAAAGAAGTCCGCTGAAAAGAATAGGGTATGCATGGCCAAAAACATTGAAGAGAGGAGTTGAGAAAGTGAAAGGTCGGGAGGTGAAAAGCCATAGGAATTTCAATAGTTTAAAACTTTTCATATTTCCTCTAATTTCTTTTTAAGTTTTATATAACTGAAATATATATATAAACTCAGATAAAATACGAAAATTTAGTAAATAAACAAAAATAAATTAATTAATTATTAATTATATAAAATTTAATTAAGTAAAACAGCAAAAATTGCAACTAGTCTTGAAAATATGAAAAATAAATGCAATGAACTTTGGAAAAAGTTTATGGACTTGTAAAACATTTATAAACAAAGATAATAACATAAAATAAAAATGCATTCACAAAATGAATAAATAAATTTTAATTAAATATAATTTAATTGAAGAAAATAGCAGAAAAATAGAAACTAGCCTTTAAAAATAGAAAATAAATTCAATACGCTTTGGAAAAATTATATAATCACTTTAAATTATTTAAAAGACAAAATTATACATAAAATAAAATACTAACACATATTAGAACAAAATATGACAAATAAAATATAATTTAAAATAGACAATATTGCTAAATACATCAGTTTACACACAATATTGAAATATACATAACTTTCACAATTTAACTCTGTTTCCAACGAAACGAAAAGCTGTATCCATGGAACTAAATCTATTTTCATAATAAAAGATAAAATTTAAGAATTTGAAATATTTAAATTTAAAGTTCAAAAGTCAAAGTTTGACCAGTTTCAATAGAAATTCACTTTTCAGTGAAATATCCAATTTATACTAGTTTGAACTATAAATCACTTAATAGTCAACATTTATATTTAAAATGAAATGTTTGAAATAAAACAAGTTTAAAATAATTTAAAATAAAATAAAGTCAAAATTTAAAATATAGGCCAAAATCTAGGGTTGTTACACATACACTACTGATATGGGTAGGGTACAAATAAATAAGGTACCTTCCACTTGACCATGGTTTTCTGCAATAGCTTCTACTGTGGATTTGCTTTTGCTCTCCAAACTTGCTAGCTTCCCTTGCTGTTTAAATTCAGGGCAATTTCTCTTGATATGTCCCTCCTTACCACATAGGTAGCACTTGAAAGCTCCTCCCTTCAATTCTGGACACCTTGGTTTGATATGTCCTTCTTTTCCACAATGATGACACACTATTTTCCTCTTTGTATCAGTGGTCTTAGTATCATTGGTTTTCTTGCTTTCTGTCTCCTCCTTCTTTTTGTCATAGGGGTGATACCTTCCCTTATTTTTCTTGTTGTTGTTGTTCTTAAAACTCCTATACTTCTCCCTCTCCTTGTCATGTTGCTCAAACTTTAAGGCCAGATCAATGACTTGTTCAAAGGTTTTATCTGCATATGGCAACATAGCCCTACTAAGCCCTGGGTTTAAACCCTTAATATACCTATCATTCTTTGATGTCTCATCAGCCACAAGCATAGCTCCATACTTAGACAAGCCCTCAAACCTTTGAGTATACTCAGTCACATTAAAGGTTCCCTGCCTAAGTCTGATGAATTCTTCAAGCAATAGAGTTTTGGCTGATGCTGGAACAAATCTAGCTTCCAACATCTCCTTGAATTGATTCCAAGTGATTTCATTCTCAATCCTCCCAGCTATGACTACCTCCCACCAACTTAAAGCCACACCTTTCAGTTGTCTTGAGGCCACTTTCCTCTTCCTTTGATCATCCAATTGCATGTCTTTGAAAATTCTGTCCAGTGTTCTCAACCATGCTTGAATTTCCATCACATTTTCAGTCCCTTCAAAGCTCTTGCCTCCCAAATTGGTATAAGTCTTTAATAGTTTTGAAAGCTCCTCATGTGGGTTCTCAAGTCTCTGCCCTACTCCATACCTTAAAGCCCTCATAAAGTCTTGCGTATCAAGCATTTGTGGTGCACTTGATCCTGCAATGTGATGAGATCCTCTTCCTACCATGATTGGATAACTAGGGTATGGGTAGATAGGGTTAGTTTATCATGAGTATTTTTCTTTTGCTATAACTTTCTATCTGAATTATTATTTTACTCAAACAAACAAACAGTACATACATATGGTTATAGTACTTCAATCAATCAATACAATCATTCTTAGCTATGTATAGTTTTAACATAGCTCTGATACCAAATGAAATGACCCTATTTATTTTACCTAATTTTACTAGGATTTTTTTTTACATTAATAAATTTCCTAGAGTCATTTAGCCTTTCTATTAAATTATCCAGGATCCTAATTTTTCTACTAATATATTTATATCAGTTCATTAATAAATATATATTCACATACATGTGAAGATGTATGTGACCCTCTTGCTTGGATCAGAGTGTTGGTAAGCAAGAGTGCATCCTGATTGAATTTGAATTTCTAGTCAACCAGTACATAGCTCATTTTCCTTTGTTTTGATATTTGGGTCGTGAGAATGAATCTCATAATCATATATGATTTATGCCTAGTAATTTTGATCATTCTTTTGGTGATTGCCTGTTAGTTTAACTTAGCAAAGTGATCTTAGATTATATAGCAAGCCATCATAATTTTAGTTTAATTGTTTGATATTTGATCAAAGCTAGAAAGAAAATAATATACACATTTATCATTTTCAACATGAGTGATCTTTACCCCAACTTCTTTTATATTTAAGACCCAAACAGTTAAGTGATTCTTTCACAATTATATTGTTGTGTTTCCCTGAATCAAATCCATTCCCTAATCCCTGAGTTACCTCCGTTTTGTACTAATTTAAGGGTTGGTCTTTTGGGTTTAGGAAATCCAGAATTTATGGTCATAAAGCATGAGTGATGTCTATGTGGTATGTGTGCATATCAGATGTGTTGAGCTTTCTGAACTAAGAATGCTACTCAAAAATACAAGTGAATTGCTTAAATATTTGATCTTGTCTTTATACATGTGTTTGCAAAGAAAGCTTCAGATTTTACAAAGTGTATTTTCTTCCTTTAAACCAAAAACTCTGGTCATCTTGATCAAACCAGACCTCATTCCTTTTGAGGTAGGTTAACCTTATGGCTAGGTTGTCCCAAACCTTAATGCTTGACCATTACAATGTCAATCCAGATACAAGATACTTGAAAATCCCTTAAAACATATACACATCATAAACCAGTGTTCAAAAATACATAATTTCTTTTATCAAAATACTTCAGCATATAGACACAAAACTCTTTAAAGAATATTCTTAACCAAACTCAGATTTTAACCTCAAAACTTAAAGCTTTTAAGTGACTCAAGATTGACTAATACAAAATATATATATATGTATCCATTTCTCAAATATAGGCATATGTCATCTACAGATTTCTACCATAATACTCAAATATATTTTCTTGCATAAGATTCAACTAAGTCTTTGGTTTTTCCCAACCTTAATACATTACCAGAATTCAATTGAAACAACTAAATAAAATCCAAACATTCAAGATCATTACATAACAACAAAATCAGAATTATAAAACTTCCAAGATTACATGCAAATAGTTCATTCTAAGCTCTTATTTAATTCTAATTTAGCATGCTTATCCAAACATTCTCACTAGCCATAGCAGCTTCCTATTTAGAACCAGCATTCCCTGAAAGAGCATTAGAGGCTGCCCCATTTTAATGAGACACCCCAGATGCCATAAGCAAACAAGGGTCAGATACAAGATCTGGTATGAGCAATATCAGAAATTCCATGATATTAAGTAGTTAAATGAGACATAAGCATTTTGTACAAGTTTGCATAACTTCTCTAATCAATTTGCCTGGCTTGTTTCTGATATATTGTGCATATATGATCAGTATTAAAACTAATTATGTACACACTTTCAATTATGCAAACATACATGTCAAACAGAGATACTCAGGAATTATCATAGCTCCAATCCAACCATCCTAGGAATAATTCAAGTTCCTACTTCATCATTCTATGGTTGTATTTTCCAATTAGTCTCTAGCCTCATCTTCCATAAAGGAATCACGGGGACACATTGCAATAAAATAATTCACAATATTGCACAAAGATCTCAGGGCTTAAACAAGCCATGTGCCAACTTGCATACTTTAAATATAACAAGCATTCCAACAGTCTTCTTGGCTCACAATCCTTAGTTTATTTACTAAGTGTTCATGTTTGATCCTATCATGAGATAGCTAGGTGATTGAATCACAGTGTACATGAAACATTACATAAAACTTACAAGCATAATTCAAAAACAAGCTAACATTCGTATCCAGGGGAAATCATATTTTCAAATATTCTGGCTTAAAGAAAATACAAGAATATTTACAACTGTGAATAGAGACTAGGCATGTGGGTTATTATTGTTTCATAAGCAACCATGTTTGAACTAAATTCAAGATCTAGCTTAAACAAGATTTCTGGCTCATGGGTTTTCTGTTTGATCAAGGGTTCAGCACTTTTGGGTATTTCCATTGCACCCATGAATCTTTCATTAGAGCCTCAGCACTTACACAAGTGTAATGCCACTCATATATATATTTTGATTTCTGTATTTTCCATGCCATGTCTAAACCAGTTACAACTATTCTCTATTTACTTTCATGATTTCATACTTTAACATTTCTGGGTGTAACCAAACAGAGCAAAATACTCAACCATCAAAGCAATCAAAAGCATTCATAAACACCCATTAAAGCATCCATTAAAAACATAGTAATAAAATCAAAAATATGTAGAAAAATAACATAAACTTGGCTGCCTCATAACAGGACTTAATGCCATGGGTTTAGTGAGATTACTCACAGAAAATGCTCCTTTTGCTTAATCCAGAAAAGAAACTCTTTGAAACTTTGCCTTTCTTCTTGCAATATTTTTCTTCTTTGTTTTCTTAAATGTCTCGGGTAGAAAATGGTTTTTCTGGTTTAAACTTGGATTTATAAGAGAGGTGTTTCTAGGGTTTCATCATTGTAAAATCCCATTCCTACCCTAGCCAATACTCATGCATTTTGCATTTTAGATTTGCTTATTTTCACCCTTAATACCCCGGCCATATGTGATACTTACCTCCCCTTTTACTTTTCCAGAATATATTATATTCTTCCTAAGTCATGATAATTGTGTGACATTGTCACCTGTATATTTTCTGAAAATCATCCTTTCTATTTTCTGCCTAAAACAATGGTTTTGCTTGTAATATGTCTTTTACTATTTTAATGTTAAGCTTTTTCCTTGCTTATTTCTTTTTAATACTGTCAGTACTTATAGAAATATACATATGCATACATATCTTATATAAGTTCACTTAACTTCTCCTAAGTCACAGAAAGACATACACATATATGTGCATATGTGTTTCAAATTCTTATCCAATTTATCCTGGGTTTAAATTAAGTAAAATCTGTTTACTTGTTCAAACAAAACTTGCTTTTTCTTATCTTCTAAAATAATTCATATAATCCAGAAATCAAATATCCATATTTGGTTTAATAATTTTCATTACAAAATCATGTTTGTAATGCTTTTTAATTCTTGTTTTGGTTTCAGGAAATTTGGGGTTCTTCCTTGTGCCATATCAGTATGCACGTGCACACATGCACACACCTTTGCACTTAGCTAATCCCATACATTCCTATGCAATAATTTCATATATTTTCAGAATTTAACCAAAATAAGATTTCCATGAAATTCTGGGGCATTACATATACCTTCTTAACCAATCCATACCCAAAATGATTCCGAAATCTACAAAATCGAAAACATACAGACTGCATGCAAACTTATGACATAACAAATCAAGTTCTAAATGGTCACATCTCATCCCCAGAGTTGCATACCCTCCTATTGGATTCACAACCCTTAAGGAAGTAACAAGGTATGTGGGTTCTAAGCATAACCTATCAATCAAACAATGGGATATAAATGAATGTGATGCACGGTATCAAATAGTATCCTAACTGGTATACTCTGAATAAAAAACGTACCTTCCATCACAGTCTTTCCTTTTTCAGCTATAGTTTTCTTAGCAGATAATGGTCCAACAACAAAAACCTTTCCCTTGTCTACTGTAATCGATTTTGGAAACTGGTTCTTATAATGCACAACTTGATCACAGTTAAAGCACTTTACATTCTTCTTATCTGCAGCCTTCTACCCATTGCCTGACCGACACTCATTTGCATAATGACCCTTCTTGTCACACTTGTAGCGAACTAAATCAGCCTTTGCCTTCTTTGCAGCTTCTCACTTCTAGGCTTCCTTCTTCTTAAAGAACTTTCTTTTCTTTCCCTGAGAACCCTGGGTATCAACTAGCTTCTCTCTAGCACAAATAGCAAGCATCTCCTCATGGCGAATTGCCATCGCCACAACCACATTACAAGGATCATGGATATGTGTCAGGGTTGCCCTAGCAAGCTCAGGTCTCAATCCCCGAACGAATCTCTCATTTCTCCTGATGACAATGTCTATAGTGGCATAACCATATCGAGATAGCTCATCAAACTTAGTGGCATACTCGATAACCGACATCTCTCCCTGAACTAAATCCATAAACTTTCTCATCAACGCTGACTTAGCAACCACATATAAAACCCTCAATTCAAATCTCCTTTTAAATATAGCCCATGTCAACTCTTCCTCCGGAACTCCAACAGTAACACTATTCCACCAATATAGTGCTGACCCTTGCAACTATCTAGAGGCCAACCTTCTCTTCTGCTCTTCATCTAAACCCAAATCAGCAAAGATACGTTCATAATGCAATAGCCAATTCTCTACTTCTATGGCATTCTCTATTCCCATAAACGGCTTCCCACCAAGACTAGTGTAATCTCTGCTCAGCTTAGCGTTATTCCTAACTAGAGCAATAGGATTAGCTCCTCCAACATTTCCAGCAACACCCGCAGCAACAACTGCTTGCATCATATTGACAAAGAACTGATACATTGCCTCCAAATCTACTGGTGGATTTCCAGTACCTAAATTGGCATCGGCATTTTGGTTAGCATTAGCCTGTCAACCTTGGTTCCTCCTGGTATTAAGTCGAGCATTTCTGTTGGTTGTGGTGCTTCTTCCACCGAGATTTCCTCTTCTGTTTCCTGCTTCCATATCTTCTTTCTCGTAAATCTGCATACGAGCCTTAGTAAGATATAGAAGAATGGTCTAAGAGAAAGGGGAATATGTACTTATATATATATATATATATATATATATATATATATATCTATATATCAAATACAAGTACGTTATTATAGTGTTAACCCAAACCCCGATCCTATTTATGATTCATTGGATTATGTTTTGAAAATCATTTAGGTTTAATTTCTTTTAAGTTTCATAAACCTATGCTCTGATACCAACTTGTAACATCCCCCTACTTGGAAGCCCAAATCTAACGGCTATGGATGATGTAGTCATCTATAGTTATTAATCCTCAGGGACCAAATAGAGCAATGTTAGATACATTGATACATAGAAACACATGAATATGGAAATTTTTTAAAACATCAAACAAGTTCTGCATTCCATTTCAAAACATTTCAAATTCATTACATAATCCCACAATCGTTAACCACGTTCTGAGAAAATATATTTACTATAACATACGCCAAGAGCGACATATGAAGATGCCCCCCCTTGGATAAGCAGAGCGCATACATATATAGGCAATTTAACAACTTTGCCTTTACATCGACAACACAGTGGAATCAAAATAAAAGAGAACTCTAGATAGCTATCATGCCTCATGCATGTCTCCGGAAGCTTATTCGTCTAATGAGGTACCTAAAAACCTCAACTCTCAAACTACTCAAAATTAATTGAGTACCCGAGAGTTTAAGGGGAAAACATAAACTTCGAGTCAGACATAAAGCCTGGTATGAATAATAATCTACCATCTCAAATCATTTAGATATCTAGTGAGACCACGCCACTTAGTGGAACGGGTTTTCCCCTCACTAGTATCTTAAAACCTTTATAAAACTATATACTGTGCTCCTGCATTCATAATGGTTAAAACAATTCAAATCATTATGATATGATGATATGCAAAACAAGTGAATCAATTCTGGATTACCCATCTCCATTCATTTTACCTATCTATCTCAGTTATAGTTTCTAGGGTTACTATTAACCTAATAGTTTTTATGGACTGACTAATAACCAGTTAAATGTTTAAAGGCTCCTGCCAATATCTTTACTGTTTCATGTGTTCTCCCTGAACCTATTGGTAACTCCAATATCTTTTCTAATATCCTAGTTTTCATGGGTTGACTAGGAACCAATTAAATTATGTCAATAGATATAGTTTTCATAGGTTCACTATAAACCATTAGCCCCTGCCAATATCAAATCATAGTTTTCATGGGCTAACCATGAACCTGTCTTTTTGACATCTTCAATTATACATAGTTTTCATGGGCTTACTATGAACCTATTGGCCCCGGCCAATATCTTTTCCTATACACAGTTTTCATGGGCTTACTGTGAACCTATTGGCTCCTGCCAATATCTTTCATTAATTTAATTTATATTCACTACTGGGTCAACCTAGCTGGTTATTATGTCCTTCTCCAAAATAGAGTTATGGATCCATTCCAATGTGAATATATACATATATGAAGAAGAAAACATAATAACTTGGTTAATCCCTTTAACCTATTAATCAAGGAAAACTTCTTCAAAAACTCCATTTCAAAATACTTTATTTATTTATGCCATGGTTTTTCTTTAAAATGAGACTGGTTTTTTGTTTTGAAAAGTAAGACTTTCGAAACCATCAAAACTTTGCATTCGACCTCACTGGATAACCTCCTTCGAAAGCATACTAATCTCTTTTCAAAACATTAGGACCCTGCCTTTCGAAACACTTTAAAACCTCTCTTTCGAAACCTTTCAAATGCAATAAAGTATTACCTATTAACTCTTAGAAGCATAGCTTCGAAACCATTGAAAGTACCCCTTTCGAAACTTTTGGAAGTATCCCTTCTGAAACCATTGAAAGTCCCTCTTTCGAAACCATTGGGTTTATATTTAAAAATATCATTTGGGTCAAAGTGAATATAAACGAAAGTATCTCTTTCAAAACCATTCTTTTTTATATAAAAGCATTGGGGAAAGCATGATGGCATCGGCACTATCCCTTTCGAAAGCTTTAAAACACTTGGGTAAAACATTGAAAGTTAGCATCGAAACCGCCTTTCGAAGCCATTGCCTTCGAAACCCATGAACCCTTTCAAAAGGATTTAGGAGGTGGCTTAGTATAAGTTTAAAACAAAAACTACCCTTCAAAAGCATTGATGACTTCAATACACTCGAAAGGTATAGAAATGGCAGCAGAGTTTCGACTAGGTCGGAACCATCATTTTCGAAAGCATTCTTTTATAAACAAGGGTCTTAGTCGAAAGCTCTACTTTTAAACAAAGAAAGGTGGAAACAAGTTCGAAAGCAACTGGGTGTCGACTTCGTCGAAAGCACCCTTCAAAAACAAGGCAGGCACATATCTTTTAAAAGTAAACAATGGTTTCGTCTCTATCGAAAGCAATGCTTTTGACCCCCTGCCTTCCGCACTTCACCAATCCACTTCATACCAATATCATTGATACCATTTGTATTAGTTTCGGCCTAGGTTGGTTTCGACTGAGTTGAAGCGGAGGCATTGGAGTCGAACGGTACTTCTAAAGGAGGCGTAACCAACTTTTCTGGGTAAAAACTGATTAATGCCAATTAAAGAAAGTACTTCTAAATAACCTGCCATGTGTAAACATATGATTGGTTGCCTCAACTTTTCAAATTCTTTACCAAAATAACTGCTGCTTAATTTCAGATATAAACCAAGATTAATTGAGCAAATAAGCCCTTTCATTAAGCAAACCAATATTGCAAATAAGTCCTCCTTCTAAAATAATTTAATTTACATAACAAATCACTTAGGAAAAATCCTCAAAAATTACAAAAATTAACTTAAATCATGTTATCTAACATAAAAAAAATTCTAGACCCAATTTCTTCCTAAAATAATTAAAATTAAATTTAAACCCAATTCTATCATATTTTCTTTTGAAAATTCATAATAATCTTTCCATAGCTTGAAAAATTATCAAAATTAAAACCCAACTCCAAAATCATGTTTTACATAACATAAAATATTTCCATTGCTTTCAAAGATCATTTACAATCGGTTTTGCCCAAAAACCACATAAATCCTTATTTAAACAATCTTGTTTAAATTAAAAAAATTATAATTCAAGCATACCATCATCCAAATCATCATAAAAACAAATTTAATCATAAATCTGAAAACATATGATCATAAAACAAAATAGAGATGGTATAAATTATTATTCACCTTGATTAGGATAAGGAGATTGGATTGAGATTAAGATTTATTCCCCTTGCTTTAATCCTTAGCTTGATTTGAATTTTCTTCTATTTTCTTCCTACCAATGGCCGCCTCCTCTTTATGTTTGCGTTTTACATTTTTATGTAAATGAGAAATAAACGTGAATGGTATTACGAATGGAAATATATATATATATAAGGGTTATGGTGACAAGTGCGGCTAATTCCCAATATGCCCTTATGTAATTTAATTAGCTTAGAAACCATTCTTAAGCCTACTTAATTAAATAAATTAAGCATGTCCCCTTAAGTATTTATTCAAATCTCAATCCCCTTATCACTTAAAAATTTAAATTATTCTATTTAATTTATCTAATTAAATCTCCCGATTAATGTTATTAAGAATTAGGAGTGTTACATCACCCCTCATAGCTTCAACAAAACCCAATTTTTCACCTTAATAAAAATGCTACATAACATAAAAGTTGCTCAAAATTTCATTTTAAAGACTCCTAAGGGTGTAGATGCAGAGAATACTTACAAAAAATATGGACTCCATATTTTTTTGTAGGTATTCTCTCTCAAAAAGACCCCATGATCCTGAACCGATCTTAGAGAGAATACCTACAAAAAAATATGGACTCCATATTTTTTTGTAAGAGAGAGAATACCTACAAAAAAATATGGACTCCATATTTTTTTGTAGGTATTCTCGCCTCTGGCCAGGTTCATATAGTGGACTGCGTCTCACAAGCCTCGACAGAGAGAATACCTACAAAAAAATATGGACTCCATATTTTTTTGTAGGTATGTTAAGAGGCTTAGCATTAAGTTTTATGACTTATGAAATTTTATTTGATTTTATAGAAATTTTTGAACAAGGGGGAGATTAGGATTTC
This sequence comes from Allium fistulosum, assembly GCA_030737815.1. Lineage (NCBI taxonomy): Eukaryota > Viridiplantae > Streptophyta > Magnoliopsida > Asparagales > Amaryllidaceae > Allium > Allium fistulosum. Next base: position 156,488,664 of record CM060902.1, read on the forward strand.
ATAATTAGTATTATGAAAATGGGAGCAAAAGAGGTATATAGGAAGTGTATTTTACAAGCAAGATGGATGTTCCAGATTTCTCATAAAGTGGCAAAAAATAGGAAAATTTTCCTAAGTGTTAGGATTGGCCAAGAGGCTATTGGGCTTGCTTTTCAATTTGTTTTCATTCCTTTTCTTTCTTTCTTTATTTGCAAATTATTTTCTATCATAAAAATTAGCTCAAACCTTCAAATAAAATTCATATTTATTATACATAATTGTTTTACTAACATTTCATAATTTTATAATAATTAATTTCCATAATTTAATTCATTTGAATAATTATTTCCATATTTACATCATTAGGCTCATTTATCAAATACATTTTAAACTCCTTATTTAAATAAAACTTTTCTTTTCAATGCATCATCAATTTTTTTTGACATGAAGGTTATGCTGCACTTGGCCGCATAGCCATATGATGCATAAATAAATAAAGTAGCCCAACAAACAGGCTTAGTCGGTAGCCATAAATGTTCAGGTGATACGTAGTAATATACAAGCCTAACAAAATAACACAAGTGCATGCACACCATAGTGCAATATACATCTCAGCAAAATGTAACCCACCATACAACTTAAACATAGTAATGTACAAACGTATCCCCAAATATATTTATAAAAATTATTAACCACTTTGAATACATTTTTTAATTTATTTAAAATTTGAAATATCTTTATAACTCCAAAATATATTCATTATTTATAATAATTCATAATTTTAAATTATTTATCACCAAAAATAATTTATTATTAATTTATCATTTTCCTAGAAATTCTCCATCATAAAAATCTTAATATTTCGAATAATCCAAAATTACTCTCATTTTAATCTTAAAAATCCAATTTAATTAATCAAATCACTATTATTAATTGGTTCTCAACACTGGGTTGTTAGAACACACTAACTTGGACTTGGCTGATATTGTATTTGCATTAAAGTCATGGAGGAATTATTTGTTGGGTGAGAGATTCGAATTATTTACGAACCATAGATATCTCATGTACTTTTTTCTCAGAAGGATATGAATATATACAACAACAGTAAATGAAATTTTTGTCATAATATGATTTCGGGATTTTTTATACTCTAGGGAAGGGAAATGTAATCGCAGATGCTTTAAGTAGGAAGCATGCTGAGGTGAACACTGTGTTACTGGAATGGAGGAATTTAGAGTTTATATCAGAGTTTGATTTCCGACACCGATCAGAGTATACACCTGGACTGTTAACAACGATGGTGGTTTGGTTTATGTAGATGGATCATATTAGGTCAATTTAAGGGTAAGATACTTCATTGGTTAGAATTATGGACCAGTTCAGATGAGGTGAACGGTCGAGCCATTTAGATCGTTACTTCAAAGACCAAAAGGGTTATTTGAGGAGAGACGGGAGGTTATGTGTACCACATATTAAGGAGTTGATAGGGGAAGTGGTGGGTGAATATTACCATTAAAGGATGATAATTCATCCAATGGGAGATAATATGTATCAGGATGTGAAGAGGATATTCTATTGGTTATGGATAAAGAGGCAAGTAGTTGAGTATATGGCAAAGCGTATGACGTGCCAAAGTGTGAAGGCAGAACAGAATATGCCAAGTGGACAAGTAATTCCATTAGATGTACCATAGTGGAAGTGAGAGTGCATATCTATGGATTTTGTAGGTGGATTGCCTTAGAGTAAAAGAGGAAATGAGAGCATACGGGTTATAGTAGATCGTCTCTTGAAGAGCGTGCACTTTATTCTGATGAAGAGTACGAGAATGGCAATGACTTTAGTGATACATTATATTAAAGAAGTGGTCCAACTACATAAAGTTCCAACTAGTAAAGTGAGTGACCGTGATCCACTTTTCACGAGTGAATTTTGGAGGAGTCTACAGAATTTGAATTAGGGATGGAGTTGAATTTGAGCATGTCATATCACTCACAGACCGATGGGTGGACTGAGTAAACAGGGTGTTAGAGGACTTGTTAAGAGCTTACATATTAAATTTTGGAGGATCTTGGGAGGATCATCTACCTATTATGGAGTTTGTGTATAATAATAGTTACTAAGCTAGTATTGGCATGACATCATTTGAAGCATTGTATGGAAGGTCATGTAAGTCATCTTCATGTTGGTGGGTGTTTCCAGATAAGATTATTTTGGGTCTATAGATGGCTAGAGACACTACAGAAAAGGTGGAGCTTATAAGAAAGAGGATGAAAGCTGCACAAGATTGACAAAAGTTATATGCTGATAGGAGGAATGATTTGAAATTTGAGGTAGGAGATTTGGTCTTTGTTAAAGTTTCTCTGTTAAAGAGAGTAGTAAGGTTTGGAAGTTCAGGAAAGTTAGCATCTAGATTTGTCAGCCCATTTCTAGTATTGGAGAGGATAAGGAGTTTGGCATATAGAGTTCCACATGTCGGATGTTTTAGGATTAGGATGCTTTGGCTGATTTGGTTGTTAGATTTTATGTTGTTGGATTTTCATTCATACACACACACGCGCGCGCGCTTATACTAGGGTGTCATACATAATGGCTGATATGCCTTCTTGTAGCAATCATATAGGTTGCATTAGTTGCATTTATGCATCAGGTGTAGAAACTGCAAGTTTATGACATTTTTCATGATTATGTGTTTTTTATATCATTCATATTTATTTGCTATTCACACAAATTGGACGCTATGATTATTTATTTGATTAATACGTGTTTGACAAACAAGTGACCGTTATATTACATTTTCGGTTCTTTAGGAATTTTGAGGACGAAATTCTTTTAATTAGGGGGGATGTAATACATCAGAAAATTGGTAAATATTTTAGTTAAATATTAATAAAATGATAATGCACAAATAAATGAATTTAATGTGTTAATAAAATAAATATTAAATAAAGAGGGGCAAAATGGACTTTTTTAGTTTTTGAATTTGATGATAAAACAAGTTCCATTGCAACACTCTCGTTTTTCTAATTCGCACAGTATTTTGGTTTGCTTTGTTTGTGGTTCGTATGGAGGAATTATGGTCGAAATGGTATCGGGCTGATCAAGGGCCAAGACTTAAAGTTTAAAATTTAAATTTTGAACCAACGGTTGTTTCCCTTCTTTCGCTTAAACAAACTCAAGTATCATTTTAGTTTTAGAAACCGACACACTTTTCTTCTTCCTCCCTTTCACTCTTTACAAACAAACTTCAAACTTTGAATGTTGATTGGTTGCTATTTGAAATGGGTATGAATGTTGCCGTGATACGGAAAAGTGATATGATAAAGGATGTGAATGTAAAGGAGCATATGGCACAAGTAGATGGCCTAGGTTATTAATATGGACCTATGGCACATGTAGGTGACCAGGTATTGCGTTGCTTCTCTATGGTGCTTCGGTGGACTAATGTGGAGGTGATGGTAAGCGACCCTGTAGGCTATGGGTGGTTCAGGCCATGTGTCCGGTTAGTACTAGGACAACAGGCGACCCTGTAGGCTTTGGGTAGTCTAGGGACGTGAATCATATATGTGATTTACGTGATGATGGATAATAGGCAACCCTACAGGGCATAAGATCGATCCAGTGAAGTGAGTCCACATAGAAATACTACGATAGGATTAAATGTATATGATGGTTAGGTGTGACGTGACAATAGGATGTAACATGGACGAACGTTAGACTCATATCATGCAATAGTATTATTTTTGTAGTATATTTAGAGTAAACTATGACCCACTCACTGGACTTATGTCTGACCTACTCCTATTTTCCCTCTTTTATACACACACACACACACACTGATGGGGTTTGGAGATGAGATGGTATCAAAGATAGAGACTTGTTTGTATATATTGTATATGACGTAAATAGGTGTTGTGACCTGGATTTGACTATATGTATGGATTGGGTTGTATTTGTATTATTCAGACATATGTATTTGATATTGTAGACAAGTTATGGTGATATGACATTATTATTATGGTAATTGTATTGCATTTTATTTTCTTCTGCTGTGAGACTCTGAAAATTGTTAGTTAGCACTATACATGCAATATATTTTATCTTACCTCAATGGCTCGTTCTTTCAATTCTCAGGTTGTGGATATCGGTTAGGGCGTTGGACTCAAGGGTCGAAAAAGTAGGTTGTTATAGTTACAAATTGTTTTAACCATGAGAAAATTATCCCAACATAAAATATCATATTGTTTTATATATTCCTGGTCAAGATTTTTTAAGGAAGAATATCGATACTTTCATTGAGACCATTGTGCGTAACGCTCTCCAAATGTTAGGCTATGTTTTACTCGTGGTTCTTGAGGGTATTAAAGGGCTAAGTGCGCATAGATATTGGATAACTTGAAATGACTCATCCTAAAGTTTTCCATTGGTTAATAACAAATATGTAACGATCCGTAAATTTCAACTGTTTTAATAACGTAATTAGTTGAAATTTTGTGAAATTTTAAATGCTAAAATTTTAAAATAAAAATTTAATATTTGGTATACGTCTAGTTAAACATAGCAATTGGTAAATTTTCGTCCGAAAATATGAAAGTTTATTTCGCGCGTAAATTCACTTCAATTCAATCAGTTAAAAAGCGATGAAAATAAAATATTTCCGAAACCTAAATATTTTTACATAGAAAAATTCTAAACCATCCTCTGAGCAAGATGTCAGTTTGTCGTTTTTCCAAATTCGGACATCTTTGGCTCCGTCGATCTTATTTTTCAGCGTTTTTCTTGCATTTTCCGCCAGTAGAAAATTTCGAATTTTTATAATTCGATCATACCACTGATATCTGTATACCGTTTTGATCGTCTAGTCGTGTTGGCCTCTACGGTATATTCATTTTCATGTTCGAAGTCCGGTACACGTCGGAATCTGTAAACGACGGATCGTATCGGTACTCGTTTTAACGTCTCTTGGTTTTCTTTGTCCTTTCAGCTATCCACGTGAATTGAAGAGCTCAATAACTTTCCAGCTGCCAACCAGTAAAATTAACTATTTCTTGAATTCAAAAAAATTTGGCTTTTATTATCCCATTTTTCAATAAATTTTGCAGTTTCGTGTAAAGTGGTGGTTCATCTCGTCACTCCTATTCTTCTCTCCTTTTCTGTTCAAGTGCTCATTTTATAAGACATATTTCTTTTATATAACTAAAGTCCTATATTTATATGCTTGAAAAATAACTCCAAACAACCGAAGCCTTTAATCCAAAACACTCTAACCACCACCGGCATTGCCTGGAAGCAACGCCTCGCCGACACATCCATCTCCCACCGCCCACCTCCAGATCCAACCGACCCCATCCCCATCACGTAGCCTTCATCCCTCCGCTCATCCCCCTGTCCTCCACCATTGGCCGTTCTCCCTTGCATTCACGTGGGCCTCCATCAAGTCACCACCACGCCACCAATCTCTACACACACGTCACAGCCTCTCCCCTTCCCATCTCCAGCTCCAAGACAACGGCCTTAGCCATGCTTCACCCCTCCTCATGCAGTGAACAACCATCGTGCCTCCCTTCCCTAGCGCTGCATTTTCCCAAGGCTCCTCTGTGTATATATATAGGTGAAGCCTGTACTCCTTTACATTCAAGTATATTAGTTGCCTGTATATACTTTGCCTGTTTTCTTTACCTTTGGCTTTCAAAAAAATGTATGCATATATTTATTTTCATATATACATATGGAACTCAAAAGATAAATGTTATATATATTATATATGCTATAAACAGTTTGTTTACTAAGCATTTTTTTGTTGGTTAGTAGACATTGATTTTAAAGAGTTTACATAAATGTACAAAGTTATTTACAATATATTAGTTATATACAATGATCTGCCGTTTATAATATGAATTATATAAGTTTCGAGTTTATGCAAGTTATATACAGTAAGTTATATATTGGGTTGTTTATTTAAGTCTTAAATTATCATATTATACATATATTTTACTTACTGTTGGTATATTGAAATGGGCATATAAGTTACTGTATTCTTGCACATATGTTATCAATAGGTACGAGTCGTATATTTAATAGGTAGGTATGCTTTTGTATTCATTTTGTGTGAAGTCTACATATATAATAGCAGGCAAATTGTATATATAGTGAAATTTTATGTTTGTGGAGTCTGCAGCACTTTTATAGTTTGTATAAAGGAGGAACGTGCGTGTAATGATTAAATTTTGGGATATTGTTTTAAAGTATCATATGTTACATTATATAGCGGTTTATACATAGTATTATATATATTCATAATTTGTTAGTTATGTTTATATAAAGTAGGTTGTATATTCTATTTATAAGTTCAAACAGTTTTAGTTGTTGCTAAGCATTTACTGTTCGTATATATAATAATGTATAAACATGTTTTGACAGTTATATAGCATATGATCTAGTTATATATATTTGTATATTAGTTTATATATATATACTTGAGTTTAATTTGAGTATATTTATTTAGTCTGCATGTTGATTTGTGAGTAGACCGTATATACATATATATAGTTTTAAAGGAAATAGTTTGCAGTTACATGATGTTTGTTTACAGATTAGTTTAAAATATGATATATATGTTTATATTAAGTTGTATTGTGTATATGCTAGTTATATATATAAAGTTATATTTTGATTTGAAAATAAATATGTATATTTTATTTTAGCATATGTTTGAGTTAATATATATGATCCTTTATATATATAGTTATATGTATATAAGTCCATTTATATCAGTCATTGTCATCGATCCCGTTTTGATTTAAATTCGTCTATTCCTATTTGTCAGCCTTGTCCGTCAAGTCCGCTTCCAGCTTACTTCGCTTTGAGATTGTTGTCCGAATTTGTTCGATTGTCTAGGTTCGTGCTTGGATTCGTAACTCGTCTCAGCTTCATTGTGTATCTCTCTAACCTCGAAAGGTGAGCACTCACTCACGATTAATGTTCTTTTATTTATTAAATTTGATTTCAATTGAAACGACAATTGAAATATGCTGCTGTTAGTTAATTACACTGTTATATATGCTATTGCCTGTATCAGTTTACCTGTGACACCTGACACCATTATCTGTTAATTATTTATGCGATGATAATACAGTTTGGCTGATAATTGATTGATTGTTGATGTTTATATTGGACGTTAAATTGTTAATGTTAAATTGATAAATAGTATGAAATTGAACTTGATATAGTATAATTAAATGTTAAATTTGATTAACTGACATTTGTATAATATGACCCCTTTAACTGTTGAAATTATCGACACGTAGGATTTGTTTAATTTCATTTTGAACCACTGAATGTATGATGTTACATTGATGATGTAGGAAATTGTAAATAGACGACAAGTGAAAACCGTAATGTAATAATCTTTAATCTACATGAAATGATAGTGTAGATTCTAGGAATAGTTATATTAATTCGTACAAATAACAATGCGAATTAATACGGTTATTTCGGGATTATTTGAATTGATTATTGGATTGATATTGATTATTGTTATTGCTTGTTTATTTACTTTGACACCATCCCTGTTATCACACTGCAAGTTCCCTTTACTAGGCTTTGATTTTGGAATTGAATTGGAATCGGGTTGAAATGATAAATACCCAAAATTGAACTTTGACCTAGGAAAGAAAATTAAATAAAACCCGATTGGTCAAAAATTTGATTTGAAAATAAATTGAAGATTTATTTGAATAAATAATATGCTTTTGAAATGAAGTTGAAATTTGAATTTTAATGAAAGGAAAATGTTAATATATAATAATCTGAAACAAAATATTAACAATGTAATTGATGAAAGAATGTGGTTTAATTTGAGAAGTTATCGAATTAAGTTTGAAATTATAATTAAGTTTGAAATTATTAAACTTTGAAATGATTTAATAATTAAGTTTGAAATTATTAACTTTGAAACTATTTAATAATTAAGTTTTGAACTATTTAATAATTAAATAAGATTGGATTATTTAATGATTAAATTGAATTGAACTCTTTAATAAGTAAAATTGAACTTTTGAATAAGTGAACTTTACTTCGTAAATAATTGAAATTGAGTTTCTTGATTAAGTAAGTTTTGGAAAATTATTTAAGAAAGTAAATAAGTGAAATGGAATTTATTTAACAAGAAATGAAGATGTGATATTTTTGGAATTAATGTAAGACTTGTAATTGAAAGAATTGATTTGACGAATTTAGTTTAATTCAAAATTGTAAATTTTGATTTATTGAAGTTGAACTTAAGAATTGATTTAATGAATTGGAAATTTAATAGAAATTATTTTGAATGGCAAATTTACTTAATGAATATTGAATGAAATCGATAAATGAATTTAAATTGATTTAAATGTTAAATCAAATTAATTTAAATGTTTTCGAAATGAAACTTATATTCGAACTTGAGTTAATATTTGGATTGTTTTAAATAGAAATTGAAATTGAATTATAAGATTTTGAAACGGAAAATTGGAAGTTTTGAAACGAAAATTTGGAAATTGTTTTAGAAAGACAAATGAAATGTTGATTTACGAATTCTATTTGAAATTGAAATTGATTTGGTTTTTGAAATATATAAACGACCAATCGGTGTAATAATTACGAAAGTTATTAAAGAGACCGGGATCGGTAATGGATATACTCTCTATCTGAACCGAAACCACTTTAATAACTAAACGCGGAGTGTTGATCCAGAACGAAGTGGATGGTTTTGATGAACGCGTTGACTGAAGAAAGAGAACGATTTTGGATGACCCTTGACATGACTAAAACAGGAGCCGCGCCGGGCCATTGAGGATCGCCATCTCTAGCGGACACACTTCTTCGATACCATATCTATTACTTTTGTGATTCGATTTGGGTGCACCCCTCGATTATGGGAGTGTTGTTTCGCGGTGTTGGGGTAGTAGCTGCTATGCCCAACATCAGTCCGGATCAGGCAACTACTAGTATCCTAGTTGGTATCGCCTCATGTACCTTGTCATACTGATTATCCTATGCGCGACCACTACGATTTTGATTTGTACCTTTAGTATATGGATTGCCCTCTGGTGACTTCCGGTTTTGGGGAAACTACGGTCTTGTATATGCTTTTGGGAATAAAAATGTGTTAAGGGTGGAATGGGCCATGACTTAACGCTATTTTGATATCTTTTTATATTACTGATAGACATTATCTACTTATCGTACATTACTACATAGTAGATAGTTTGACGGATCCTTAAAGGATGGTTATTCCAAACATCCTTTGAGTTACTTGTATTTCAATTGCTATTTCACTTGAGTTGGATTTATTAATATAAGAATGTTAATCCTGACTCGAGTGTCTTGTGTTTTTGCTTTACGCTCGGGTCAGACTGAGTGGTTCAGCTTTCGAGACTCACCTTTGGAGTTGGAGCTTCGCTTGGAGATCCAGCTATCTATCCGGCTTTCAGTATTCGATGATTCCTGTGATGCATTCTGATTTGTATCTGATGTATCGTGTTACTCTTCCGTTGTATCTGGTTTAACTCTGATGTATTGTATTATTCTTCTGTTGTAAACTCTGATGTATTTTATATATTCATATAGTAGCTTCATGAACTACTATCTCTTTTATTTCCGCTGCACTTATTACTCTGTGTTTGTGATCTGTGATTATTTATTTACTGTATATGTTCAGTTTTGCCAAATTTAAATTAACAACGCGGTATTTTGAGCAATTCAACTCCGGCATGAGTGTCTACTTATACACTTATAATGGATGCGAATGGTCCAAAATATCGGGTCGTTACAAAATAGGTCCAATAGGAAATTTCATAGTGATGATTCCCTCAACATGAGAATACTCTGGAACTTCAATGTGAATACTCCACTTTGATTATAGTTAATTATGGCATGACAATCCATCAAGCGACTATAGTTGGGTCTGAGTTGAAACATTGGAAGTGAAGCATTATTCAATAGAGAATTTGTCTCCTCAGTTGTACGAGGTTAGTATCACGGTCAACTGTAGTCAACTCAAAGTAAAAATCTCTAGCAACAATAGTGTGGTTAATAATAAATATTATTATTTGTAACGACCCCGGATTTTAATCAAATTTAAATTGATAATTAATTGAATTTTTGAAGACAATTTGTAAAATTAATTGTAAAGTGATTCGAGTTTCCCCGAGTAACTAATAAATTCTGTGTTAAATCATTTAAAATTTAAAATATTGTATATATATGTATATATGTGAATATATATGTATACGGACATATATGAGTAAATTGAATATATATGTGTATATTTGATTTGAATTTAAATCTTAATATAAATGGTTTAAAGATGAATATAAAAATATTAATAATTGATACGAGTTTAAAAATAAATTAATAATGAACATTTAAGTTAGAAATAAAATATAAATATGTATAGAGTAATACTACAAAGACAAAATAAAAGACAAGAAAGGAAGACATCAAATTTTATTAAAGAACTAAAACAAAACAAGACAAAAGAAGGAAAGAAAATATAGTATTGTACAAGCTAATTTATGAAGCCACACAACTTTCTTAAACTTGTACAACCGAAATGCAATGTATAAAATAAGGTAGTATGGTACAGCTAATTAATTCAAGAAATCTTTAGCCTCAAAGCAACAAAATCTATCAGCCTTTATAAAATCTGCAGAGCCATTGGAGCAAAGAAGAAAATTAATAACTAAGCTTGCATTAGTATAAAAAACTGATGGTTCGAATGCATGCAAACTTGAGAAACAACAAGAATCACAAACAAAGTAAAATTTTATATAAGTTGATAGCTTGCAAATGAAGCCAGGTATTATAAAAAATAATATGATATGTACAAAATGAAGACATAAGTACAAACACCATTAAATGCTCTCAATCCTTACAGCATACAAAATTCATACGAATTGTATTTCAGCCTCCAACAAAGAAAAATCTCCCTGACCAAATACAAAAGAACCTTGTACCTGATTATACACTACCCTGTATAACAATCTTTTCTTATCTCAGCCTTCTCATTTTAGTTTTCGTCTATCAAAGCCATGGAAAAAAAATAAACTAAAGGAAGCATCATCTTTAAACTTAAAACAAACAATAATTCATCAAAACCATAGAAGAGAATCAAAGAAGATCTTTAGCAAGCAAATTTCTCAAGCCTGTTCAACATTATCAAGCTCTGTTCTTCCTTTCTGTGAAAAACAATGTGAACAAACTTCTAAACAAATTTTTTTTTTTCTGTGAGTAAACCCCATGCTTTATTATTTGTGTTTACATGCCTGTATGAATGTGAATAGATTTTGCTTGTGAATGGATTGCTATGCTTGAGTTTTATTTGCCTGGAAATGTGATTTCTTCTTTAACATTTATTTTCTCTGTTTACTGTAACACTATGGTTTACAGTGTAAACCATGCCAAAGCCAGAAAACTTTCCCTTATTCCTTCTGAAAACAAATTGAAAACAAGTTGAAGTTTGTTTTTGAACCTGTACTATGTTCCTGTAACAACTCAAAGCAAGTTGTTGTGATTTTTTTTCTGGAAATCTGAGTTACATGTAAGCATCAGGTTTACATAGTAAACCACATCAAAAATTTAAATCTCTCTTCCTTTCCTTTTGGCTTCTGGAAATGATTGTGACAAAGTTAAAACATTGTTTAAACCTATATTTTATTCCAGTAATAAATCAAAGCAAAGAAACATGTTTTATTTTATTTTTTTCTGGAAAATGTAAAACACAGTCACAACTTAAAATATGCAGAGATTCGAACCTCAAAAATTTTGATTTTAGTAATATCATTGGAATCACCACTGGAAATGATGATTTTTGAAAGCAAAACTAAAATTTTTCATTAAGTTTTCAATGAGATATGGGGATTGATAAAAAAAAATGGGATTATTGCCAAATTCCGATGATCAAAACGATGGTGGGTCTCAAGTTCATCATCACAGCTAGAACGAACATTCGACATCACTAGAAAAATGCGAGTAGAATTTATAAAACCTTAGATTTTGAATTCGAGATCATATTAGGGTTTAAGGACTGTGAGCAATGGCGCTTAGGTTTTGGGCTCGTGCGCATTCCTCAATGCGTCGAGTGTGGTCGGATGAGGAGGGGGTGTGCCTGAGACGTAGACGAGGGTATGGGCAGTGACGCGGCAGTTTCTGGTGGTCGGAGTTTCGAAGGGGGAGCGTTGACAGGTTTGGGTATTAGATGCAGTATGGGTTCCAGGTTTGGTTTGAACTCGAATTTGACTTCGAGTTACGGGATGAAGGATCTGATGCTTGCGTGGGGTTGTCAAGGTGGATGTCGACTTGTCAGAGGCTGGAGGGGAGTTCGCCAGCGATCGGCGGTGCTGTGCACGTGCACGAGCACGATGTTTTGAATCTGGGCGTTTTGTTTTGAATTGGAGCTGGGTTATTCGTGTGTTTTTCTCGAATATTACTCGAGGACGAGAGGTGTTGGTTCGAAGCTATGAACGGGAATTTGGTTGATTTGCTCGAAGCACATTTTTTTTTTTGAGTGGCTCGGGATGATTTCCGGGTTAAACTCGTAGTAGTTTAAAACTGTTATATGATAAAGGTTTAAATTATCTACTTTATAAACTGTTTTATAACTACACTGTAAAATAGTAACTATTTTATAAACAAATAGTGATTTTGGAATTACTTAATGTAATCAATTAAAGGGGTTTATTAATTAAAGGAAATTAATTTCCTAAAGATAATTACTTAATTAAAAGTAATTTATTAATTCATGATCAAAGTGATTTATTTAAAGCATAATTAATTAATAGGGTTAATTAATTAAAGAGATTAATTTAAGGATAAGTAATTACTTAATTAATTAGGGGTAATTACTAAATGAAAGTAATTGAAAGTAAATTACTTAAGGGAAGTAATTAAAAATTCATTACTTAAGTTAATTAATTAAAGGATTAATTGATAATCAAAGGTTAATTAATTAAAATGGATTATAATTAATTAATGATTAATTAACTAAGATTTGTAGTTTATTCATAAGTGATTAATCTGGTATAAATTAATTTTAATCAGATATTAACTGACCTTACTTATGAATGTTTGGATTCTGTTGAATGATATGACTGTTTGATATCCCTGATATATGATGCTTTGTGTTATACCCTGATTTTGTTGTGATCTGTAGTTTACTCATCTGTATATTATCTGTGATATGTGAATGAACGATAAGCGTTGTTCTTATACCGCTTATCAACTATATTTCTGTATTTTGATCTGTGATGATTGATGTTGCACTATTGTGTGTGAAACCCCTGGACTACACTTTACACACACAAATATGGATTTCACGTGGAAATCGGTTAAGTCACAGATAATTTAAATTTGATGTTTTTGAAATTGAAATTTTAATTTCAATTGATTTTGAAATTGGAAATATGGGTTTGAAGTGAAAAGCTTTTGAAATGGAATTTCAAAGATAAAAGTTATTTTGAATAACTTAATCGAATTTTGGAAATTTAAATAATTTGATTTAAATTTGAATTCAAGTTTGAAAATGAATTCTATGATTTGAAACTAGGAATTAAAGATGTTGTACAAGTTATATATGGGTTAGACTATTTTAAAGTATTGGTTTGGGAATTTGAATTTAATTCAAAGGTTTTGACTCGTGTAAATATAACTGGATTTTCCGAAACGGAACTATTTGTTTTCAAATAGTAAAAGCTTTCACATAAGAAAGGATTTCCAAATTGTGTTGAACGGTTTCAAGTTTGAAATAGAATTGAAATGTTTTGAAATTTATGAAATGAGTCTTTGATTCAAAGACCGAACGAGTTAATCTAACTTGAAATAAAATTGTTTTGAAAGGCTATGAATGAATCTTTGGAAACGAGTTTTGAGAGCTATAAGTTAAATCTTTGTTTTAAAGATTTAATGAGTTAATCAAATTGAAATGGGAATTAATTTGGAAAATCTGTGAATGAATCTTTTGTTTAAAAGATTAAAGTTTGAAAATTGTTAAACCATTTAAGGTTGTTAAAATGAATCTTTTTGGTTTAAAGATTTAAAAATGGTAATTTGTTTAAACCATTTGAAGGAAAGTTTTGGGTAATAAGTTGTGACTTAATTGAAATTCCAATATTCATATGTTTTTAAAGACTGCGCTCGTTATTCGATTTAGCCGGGAGAGGACCTTTGTGTCATATAACCCATTCCGAATAGTGATACGTCGTATATGGATCGCATTTGAAGACCGGTGTTGAAGACCGGATATTTTCGAAACGAAAGGACAACTCGTCGAATGTCTCTGCATCGACTGGCCCCGATATAGAGATTTTATCACCCTTTGTGATGGGAAGTCCGGACGTGATTGGAAATTATCCGGAATTGCAAGGGCTTCGTGAGAAGTGCCTTCGGTTCTGTTCGATCCCGGAACAGACTTGTATGGATTGTATGTCTGACATTACACTTTGAGATATAAAGCAGATTTCTTTCAAATACATTTCTGTTGGTGGCGGAGAATTTATTCTCTTAGCTTAACACCCTTCTCTGAGACGTACGAGCTCAGAGGTTATGTAGTTGAAATTTATCAGCGATATATCCCAATTTGGTAATGTGGCATGCTGAGTGCTGCTGTGAAATGATCAGTGTTTGATCATTTGCGATATGATCATTTGTTTGATCTTATATCTTTGTGATCATAGGTTGATCATTTGTTTGACCCGAAGCATGGCTTTGTGAACAAAGCGTAGCTTTGTGGACGAGACTTCGTCAGGGCCTCACAACCCGGAAATGGTCGAAACAGGAATGTTGCGGCAAGGTTATGAGGGTCGCGCCCTTTAGGGTATGTCATTTCCTTCTGGAAAAGGGTGGTATCATGGTATGGAGCCCAGATACTTACTCATGTGGATACACTTTATTATGTGTGATGTTGGTTTAGAGGCGCCTCGGATAAAGGTCCCAAAGGACCGGGGGGTGGCATATTCGTGAGTTACCTGTTACAGGGGTAACCCGGCCTTGTTTGGCAGAGAGCAGTTTGTCTCTCGGGACGTCCCGCCAGAGGCGATCCCATGCGGCGGAAGGAAGTTCCTTAGCCTGACCATTTGTTGGAAAATCCAAAGAAACAATACGAGGCTTGTACGGTTTTAGTTGTATTACCTGCTATGGAATGTGGCGGTAACCTGCTATTGAACATAGTAGCTATAGTAGGCATACGATACTGGTCGTATGTTGGCTAAGATTAATATTATACTTTCGAAATATTTTCTTCACTATGCACTAATAATAATAATCCAATGATTTGCGTAGTAAGCATGTTTGACTATCATAAGAAGAAATCTCCTCCAATTCTGCGTTTGCATTGTGTGTGTGGCGGGAGGTCTTATGGTAGTTTCATTTTCCAAAAGCATTGCGGATTTCAATGTTTAAAACCTTTTGTGTTTGTTTAAAGATAAACTGTTTTTATTGCTCACACCAGTCCCATGACTGATCCGGAGTTTATTGTTCCCTTCCTAAACTCTGGGTGCCCACTATTTTCCACACGGGCAGTCTAGAGTTGGGGTTTTCAAATATTCAGGTTTAGTAGATTATCTGGAGCTAGTTCATTCATCGGAGTTGCTTATCTTGGAGTTGTGGATTCATTCTTGTCTGAAGATCATTTTGGAGTTATCACTTCCATTGATATTGTTCCGCTGCTGTTGTTATCGTTTTCTTTTCCGCTGCTATTTGTTGTATCATATCTCTGATGTATATTGATATTCATTGTATCACTCTGTTGTATCAGATATTGTATATCAATGTATTATTCTTTTCTTCCGCTGTGTTGTTTTACTTAATTGTGTTATAGCTCCGGCGAATCGGATTTGAACGGTCGAATCTGCGACATTCTAGTACAATGTGAAGTACGGATGTTGATTTTCGAACGGGCAAAACCCGATACGTTACATGTGGTATCAGAGCTAAGGTTGAACTTTAGCTCAGGAGTATAACACGTTAAGTAGCTCATTAGAGATAGAGTGAAGTAAACTCTAGAATGAGTAATTCTCAGATATCCGTTCGAATGTCTCAGTAAATTCTCTTACTATCCACTGATAGTGAGTATGAGTGCAAGAAGAGGACGAGATAGGGGACAGGGGAATACGACTGTGAAATGGTCAATACTCTGTAACAACAGTGGAAATAATCTTTTCTCTATCCATCTCTTTGTTCGTCATCTTTTCTTAATTCTTCGGTATTTTCTGGTCGATCCAGAAAGGAAATTCGATATATTAATATGGGACATAAACTCCGGATGGACCAAAATTGTTTGTTTGGATGAATTGTTTGCTTTGATTGCTATAGTTGATAGATATAATTTAGTTTCTAAACTAAAATTTTGAAATTGTATCCATATATCTATCTATTCTTTGGGTCCGGATATATTCTACGAATGGTTAGTTATCCTTTCGAACTGACCGATGCCCCTGCATATTTCGTAGATCTGGATAACCCGAGTATTTTGTTAATTGTTAAACAGATTCGTTCTCATATCTGATTTTGATATTCTGATTTGGTAAGCCAAATGCAGAATCAATGTTCATTTTGATTAAATGAAACATTCTTCATCTGTCTTTGTTTCGTGCCTATGAATTTCGAGGACGAAATTCTTTTAAGGGGGGAAGTCTGTAACGACCCCGGATTTTAATCAAATTTAAATTGATAATTAATTGAATTTTTGAAGACAATTTGTAAAATTAATTGTAAAGTGATTCGAGTTTCCCCGAGTAACTAATAAATTCTGTGTTAAATCATTTAAAATTTAAAATATTGTATATATATGTATATATGTGAATATATATGTATACGAACATATATGAGTAAATTGAATATATATGTGTATATTTGATTTGAATTTAAATCTTAATATAAATGGTTTAAAGATGAAAATAAAAATATTAATAATTGATACGAGTTTAAAAATAAATTAATAATGAACATTTAAGTTAGAAATAAAATATAAATATGTATAGAGTAATACTACAAAGACAAAATAAAAGACAAGAAAGGAAGACATCAAATTTTATTAAAGAACTAAAACAAAACAAGACAAAAGAAGGAAAGAAAATATAGTATTGTACAAGCTAATTTATGAAGCCACACAACTTTCTTAAACTTGTACAACCGAAATGCAATGTATAAAATAAGGTAGTATGGTACAGCTAATTAATTCAAGAAATCTTTAGCCTCAAAGCAACAAAATCTATCAGCCTTTATAAAATCTGCAGAGCCATTGGAGCAAAGAAGAAAATTAATAACTAAGCTTGCATTAGTATAAAAAACTGATGGTTCGAATGCATGCAAACTTGAGAAACAACAAGAATCACAAACAAAGTAAAATTTTATATAAGTTGATAGCTTGCAAATGAAGCCAGGTATTATAAAAAATAATATGATATGTACAAAATGAAGACATAAGTACAAACACCATTAAATGCTCTCAATCCTTACAGCATACAAAATTCATACGAATTGTATTTCAGCCTCCAACAAAGAAAAATCTCCCTGACCAAATACAAAAGAACCTTGTACCTGATTATACACTACCCTGTATAACAATCTTTTCTTATCTCAGCCTTCTCATTTTAGTTTTCGTCTATCAAAGCCATGGAAAAAAAATAAACTAAAGGAAGCATCATCTTTAAACTTAAAACAAACAATAATTCATCAAAACCATAGAAGAGAATCAAAGAAGATCTTTAGCAAGCAAATTTCTCAAGCCTGTTCAACATTATCAAGCTCTGTTCTTCCTTTCTGTGAAAAACAATGTGAGCAAACTTCTAAACAAATTTTTTTTTTCTGTGAGTAAACCCCATGCTTTATTATTTGTGTTTACATGCCTGCATGAATGTGAATAGATTTTGCTTGTGAATGGATTGCTATGCTTGAGTTTTATTTGCCTGGAAATGTGATTTCTTCTTTAACATTTATTTTCTCTGTTTACTGTAACACTATGGTTTACAGTGTAAACCATGCCAAAGCCAGAAAACTTTCCCTTATTCCTTCTGAAAACAAATTGAAAACAAGTTGAAGTTTGTTTTTGAACCTGTACTATGTTCCTGTAACAACTCAAAGCAAGTTGTTGTGATTTTTTTTCTGGAAATCTGAGTTACATGTAAGCATCAGGTTTACATAGTAAACCACATCAAAAATTTAAATCTCTCTTCCTTTCCTTTTGGCTTCTGGAAATGATTGTGACAAAGTTAAAACATTGTTTAAACCTATATTTTATTCCAGTAATAAATCAAAGCAAAGAAACATGTTTTATTTTATTTTTTTCTAGAAAATGTAAAACACAGTCACAACTTAAAATATGCAGAGATTCGAACCTCAAAAATTTTGATTTTAGTAATATCATTGGAATCACCACTGGAAATGATGATTTTTGAAAGCAAAACTAAAATTTTTCGTTAAGTTTTCAATGAGATATGGGGATTGATCAAAAAAAATGGGATTATTGCCAAATTCCGATGATCAAAACGATGGTGGGTCTCGAGTTCATCATCACAGCTAGAACGAACATTCGACATCACTAGAAAAATGCGAGTAGAATTTATAAAACCTTAGATTTTGAATTCGAGATCATATTAGGGTTTAAGGACTGTGAGCAATGGCGCTTGGGTTTTGGGCTCGTGCGCATTCCTCAATGCGTCGAGTGTGGTCGGATGAGGAGGGGGTGTGCCTGAGACGTAGACGAGGGTATGGGCAGTGACGCGGCAGTTTCTGGTGGTCGGAGTTTCGAAGGGGGAGCGTTGACAGGTTTGGGTATTAGATGCAGTATGGGTTCCAGGTTTGGTTTGAACTCGAATTTGACTTCGAGTTACGGGATGAAGGATCTGATGCTTGCGTGGGGTTGTCAAGGTGGATGTCGACTTGTCAGAGGCCGGAGGGGAGTTCGCCAGCAATCGGCGGTGCTGTGCACGTGCACGAGCACGATGTTTTGAATCTGGGCGTTTTGTTTTGAATTGGAGCTGGGTTATTCGTGTGTTTTTCTCGAATATTACTCGAGGACGAGAGGTGTTGGTTCGAAGCTATGAACGGGAATTTGGTTGATTTGCTCGAAGCACATTTTTTTTTTTGAGTGGCTCGGGATGATTTCCGGGTTAAACTCGTAGTAGTTTAAAACTGTTATATGATAAAGGTTTAAATTATCTACTTTATAAACTGTTTTATAACTACACTGTAAAATAGTAACTATTTTATAAACAAATAGTGATTTTGGAATTACTTAATGTAATCAATTAAAGGGGTTTATTAATTAAAGGAAATTAATTTCCTAAAGATAATTACTTAATTAAAAGTAATTTATTAATTCATGATCAAAGTGATTTATTTAAAGCATAATTAATTAATAGGGTTAATTAATTAAAGAGATTAATTTAAGGATAAGTAATTACTTAATTAATTAGGGGTAATTACTAAATGAAAGTAATTGAAAGTAAATTACTTAAGGGAAGTAATTAAAAATTCATTACTTAAGTTAATTAATTAAAGGATTAATTGATAATCAAAGGTTAATTAATTAAAATGGATTATAATTAATTAATGATTAATTAACTAAGATTTGTAGTTTATTCATAAGTGATTAATCTGGTATAAATTAATTTTAATCAGATATTAACTGACCTTACTTATGAATGTTTGGATTCTGTTGAATGATATGACTGTTTGATATCCCTGATATATGATGCTTTGTGTTATACCCTGATTTTGTTGTGATCTGTAGTTTACTCATCTGTATATTATCTGTGATATGTGAATGAACGATAAGCGTTGTTCTTATACCGCTTATCAACTATATTTCTGTATTTTGATCTGTGATGATTGATGTTGCACTATTGTGTGTGAAACCCCTGGACTACACTTTACACACACAAATATGGATTTCACGTGGAAATCGGTTAAGTCACAGATAATTTAAATTTGATGTTTTTGAAATTGAAATTTTAATTTCAATTGATTTTGAAATTGGAAATATGGGTTTGAAGTGAAAAGCTTTTGAAATGGAATTTCAAAGATAAAAGTTATTTTGAATAACTTAATCGAATTTTGGAAATTTAAATAATTTGATTTAAATTTGAATTCAAGTTTGAAAATGAATTCTATGATTTGAAACTAGGAATTAAAGATGTTGTACAAGTTATATATGGGTTAGACTATTTTAAAGTATTGGTTTGGGAATTTGAATTTAATTCAAAGGTTTTGACTCGTGTAAATATAACTGGATTTTCCGAAACGGAACTATTTGTTTTCAAATAGTAAAAGCTTTCACATAAGAAAGGATTTCCAAATTGTGTTGAACGGTTTCAAGTTTGAAATAGAATTGAAATGTTTTGAAATTTATGAAATGAGTCTTTGATTCAAAGACCGAACGAGTTAATCTAACTTGAAATAAAATTGTTTTGAAAGGCTATGAATGAATCTTTGGAAACGAGTTTTGAGAGCTATAAGTTAAATCTTTGTTTTAAAGATTTAACGAGTTAATCAAATTGAAATGGGAATTAATTTGGAAAATCTGTGAATGAATCTTTTGTTTAAAAGATTAAAGTTTGAAAATTGTTAAACCATTTAAGGTTGTTAAAATGAATCTTTTTGGTTTAAAGATTTAAAAATGGTAATTTGTTTAAACCATTTGAAGGAAAGTTTTGGGTAATAAGTTGTGACTTAATTGAAATTCCAATATTCATATGTTTTTAAAGACTGCGCTCGTTATTCGGTTTAGCCGGGAGAGGACCTTTGTGTCATATAACCCATTCCGAATAGTGATACGTCGTATATGGATCGCATTTGAAGACCGGTGTTGAAGACCGGATATTTTCGAAACGAAAGGACAACTCGTCGAATGTCTCTGCATCGACTGGCCCCGATATAGAGATTTTATCACCCTTTGTGATGGGAAGTCCGGACGTGATTGGAAATTATCCGGAATTGCAAGGGCTTCGTGAGAAGTGCCTTCGGTTCTGTTCGATCCCGGAACAGACTTGTATGGATTGTATGTCTGACATTACACTTTGAGATATAAAGCAGATTTCTTTCAAATACATTTCTGTTGGTGGCGGAGAATTTATTCTCTTAGCTTAACACCCTTCTCTGAGACGTACGAGCTCAGAGGTTATGTATTTGAAATTTATCAGCGATATATCCCAATTTGGTAATGTGGCATGCTGAGTGCTGCTGTGAAATGATCAGTGTTTGATCATTTGCGATATGATCATTTGTTTGATCTTATATCTTTGTGATCATAGGTTGATCATTTGTTTGACCCGAAGCATGGCTTTGTGAACAAAGCGTAGCTTTGTGGACGAGACTTCGTCAGGGCCTCACAACCCGGAAATGGTCGAAACAGGAATGTTGCGGCAAGGTTATGAGGGTCGCGCCCTTTAGGGTATGTCATTTCCTTCTGGAAAAGGGTGGTATCATGGTATGGAGCCCAGATACTTACTCATGTGGATACACTTTATTATGTGTGATGTTGGTTTAGAGGCGCCTCGGATAAAGGTCCCAAAGGACCGGGGGGTGGCATATTCGTGAGTTACCTGTTACAGGGGTAACCCGGCCTTGTTTGGCAGAGAGCAGTTTGTCTCTCGGGACGTCCCGCCAGAGGAGATCCCATGCGGCGGAAGGAAGTTCCTTAGCCTGACCATTTGTTGGAAAATCCAAAGAAACAATACGAGGCTTGTACGGTTTTAGTTGTATTACCTGCTATGGAATGTGGCGGTAACCTGCTATTGAACATAGTAGCTATAGTAGGCATACGATACTGGTCGTATGTTGGCTAAGATTAATATTATACTTTCGAAATATTTTCTTCACTATGCACTAATAATAATAATCCAATGATTTGCATAGTAAGCATGTTTGACTATCATAAGAAGAAATCTCCTCCAATTCTGCGTTTGCATTGTGTGTGTGGCGGGAGGTCTTATGGTAGTTTCATTTTCCAAAAGCATTGCGGATTTCAATGTTTAAAACCTTTTGTGTTTGTTTAAAGATAAACTGTTTTTGTTGCTCACACCAGTCCCATGACTGATCCGGAGTTTATTGTTCCCTTCCTAAACTCTGGGTGCCCACTATTTTCCACACGGGCAGTCTAGAGTTGGGGTTTTCAGATATTCAGGTTTAGTAGATTATCTGGAGCTAGTTCATTCATCGGAGTTGCTTATCTTGGAGTTGTGGATTCATTCTTGTCTGAAGATCATTTTGGAGTTATCACTTCCATTGATATTGTTCCACTGCTGTTGTTATCGTTTTCTTTTCCGCTGCTATTTGTTGTATCATATCTTTGATGTATATTGATATTCATTGTATCACTCTGTTGTATCAGATATTGTATATCAATGTATTATTCTTTTCTTCCGCTGTGTTGTTTTACTTAATTGTGTTATAGCTCCGGCGAATCGGATTTGAACGGTCGAATCTGCGACATTCTAGTACAATGTGAAGTACGGATGTTGATTTTCGAACGGGCAAAACCCGATACGTTACATTATTGAACCAATGAATTTGTTTATGGACTAACTGAGTTGAATAAGGATGATATTAGAATTTTAACCGAAACCAAATTCCTTAAATCCTACAGTGATATAGTGTTGATGAAGAGTACATTTGTAAATAATCGTTGCTAAATGGTACCGCTTGAGAAAATATAAAACTAGATTTTACCAAAAAGATCTAAAGGCAATGAATTTGTCCAAACGGTCACAACAATGGCTAAGGTGATGAACAAACATTAATATTTGATTTGTTTAATATTAATCGTTGACTAAATTCGCATCTCTAAGTCTCACGACCGCATTTGTGAATTCTCTAGGAAGAATGATACAATTTAGTTAGTTTATAAAATGTTATAATTTAATTAATATTTAAAAATATTAACTATTTATTTGATGATTTGCATGTTGTTAGAATTATTTGGATGTGTATACATATAAGTAATACATGCGTGTATCGATACATATTATCAGAATATATTAAACAGGTTTTAAATAAAGATAATTGCTCAGTAGGCTTTTAGAAATAAGCTTACAAAGTGATGGTATGATGTGGCAGGCTATTCTAGAGAGAAAGAAAGAGGTATGGATGGATTTAATTAATGGTAATTAAAGGGGAAAATTAAAAGTCAGGGGAATGACAAAGGGTTTCTTTCTCTAAAT
Source organism: Allium fistulosum (assembly GCA_030737815.1). NCBI lineage: Eukaryota > Viridiplantae > Streptophyta > Magnoliopsida > Asparagales > Amaryllidaceae > Allium > Allium fistulosum. Next base: position 156,511,832 of record CM060902.1, read on the forward strand.
AAAAATGGAACCTTCCTTATTAACTCCATGTTATTAACTCCATTATCTCCATTGATGTTTCTTTCTCCTCTTTTCTCCAAGTCATGGCTTCTTCATCATCTTCTAAAATAAGTTCAACTTTAAATCAAATCAAAAGATTAAATAAAATAAAGAGCTAAGTGGTTTAGAAATATGAGGAGAATTCATAGATCAACGTGTCACTTATTGGCTAGATCCATAAGGTAAAATTTCATTTTCATATTTATATTTAGTCGTATCACTTTATAATGATTATATATATATATATTATTTCATCATCATTATTTATAATTGAGATCATAATTAAAATTAATTAGATGATTTGATTCATTTTAATTCACCTGTTTTAAACTGAAAATGTTCATATAAGTAAAATTATAATTTCATCTGTAACTATGATGAAATATATAAGTATTGATTTTCCAAGGTAGTATATAGCTTCAATGAGTCAAATAATATTGTTTTGAATTACTTTGAAACATGAAATATATTAACACCTCGTTATAAACTTTATGTATATGTTTTGATTTTAAATTCCTTTTGATTTTTCTTAAATGGATATTTTAAGTGATAAAATTAAATATTTTATGTATTTATACATATTTTTGTTATACATTTATATTTATAAGCATTTAGAAATATGTAAATTTTATGTTTATATTAAACAATATAATTTAATATGTATATGTGTATATATATACTTTGAATAGTTGAAGCTATTTTCAGCTTTATAATTATATAAACACACACACATTCACAGACATGTATGTATATATACACAAACACGGTAGTACTTAATTCATTGAGGTTATTTTATATGATGAAATGTAATCTAGATCTGAATTTTGAATAAAACTTGCCAAACCAAATTAAGATTTCTATCTTCATATTTGGATTTTGAAATTTCTATAAGTCAATTTATGCTAATTTTTGTCTAATCAATTTATTTTATTAATATTCAGAATTCATAATATTTTGTGATCAAATACACACTTTACATTAATCAATTAAATTAAGGCAATTGATATATACATATAAATGACAAATATACACATAGTATATTTAAATCCCAATATCTACAAATGGATATATTGACCTTGTTGTTGTTTTATTGTTATATGTCATGTTAAATATTATATCATCATATGTTATTTTGTATAACAATTAGGTATAGTTTTAGTAGAATGTTTGCGATAGGTGAAGATGTAATCAATTGTTGATATCAACGTTTTTCTCTTTCCATTTAGATCTTGATGTGATTACATCGAGATCTAATAATATGTTTATTCCCTTTTTAAACACCTTCTAAAAATATGAATATATGTATATATATATATATGTAACAACCTGGAATTTCACTGCTTTGATTAGTGAATATTTAATTAATTTTAAAAATTCAATATATGGGTTTTATAATGAAAATAAACTCATTTAGTAAATTAATAATGATGATAAAATCGTTTCAAAATTTGTATACCAAATTAAATAGTTCGTAGACAAATAGAAAATGTGACCGAAGAATATTTTCCGAAATTTCGACACTGGAAAGTTGCGGGGAACGTTGTTCGTCTTTATGCACTATATGTACATATATATACATATGTTAATTAACTAAATAATTATACACTTAGAAATAAATTATCTTATGTTAATTTGGATTAGTAAGTGATGTGATAAGACATAATTTTAAAAATAATAAACATTTTTATAAATATATATATTAAGTATTGTCACATCTTAGATTTTGCAATCATTAACCATCATTATCTTTTGTCACGTCTTAGCTTTAATTAATAATTTAACTTATTTATATATATAAATGAATGTGATGTGACTAAACATAATAATTATATATAAATATAAAGAAAGTGATGTGACTAAACATAATAATTATATATATAAAGAAAGTGATGTGACTAAACATAATAATTATATATATATAAAAGAGCGATGTGATTAAACACACACACACACACACACACACACATATATATATATATATTATAAAATATTTGTGATCTGATTAGGTATAATGATGATATATGAAATTTGCCTATAAATAGCCATATGTTTCTCCATTTTTCATCCACTTTTCACCAATCTTTCTTCCTCATTTCTAACTCAAATGGAGTTTTTTTTTGAAAGCGTGTGAAATTTTAAAGTCTACAACATTCTAGTTGGCCACTTTTCCAAGTTTCTATCATAGCTATGACAAAATACCCAATCATTATAAAGCAATTTTTCACCAAGAATTTCAAGTTCGAAAATTAGCCTTCTTCTTTTGATCATAACTTCTTCAATACAAATAAAAAATGAGTAGTTCTTTTTATGTAATGATAGAGAAAATAAAATCAAATAAATTTCTTTTTGAGTGCTTTCTGAAATTCCATGAGTAGGTAGCCCAAAATCAGTTGCAAAATGACTTATTTTCGGGTTTATTATTGAGAATTCGATGTTTATCCAAAGTCACTCCACCTTACCAAAACAAGTCTTGCTTCCTTTTCCCTTCAAGGCTGAGCCTACCTAGTGCATTTAGGGTTCAAGACTCCATCTTGTTGCTTAGGAATAAAAGTGCTATATCATATTCTAATTTAGCAAGAGTTTGGATAACTTTCGGTGAGTAAATTCCTAATCTTTTGGAAAGAACTTTCCTTTTTATGTTGTGTTGATCCTTAGCTATATGTATGTTATATATATATGTTGGATCTTGGCATGTTTGAAATGTGATGAGAAGTGTTAATGTATGGGTTAGTGTTAGCACTCGAATGGATATGTTATTGCAAAGATAGTAATTGTATATATATTGGTATATGTATACAATTTGTTGTATGAATGTGATGTGTGAATATATAGGGTTGATGATGAACTTGACTATAGTCATGATGAGTTGAAAACAAAGTTGAAACTTTGTATGTAGTTGCAACAGATTTGAGATCGGATTTGAAACCAAACTAGTTTCAAGAGTTTAAGTTTTAGATTTTGGTTAAAGTTTGCGTAATTGGTTTTAAAGTGTGAAAATTTACCAAGGTATGTTTCAATCATGAAATAGTATGGTTTTATTAAAGTGGCTTCACTTAAAGGTGGGTTAGAGCAAACTGCACTCTTAGCGATAGTCGTTATGGATGCAGTTCGGCAAAGGTTTGAATTTCAATTTCAAATTTGTTTTATTTTGAAATTAGTTTACAAAGTTTGTCAAACTTAATTAGTACTATTAAAAAGTAATTAAGTTGTAATATAATTAATTAATTAGTTAATTAAAAGGTAATTAGCACCTAACAGGTAATTAAGAAGGTGATTAGAGGTTAATCATCACTTAACTTAAGTTAATGACTATTAATTGATTAATAAAGTTTTAATTAGTGATTAATGAGGTTAAGTAGTAATGAAATGATTAATTTTTTAATTAAGATTAATGGTTAATTAATTATTTATTTAATTAATGTGTTATTTAATTAATGTTTGATTAATTAGGGTTTAACTCTTAAACAATTTGGTTTAACCTTAACCAAGTTGCATTAGGAAGCTAATTAGTACTTAATCAAGTTCATTAAGCCTAATTAGAGTTTAACTTTGATTTAATCTTAATTTAAATTGGATTAATTAAGATTTAATTAAAATTTAAGCTAACTAAATATACTTTTAACTTTACAAAGGTGATTTTAAACTAAACGGAATGTGTTTTAATCAATTTTCTTTTTAAAGTAAATCGATTCCATATCAAATGATCTCTTGTCCAGACCCTTAAGTAACCCATATGATTAGGAGAATTAAACGACGTCCGTTAGCAGAACAAAACACCATTATACTATAGTGTAAGTGATTTGATTGTGTGGACATGTGTTAAGCAGAATAAATCCCCATTCTACTATAAATTGATTGAATTGTTTGGATATCTACTTAGTAGGATAAATCATCATCTTGCTGTTATGATTTGGACTTGTATATGCCAACCGATTATATTGATGTGTTATTCCCTGATAGGATATGAACTGTATTTACATATATGGTAGCTTATGTAAATAATTGTTAAGTGACATGAGAATCGAATTGAAATTGAATGGTAACTTTAACTAGTACCATTGGAATTGCTAAGCCTCCTTTTGAATTAGTAAAATGTGTTTTGAATTAACTGAAATTCTTTAATCAATTTTGAGTTCAAAAATTATAAATGATTTCCAAGTTATGCTATTATGTTGTAAAGTTATTTATAAGTAATAACTTGTTTATAAAAGGGGTTTTTACTGAAGGGTTACTTTAAGTGTTCTACAAATGATGTTTTGTAAATGATAAAGGAGTATAATATGGTTTATATAAAGATTTTTGTAAATAGGAAAATGGTTTATAAATCATTTCAGAGATTTGGAAAGAGGTTTATAAATTAACTTAAAGGTTTATAAAAGTGTGTCATAACTTTATTTTGAAAGTTATAAGTTAGTTGAAATATGAGATGAGCTTTTAAAAAGGGAATTTTTGATAAAGGATAGGCGGACTATTTTATTTGAAAGAAATGTTTGGTTATTTAATATGGGATTTGGAAAGAAGAAAACTTTGAAAAGTTTGTAAATATACTTATACTGATAGGATAAGTATATGATTTGTTTCAAGGCATGAAAAGTATAATGTTTTGGTAATAAACTTATATCGTTGAGGTAATATATAAATGTTCTCAAGTATAAAGGAAATGTAAGGGGTTTGGGAATAGTGTTTTGAAAAGATCTTGGGATCAGATTTATAAAGTGGTTTTATTAATTAAAGCTAATTAGTAAAGGCTTAGTGGATCCCATATGGAAATTAAACCATGATTGGATGTTTGTTTATTTGATAGTTAAATAACCAACTATCAAATCTGGACAAAACGTAACTTTGGAAATATCTAGGAGAAACATGAGTATTATATGGTACAGTTACCATTGAAGGTGTTATACTGTACGTATAAACACGTTGCGTTCTTCTAGGACGAATGATAAGGAAATCCGTCCACTAACGGTTAGGAAGTGAATTCCGCACTTGTCATTTGTCTGTTTATTTCCTAAATAATTAGAGTTGAGTTTACTAGAAATTATCGAAAGTTGTTTCAAAAAGACCGGGATTGGATATGTTATCCGAAAACCACTTCGATCCAATTCAAGCGTTGTGAACTGAAGACATCGTGAAGAGTATGGAATCGAAGGTAGAGAGGTGAAGTGCAAGGGCTAATCGCTACTAATCCTGAGGGTGATTCCAAAATGGATGTAGTAGGAATAGTGCCTTCGGTTTCGTTGAGACTCAAAACAGACTTGTATGGATGAATGCTATCAGCACATTATCATTGGAGGGAAATGAGCATTCTAAATGTAAATGTTCTTGAAAGGTAATCGTAGCCTCAAGCCTCATCAAACAAGAATGACTAAAACAGGGGAGATGCACCAGGGTAAGTGGGTCGCCCCCAAATAAGGTATGATCATCCCTATCTATGGTCGCTATTATCTCTCAAATTGTATGCTTTGGGGCCCAGTAATGGAGGGGTGATCATATTCGATACTATCCAGCAAGGTGTAGGCCGGTCCTGTGTTGGTAGAGGATCCAAGCGAGGTCCTCGGTGTTAATTTATCTGGAGATGTACCATGACGGATGGTACCCCAGTAGCCCAGTCATTAGTTGGAATCCATTCTCCAATACGAGCTTTACGATTTTAGTTGTATAAAAAATGTTGGAACGTGAGATGCAAGCATTCCAACTATTTTAATATTTTACCTTGAACCCTTAGACATTATTGTAATATTACTGGATTTTCTATAAGTGTTTTGGTTATTATAAGGTAAAATCCCGTCCGTGTTTATGTGCGGCAAGGTCTTACGAGATACCTTTGATTTCAAAGCATTTTTCAAGTTAATAAATCAACAAGGTTTTTTTTGTGATTTGAGTTTACTCACGCTGGTATTCTGGACCAACCCTGGCGTTATATCCTTATAATGCTTGGGTCAGACCGAGCATGTTTGCCAGGTTAGCTTTAGATGCTTTGGAGTTGGACGGTCAAGGCGTATTCATGTATATTTTCTTCCATTGTATTATAGAGTCGGTATGTTTGTCAATGTAAGGACAGGTTCCTATAACTGTCCAAATTTAGGATAAGTCTAGTGTACTTTGATGTTATATGAATAATATGTTTCCTTTTTGTAAAGATCATTTTTGTATTATATATTATTCGCTACGTTGTGTGATTCTATGTTGTTTAATTTTTTTCTATCTTCTACCTTCTTCTTTCACCCTAACAAATCGGTATTTCCGGCACTTGAATGTTTGGCATGTGATACAGTGGACGTATTAGTGTCGATTTTCGAGGATCGAAAATCCAGTTTGTTACATTTGGTATCAGAGCTGAAGGTTAAGCGAGAACCTTGGCTTTGATGGGGTTAACTCATTAAAGATAGGGTAAGTGACACCCTAGAATGAGTTTGAGTGTATATATATAAGCGAGTATTTGTTAGTGATTATCAAATGTTTTATATTGTGTTGATTTATCAGTTTAATGGTTTATCAACTCTGGTCTATACAGGGTGCACAACTGTACCGATAGGGGTTTCTAAACACTTAAACTAGGCAAATTGATACAGTATTGTTTTGGAATTGGGTAAATGAAATAATATTACCCAGGGTATATTTTATATATAAAAGAATTATTTTCACAAATAGTGTAATATAGTTGGTTGAGGTGTTAGGTGATAACAATATGTTATTATTATTATCATATAGGGTTTGTTTAATCATGCTCGTCTAGTTGAGCATCGACTATTGTTAGTATGTTCCCTTTTAAGATATGGGTTGGGTAGATAAGGATTGGGAAAATATGGCAATGAACACCTTGTCAATTAAGTTTCATAGTTTGACTATAAGGCGTTCAATGTTAAAGTTGAGGTAGAATGTGATTTAAAAGTTAGAATATTTTGGGATATATATTTAAAAAGGTTTAATAGAAGTGATTTATAAAATGGGTTTATAAAAATGTATCGTTTAATTTGGAAGAATTTAGGTTCGAAACTTGAGAACCTAAATCCCGATGCTTTTGGAAAAATGATTTTCAAGATTTTGGGAAAATAATAATAATAATATTTGAAACCATTTTGGTTTAAGCTTAAATTCTTGGGGATAAAAGTGTAAGTAAGAAGTGTTATCTATGGATTAGTACGGGGAACAAGTCTTGATTGTTTATGATGATCAGAATAATCTTCTAAGTAACGATCGGATGTTTGCCTAGGTGAACGTTGTGAGGGTACTTAGTTAGTTATTCTCTTTATCATTGTACGATCAACACAAGCTCAACCCAAACGAACCCAAAGTAAGTTGGAAATAGATGTTTTGTTGAAAAATGTAAAATATTATTCCAAAAATGAGAATTTGGAAATAAAAGGAAATTTTTTAAGTTAACTAGTTCAAGTGGCTCGAAAATAACTTAAAATTGGGGTAGGGATGTGTTTAGATGGTAAGCACTTCTCTTGAGTATTACCCTTCTTGGTAAAGGAATGTAGGATATTGTTTGGTAATACCCAGTTCCATAGTATCATTTTGGAGTTACTCGGACTATAGACATGTATTTTCTACGATTGAAATATAGATTTTTATTTGGAAAAGTTTTTGAAAATAAAAGCTGGGTATTTGGATCTTGAATTTTCTTAGGAAAATAAAAGAAAAATGGATAATGGAATCAAATAGGGATATATGATCTTAGTATGTAGTGGAGTAGCATATAAGTTGAACATAAGAATAGTTCATGAAATGTTTTCATAAATGATTTAGTGGAAATTGAATTGGTATTAGGGTGAACCAATTAAGTAACTGTGTAAGTTGGACGTATATCATTTCTCTTTCCATATAGAGCGATCCAAGATTCGAGTACATAACTTTAAGGTGTTGCTCCGTTTCAAATAAGGATCTATTACTCGACCATTGACGACAAGCACTTGATGAGGGTTCTTGGTGTGGGACCAAGGTTTTCTATCATAGTTACAACTATGTAAGGAGAATAGATGTTCTAACTCAAGGAGCCTGATAGGAGTCCGCACTAGGAAATCGAGTGAGCGATACTAGTTCGGAAGGAAATTTATGTATTCGAGTTGAGATCGAATCATATTTTGCATAAGAATTATTTAAATACATCATACGAGCTGATGTATAGTGTTAAATGTTTCCTGGGATAGGTAGAGGTGTAATTTCGGGGACGAAATTCTTTTAAGGGGAGAAGAATATAACAACTCAAAATTTCACTGCTTTGATTAGTGAATATTTAATCAATTTTAAAAATTCGATATATGGGTTTTATAATGAAAATAAACTGATTTTAATAAATTAATAATGATGATAAAATCATTTTCAAAATTTGTTTACCAAATTTAATAATTCTTAGAAAAATAGAAAATGTGACCGAAGAACGAAATTTCGACCTTTGGACACCGGAAAGTTGTCGGGAACGTTGTTCGTCTTTATGCACTATATGTACATATATATAAGAGATAGTTAACTAAATAATAATACACTTAGAAATAAATTATCTTATGTTAATTTGGATTAGTAGGTGATGTGACAAGACATAGTTTTAAAAATAATAAACATTTATATATATATATATTAAGTATTGCCACATCTTAGATTTTGCAATAATTAACCATCATTATCTCTTGTCGCATCTTAGCTTTAATTAATAATTTAAATTATTTATATATATAAATGAATGTGATGTGACTAAACATAATAATTATATATATACAAAGAAAGTGATGCGACTAAATATAATAATTATATATATATAAGAAAGTGATGTGACTGTTGACCCAAAAAATGGACCAACACCCTGGTTTGGATTTGAAAGCACCAGCCCTATCTTTACAGAGCAATATAACATATCACAGATATAGAAGAGAACTAATGAAAGAAATTAGACAGAAGATTTTTATAGTGGTTCGGCTGTTAATGAAGCCTACGTCCACTTTATAGTTTTATTATAAGCTGACTGCTATTACAAAAGCTGTTCGATTACAAGGCTTTTGCTAATTCCTAGCTGAATTGAATCTCTAGAGTTAGAATCCACCGGAGAATCACGGTGTATTCCTTCTGAGATCGTTGTGAGGGAGGTTGGAAGTGAAGAATAACCCCAGCAGAGCTTTAGCAATCATCTTCCAGAAGATCCTCTTTATGTTGCAGGTGGCATACTATTTATAGAGGTTGGAGGGTCTCTAGGTCAGGCCCATCACTATCAGCTCTTAGATGGAGCACAGGCGGCCTAGGAGAATCTAGTTGGCGAAATGAGCTAACACCATGGGTCGCCAACGACCCATGGTGTTTGGGTTGTAGGCGACCTATTGGCTTAGCTTATTTCGTCGATCGAGTTTCGCCTCTTTTCTTCATATTCATAGCTTGCCTGTTCGCGGTTTTGAAGAAGTGCATGGGTTGCTGATGATCCGGCCATAGAAGATTATCCTGAATTCCGAATTTGGAGATGTTCTTTCAGGCGTTCATTGTTGTCGTCACAGGCCGATGGCAAGTCACTAGCTGCTTACATTCAAACACTTGTTGGACTGCAAGGATGCTGGTCTCTTGGCTTCATTGACTCCAGTCGTCACCTTAACCATATAGCTTGGTCCTTGTTGAACTCTAGTCGTAACTTCTCTGGTTAGTTCCTGAATCATCCTTCCACTTAAGGTTGCCTAGTTTTCTGTTGGTATTTGTTGGGTTAAAAAACCGGATAACATTTGCCCCCTAGATTATGTCTTCGGTGCAAACAAGGCGTGCTCTTGAAGTTATCATTTTCCATATCCGTTTGCTGACTTTCAAGTGATTGCATCGGAGCTCTACACATAGGTTAGGCCAACGTCATTTGTTATCTTCCTTTTGTTCTGGCTGTTGTTGTTTGCCTCAACCTGTCATATTTTTTCTTGTAGTCTCCCGGCATGTCTTGGAGTGACGAACAGTCGCGATTGACCGAATTTGAAGTGACTAGGCGAAGCTTTCTTTTTCAAACATGCAGATGCAAAAGGTATGCAAATTTATTTTTTTCTTCTTTTTATGGGTCGCTAGCGACCCATGAGGGATAGGTCACTAGCGACCTAACTGAATGAAGCCCCAAGGTAGGGTCGCTCACGACCCATGGAAGGTCGGGTCGCTGGCGACCCGAATACTTAGTGAAATTTGTGCCTTCTTCCTCGCCTACTATATCCCTTAGCCGACCTAAGCCATTCACTTGACTCATCCACTTTCATTCCTTCACGCGATCGTGTGTTCTAAAGATTCATCAGTGATTCGAATCAATTGCTTCAGCGATCCATCATACTTTGCTTGATCCATTCGCCTTCGCCACCATCGATCCATCATCTCGTTCGAGCCTAAACCCTAATCGACCCATTATTTTGTTTGAGCTTAAGCGGCAACCGATCCATCCTCTTGTTGTACCCGAGCTGATACTTTGCTTTGCTCGAATTTAAGTTGCAACCGATCCATCCTCTTGTGGTACCCGAGCCGGCCCATCACCAGTTCGCTCATGACCTAACTCGTAGCTCGCCAAGCTAAATTTGTGATCCCTCTTGTTACATTAAACCAATTTTGTGGTGGGTTTGCTTGGTTGAGTTGTTAATTGCTATGATGGTATGATGGTTTAATGCCCAACCTTAGCTTGTGACGTTAACTATAAGATTTCGTGCTGACTGTGGTTCCTTAGAGGAAGATAGGAAATCAAGTCTTGAGTCGTCTCTTGGAATGACATTCGAGCTTTAGCCCAAGGCTTGACGCGTTTTGTTATCTTCGTCCATCGAACCAGAGTCGTCCTGTTTCCAGTTTGCGGATGTTACTTGCATAACGCTTCATCAGTTGATCTTGATTCTTCTAAGATCTTGGGCTTATCTTGTTTTACCCAATGTATGCTTGGTGTCCCTGTAATGAGAAGAGTTTTCCATGTCACTTCGGACGACGGATCCGTTATTGATCATAGACCGATAGCGGGTAAGCGTGTAAGCAATATAACTAGAAGTAGAAAGCAAAATTTCACGGGAAGTTCTTCTCTCCTTCCACTACATGCGAGCTATCTATATGGGATAGGCCGTTTGCGGCACTTTGGACGTCGAGTTTACCTCATATAGATAACATACTGCACTTGCCCCAGTTCATACTTGAAATATGACGCGCTAATCTCAAGTTAATGTTGCCTCGGAGTTCAAGTGTGATAGGGGGAACTTATGAAAATAGGATAGATTTGCCAATAGAATTACTGACCTTTTATGGACGTGAGTTATGTCATATAGAATGAAACAGCCATCCACGTGTCGCAAGCCGAGTGGACGAAGTCCGGCGCTTTTTGAAGCTGAATCGTCATCCACTTCGCAAGCCGAGTTTGGTCAATTAGTTCCAGCTGGGCCCATCATCGATCGCACGCCTCCCAACTTTCGAGTCCTACTCAACCCGCCTGAAAAAGCCCCATCGGTGGTCTTCGCCAAGATCCTCCATAATATATGTATACAACACAGGATTCCCGAAGAGGATGTGCACCTGTTGAAGAAAGATGAGTTTGCTCGCATGCCTCCCCCGGGGTTCACAACTTGTCATCGATATATGTGTTTGAATGGAGCCGTGCCCCCTTTAATGATTTCCTTCGCGAGATGCTCTCGAATTTGGGGATTGCCCCATTCCAGCTTCATCCGAATGGTTATGCCATCCTCACTTTCTTGCACATCCTTTTTATGCGGACGTTCCGTCGCGCTCCGAGTTTCGACGAGTTGCGGTACTTCTTAGCTTTCAAGAGGAGAGACGATTGCCCCTCTCTGATCATAATTGAGGCCCAATGGAATCGGAAGATCATTTTGCGTCTGCAAAGCAACTTATCGCAATTTAAGACGCAATACTTCTTCGTTAGGTGCCCCAAGGGATTTAAACATCGATGGATAACAAAGGGTAAGTTTTCTTATTCTTCGTTTGCCGAGCTTTAAAATGATGTAATAGAGTTTCTAATTGATTGCTTGCTCTTTGCATTTAGCCCAAGGCCAAACAAAGACACGGCTCTTTGTGAAACCTGTCAAACTCTAAAAGCTATTGATGCCGAGGAGCGGTGCGCTAGAGTTTTGCTTACTGACGAGAACTTGCGTCAATTCGGACCGTTAGCTCCAGGCAGATCCGTTGCTCAGATTAAAGTTCCCTCTCCCGGCCGAGCCAGAGTTCGCGCAAGGCCTTCTTCTTCTTCTTCACATAATTCCGATGAGGGTCATGAAATAGGCGGCCCCTCCGAAAGCCCGCTCGATGAGACTCATGAGGGGGATACCGCAGCTGGTCTAAGTGGTTCCGCCAGAATGTCTCCGATCTAGGTGGAACCGGAAGTCGAGCTCACGTAGAGAGAAGGGAAAGCTGCGATGGATTCAGAGAAGGAAGAGGGGGAGTTTAAGAGTAGCAGTGGTGAAACCACGGCCAGTGATTATTTTTTGTTAGAATCCGAAGGCAAAGACTCAGAGTCATGTGACGAGACACCGAGCATGAGTCATGTTGTCCCGGATTCACCCCCCTCCGACACTGATGATAAAGACAAGGCCCCGGAGGCTGGTAAACGTCAAGGTTCTCCTGGTAAGGCTGTCGGGGTAGATCTTGGAGATATCGGCGATGTATTCATCGACTTTGACGCTCTTATGAAGGACGGCTTCAAATTTGACGTAATGTCGTCCTATTCTGGTGATATCGTGCCATCTATCAGCCCAACTCTGCCTGTGACAACCGAAGCCAGTCCTATCCCCCCTTTGACAGTCGTTCGCTCCAGTTTGTGACGACGCCTTAGGCCCATATTAGGAATGCACGACACGACACACTAGGATTGCACTTATACTTATTTTTCATTTTCTCGTATGGTTGCTCAATTCCTTATGTGTTTCTGAAGTTTTTCATGTATGCTTGGTTCCAGGTATGATGAGAGGGCGTGGTCTTTATGACGACTTCGTGGATTATACTGTTTGTACCAAAATTGGGCACAACACTCTTCGGAAGTTTTTGAAGAGATAAAATGAAGAAATTAAATGGAAAAATAGGATTATCTAACAAAAACTCCAAAAACAGATAATGAGAGTAATTAAAATTCACAGAGACACAAGAATTTAGAGTGGTTCGGCATGTTGCCTACGTCCACTATGAAGTTGATTGCTTTATTGATCTTTCTTTGAGGATTACAATTGATTTCAGCAGGTTACAGCAAATAATCAATGATTTAGAGCAGTGAAATTTGTTAGCAGTAGCAGCAATGGAGTTTTAGATCTGGATCCGGCATAGTCTGGGCGTTGGAGAATTCAAAGAAGAAGAACCCCTTTTCTGTTGGCTTTGGGGGTCTATTTATAGGTGTAGGAGGCTGGTATTTCACTCAGATCTCGGGAGACCCTCTCTGGCACGTTACCAGGCCCGCGCGCCCAAGCCCGTGAAGTTTCGGTCCGATCCGTGATCGATACGAACAGATTTCGTATTGATCAAGATTGCGTCCGATGGAGTCGAAATTTGGCAGGAACATTCGTCATGTTGTACTTAAGCTGCTGTGAAAATTTCATAGGATTTGGAGTTGTAGATCTCGAGATATGATCGATGCAAGTTGGAGTTTTTCCATCTGAGATCGATACGAACGAATTTCGACTCGGTCAAGACTTGCTCCGATCGAGTCAAAATTTGGCAGGAACATTCTTCATGTTGTACTTAAGCTGCTGTGAAAATTTCATAGCATTTGGACTTATAGATCTCGAGATATGATCGATGCAAGTTGGAGTTTTTCCATCCGAGATCGATACGAACGAATTTCAACTCGGTCAAGACCTGCTCCGATCGAGTCAAAATTTGACAGGAACATTCTTCATGTTGTACTTAAGCTGCTGTGAAAATTTCATAGCATTTGGACTTGTAGATCTCGAGTTATGATCGATGCAAGTTTGGACTTCTCAACCGTGATCGATCAATTATCTTGAGCATATGAACTCCGATTGACTTGAAATTCGGAATGTTGGCTCTCATAGCTTTGCTTGTCGTGTCATATCAATTTTAGCTCGATCTGGACTCGGAAAATTTTCGTCGATATCCATAGTGAGCCTGCGTATAACCGGTCCAAGACGAACTGTCATTGGTTTCTAGTCAAGTTCTTGGTGTCACGGCCTTGCCAAAAGGTGGGATAACATATACTGATTCCCAACGGTACCCAAAGCGTTTCTTCAGCCGCCACCAAGTCCCTTGAGACGGAAGACGAATGAAGGTGAAGGAAAGAACTCGAGGCAGAAGCTCGCCGCCAGGAGGACAAAGATAAGTTTCGCTCGCATAGAGGCGGGTATGAGAAAAGAGAGTCTCATGATGAAAGGGAAGAGTCGTCGAAGAAGTCAAAGTTTGATCACCGCTCCCATCCTTCCGAGCCCGTTCTGAAGCATACTTCGGTAGGACAAGAGGTTCCTATCTCTTCTGCCCCACCTCCACCTCCAATGTAACGACCCGTAAAATTTCAACTATTTTTATAACGTAATTAGTTGAAATTTTGTGAAATTTTAAACGATAAAATTTTGAAATAAAATTTAATATTTGGAATGCGTCTAGTTAAACATAGCAACTGGTAAATTTTCGTCCGAAAATACGAAAGTTTATTTCGCGCGTAAATTTACTTCAATTTAATCAGTTAAAAAACGTTGAAAATAAAATGTTTTCGAAACCTAAATATTTTTACATAGAAAAATTCTAAACCATCTTCTGAGCAAGATTTCAGTTTGTCGTTTTTCCAAATTCGGACATCTTTGGCTCCGTCGATCTTATTTTTCAGCGTTTTTCTTGCATTTTCCGCCAGTAGAAAATTGTAAATTTTATAATTCAACCGAATCACTGATATCTGTATACCGCTTTAACCATCTCATCGCACTGGTCACCATGATATATTCACTTCTATATTTCGTTGTTCGGTTCACGGCGAAACTGCGAAATGGCTAATCATATCAGTACCGGTTTGTGTCTTTTGGTTTATGACCATTTGATTTTTTATTTTCCATCCAACTTCACCTCGTATAACTCTAAGCATCTATTATTTAGTGACCTTTAATTTCCACCGTATAATATCAAACAGCTATTCATTTTCATAACTCCTGAATTCACATTTTTGACTATTTCTATTCCCTGCGATTCAAATATACATCTGTTCATTTCCTATTGTCTTCGGTTCACCTTCTTCTACATTTCTTCACAAGAGAGAATATTGCTTCAATTCATTTCGTTTAAAGCTTCATATTTCGTTTACCCTTGATAACTTCCGTGCTTCTTCCCTACCAACAACCAATAGCCTCCGCCCTTGCTTCCACTCGAGTAGCGCAACCACCTACCATCAGTTACCACATCTTCCAGTCTCGTCCTGTCCCCCTCTCCTGCCATCACCTCCCAGCTCGGCTGTAACCCACCTCCAACGCACTGAGCCTCATCTCCACGCCTACATCCCAGACCCAAGCTACCCAACCGAGGCAGCCACCACGCAAGCCCGGCCTCCTTGTCTTCCGCCTTGAACCCGACCCACCTCTTCATTTCAGATCCGGCCTCACCCTACCCACCATCTACCCACTAGCTCGCCTACCACCAGTAAACTCCCCGAAGCCGTACACCACAGTCTTGCCTCCCATCCCCGATGTCGCGTTCGCCCACCACTATTTCTTCCCATGGCCGAAGCATCTCAGCTGCCTTTGCCGCCTTCATCTCCTCACCTGCGCTAGCATCACCTCAGCCCGCCCTGGCTGCTCTCCCCTATTTGCGTATAGCCTCTTCCGATTGTATATATGAAGGCAAGTTTTAATGTGTAGTTATCATATGTTTAAATATAAAAGTTATATAAACCTTACTATACATATTAGTTCTATGCAATAGTGATATGAATGTTGTTTAAAACATATATAAGAGGTATATAGTCTGTCAGTTAGAAGTTTTACATTATGTTATATTGTATTATAGCTGATGGTGATAATAATAAGATATGTTAGTTTTCCAATATATAAAAAAAAATGTCAGTTATATATAAGAATTTTTTTTTCTTTTATATAATGATTTCGATTGAGTTTATATATATGTTTATATATCTATGCCCATTATATATATATATTAGTTTATAAGCATATGAGTTTGCATACTTGTTTGCATTCAAGTTTGTACAAGTTGTCTATTTATGCTGTTTCCGTATTATATGCCTAATTTTTTTTTTTATAAAAAAAACAGATTTTTGTAGCCATTTAACTATACATATATAATACGATTCAATATTCATTCCAATTGATGCAATTACTTTAAATAGATTTTTGTAATAAATTAAATATATATATATATATATGTTGTAGTCTTTTGATATTGACTTGACCTGTGCCTTGTTTGATTTCTATTTTAGTAAAGGTATATGTGACAGCCTATATATATCAATATATAGCTTGCTGTGTAATGTGTACTTGTTTTATATTGTTTTATGTTGTATATATATTGAAATAGATTTGACTACAGTATATATATATTGGTTTCGCATAACTGTTTTTATAACCTGAATTCCTATGTTGTTGTTAAGTGTGTATATGTTATATATCTTACCTGTAACAACACATTTTTTTGAATGTATGTTATATATTTATACTATTGATTTCAAAGTATGCATGTATATTGGTTTATTGTAATATAATAATTATAGTGTCTGTATTATATATGTGCAGCGCATTTATACAAAAGTTACAGTTATTTGATTATTTTAAATTATAGGTTGTAAATGATTAGTTATATATATTATGCTGACTTATGTATACTGATGTTTTTATAAATTTATTTAGGATCTATTGCTTTTAATCAAATTGATTTTTTTTAAGTATGTTTCTTATCTTAACTATATATGTATATTTTATTTTAAATTTTGTCTTAGATTTAAGTATTGATTTTTATAAAATAATATATATATTTAGTTCAATCTATATCAATCGATTCTAATTGTTCATCGATTCCTGTTATCAGCTCTGTTCGTCGAACTCGTGCCAATTTTGCTTTGCTTTGGGATCTGTGCTTGGATCCGTAACTCATTTCATTGTCCATTCTCTCTTGCCTCGAAAGGTGAGCGCTCACTCACGATTAACGTTCTTTTATTTATTAAATTTGATTTCAATTGAAACGACAATTGAAATATGCTGATGTTAGTTATTTACACTGTTTTATATGCTATCACCTGTATCAGTTTACTTATGACATCTTACACCATTAACTGTTAATTATGAAATGATAATCTAGTTTGGCTGATAATTGGTTGATTGTTCGATGTTTATATTGGACGTTAAATTGTTAATGATGTAAGTGATAAATAATTTGAAATTGAAATTGACGTAGGATAGTTAGTTTTGATATATATGTTAAGTTTGATTTAATGACATTGTATAATATGACCCCTTTAACTGTTAAACTTATTGACACGTAGGATTTGTTTAATTACATTTTAAACCACTGAATGTATGTTGTTAAATTGATGATGTATGAAATTGTAAATAGATGACAAGTGAAAAACCGTAATGTAAAATCTTTAATCTACATGAAATGATAGTGTAGATTCTAGAAATAATTATATTAATTCGTACAAATAACAATGCGAATTAATACGATTATTTCGGGATTATTTGAATTGATTATTGGATTGTTATTGTTTGTTGTTATTGCTTGTTTATTTACTTTGACACCATCCCAGCTATCACACTGCAAGTTCCCTTTGTTATGCTTTGATTTTGAATTGAATTGGAATCGGGTTGAAATGATAAATACCCAAATTAAACTTTGACCTTGGATATAGAGAATTAAATAAAACCCGATTGGTCAAATAATTTGATTTAAAAATAAAATGAAGATTTTATTTGAATAAATAATATGGTTTTGAAATGAAGTTGAAATTTGAATTTTAATGAAAGAAAATGTTAATATTTAATAATCTGAAATAAAATATTAACAATGCAATTGATGAAAGAATGCTGTTTAATTTGAGAAATGATTGAATTAAGTTGAAATTATTAAACTTTGAAATGATTTAATAATTAAGTTTGAAATTATAATTAAGTTTGAAATTATTAAACTTTGTAATGATTTAATAATTAAGTTTGAAATGATTTAATAATTAAGTTTGAAATTATTAAACTTTGAAATTATTTAATAATTAAGTTTTGAATTAGTTAATAATTAAATAAGATGGAATTATTTAATAATCAAATAAGAATTGAATTCCTTGTTAAGTAAAATTGAACTTTTGAATAAGTGAATTTTTCTTCGTAAATGATTGAAATTGAGTTTCTTTATTAATTAAGTTTTTGGAAAATTATTTAAGAAAGTAAATAAGTGAAATTGAATTTCTTTAACAAGAAATGAAAATGTGATATTTTTGGAATCAATGTAAGACTTGTAATTGAAAGAATTGATTTGACGAATTTAATTTAATTCAAAAGTGTAAGTTGATTTAATGAAGTTGAACTTAAGAAATTGATTTAATGAATTGGAAATTTAATAGAAATTGTTTTGAATGATAAAGTAACTTAACGAATATTGAATGAAATCGATAAATGAGTTTAAATTGATTCGAATGTTAAATAAAATTTATTTAAATGATTTCGGAATGAAACTTATATACGAACTTGAATCCAAATTTGAATTGTTTTAAATAATTTGAATTTGATTTATAAGATTTTGAAATGGTAAATTGGAAGTTTTGAAACAAAAATTTTGGAAATTGATTTCGAAAGACAAATGAAATATTGATTTACGAATTGAAATTAAAATTGAAATTGATTTGGTTTTGAAATAAATAAACGACCAATCGGTGTAATAATTACGAAAGTAATTAAAGAGACCGGGATCGGTAATGGATATACTCTCTATCTAAACCGAAACCACTTTAATAACTATGCGCGGAGTGATGATCCAGAATGAAGTGGTTGGAATGATGTACGTGATGACTGAAGAAAGAGAACGATAATGGATAGCCTTGACACTTGTGTCAAATTGGAAATGACTAAAACAGGAGCTGTGCCGGGCCAATGGAGGATTAGCTACCTCAAGTGGACACACTTCTTCGAACTACTTATACTTGTTGTCGATTGGTGCACCCTTGATTTTGGGAGTGTTGTTTCACGGTGTTGCGGGCGCTGCGGCGTTGCGTTCTCACCAGTCCGGATCAGGCGAACGGTAGTATCACTACCTTGGGTATTGCCTCATGTGCCTTGTCATACTTGTATTCCATTTATGCGCGACTACTACGATTTTGATTTGTACCTTTAGTATATGGATTGCCCTCTGGTGACTTCCGGTTTTGGGGAAACTACGGTCTTGTATATGCTTTTGGGAATAAAAATGTGTTAAGGGTGGAATGGGCCATGACTTAACGCTATTTTGATATCTTTTATATTACTGATAGACATTATCTACTTATCGTACATTACTACATAGTAGATAGTTTGACGGATCCTTAAAGGATGGTTATTCCAAACATCCTTTGAGTTACTTGTATTTCAATTGCTATTTCACTTGAGTTAGATTTATTAATATAAGAATGTTAATCCTGACTCGAGTGTCTTGTGGTTTTTTGCTTTACGCTCGGGTCAGACTGAGTGGTTCAGCTTTCGAGACTTACCTTTGGAGTTGGAGCTTCGCTTGGAGATCCAGCTATCTATCCAGCTTTCAGATATTCGATGATTCCAGTGATGTATTCTGATTTGTATCTGATGTATCGTGTTACTCTTCTGTTGTAAACTCTGATGTATTTTGTATATTCATATAGTAGCTTCATGAACTACTATCTCTTTTATTTCCGCTGCATTTATTACTCTGTGTCTGTGATCTGTGATTATTTATTTACTGTATATGTTCAGTTTTGCCAAATTTAAATTAACAACGCGGTATTTTGAGCAATTCAATTCTGGCATGAGTGTCTACCTATTCACTTATAATGGATGCGAATGGTCCAAAATGGCGGGTCGTTACAGTTGGTATCAGAGCTTTGGTAGCTCTAGGCAAAACTTAACATATAGGGTAAATGTATTTACAGAATCACTCTCATTCGAGTTTCAATCTCTTCCTTTTGACTCGATTCCTTTGATTTTGGAACGTTCCCTACGGTTCCAAATTTCATTCGTGTCCCTCACTATTCGACTTCTTTCAATTCTGGAGCACCCCATAACTCCATTTTGAATGATATTTATAATAGATCGGCAGTCTTGCCAATCTTCGAATGATTCGTAAAGGATTAAAACTCCTTTATAATAGGCATTGATTTACCGGAGATTTCTGTATCCTCGGTTTACGATGCTATTTATTACAGGCTATACCTGAATTCCATCTCGTGAGATCGAGTGTTTATTTACCTCGGAATTCAACATCGATCCTATTCTTGAAGTTACGGACGACCGGTTAAGGTTGCCCGTGGATTAAATAAACTCATCCATCTTCCGATTATGGTAATTGAATTATCTTATCTTCTGTTTCAAACTTATTTTCGAATCAAAATTTCTCTTTGATTTAAGACCATCAAATTTGAATCCCTATCCTTATTTTGAAAATCCATTCCTGCATCGTCGAGCAAAGAAATGTATTTCTAAATTATATTAAAATGTTGTTTTCAAATTTGATAAACAAAATAGTTTTGAATGATTATATTATATATAAATATAAGTTTTCTGAAATTAAATTGTTAACGAATCTGTTGTTAAAATGATAATATTTAATTTTCATTTATTGTTTGGAAAACCATTGATTATTCTAATATGATAAATAAATGAAATTATAGAACATGGTTTAAAATTTTAATTTGGAATTTGAAATGAATTTTATGCAGAAATTTGAGAATTTAGTTTCCGGTGATTTCGAACTTTGGTTTTAAAATTTTAAAGTATATATTATTGAAAGTATTTTCGAATAGAAATCATTTCAAAGGATTTTTAAATGTTGAAATCAGTGCTCTTCTCTTTGTCGCTGGAAAATAATTTCGGTGATGGCGGCCGCATCATCGACATTCATTTTCGAGTTTCGAAGTGGAGATACTATTCTGTAGCTTTGCTACGATTTTGTTTTGAAAATATTTTGTTTTGAATTTCTTCAGTATAATTTGATTTATATATATATATATATGGATATCTTATTTTAAAATTTGATTTGATTTGATATAAATATATTATATATAAATCTAAATTGTTTAAGTTAATTGGAAATCTAGTTCTTAAATGTTGTTAAAGGATGATTTTAATTATAAATAAACCAAAATTTGGAATAGATGTTTAAACTTGAATAATTGAATTGGGAAAATTTTATTTGTATATTGTTCAACTGCATTCTAAAACAACTTACCTAAATCATTCAGAAGTTGAATATGTAATTGGATAATATATAAGATAAATTGAATTTATAAATAAATTTGAGCGTTTATAATAAATGTTATACACTTAAGTTTGATTATAAAGATGTTAATAGAGTTAGATAGGATAATAAGTAAAACTCAGTTAATAATGAAATGAATTTGTTTGAAAGAATTAATAAATTTGTTTGAAAGAATTAATAAATTGAAATTCGATCAACATATGAAAATACCTTATATTTGAAAGCAATTAGTAAATATAAATTAATTTAAATCGAAACTTTTATGTTTTAAATTAATTTATATGGGTTAAATATATGTGATAGGATATTAAGTAGAATAAATTTAACAGTAATTTGGAATAAAGGAGAATTTAAAATTGTTGAAGAAAATATGATTATAATAAAAGACTATTCAAATTTACGGTTTTAGAAATTGTAAACTGAAGATGATTGGATAATAAGATAAAGAATTTAGAAATAGTTGAGATTGATTTTAGTGAAATCAAATGGATTAAATCAATTTTTGAATATCAATTAATTTAAATTTGAATTTATATGGTTTAAATTAATTGTTATTTTGTATTTCAAATATGTTTCTTTCTGGTTGTTTCTATTTTCCTACCTCGTTCCTTTTCGGGGACGAAAAGTTTTGAGTGGGGGAGAGTGTAACGACCCGTAAAATTTCAACTATTTTTATAACGTAATTAGTTGAAATTTTGTGAAATTTTAAACGATAAAATTTTGAAATAAAATTTAATATTTGGAATGCGTCTAGATAAACATAGCAACTGGTAAATTTTCGTCCGAAAATACGAAAGTTTATTTCGCGCGTAAATTTACTTCAATTTAATCAGTTAAAAAACGTTGAAAATAAAATGTTTTCGAAACCTAAATATTTTTACATAGAAAAATTCTAAACCATCTTCTGAGCAAGATTTCAGTTTGTCGTTTTTCCAAATTCGGACATCTTTGGCTCCGTCGATCTTATTTTTCAGCGTTTTTCTTGCATTTTCCGCCAGTAGAAAATTGTAAATTTTATAATTCAACCGAATCACTGATATCTGTATACCGCTTTAACCATCTCATCGCACTGGTCACCATGATATATTCACTTCTATATTTCGTTGTTCGGTTCACGGCGAAACTGCGAAATGGCTAATCATATCAGTACCGGTTTGTGTCTTTTGGTTTATGACCATTTGATTTTTTATTTTCCATCCAACTTCACCTCGTATAACTCTAAGCATCTATTATTTAGTGACCTTTAATTTCCACCGTATAATATCAAACAGCTATTCATTTTCATAACTCCTGAATTCACATTTTTGACTATTTCTATTCCCTGCGATTCAAATATACATCTGTTCATTTCCTATTGTCTTCGGTTCACCTTCTTCTACATTTCTTCACAAGAGAGAATATTGCTTCAATTCATTTCGTTTAAAGCTTCATATTTCGTTTACCCTTGATAACTTCCGTGCTTCTTCCCTACCAACAACCAATAGCCTCCGCCCTTGCTTCCACTCGAGTAGCGCAACCACCTACCATCAGTTACCACATCTTCCAGTCTCGTCCTGTCCCCCTCTCCTGCCATCACCTCCCAGCTCGGCTGTAACCCACCTCCAACGCACTGAGCCTCATCTCCACGCCTACATCCCAGACCCAAGCTACCCAACCGAGGCAGCCACCACGCAAGCCCGGCCTCCTTGTCTTCCGCCTTGAACCCGACCCACCTCTTCATTTCAGATCCGGCCTCACCCTACCCACCATCTACCCACTAGCTCGCCTACCACCAGTAAACTCCCCGAAGCCGTACACCACAGTCTTGCCTCCCATCCCCGATGTCGCGTTCGCCCACCACTATTTCTTCCCATGGCCGAAGCATCTCAGCTGCCTTTGCCGCCTTCATCTCCTCACCTGCGCTAGCATCACCTCAGCCCGCCCTGGCTGCTCTCCCCTATTTGCGTATAGCCTCTTCCGATTGTATATATGAAGGCAAGTTTTAATGTGTAGTTATCATATGTTTAAATATAAAAGTTATATAAACCTTACTATACATATTAGTTCTATGCAATAGTGATATGAATGTTGTTTAAAACATATATAAGAGGTATATAGTCTGTCAGTTAGAAGTTTTACATTATGTTATATTGTATTATAGCTGATGGTGATAATAATAAGATATGTTAGTTTTCCAATATATAAAAAAAAATGTCAGTTATATATAAGAATTTTTTTTTTCTTTTATATAATGATTTCGATTGAGTTTATATATATGTTTATATATCTATGCCCATTATATATATATATTAGTTTATAAGCATATGAGTTTGCATACTTGTTTGCATTCAAGTTTGTACAAGTTGTCAATTTATGCTGTTTCCGTATTATATGCCTAATTTTTTTTTTATAAAAAAAAAACAGATTTTTGTAGCCATTTAACTATACATATATAATACGATTCAATATTCATTCCAATTGATGCAATTATTTTAAATAGATTTTTGTAATAAATTAAATATATATATATATGTTGTAGTCTTTTGATATTGACTTGACCTGTGCCTTGTTTGATTTCTATTTTAGTAAAGGTATATGTGACAGCCTATATATATCAATATATAGCTTGCTGTGTAATGTGTACTTGTTTTATATTGTTTTATGTTGTATATATATTGAAATAGATTTGACTACAGTATATATATATTGGTTTCGCATAACTGTTTTTATAACCTGAATTCCTATGTTGTTGTTAAGTGTGTATATGTTATATATCTTACCTGTAACAACACATTTTTTTGAATGTATGTTATATATTTATACTATTGATTTCAAAGTATGCATGTATATTGGTTTATTGTAATATAATAATTATAGTGTCTGTATTATATATGTGCAGCGCATTTATACAAAAGTTACAGTTATTTGATTATTTTAAATTATAGGTTGTAAATGATTAGTTATATATATTATGCTGACTTATGTATACTGATGTTTTTATAAATTTATTTAGGATCTATTGCTTTTAATCAAATTGATTTTTTTTAAGTATGTTTCTTATCTTAACTATATATGTATATTTTATTTTAAATTTTGTCTTAGATTTAAGTATTGATTTTTATAAAATAATATATATATTTAGTTCAATCTATATCAATCGATTCTAATTGTTCATCGATTCCTGTTATCAGCTCTGTTCGTCGAACTCGTGCCAATTTTGCTTTGCTTTGGGATCCGTGCTTGGATCCGTAACTCATTTCATTGTCCATTCTCTCTTGCCTCGAAAGGTGAGCGCTCACTCACGATTAACGTTCTTTTATTTATTAAATTTGATTTCAATTGAAACGACAATTGAAATATGCTGTTGTTAGTTATTTACACTGTTTTATATGCTATCACCTGTATCAGTTTACTTATGACATCTTACACCATTAACTGTTAATTATGAAATGATAATATAGTTTGGCTGATAATTGGTTGATTGTTCGATGTTTATATTGGACGTTAAATTGTTAATGATGTAAGTGATAAATAATTTGAAATTGAAATTGACGTAGGATAGTTAGTTTTGATATATATGTTAAGTTTGATTTAATGACATTGTATAATATGACCCCTTTAACTGTTAAACTTATTGACACGTAGGATTTGTTTAATTACATTTTGAACCACTGAATGTATGTTGTTAAATTGATGATGTATGAAATTGTAAATAGATGACAAGTGAAAAACCGTAATGTAAAATCTTTAATCTACATGAAATGATAGTATAGATTCTAGAAATAATTATATTAATTCGTACAAATAACAATGCGAATTAATACGATTATTTCGGGATTATTTGAATTGATTATTGGATTGTTATTGTTTGTTGTTATTGCTTGTTTATTTACTTTGACACCATCCCAGCTATCACACTGCAAGTTCCCTTTGTTATGCTTTGATTTTGAATTGAATTGGAATCGGGTTGAAATGATAAATACCCAAATTAAACTTTGACCTTGGATATAGAGAATTAAATAAAACCCGATTGGTCAAATAATTTGATTTAAAAATAAAATGAAGATTTTATTTGAATAAATAATATGGTTTTGAAATGAAGTTGAAATTTGAATTTTAATGAAAGAAAATGTTAATATTTAATAATCTGAAATAAAATATTAACAATGCAATTGATGAAAGAATGCTGTTTAATTTGAGAAATGATTGAATTAAGTTGAAATTATTAAACTTTGAAATGATTTAATAATTAAGTTTGAAATTATAATTAAGTTTGAAATTATTAAACTTTGTAATGATTTAATAATTAAGTTTGAAATGATTTAATAATTAAGTTTGAAATTATTAAACTTTGAAATTATTTAATAATTAAGTTTTGAATTAGTTAATAATTAAATAAGATGGAATTATTTAATAATCAAATAAGAATTGAATTCCTTGTTAAGTAAAATTGAACTTTTGAATAAGTGAATTTTTCTTCGTAAATGATTGAAATTGAGTTTCTTTATTAATTAAGTTTTTGGAAAATTATTTAAGAAAGTAAATAAGTGAAATTGAATTTCTTTAACAAGAAATGAAAATGTGATATTTTTGGAATCAATGTAAGACTTGTAATTGAAAGAATTGATTTGACAAATTTAATTTAATTCAAAAGTGTAAGTTGATTTAATGAAGTTGAACTTAAGAAATTGATTTAATGAATTGGAAATTTAATAGAAATTGTTTTGAATGATAAAGTAACTTAACGAATATTGAATGAAATCGATAAATGAGTTTAAATTGATTCGAATGTTAAATAAAATTTATTTAAATGATTTCGGAATGAAACTTATATACGAACTTGAATCCAAATTTGAATTGTTTTAAATAATTTGAATTTGATTTATAAGATTTTGAAATGGTAAATTGGAAGTTTTGAAACGAAAATTTTGGAAATTGATTTCGAAAGACAAATGAAATATTGATTTACGAATTGAAATTAAAATTGAAATTGATTTGGTTTTGAAATAAATAAACGACCAATCGGTGTAATAATTACGAAAGTTATTAAAGAGACCGGGATCGGTAATGGATATACTCTCTATCTAAACCGAAACCACTTTAATAACTATGCGCGGAGTAATGATCCAGAATGAAGTGGTTGGAATGATGTACGTGATGACTGAAGAAAGAGAACGATAATGGATAGCCTTGACACTTGTGTCAAATTGGAAATGACTAAAACAGGAGCTGTGCCGGGCCAATGGAGGATTAGCTACCTCAAGTGGACACACTTCTTCGAACTACTTATACTTGTTGTCGATTGGTGCACCCTTGATTTTGGGAGTGTTGTTTCACGGTGTTGCGGGCGCTGCGGCGTTGCGTTCTCACCAGTCCGGATCAGGCGAATGGTAGTATCACTACCTTGGGTATTGCCTTATGTGCCTTGTCATACTTGTATTCCATTTATGCGCGACTACTACGATTTTGATTTGTACCTTTAGTATATGGATTGCTCTCTGGTGACTTCCGGTTTTGGGGAAACTACGGTCTTGTATATGCTTTTGGGAATAAAAATGTGTTAAGGGTGGAATGGGCCATGACTTAACGCTATTTTGATATCTTTTATATTACTGATAGACATTATCTACTTATCGTACATTACTACATAGTAGATAGTTTGACGGATCCTTAAAGGATGGTTATTCCAAACATCCTTTGAGTTACTTGTATTTCAATTGCTATTTCACTTGAGTTGGATTTATTAATATAAGAATGTTAATCCTGACTCGAGTGTCTTGTGGTTTTTTGCTTTACGCTTGGGTCAGACTGAGTGGTTCAGCTTTCGAGACTTACCTTTGGAGTTGGAGCTTCGCTTGGAGATCCAGCTATCTATCCAGCTTTCAGATATTCGATGATTCCAGTGATGTATTCTGATTTGTATCTGATGTATCGTGTTACTCTTCTGTTGTAAACTCTGATGTATTTTGTATATTCATATAGTAGCTTCATGAACTACTATCTCTTTTATTTCCGCTGCATTTATTACTCTGTGTTTGTGATCTGTGATTATTTATTTACTGTATATGTTCAGTTTTGCCAAATTTAAATTAACAACGCGGTATTTTGAGCAATTCAATTCTGGCATGAGTGTCTACCTATTCACTTATAATGGATGCGAATGGTCCAAAATGGCGGGTCGTTACATCCAATGCATGTTTCATCATCTTCTATCGTTGCTACTACCTTAGGCACTTCTCATCCCCACCGGAGACTAGCCTATCTTCTTCCCGCCGGCCCGCCTAAGCTTGAGGCGACTCTTCCAGGTTGGTTCCTAAGAGGTGTTAAGTTTGATATGGATATTCATTCCATTCGTAGGGACTCTTATATGCCACGCCTTCAAGGTATTCAAGATGACTTGGAGTAGGGTGAGAAGTGGGAGAAGCCCTGCAAACAACTAGCAGACACCAATAGGAATAATTACCAGGAGATCCTCTTCTTCGAAGCCGAAAAATATGATTTTGAAAAGGTGTTAACCTAATGGGATGCTAAAATTAAACAATTGGAGGAGGAGAAAGAGGCAGCGCTTAAGGACGGTAAGTAGACTGCCGGCTTAATGAAGGAGATTAAAAATGTGCACGAGACAGCCGAAATCGTCTGGAGAGACGAAATTAAGAAGAATCATGTGGAAGAAGCCAAGTTGAAGGAAGATGTGGTCACTTACAATGCTCTTATTGAACCCCAAAGGAAGACAATTGCCGACAACAATCTGATTGTCGAGGTGCATAATAAAAGAATTTCCAATCAAGCCAAGACAATTGAAAAGTTGCAGGGGACAATTGCATAATTACAAGCTCAGGTCGCACAACTTGGTGCCGACAAAACTGCAGTTGAGACGGAGAAGGCTGCGGTGATAGCAAATTATCTAGAGCTCCAGCATACTTTTGACTGGAAGATGGAGAAACTAGACTCAACGATCCTGAATTTCTACGTCAATTCTATACTGCATCAGGGGTGCCTTTGTTATCTTAGCTCGAAGTTCCTACGCACTCTTGCCCTCGTTTGGGAGGAAATCCTGTCTTTTTTTGCCGAGAACGGCGATGTATATTCAGATCAGGAATTGCGGGATGCCTACCTTAATGAGCAATCCAAGAAGGCGCTGCTCAAAGGCTAAGAAATTCTTCAATTTGAAAGGAAGATGGAAACAGCCGAAGTGGCTCTAATGGTTACCGCCGATGTGCCTATCAAACCTTTAATCTCCGATGCGGATGAAACTTTGGGGCAGCTCCATGATCAACCAATGGGCTTGGGGCTCGATGTTGTTCCTCATGTGGTGGAGCCCTCTAAAGAAGGCGAAGGAGATGAGTTCGAGGTTGCCATTCATGATCCTTCCTCCGATGCAGGTAACGTTCATGCTTCTCTCGCATTCGAGAGCCTTTACCTTACGCCGCAGGAGCAAAAGGAGTTTAATGCATTTATTTTTGATCTTATAGGTCCTCCTACTCATGCTGTTGGCGCACTGGTTACTTTGGCGCTTATGCATGATGCTACCTTTACATCCTCTGAAATTGTATCCGTACATGCTCCTGCCCCTACATCTACACCTAGCACACAATTGGGACCAGATGTTGAGAAGATTGAGGCGCTTCAAGGCCTGGACGATCCTTCGGCATCCCTTGAAGGTGATATGACTACTGTTGAGGCCAAGGAGCAGGAGAAACTGATGGGGCAACCAAAAAAGACTTCGCATGACTTGGTTGCTGTTAAGAAAGAGAAAGTGGAGGCGGTCAAGGCTTCGAAGAGTTCCTGGAAGCGGAGAAAGAGTAAGGGGATGGGAAGCTCGACTGGAAGACATTCGGAGGAGGAGGAGATCTCTACAGAAATACAGGTTGACATTACTGGCAACGACACCTCTCTAGAAAAGAAGCAGAAGTTGCCAACCAGAGTGGGAAAGGAAGTGGTGGAAAAAAGCATTGATTGGCCGGTACTAGGATGGATCTGTGTTTTAGTCGTAGAGTCTGTAATTTTTCTTTGTTTGCCGTTGTTGTGTGGATACGGCCCCAACATTTTGATTCTGTGTTCATAAAACAACAAACAATACAATGGTATTTTGATTTTATTTTTGTCTATCTTTTCATATATACTCTATGTGCATGTGTACGTTTCATTTCATACTTTTCTAGTCCCATAGTTATGGCCGAAGTCCCTCATTCGAAGTTATAGAATTTTGATAATTTTCAAAAATGCTCAATCTTGTTTAGTAATCCATTGTTGTTTGACAGGGCTTGTGGACTCTTTGTATTCAAGTGATTCTGTTTTGGTACAGATATATGCTCCCCAACTTGTAGGGTTGTTCACTCCATGCGAATTTCAAGTACTCGATGTTTCTGAGCAACGTGAGAAGTTTCAGCTCGGGTTCGCAGTTTTTGGGGTTCCTTGGTATTGCCTATCTCCGGGCAGCGGGAGAAACTTGAGTCTAGAATTCTTGGACGTTGCCTATCTCCAGGCAACGGGAAAAACTTGAATCTGGAGTTCCTCGGCACTGCCTATCTCCGAGCAATGAGAGAAACTTGAATATGGAGTTCCTTGGTGTTTCCTATCTCCGGGCAGCGCGAGAAACTTGAATCTGGAGTTCCTCGGCGTTGCCTATCTCTGGGCAACACGAGAAACTTGAATCTGGAGTTACTCCGCATTGCCTATCTCCGGGCAATGCGAGAAACTTGAATCTGGAGTTCCTCGACGTTTCCTATCTCCGGGCAACACAAGAAACTTGAATCTAGAATTCCTCGGCGTTGCATATCTCCAGGCAATGCGAGAAACTTGAATCTGGAGTTCCTCGGTGTTACCTATCTCCGGGCAACGCGAGAAATTTGAATCTGGAGTTCCTCGGCGTCACCTATCTCCGGGCAATGCGAGAAACTTGAATCTGGAGTTCCTCGGCATCGCCTACCTCCGAGCAATGCGAGAAATACTTGAATCTGGAGTTCCTCGGCATTTCCTATCTTCGGGCAACGCGAGAAAAACTTGAATCTGGAGTTCCTCGGCATTGCCTATCTTCGGGCAATGCGAGAAAAACTTGAATCAGTAGTTCCTCGACGTTGCCTATCTCCGGGCAACGCGAGGAACTTGAGTTCTTGGCCCTTCTGATGCAGCCAGGGCGGCATCATTTTTTCGAGGGCCAGGACCGGGTTCCACCGATCCAATGGTTTGAGTCGGGTTACTTCCGCCGGCTCGTCGGGTAATTATCATGAACACAATTTAGATGATTCAAAAAGCAAACTTTATTAAGAAAAGAATGGCAGATTCTTTGCCTATTTACAACGCCATCGACATTTCCGTAATGGCTTATTTGCTGAAAATTAGAAAATACATAAAGTTGTTTTTAAATGAAATATCGGTGGAGTGATTCGCTATTCTAGGCTCTGGGAATTGCAGTCCCGTCGACGGTTGTCAGCTTGAAGGTCCCATCACCAAGCTTTTGATGAATGACAAATGGTCCTTTCCAATTCGGTCCGAAGGCTCCCGGGACAGCGTAAACTCGCTTGAGCACGGGATCATCGACTTCGAAGGTTTGGCTGTGAACTTTGGAGTTGAAGTATCATGCGACCCTATTTTGGTGGGCAGCGATTCTCAACTCTGATTCCTCTCTCTTTTCATCGACCATGTCTAGTGATTCGAGTAGGAGTTGCTCGTTTTGTTTTTGGTTGAAATTCATCCTTCGGTGAGAAGGGACTTCTAGTTCGACATGGGTCATCGCCTTTGAACAATACGCCAGTGCAAACGAGGTGTGGCCGGTTGTAGCTTTGTGTGTTGTTCTGTAAGCCCATAATGTAAGTGGAAGCTCATCAACCCAGTTTCCCTTTGCTTTTGCCAGTCGCTTTTTGATGGCGGATTTGATGATCTTGTTTATTGCCTCCACTTTCCCGTTTGCCTGAGGATAAGCTACTGCGGAAAAGCTCTTTTCAATTCGGAAGCGATTGCAGAAGTCTTTGAACTCGGCGCTTTCAAACTGCGTCCCATTGTCAGTGATGATTTTTTATGGCACGCCAAACCTTCAAATGATGTCTTTAGTAACGAAGTTAATAACTTTCTTTGTGGTTATGGTGGCAAGCGGTTCCGCTTTGGCCCATTTCATGAAATAATCTACGGTCACAATAGCATATTTGGCTCCTCCTTTTGCCATTAGAAGGACGCCAACCAAATCGATCCCCCATATCGCAAACGGCAACGGGCTGGCCATTTGCGTCAGTTCTATTGATGGAGTTCTCCTGATTTTGCTGAATCTCTGACAACGATCGCATCTCCTGGCATGATATGCGGCATCGCGGTTTACTGTTGGCCAGAAGTACCCGTACCGGAGAACTTTCTTTGCTAGCGTCTGCCCCCCAGTGTGGCTCCGCACTCGCCTTCATGTACTTCTTCCAGGATTCGGTGTGCTTCATCATCGGTCACACACCTAAGAAGTGGGGTCAAGAATCCCCTTCGATAGAGTATTCCGTCCTGTATCATGAATCACGGCGCCTTCCTAAGTAATTTCTTTTTTTGGTTTCGGTCTGTTGGAAGAGTTCCTACCAGGAGATAATCTTTTATTGGTGTCATCCACGTGTCTGGTTCCATAGTGGTCTCGAGAATCCATTATACGTCCATGTCATTAATGCTTGGATTTGTTAGAGTTTCGACTAGGTCCTCCCCCAGCGACTAGGCTTCTCCAGAGCTTGTCAATTTGGCCAAGAAGTCTGCCTTAGTGTTTTGTTCCCATGGTATGTGGGTTATGATATAGTGTTCGATGTCGCTCAGCAGCTCTTGCACTTTGGATAGATACGGGGTCAAAATTTCGCTGCGCGCTTGATACTCTCCTTTCCCTTGACATACAACTAGCTAGGAGTTGCTATATATATGAAC
This sequence comes from Allium fistulosum, assembly GCA_030737815.1. Lineage (NCBI taxonomy): Eukaryota > Viridiplantae > Streptophyta > Magnoliopsida > Asparagales > Amaryllidaceae > Allium > Allium fistulosum. The sequence goes on from CM060902.1 coordinate 156,544,064, forward strand.
GGACTTTATTTTAAGTTCCTTCACGACCTTCAGCCCTGCGATTAGTGCTTCGTACTCCGCCTCGTTATTCATAGCTGGGAACTCCAGACATAGGGCATAGCTAATAGCTCGCCCCTCGGTGGTTTCAAGCACTACCCCTGCGCCTGAACAGGAGTTGTTTGATGCTCCGTCGATGAAAAGCTTCCATTGTGCGTCCATTTGCGACTGAACTTCCTCTTCATCATCTCTTATCGTGAACTTAGTAATGAAATCAGCTAGCGCTTGCCTTTTGATTGCTTTCCTTGGGTGGTAAGTGATATCATATTGACTCAATTCTATGTTCCACGTAAGTAATCGTTCAGATGTCTCTGACCGGTACAAAACTTGTTTTAATGGCTGGTCGGTCAACACCTTAATCGGATGGGCCTGGAAGTACGGCCGCAACTTTCAGAACGCAATCAAAAGGCAATGCGCTAGTTTCTATAGTTTCGGGTAATTCTTCTCAGCCCCGGTGAATCGCTTGCTAATGTAGTACACAAGTCGTTAGATTCTCGCTTCTTCCCGCATGAGAGCCGCGCTCGATGTGTGTGGGTAAACTGCCAAGTAAACGAATAAGTCTTCTCCATCGACTGGTTTCGATAAGACTGGTGGAGTTTCCATCTGTCATGGTAGTACTTCGAAAGCCGTTTGACAAGCTTTGCTCCATTCAAAGTTTTTCTTTCCCTTCCTTAGCGTGTCGAAAAACGGTATACACTTGTCTATGGCTTTTGAAATGAATCGACTTAGTGATGTGACTTTTCCATTCAAGCTCTGAAGTTCTCTCTTATTCTTAGTGGCATGGACTTCCCGTAACGCTGTTATTTGCTCCAGATTCGCTTTGATGCCATGGGCCCTCACTATGAACCCCAAGAACTTCCCAGAGGCCACTCCGAAGTGACATTTATGCGGGTTGAGCTTCATTTCATATTTGCGGAGTATCTTGAACATTTCAGCAAGATTATCTAGGTGGTTTGACTAACATATCATCCACGTAAACTTTCATAGTTTTCTCGATCTAGCGCTTAAACATAGCATTCACTAGTCTTTGATATGTGGCCCCTGCGTTCTTCAGCCAAATGGCATTACTCTATAGCAGTATAATCCTAAATTAGTGATGAAGCTGGTGTTTTCTTGATTAGGTTCGTGCATTAGGATTTGGTTATAGGCCAAGTATGCATCCATAAATGACAACAATTCATGTCACGCTGTCCCATCCACCAATTGATCAATTCTGGGGAGCGAGAAGCTATCATTTGGATAGGCTTTGTTGAGGTCTAAAAAGTCAATGCAGGTTCACCATTTTCCATTGGACTTCTTGAAGTGTACTGGGTTTGACAGCCATTCGGGGTAAGTTGCATCTTGGATGATGCCATTGGCTATTAATTTATCCACCTCTTCTCTCAATGCCTTGGACCGCTTAGGGCCCAAGCTGCTCCTTTTTTGTTTGACTGGAGTGAATTTAGGGTCAATGTTGAGGGCATGATAGGGTATTTCGGGCGATACTCCACGCATATTGGCATGTGTCCAGGCAAATACGTCTAAGTTGGCGTGGAGGAATTTGGTCAACTCCGACCGCATCTTGTTTCCAAGCTGCGACCCGATTCTCAGGACCCGCGTGGGGTCATCCATACTAACTGGGACAGACACCGTCAGCTCAGCTAGTGCTACCCGATCCTCCCCTGAGCTCTTATTCCTAGGTTCCAAACCCTTGTCAAATCAGCTATGGTCCCCAAGCCAGGGGCGGCTCTGTAGTTGCTATTCAGAGGGCTCGCGGATGTGGAGAGCTTTCCCTACATCCTTTCCTTTCTCCTTTCTTCTAGACTCGCGCAATTCCGCAATATAACATTCTCGAGCAACGCTTTGGTCTCCTTTCACTGTTCCAATTCCATGCTCGGTAGGGAATTTCATCGTGAGGCACCATTGAGCCAAAGCTATCTTGAAGTCGGCTAACGCGGGCCGCCCTAGAAACGCTTTGTATGTCGACATCTCATCCAAAATCACAAAAGTCTGAATGAGGGTGACTCGTCATTCTCCCTCTCCAAGTTCTACAGGTAGGTCAATGGTTCCCACCGGCTGCTTAGGTTCTCCGGTAAATCCCTGAATCTTCGTTTGGCACGTAGATATGCTTTTCATACCTATCTTCATCTGATCGAAAGTACGTTAGAAAAGTATATTAACCGAGCTTCCACTATCCACCAATACTCGTCAGATAACTGCGGGCCCGATTCCTACTGTTACCACCATTGGATCAAGAGTTGGAGCCTCAATTCCTTTAGTATCATGGTCGTGAAATACTATATCGTTGCTCAGCACCTTCTGCTGCTTGATCGGAGTTTCACCATCTATTGTCAGACACGATCCCTTCGAGGCACGTTTTTGTGAGCTTGCGTATCTCTTCATCTCCCCGCAACTCCTTTGTGCAGGATGTGGTCCCCCAGATATCGTTTTGATAATGAGCCTTTAGTCAGTTTGTTTCGACCCTTGGTTACTAGTTCCAGCCTGATTTCCTTGCTCCCTAGGTGGTTGAGGGACTATAGCCTGGCTGAGTTTTCGTGGCCCTGTTACATATTGCTGAAGCTTGTTGTTGTGGATTAATCCTTCACTGAGGTCCTTAAGGTGGCGGCACTCGTTTGTGTTGTGCCCGTGCATCTCATGGAAGTGGTAGAATTTACTTGAGCGCTTATGCTATTCTGTTGCCTCCTTTTTAAGGGATTTCTTGTACACTTCAGTTTCTTGTGTTGCGAGATAAATATTTTTCGGAGTATCATTCAGGGGGATATAATCTTCTAGTCCAAACTCTCTAAACTTTTTGTTGCGGCCACCACCATTTTTCCTGTCAGAGTTCTGATTTCCTCTCTTCTGGTTTCCATTCTTCCCTGTGGCCCCTTGGTTATTCCCGGGGTTGCATGTGTTTTGATTAGCCGTCATGCCATTCTGTTTGGTGTTCGTCTGTTGCACTCCAATAGCCTTTCTTTCTAGCTCTTGCGCCTCTTCCAACCTCAAGTACTGGCTTGCCTTGAGGTTGTAATCTTTCCTGTTGGTGGGTTGCTTCATCTTGATCCATTTCTCAAACTCCATCTCCGGATGAATAGCACAGACTAGGGCCATAAAAACCATGTCTTCATTAGGATTGCTCACCTCTGTCGCCGCTGTGTTGAATCTACTCATAAATGATCTCAATGACTCGTTATGCCCTTGAACCAGTCTGGATAGAGACATGACGTCCTTTGGATGTGCGGCATGAAGCCTAAACTGGTCAAGGAATTTTGTTGCAAGTTGATCAAAGGTAGAGGTAGATCTTGGGGGAAGTCTGGTGAACCACATAGATGCATCGCCTTCTAGGAAAATGGGAAAACATCAGTAGTGTACGGCTTCCAGGGCATTGGCTCCATCCATATACCAACTATATTTGTACAAATGACGTTTTGGATCCTTAGTTCCGTCGTTAGAGGGAGCGATTGGCATAGTGAATTTGTCTGGGTGTCTTTCATTCAAGATCTCATCGGTAAAAGGGGTCCGACTTGGGGCAGATCCCCACTCATCATTCTTTTGACTATTACTCTCGTCCATCAGTCGCTTAACCATGTCTGCTATATATGCCTCTGATGTCTGGTGGTCATGGGGGCGGCAGTCAGTCACTGCGCCAAGTGTTTGGTTCCGCAAACGATCTTGGTGCATGGGTTGATGCCTAGACTCTCCTGTCTTTGGGAAAGCCATTCCCACAGGACCCCGTTGGCTTGCATTTGGCCTAACTGGGGCGGTCTGGACGTTTCTAACGTTATCAAATGCATTGGCATCCTCCTCTACTTGATCACCCTGCTCTCCGCCTTTCGAATCGGAGAGGTTCACAGCCACACCTCCAGTGGGGTTTTAGCCCCTGAATTCAAATTCAAATTTGGCTATCTTGCGTCCAATAGGATATTATCATTTTCCTCCAAGTTACACATCATGGTTACCCTTCTCAATGGCAGCTTTCCATTTCTCCTATGCAAGCCGGAAACAGAGGAGTTTTCCTGCTCTATGGCAGTAGATGGTTCAGAGATGGTTCTTTGAGCGGGGTTTGATTGTAGAGTTATCAGAGCGTTGAGCTTTTCTATTAGAGCCTTTTGACTATCTTCCATTCTTTGATTGATTTCTTCAGCCATCTTATTCAACTTATCCCTGGTGACAATTTCATGCTGAATAGAGGACCCTGGTGCTTGATGTCCTAAGTTAGCAGCATTTACTTCGGCCTGTTGGAGGCTAACACCTTCTGTGGCTATTGCTGCCCCTATAGACCTTCCACAGGCAGTCCTTTTCCTTCTGGGATCCATTGACTTTTAATACAGAGAGCACTTTAACCAAAGATTGGAGATCTAACTTCTGGATCTACGCAATCCAAAGTAGATAGCTAGATCTGGATCCTGGGTAGAAAGTGAAGATCTAACTTCTGGACCTATATAATCTAAAGTAGACAGCTAAATCTGGATCCTGGGTTGCAAAGTTCTCAGTGAAAGCACTAAAATGCTGACCAGAAAAATGGATCAACACCCTAGTTTGAATTTGAAAGCACCAGCCCTATCTTTATAGAGCAATATAATAGATCACAGTTATAGAAGAGAAGCAATGAAAGAAAATAGAAAGAAGTTTTGTATAGTGGTTCGGTTGTTAATAAAGCCTACGTCCACTTTATAGTTTTATTATAAGCTGACTGCTATTACAAAAGTTGTTCGATTACAAGGCTTTGGCTAATTCCTAGCTGAATTGAATCTCTAGAGTTAGAATCCACCGGAGAATCAGGGTGTATTCCTTCTGAGATCATTGTGAGGGAGGTTGGAAGTGAAGAATAATCCCAGCAGAGCTTCAGCAATCAGCTTCCAGAAGATCCTCTTTATGTTGCAGGTGGCATACTATTTATAGAGGTTGGAGGGTCTCTAGGCCAGGCCCATCACTATCAGCTCTTAGATGGAGCACAGACGACCTAGGAGAATCCAGTTGGCGAAATGAGCTAACACCATGGGTCGCCGGCGACCCATGGTGTTTGGGTTGTAGGCGACCCATGGGCCATAGACTTAGCGTATTTCGCCGATTGAGTTTCGCCCCTTTTCTTCGTATTCCATAGCTTGCCCATTCACGGTTTTGAAGAAGTGCATGGGTTGTTGACGATCCGGCCACAGAAGACTATCCTAAATTCCGAATATGGAGATGTTCTCTCAAGCGTTCATTGTTGTCGTCACATGCCAATGGCAAGTCACTAGCTGCTTACATTCAAACACTTGTTGGACTGCAGGGATGTTGGTCTCTTAGCTTCATTGACTCCAGTCATCACCTTAACCGTATAGCTTGGTCCTTGTCAAACTCTAGTCGTTAACTTCTCTGGTTAGTTCCAGAATCATCTTGCCGCTTAAGGTTGCCTAGTTTTCTGTTGTAATCAAACAGCTTTTGTAATAGCAAGCAGCTTATAATAAAATTATAAAGTGGACGTAGGCTTCATTAAAAGCCGAACCACTGTAAAAAATTTCTGTCTATTTTCTTTCATTGCTTCTCTTCTATATCTATGATCTGTTATATTGCTCTGTAAAGACATGGCTGGTGCTTTCAAATCCAAACCAAGGTGTTGGTCCATTTTTTGGGTCAACATTTTGGTGCTTTCACTGAGAAGAACAAGAGAATCTTAGATTTGAAGCTTATTCTATGCTAGGAAGAAGATCCAACTCCTGATCTGAAAGGAAAAATTTAGATCTAGAAAACAGGTTCCTAGATCTAGCTTTTAGAAGATGAAGAAGCCTCATACAAGGAAAAGTGCTATGAAAGGAACTCAAACAAGGGGGCAGCCAGGAGGCGTCCTCTCATTCAAACTTTCCTTCTACCATGAAGAAAATAGCTAGAGGCAACCGACAAGGACCAGAAATAGGGGGCATGCAAAGCCCCTCACTCAGATAAGTACTGGACTTTAGGGTCTGCTAGAAATTATCATCAACTGAACTGAACTAAAAAAATGAGATCTAGAATTTATATTCCTTTCTGCATTTGAATTTTGCATCATCAAAAAATGCTTAAAAGTTAGCATTTGGAAAGCGATTTACTCATGTAAGCGATCCCGAATGCAAGCGGTCCAATGCTCTAATTCCTTCCTAGGAGTGACACCTCATAAAAAATGATTTCTTGCATAAAACCAGTTTTAAAGGTTAGTGCTTAGAGAACGACTTCCACATGTGATGAGCGACCCCGAACGATCCACAACCATGCTCTGATTCATACCTAAGGGCGACACCTTTCAAAAATCTTTACAGCATCGTTCTTGCTTTCAATCAAAAGTTATAAAAGCGACCTGAGAACTGCTCTCTAAAGTATCCCTTGAATGTGAATGCTCTCGAATAGGAATGATTAACTCTATCTCCTTCTTCATGAATGGTCTGACTATTAACATCTGTCAAACATCCAGAGAGATGAGAATTTGATGCCGACAAATTTGCTTTCACCAACACAAGTTCTTGAGTGAAGCATACCTCGTTGCCAACAAGGCATACTTCGGGGGGTAAATGTTAAAGATTTACTTCCTTGAAGAAGAAATTAAAGATTTACTTCCTGATTTCTTTGCATTTATTACCTTATTACTTCATAATAACTAGCTAAAGCTCTACCATAAATACCAATTCATTACCCATCAATGTCGGATTAGTGCTCAATAAATGCCATGATAACCTGCTTATTTATTACTAATTAATGCCAACCATTTCCATATCAAACATTCCTTAATTCTGTTTAGATTCCCTTCATCCTTACCTTAAATAAGAGGATTATGGTGCAATATATATCAGCCTAGTCAACGTCACTACAATTCCACACCACCACTAAGTCAAGGCTTATAGCTATAAATACACCTAGTATTGCAAAATAAAAGAAGGAACTGAAACAAAAAATGTGACTTCTCCTCTCCTCCTCAAAATCTCTTGTAATATGAAACTACAAGTTTAAATAAATTATAAAGTGGATGCACGCCATAGATTTTGCCAAACCACTATAAAAATTTCATGTCTCTTTTATCTTTTCTTCTTTTTATCTGCTTATTTTTGTGATCCGTGTTGCTGTTTTCTGGATTGCCATTAAGGCTGGTGCTTTCACATTACTTTAGGTGTTGACAACCATTTTTGTCGGCAACAGTGACTAAACATAATAGTTATATATATATATAAATATATATATATAAAAGAATGATGTGATTAAACATATATATATATATATATTATAAAAGATTTGTGATGTGACTAGATATAATGATGACATATGAAATTTGCCTATAAATAGCCATATGTTTCTCCATTTTTCATCCTCTTTCCACCAACCTTGTCTTCCTCATTTCTAGCTCAAATGGATTTTTTTTATTGAAACCGTGTGAAATTTTAATAGCTACAACATTCGAATTGGCCACTTTTTTAAGTTTTTATCATAGCTATGTCAAAATACCCAATATTTGCAAAGCAATTTTTCAACAAGAATTTCAAGTCTGAAAATTATCCTTCTTCTTTTGATCATAACTTCTTCAATAAAAATTGAAAATGAGCGACTCTTTTTTGAAATGATAAAGAAAAGAAATTCCAAAAACTTTCGTTTTGATCGCTTTTTGAAATTCCGTGAGTAGGTAGCCAGAAAATCAGTTGCAAAATGACAATATTTTTGGGTTTATTATTGAGAATTCGATGTTTGTCTGAAGTCCCTCCACCCTACCAAAAGAAGACTCGCTTCCACTTCCCTTCAAGGCCGAGCCTACCTAGTGCATTTAGGGTTTAAGACTCCATATTGTTGCTTAGGAATGGAAGTGCTATGTCATATGCTAATTTAGCGAGAGTTTGGATAGCTTTTGGTGAGTAAATTATTAATCTTTTGGAAAGAACTTTCCTTTATATGTTGTGTTGATCCTTAGCTATATGTATGTTATATATAGGTTGGATCTTGTCATGTTTGAAATGTGATGATAAGTGTTAATGTATGGGTTAGTGTTAGCACTTGAATGGATGTGTTATTGCAAAGATAGTAATTGTATATATGTTGGTATATGTATACAATTTGTTGTATGAATGTGATGTGTGAATATAAAGGGTTGATGATGAACTTGACTATAGCCATGATGGGTTGAAAACAAAGTTGAAACTTTGTATGTAGTCGCGGCGGATTTGTGGTCGAATTTGAAATCAAACTCGTTTCTAGAGTTTAAGGTTTAGATTTTGGTTAAAGTTTGCGTAATTGGTTTTAGTAAAGTGGCTTCACTTAAAGGTGGGTTAGAGCAAACTGCACTCATAACGACAGTCACTATGGATGCAGTTCGGCAAATGTTTGAATTTTTATTTCAATTTTTTTTATTTTGAAATTAGTTTATAAAGTTTTTCAAAATTAATTAGTAATATTAAAAATAATTAAGTTTTTAAAGAAGTCTCAAGTCTTTCATGCTGAAGGGAGATTTGTCACTCTACCATTAAAACACATACCTCCAAAGAGAGGCCAGAGTTGTATAAGTTAATTTCAGAGTTGTTGTAGGAATGATTCATTAGTTGAAGTACTTCTGAATGGGGAGCACCTGTTGTCTTTGCCACCAAGGCAGACGGCTCACTAAGGCTATGAGTTGATTATAGAAAACTCAATAAGTTGACTAAGAAAAATAGGTACCCCTTACCTAGAATAGATGATTTGTTTGACCAGCTTGTGGGAGCCAAAATCTTTATCCAATTGAACTTAGCCATTAGATTTCATCAATTGAGGATAGTAGAGGATAACAAGCAGAAGACCGTATTTCTCACTGTAAATGGACTATATGAATGAGAAGTGATGCCTTTTGGATTGACGAATGCCCATGCATACTTTGTAGATTTGACGAGTAGAGTTTTTAGAGCGCAGTTGAATAAGTTCGTCGTAGTATTTGTGGATGATATCATAGCATTCTCCAAGAGTGAAGGTGAGTAAGAAAAACACTTAAGGGGGGTACTAAGGACTTGCGATGGCACCAACTTAAAGCCAAATTCTTAAAATGTCACTTTTGGAAGAAGGTGAGATTTCTTAGACACATTATTTTTGAGAAGGGATTGTTTGTAGATCTATGAAGGTGGAAGATATTCAAGGTTGGAAGATTCCAAAGAATGCCATGAAGTTTAGGAGTTTTTAGGGTTGGAGGGTTACTATAGGAAGTTCATCAAGGACTTTGCGTAGATAGCAGTTCCACTAACTCGCTTAACCAAGAAGAATCCAGTTTTTGCATGGGATTAGAAATGCATGGAAGCATTTGAGAAGCCGAAGGAGCTATTGACTAGCACACTAGTATTTACTATTCCCGATGGGAGGAAACCTTTCACAGTTTACACTGATGCATATGGTACATGACTAAGAGCTATTCTTATGCAAGAGGGAAGGGTAATAGCTTATGTTAGTAACAAATAAAGGATCATGAGAGGAGATTCCCAACTCATGGCTTAGAGTTGGCAACTATCGTTTTTGCCTTAAAGATGTAGAGGCATTATCTTTTGGGAGAAAGATTTAAGTTGTTCACTGACCCAAATCACTCAAATACCTATTTTTCCAAAAAGAATTGAATCTTAAGCAGAAGAGGTGGATGGAGTTTATAGCATCATATGACTTTAGGATACATTATACCCTCGGAAAAAGGAATGTTGTCATTGACGCCCTTAGCCGGAGGCATGCTACTTTAAGTGCTATATATGAGTGGATGCAGTTGAAGTTCTACTCCAATTTCAATTTCCAACCTCCAACATAACCCAGTCCAGACTATTTAGCAGCAATGGAAGTTAGGTCGCATTAATGGACCGCGTTAGTCAAGGGCAGAAGAAAGATGCAACGATTGTGGATTTATGGGCAAGCTTAGTAGAGGAGAGTGTTTTCCTATGGCAGTAAGTATGCAATTGATGAAAAAGGATGTTTGAGGAGAGATGGATTCCTTTGTGTTTCTATGGTTGAGGACATTTTTAGACGAAGTACTAGTAGAGTGTTACCACTTTAGATGACCATTCACCTTGGATGAGATAAGATGTATAGGGATATAAAGCGAATTTTCTATTGGCCAAGGATGAAGAAAAAGGTAGTGGAATTTGTTTCTAGGTGTTTGACATGCCAAAAGATAAAAGCAAAGCAAGGGAAGCTCGAAGGGTTGTTATTACTGTTTGTTATCCCACCCTTTGGTCAAGGCTGGAATATCAACAAACTAGCTGGAAAGTGATGGATATCCGGATTGGAAATCGATTGGAAAGAAGGCTTTGATCGATGTCGTCAAAATTTGGCCGAGCTCCGTTCAAGGTGGGATCGATTGGGAATGATGATCAAGGCTAGGAGAGACTACGTTTCAAATTCCAGGTCAAAAGGAGTTCATTTGCTCAAGATAATTGATCGATTCGAACAAGGCGTTCGTATCCATCAGCATGGATACGAACAACGCCTTCGTATCAATCAGTAGGAAGGCCAGATGGGTTTCGACTCGATAGCAGTGAACCCGGGTTGAGTAGAGGGGTGCAAGATGGTTTGTTCGACTCAAAGGTTTCACCTCGATATATTTCGTATCGATACAGTTCGTATCGATGAAGATGGATTCAGTCGCTTATTTTGGGTCGACACATTCGCATCGATCGGATGGATTCATGCTACGGTTTTCGTATCGATGCTGTTCGCATCGATAAGATGATGAGGCATAACGGTGCATTTCGTATCGATCGGGGCTGGAATCAATATGAAGGATGGAGCATTGGTCGTGGAGATTTGGACAAGCATTTCGTATCGATCGATTTCGATCGATACGAAGGACACACTCGCGCATCGGTTCGAAGAAGACAAAGGGCATTAGCAGATTGATGGACACGAATATGACTAACATGAACGAAGAATGTGCACGATTCGAAAAAAAGAAACGTTCAACACGGCATGGAAAGTGGATCGAACCTTGAAGATATGGCCACGTCATCGCCAAGTGCGTGCATGGTATCGATGCGATCAAGTATCGATGCGAAATTGATCGAGTCGAACGAAGCAGCCAACTGAAAATCCCAATTCGTATCGACCATATCTCATAAACCACAAGTCCAAATGCCACGAAATTTTCACAGGAGCTTACGTACAAGCCAAGGAAGGTTCACACCAAGTTTCGACTTCATCGGATGAAATCCTGATCGATACGAAATTCGTTCGTATCGATCACGGATTGAGCCGAAACTTCATGGGCTTGGTCGCGTGGGCCCACTCACGTGCCAGAAGAAGTCTCCCAAGATTTGAGCGAAATATCAGCCTCCTACGCCTATAAATAGAGCCCCAGGGCCTACAGAGAAAGGATCTTTTTGGCTTTTCAACGTCCAGACTCTGCCCGATTCAACTTTTCACTCCATAGCTGCTGTTATACTCCAATTTTATCATTATAATCTGATGTAATTAGTTGTAACCGGCAAGGAAAGTCAATAAAGATTAACTTTTGGAGTGGACGTAGGCCGGAGATAGCCGAACCACTATAAATCCCGTGTCTCTGTCAGTTTCTTCCTGTTAAAAAGTTTATTATTCTTCATTTTTTGATCCTCTACATTACTTAGATCTGTGATCTGTGATTATATACTGCTGATTTGTGTTCATACACTGGTGCTTTCACGATATTTGGGGTTTGTGACCAATTTTGGCGCAAACACCGTTGGAGGTGCCGACTTGGAAGTGGGAGCATATATCAATGGACTTTATAGGTAGATTGCTTAGGAGTCAAAAGGGAAATGAAGCTATATGGGTTATAGTAGAAAGACTCACTAAAGCGCCCATTTTATTCCCGTTAGAATTAATAGGACCGCAACATCTCTAGCGCAAATTTATATCAAGGAAGTAGTATGATTCCTTGGAGTTACCATTAGCATTCTTATTTATACAGACCCTTTAATTACTAGCGAATTTTGGAGGAGTTTGCAGTCAGCTTTAGAAACCTCGTTGAATCTTAGCACTACTTACCATCTACAAACCCCAAACTAAACGGGTGAATAGGATATCAGAGAACTTGTTGAGAGCTTGCTTCATGGATTTCAGAGGACACTAGGAGCAGCACTTACCTTTAGTAGAATTCACATACGATAATAGTCACCAAGTGACGATAGGCATGTCACCCTTTGAAGTGTTATATGAGAGGTCGTACAAATTGCCTAACCGTCGGTGGAAAACCACCGACAAAATTCTACTCGAACAATATTTGATTCGCGAGACATCGAAGAAGATAGAATTGATTAGGCAACAAATAAAGGCCGTACAGGATCGCCATAAATCCTGTGTGGACAAGCGATGGAAGGAACTGGAGTTTGAGGTAGAGATATGGTATTCGTTAAAATTTCCCCTCTTAGGAAAGTTATGAGATTTGATAAGTCGGGAAAGGTAGCACTAAGGTTTGTTAGGCCTTTCCCGATCTTAGGGAAACTTGCATATAAAGTAGAGCTACTAAATATATTGGTAGGGGTCTATGATGTATTTCATGTTACGTACTCGAGAAAAAGCCTTCATAGCACAACCAACGTGGTAAAGCCTGATCATAGTAGATGTAACGCCCCACATCTATACCCATACTATCCAAGAGTATCACCGAGTAATATTGTCAAATAATACAGAGAATGAGGCTGTATAGGGTACACACGTGAATTCATCCCTTGGGCTAACACTGGTACATATTAAAACATCGAAAAATGATACATCTATACATACCTAATATCGGTACAAAGCAATAAATGCGTGTGCCTCCAGGACAGAACAATACATAATATACAGTAAATAACAAAGTACACAGAATCAGTCGTAGCGATAACACAATATATATAGCATGGTTTAGATACAAATATCTCCAATGTCAACTATCTCAATAAAATAAGACAATATCAATAAACAATTATGTATCAGATATATATAGTAAATTCATAACTCGTAGATGTCATATAACAATCCCTATTGTAACTCCTCTAAGTCCAATAATGTAGATGCTGGTCACGTCATCCTTATACCAAAAAATGCCACGGATTAACATATACATGATTTATAATTACAACAACTTAAAAGATATCTGAAGTATCTCATAACACAAATATCACCAAAACCATGTATAAAGATGTCATCACCCATATAAAACAATTCAGCGGAAATCAAGAATACTAAATCCAAAGGGTGAATCATCCATACAATAAAACACTATAGAAAATGAAATAATCAAGAGAATTGGCCTAATGCATAGTAATACCCTAATATAATATCATAAAATCATAATCGATAGAAAATGCAAGATAGCCCATCAAATCATTCAAATCGTATCCAACATCACACAAACCATAAATATAAATCATCCACCAACCAAAGCATCAACAATAAAATAAAAGGTTATCTCAAACATACCAAATCATGAAAGAGTATGGATATATGGGGATTGACTATACTTTAGACTCAACCAGTCTCTAGAATATTCAACCCATGATAGGATAGAGACATATATGCCAATCCACTACCACATATACACATACCGAAACCAAACGGAGACTGATAGCACATGTGCATGCTCCAGGAGCCACACGTGATCCATAAAACATGACTCCTATAGTAATCGGTTACTATTACCTCTTCTCTCTCGGTATCGTGATAATGATCCACCATAGGCTTGACAACGCGTAGACTCTTCGGTCACGACTACCGACATGTGTCCCTATGATAACTAACTGCTGGCCTATACGACACAAGAGGCAACCAACTTCAATCTCGTGATGCACATCGAATATCATACAACATTGGTGTCGTGGATATGAGGCGCGACCCCACAACCAGGCCGCTAGGGTGGATATTGGCTAATCTGGTTCACTTCCGAAATATATAGGGAGCCGGACCCAATATGGATGACATATAGTACTCCTAACCTAAATCCACTCATAGCTCTAGACATAGGCTAACACACGACTCTGTATAAGTCAATACCTGACTGCAATACTAGAGCTATTACCACTGGCCGATACATGGCTCTAACTATAAGTCAACGCATGACTAAAATATACCTACCAGTGAGTATCACCACATACGCATGGGCATATCTCTATTTGGGTGACATTTACTTAATATGAATAATCAAACAAATAACATAACGACGTCTCATACCACTGTATGTTATTCAAATAATTATTCAATGCTAATAAACTTCACTCATAAATCAAATTAATATCAACGGTGAATCATTCATAATATAAGAAACAATATAAAAAAGATAAGAAATCAGAAATAAGATACTAATAATAAAAAATAGAATATTCAATTAAATATATAAGAGTGAATCAACACTAAGTAATGAAACATTCAAAATATATAATTTAATATAATGAAATAAATAAATAAATATTTAGAAATGAACCAAAAATACATATTCCAGGATTAACTAAAAATTTAAGTTAAATTATAATTTTTATTATTTACAAAGAATAACTAATCTTTCAATTTCAATAAATATTTTAGAAGACTTAATTCTTTCATTATAAAACTCCGGAATAGTTGGTAAATCCAAATATATTGCACATAATATATATTTCACAATTATCAACAACTTTATACAAGCGGCATACCTGTCGTTGCAGATGACAAAATGAGTTTGTACTCGCTATTTTCAAACAAAATATGGTTTGTTTCGAACGCAAAACATTCAGTTTTAAGCTATAAAAAAGTGCTAAATCCACATTTACAACATAGTTCAATTACATATATTGCATCCCGTATTAACGGTTCATGGTAAGATTTGACATTATCAGTTCAGTATACATAATTACGTATTTATATACTGATATGCAAACTAAAACCATGTATTAAATTACAATCATATTACTTATTACCTATACAAAACATGTAAGACTAAGTTGTTTCCTTGATACCAGCATGTGAATTAATTAAAGAGTAAGTCCAATGTTCATAATATATACATTATTTGTAATATCTAATGGCATCCACATGCATATGTATAATACTGGTAAAATATAATACCAATTTTCCAATAACTGAACAATTGAACTACTAAGACCAAACCAAGAAACAAACACAACAATACTCAAAACAAACAACTCTCTTTTTACACACATTGTCTACAACAAGACTAGAAAATGTAAAGATGTAAACACACACATTTAAATGGATACGACCCACCTGTACATCACTCAGCAACCCAGAACACTCACACACGCAGTTGTATACATATTTATTCACAACAAGCAAGTAGTGACACAAACTGACGGGCACGTCGCACCCTGCACACTGACACAAACTGACAGGCACATCGCACCCACGCACACTGTCAAACCTGGGCACAAAAACACACACACACAAAATACACAAATGGATACATACACTACTGCACGCACGCATACCTACATCACAAAAATATATACATATAAACACAGATGCTTACATATATAATCAAATTCAACGCACACATGAGCAACCATCACCTTAAAACCACACAACACCACACAGCTGACAAGCTACCTAACACATAAGAACACAACAAACCTAAGTATGCACATTCTCATGTACAATAACCCATGTAATGCTCAAATGCCAACATAAATCATATATTAAAGTGTGTCCTGTTAGAAATAATGAAGTGTCGGCTGAGACATAAGATATCTGTCTTTATCTTTACAAAGCGGTTAGGGTAGGATATGTAATGGGCCTTCTCTTTTTAGCCCATTTTCGTATATATCTTTTGTAATAAGCTGTTATAAATACAGCAGCAAACAATGTACATTTCATCAACAATCAGTGAATAAATTTCCGTTCTCTCTTCTTTCAATTTCATCAATTATATCACTGAAATACAAAATAAAGAAACTGCATCAAATTGAATATGGTATCGGAGCCAATCAAAGCCTAACGACAAAACCACTGTCTGATCACCATCAGAGATTCATCATTTGACATTACAGCAGTTAAAAATCTCATCAGAAATATTTTCATCATTTGAGATTAAAGAATTTGAAAGCTTCTACTCAGGTGAAAACAGAAAGTGCCCTGCCTGAGTATCTTACTGATACTGACTGCATCAATCTTTATACAAGGAAGCAAAATCAAATTCTTTTTCAAGAAAATCAACAGAAAACTCATCAAAATATCAAGAATTATGCCATGCCAGAAAAACCCATCATCAAAAATCAATCATTTGGGTTAGTGGCTGCACTTACCTAAGTTTTGGAGTGTTTCAGATCAGTTCTTGTTCATCTTAAACCCACAGTTGCAGTTCTTGGATCAAGACTGCATCCCTTTTCTTGATTACTTTCTCTCAGTTTTTGAATCTGCATTATGGCAAATGACTGCAACTTTAGCTATCTCTAAATTTGATCAAACTGCAACAGAGAGCCTCATTAAAACCATCATTAGTCCACAGAGTCAATTGATTACAGCCCATCTAGAAGAAGATAACTATCTTCTTTGGAAAGTTCAAGTTGAAACAGCAGTCGGATGCTATGGGTTTGAAGATTTCCTCACTGGCACCATTATAGTCCCACCAAGATTCATCACTAACAAAGAAAACAAGACTGTTAGCAACCCAGAATTCATAAAGTATCAAAGGCAAGAAAGTTTGATTTGTTCTTGGTTGTTATCATCAATAAGTGTCAAACTATTGCCTCAAGTAATTGGCAGTAAAACAACAAATGGGGTCTGGTCAACACTGGAAAAGATCTTTAACTCACAGTCTGCAGCTAAGGTAATGCATCATAAAAGGCAACTTCACAGTATCAAAAAACAAAATCATACCATGGGTGAATATCTTGCAAAAATCAAAACAACATGTGACTTACTTGAAGCAGCTGGACACAAAGTGCCAGCATCTGAACAAGTGTCAATCATATTGAGTGGTTTAAGTAAAGACTATGAATCTATTGTAGCTGTTATCTCATCTCAAAAAGTAACATCATCTCTTAAAGATGTTCATGCTATACTTTTAGCCCATGAAGGAAGGTTAGAATTCAAGAAACCTTCAGATACTGACATGTCTATTAATTATGCATCAAGTTATAAGGGCAAGAATCGGTATAACAGTAAAGGAAATCCACCTGCAAGAGGTAGAGTCAGAGGAAGATACAACAACAGACCCGTGTCAATGTGAGAAAATTGGACACATTGCTCCTAAATGTTATTTCAGACTCAACATAAATTACACTCTAGGTCAAAATTCAAATAACCAAAGAAATGTCAACTATAGTGCAAATATGGCTCAAATTCAACAAGATACAGGCAATCATGTGAACAATAATACATCAAGCAGTCAAGGTGACACCAACAGATCAGACCAAGCATTTGATGAAAACTGGTATCCAGATTCTGGTGCAACTAATCACATTACCAACAATCTGGACAATCTAAATCTAGGAAACAAGGAGTACAAAGGTAATAAAACCATACACATGGGAAATGGTGAGGCAATAAAGATTACACACTGGAATTGCTTGCATCAAAGATGAAAGAAAACTGTATCTTAACAACTTACAGATGGTTCCACAAATAAAGAAAAATCTTCTAAGTGTATCACGATTTGCAAGTGATAACAATGTATACTTTGAATTTTATCCAAGATACTGTCTAGTTAGAGATATTCTAACAAAGGAAATTTTATTGCAGGGTGAAGCTGTGAAGGGTCTGTATAGGTTTAATCTTGTTGATTCAGGAAGTTCAAAGTCAGATAAAAGTGATGAGAGTTGTAATTTTTCTGAACTAGCTCAAAAGAAACTGAGCAACTTTGATGTTCGACATTATAAACTAGGTCATCCTAGTGCCAATATTGTAAAAAAGGTTTTATCTGAAAATAAAATTCCTTTTGATAATGTTACTCTTCCCTATATATGTACATTTTGTCAAATGGGTAAGAGTCACAAGTTAGCATTTAATGATTCTATAACTAAATATGATAAACCATTATAGTTGATTGCCACTTATCTTTGGGGTCCTACCCCAATCATTTCAGACTATGGGTACAAGTACTACATATCTTTTGTAGATGCATATTCCAGATATACCTGGATATATCTTTTGAAAACAAAAGCTGATGCACATCACACTGCTATATACTTCATCACACAAGTTGAAAAAAAACCAGCGATCAAGTTAAGGTTATTCAAACAGATGGTGGTGCAGAGTTTAAAACTCTCAACAATTATTTTAGTGGGAAAGGAATAGTTCATAGAACAACATGTGCAAATACCTCTGAGCAAAATGGTCTAATAGAGAGAAAACATAGACACATTATTGAATCATGGCTAACACTACTTGCTCAAGCAAATTTACCTCTGAAATTTTGGCCAGAGTCCTTTAGTACAACAGTTTACTTAATAAACAGATTGCCAACTAAAGTACTAAAGGACAAAAGCCCAATGGAAAAATTATTTGAGATAAAACCCGAATATCAAGGTTTAAAAACATTTGGTTATCTATGTTCTCCCTAAACTAGACCATACAACACACACAAACAAATTCTTGGATATGCCTCTAGTCAGAAAGGCTATAAATGTATTGATAGTAATGGCAAAATAATTGTTAGCAGACATGTAGTGTTCAATGAACACATCTTTCCCTACTCTAACCTCGATATCAAAACAACAAGGAAAATTTACAATCCAAAGGTCTCAACACCTCCCATACCTCTGGATCCATCAGAATGAACTCAGGTGATGACTGAAGGGAACCCAGTGAACTCTGCTCCACAACACACAGTGTTTGTTGAACCAGGTCAGGCAGAGTCATCTGGTTCACCTGAAAACACATCAAATCCAATACAGATTATGAGTGAACATGAATCAAATATTCATCACAATGAATCAGAAAGCAACACAGATCAAGATGATGAATCATCTCACAATGAAGCTCAAGTCTAAACAGGACATCATATGATCACTAGATCAAAAAGTGGCATATTCAAATACCAAAGATACATGCATCAATCATATCAGATGAACCAGAGACATTTGATCAAGATCTCAAAGTCAAAAACTAGAAAGATGCAATGGATGATGAATACAAAACACTTATTAAAAACAGAACATGGAGTCTGGTTCCACCACTTGAGAACAAAAATATTGTGAGGGTGCAAATGGACATATAAGCTAAAAAGGAACCCAGATGGTACAATTGCCAGATACAAAGCAAGATTGGTGGAAAAAGGGTATACTCAAGAGCATGGTTTTGACTTCAATGAAACATTTTCACCAGTGGTGAAACCAACAACCATCAGAGTCATACTTATTGTTGCTCTATACAAAGACTGGAAAATCAGGCAACTTGATGTAAATAATGCATTTCTCAATGGAAGCTAAAAGAAGAAGTGTATATGCAACAGCCACCAGGATATCAACAAAACAGAAACCTTGTGTGCAGATTGCATAAAGCTATACATGGTCTCAAACAAGCACCTAGAGTAAGGTTTGACAAATTTAAAATCACATTATGCAACATCTGTTTTCAATCCACAAAATCAGGTAACTCACTATTCACAAAGATTAATGATATTGCTGTTAACCCGCCTTTTGGAAAGGCAATATACCAGTGGATTTAACCCAAATAACTGCACAAAGCATAGCATAGTCGACAAACAATAGTGCAAGACGTTTAAAATATGGTTTCGATGAATATCAAGTCATTTCAAGTTGCTTGGGGTCTGCTTCGAGTCATATTCACGTTTGCTTTGGGTTTTCAGATGGCTTACTTCGGGTCAGAGGAGCGTTCACTTTGGGTCTTGAGGAACAAGCTACTTCGAGTCATCGCAGCACCTGCTTCGAGTCGCCAATAGGTTTGCTTCAGGTTACGGAGATGATTGCTTCGAGTCAAAGCCATGAATTGATCAACAAACAATGTCTCCACCAATCTTGTATCCATCATGTTCGTATCCATCACTAGCCTCACTTCATATCCATCAGGCGCCAACCTCCTTCGTATCCATCAAGCAAAGATAGCTTGGTTCGTATCGGTCGCCAACCACATCCCTTCGTATCCATCGCGCACCCATCAGATCGTATCCATCTCGCATTCTTCAATTCGTATCCATCACCTAGGGGCATTTCTTATCGATCCCACCAAAATACAATGTGTATCGTTCATCCCCTCCAGAATTCATATTGATCGATCAAAAATCAATACGAAGCATGCATCCCATGAATGATACGAAATGACACTCTTCCATCGGTACGAAATGCTCGAGAACATATCTATATGAATAGTAATAGGAACCATTGATACGAAGCCATGATCGATACGAAGTGGAGCAATGATCATCGATACGAAAGACATAGCAACCAATCGATGCGAATGAGGAAGCGATCAACGCGGCATGAAAGATGGATCTATCCTAACTTATCGCTCCACGTCACCATCATTTGATCGACATGAAGGAATCGATACGAGCTCGGCAGCATATCAATAAATCAAACTTGCATCGACCATAAATCAAAATCTACAAGTCCAAATGCCACCAAATTTTCATAGGAGTTTGCGTACAACCTCAAGCATGTTCATGATCGATCTCGGCTCGATTGGGTAATATTTGGATCGATACGAATCTCATTCATATCGATCATGGATCGATTCGAAACGACCAGGGATCGATCACGTGGGCCCACCCACGTGATGGAAGGAGTCTTCCGAAGTTTGAGACAGATATTTCCTGTAACGACCCGACTTCCTATGCCCAGAAAGTCGCATCATTAATACTATGTAATAGTTTATGTTATTAATATAATTTATTCGTTCCGCTGTGAGATCGTTGTTGTTGTTTCTTTCTTCTCTTCTTTTCTATTTTCTCACCCCTTTCTTTCTTCATAATGATGCGACTTTCTGGGCATAGGAAGTCGGGTCGTTACATTTCCAATCTGCACCTATAAATAGCAGCCCACGGTCTTCAAAAAAGGGATATTTTTTTGGCTCTTCTACGCCGTTACCCTGCTGAACTGCATTGTAACTCGGATACTATCAATTGGACTCTTGTAAATCAGTAGAGAATCATTAATAAAATAGCAACTCTTCAAAGTGGATGTAGGCTACAACTCTGAACCACTATAAATCTTGTCTTTCCACTGTTTTCCTTTAATTTTTTTAGTGTTCTTCATATTTATTTCTATTACATACAATCTATCTGTGATATGTGACTATGATTTGGTGCTTTCATCTGCAATTGAGTGTTTGTGACCATTTTTGGCGCAAACATTTTGGTGCTTTCACTGAGAAGGCCAGCATTCAGGGATTCTATAACTTGGATTTTGGATCTGAAAGCTTAAAGACTTGGATCTGGAAAGCTATGACGAAACAATCAACAAGGAGACGAAGAGCGGAGAGAAGTCAGCATGAAGGAAGCCAGGAAGCATCCTTAGGAGCTAATGAGACTTCGGCCTTCATCACTAGAGATGGGATGGAGATGATGATGGAGGCTATGCATGAAGAATTGTTGAAAAGGTAGGAGGAAATGATGCAAAACATTCTCAAACAGTTTGGACAGGTAGGAACAACACGAGGGGATGGAGTTCAGATCCACGGAGTTGGACCAGAAGGATCCAACAGGCAATCAGATAGAGCAGGACCATCAGGAGCAGCCCCTAAGCTGGGGGGCAATACCTAGGAGCACGTTGATCCAATCTCAGACAGGATACCAGCTAGGACTATGCAGCATGGCGTTAATAGAGGAGCGGATCTCCGTCCAGGAGAGCAGATCCCAAGATTTCCTTGTGAACTCAAGGGGCAGATTGGAGGCAACGGACAAGGACTACAACTTGGAGATAGTGACAGATTGGCAGAGATGGTCAGACGAGCCATGAGAGGAGGACTAGTGAATATAGATCTGGAAGATGTGAACAGCAGCCCCTTCGCTCCCGCAATTAGGCTGGCTAGGAATCCACCAGAATTCAAGCTACCAACACTGGAGACGTAGGATGGAAGGACCGATCCTGCTGTTCATCTAACGAGGTATATGAGGCACATGGAGGTACTGGGGCATCGGAGGAGGTCATGGCCCTGTGTTTCCCATTGTATTTGACAGACATAGCAGAACTATAGTTTCGGCAATTGGAGAGCGGCTCCATTGAAACATGGACCGAGTTGACTGAGAAGTTTATGAGGCAGATCAGAGTTCATATTTCGAGACCCAAGAATGTGATGAGTTTGACAACACTGAAGCAAAGGACCGGGGAACCTTTGAGGAGTTTTCTAAAACGATTCAATGCAGCGGCAGCATCGGTGGATCGACCCGATCCATCCATGGTTCTGATGGCATCTGTATCTGGCATAGTTGACGGAATAGAATTCAAGAATTCATTGACAAGGGATCCACCCATAGATCTTAGAGAATTCTACCATGAGGTAGAAAGGTTTCTGCGACAAGCGGACGCAAATGCCGAGAGAGAGGAAGGAGAGGGAGTTGATGTTTATGCAGTCAAAAGCGGAGATCCGACCGGAAAGAATTCAAGCAAAGATAAAGGGAAACAAAAAGCAGATGATAGCGGTGATGAACTGAAGCGGTCGCATAAGGAGCCAAGATTCACCTCTTATTTAGAGCTGAACGAGACTTTGGAACGAATCTACCAAGACACTAGGGGGCAGGATCCCTACCGGAGGCCAATGAGGAGGGATCCGACCAACAATGAGGGGAAATCAAACAGGTACTGCTTATTCCACGAGTTAAGCGGCCATAGTACGAATGATTGTAGACACTTTAGGAATGCGATAGAAGGGCATATCCGGAACGACATGCTATTACAATACGTGAGGAGGCAAGCGGCAATGATAGAGCAAGAACGACCACCATCTGCATCGACCGGGGACGGCTCAGGATCAACGCATCAACTTGTCATCAATTGATTGAAATAATGATGAATAAGTCGCAAACTCCACACTAGTGTGGTTAAGTCGCTTACACATGTACATGATCACGAACAGTCCTTGGGTGTGCTCTGAGACGACTATCAACCGCATAGGTATTGGTGTCTGCACTTTGACGTCCCTGTTTTGCTTTTGTTTTCTATTTTTTGCACCTGAACTTGATTTGGTTGGACATTTTGGTTGTAAGACTCATTTTGAATGTAAATCTTGTATTTGTAATTTCATAACGGCTAAGTCACTTACACATGTACGGGATCGCGAACGGTCCTCAGGCATGCTTTGAGATGGCAATAAACCGCCATAACAAACAATTCAGAAACTCACTCAAATGTGAAATCTGACATTAATGATACTAAGTCCCCCTCGGGCACACACAATTCACCACGAACGACCCAACCGCGAACGGTTACAATTCGCAACGAACGGCACCCGACCGCGAACGGTCATAATTTGCCACGAATGGCACCCGACCTCGAACGGTCACTATTCACCGCGAACGGCACCTGGCCTCAAACGGTCACATTTCTCCTCGAACAGCAATACGATCTCAAACGATCGCTATTCACAGTCAGGTAAGATTATCAATCCCTTTATAGGTCATTAACAGGATACGAACGTCCAGCTTATCGAACTACAAAACACACCTTCCTATCGCAAGACATGTTTTGGGGGGAAATGTGTTAACCCGCCTTTTGGCAAGGCAATATACCGGTGGATTTAACCCAAACAACTGCACAAAGCATAGCATAGTCGACAAACAATAGTGCAAGACGTTTAAAATATGGTTTCAACGAATATCGAGTAATTTCAAGTTGCTTGGGGTCTGCTCCGAGTCATATTCACGTTTGCTTCAGGTTTTCAGATGGCTTACTTTGGGTCAGAGGAGCGTTCACTTCGGGTCTTGAAGGAACAAGCTACTTCGAGTCATCGCAGCACCTGCTTCGAGTCGCCAATAGGTTTGCTTCGGGTTAAAAAGATGATTGCTTTGAGTCAAAGCCATGAATCGATCAACAAGCAATGTCTCCACCAATCTTGTATCCATCATGTTCGTATCCATCACTAGCCTCACTTCGTATCCATTAGGCGCCAACATTCTTCGTATCCATCAAGCAAAGACAGCTTGGTTCGTATCGGTCGCCAACCACATCCCTTCGTATCCATCGCGCACCCATCGGATCGCATCCATCTTGCCTGCTTCAATTCGTATCCATCACCTAGGGGCATTTCGTATCGATCCCACCAAAATACAACACGTATCGTTCATCCTCTCCAGAATTCATATCGATCGATCAAAAATCGATACGAAGCATGCATCCCATGAACGATACGAAACGACACTCTTCCATTGGTACGAAATGCTCGATAACATATCGATACGAATAGGAATAGGAACCATCGATACGAAGCCATGATCGATATGAAGTGGAGCAATGATCATCGATACGAAAGACATAGCAACCAATCGATGTGAATGAGGAAGCGATCAATGTGGCATGAAAGATGGATCCATCCTAACTTATCGCTCCACGTCACCATCATTTGATCGACACGAAGGAATCAATAAGAATCGATACGAGCTCGGCATCATATCAACAAATCAAACTTGCATCGATCATAACTCAGAATCTACAAGTCCAAATGCCACCAAATTTTCACAGGAGTTTGCGTACAACCTCAAGAATGTTCATGATCGATCTCGGCTCGATTGGGCAAGATTTGGATCGATACAATTCTCATTCATATCGATCATGGATCGAGTCGAAACGACCAGGGATCGATCACGTGGGCCCACCCACGTGATGGAAGGAGTCTTCCGAAGTTTGAGACAGATATTTCCAGTCTGCACCTATAAATAGCAGCCCAGGGTCTTCAGAAAAGGGATCTTTTTTTGGCTCTTCTACGCCGTTACTCTGCTGAACTCCATTGTAACTCGGATACTATCAATTGGACTCTTGTAAATCAGTAGAGAATCATCAATAAAACAGCAACTCTTCAAAGTGGATGTAGGCTACAACGCCGAACCACTATAAATCTTGTCTTTATACTGCTTTCCTTCTACTTTTTTGAGTGTTCTTCATATTTATTTCTATTACATACAATTTATCTGTGATTTGTGACTGTGATTTGGTGCTTTCATCTGCAATTGGGTGTTTGTGACCATTTTTGGCACAAACATTTGCTACTATTTATATATCATATATGTTGATGATTTGATTATCACAGGGAACAATGAGGTAGAAATCGACAAAATCATACAACATCTGGACAAACTATTCTCAATCAAAGATCTTGGTTACAAAAATTACTTCCTAGGAATTGAAGTCAAGAGGAGATCAGACACAGAAATCATATTATGTCAAACCAAGTATATCAGAGAACTACTAAACAAGTCAAAGATGTCTGATGCTAACCCTCAACCAACACCAATGATAAGCAGTCAACATCTATCTAAAAATAGGGGAGAAGCCATATTTAATGACAAACAGTACAAAAGTCTAGTTGGTGCATTGCAATATGTAACCATAACTAGACCTGATGTCTCATTCAGTGTTAACAAAGTTTGTCAATTTATGCAGGAACCACTAGATCAACATTGGAAAACAGTCAAGAGGATATTAAGATATCTAAGAGGAACTGCAGACTATGGAATACTATTAAAGAAAAGCAAACACCTCAATGTAACAGGCTATGCAGATAATGCCCCACCCCGAGACCCACACTAACAAAGAGTATTACTAGGTAATATTGTATGCTAGTGTAGAGAATATGGCTGGTTAGGAGCGACCATACGTGAGTGTTGCATTAAACAAGTATCAAGTACGTCGATTTAGTGCTCTTTTTTTAACCTCATGTGGATCGACATACTTAATTCTTTCCTAATACAATACTACAGTGGCTGGAGGATAAATCCAGAACAAAACATAATTATAAAAGCAACACAGATCACAGAACAGCAAACACACAGCTATATACACAGATACAACTACAGTACAATACATAGTGTCACATAAGAGTAAGTGGTTATACAAACCACACACACACACACACACATATATACATCGAGTCAAAACAAATATAGTACATATCAGAGAATACAAAATAGAACAACTACATTACTAGACCAAAACACGCCTAAGCGATCAAAAAGTGATAGGTATTCCATACGCGGAAGCTGGATAACTGGAATCTACATCAGGTGTTAACCTGTAAAAACTCGGTCTAACCCAAGTATAAATACACGGGTCAGTCTAGCTAAAACAGAGTAGTTAGGGTATAATAGGTGAAAGATAATATCTCACAAGGTATAAGGGTTTCCATCAATAATAAATTGCTAGCACAAAGGCTAAGCTAATGGTATGTAATTATATAACACATGAAAACAATATGGAAATTATCACTACACTAACATGTAGAACCTGTTCAAGGGTTCGAATCAACAGGAATAAAGTCAACATAATTAAACAACATGATAGCGCTCAGGCTATATAAATAAACCAACATTGGCAACCATGGTGAAAACATTCATAAATCATATAAATTCTAGAAATCAATGTAAAGAAATCTAGAAAAGCAACAATGCAAAGAATGGGACCCAACAGTCCAAAAATTAGCCCAATAGCTATATACCTAGAAAGAACCCAACAGTCCAATTTTGAGAGCTTATATCTCTCACATTTCTTATCCGATTTGAGTCAGGTTTTTTTGGTTGATAGTATAGTTGTTGAATTCTATGCCTGTAAAATTTCAAGGCTTTTGGACCTCGGTAACCAGTTGAAAATCAGCCTGGAACCTTGAATTAGAGCATGTTTTGCTCCAACTGTTTATAGTAAAATACAGATCCTAATGATAGGAGACCAACTACAGGCTACTGCATTTATATTGGTGATAACCCTGTGTCATGGTGCTCAAAGAAATAGTGCCCAATATCTAGATCAAGTACAGAAGTAGAGTATCGCAGTGTAGCTTGTGCAACTGCAGAAGTCATGTGGATTCAATCACTAATGCATGAGCTACGAATAAACACAGACAGCAAATCAACTATATGGTGTGACAATCTGAGCACAATTTACTTATCTGCAAACCCAGTGCTTCATTCGAGAACGAAACACATAGAGATTGATCTCTACTTTGTAAGAGAGCAGATTTTAAGAGGAAAGCTACAAATTAATCACATACCTGCTACTTATGAGGTTGCAGATGTTCTAAAAAAAGCACTTACAATAAGGAACTTCATTCGCTTTCGAAAGAAATTGAATATTATCAAACCTGAAGAAGCTCCGAGCAACAAATCCGACAAAGAGACTAATTGAAGCCTGCATAGCCTCGTCTTTGATCTCTGACCTCAAGCAGTAAAGGAATTTGAAGAAACTTCGATCAGAAATCAAGCAAATCAAGAGGCGGTGCAAATTTGGGAACCCTAACCCTAATCGCTTTGAGGGAGGATGTTAGAAATAATGAAGTGCCGATTAAGACATAAGATATCTGCCTTTATCTTTACAAAGCGGTTAGGGTAGGATATGTAATGGGCCTTCTCTTTTTAGCCCATTTCCGTATATATCTTTTGTAATAAGCTGTTATAAATACAGCAGCAAACAATGTACATTTCATCAATAATCAGTGAATAAATTTCCGTTCTCTCTTCTTTCAGTTTCATCAATTATATCATTGAAATACAAAATCAAGAAACTGCATCAAATTGAATATGTCCAACCTTTTACTAACTTTAGTATTATAAAAACAAATATATTTGCAACTGTAGTATAATTACTTAATCGATATAAGACTTGACCTATGCACATTACACACACACATACTCCCGCTCTCAACCTTGCACGCCCTCAAGTCCCAAAACCCAGTCACACAATCACTCTCCACCATAGAAAAACTGTCACACGCACTCATGAATACATAGCCTCACGCACATCCCAAACACACACAAGAAGTTGCTTTGCCATATACACAACCCATTAACACACAGAAATATTCACATACAACTATCGCTCGATTCGTGTGTGTGTCTCTACACACACACATGGAATTAAGCTATTAAACATAGAATTTATAAGAGAAGCGCTCACCTCAAACAGCGTTCTCTCCTCCTCTTCTTTTACTGATGATGCTTACTCCAGAAATCCATCGCACGTTTATGCGTAGGAGCTTATCCGAGTCGTGAAGCACGTAGGGAATTTATAGGTTTAGTTTTGAATTTAATTTTGATTTATTGTAAAAGTAAGGTCCGACAATGATGTTCCCCCTTCCCCCACGTAAATGATATTGCGGAATTTATAAATGGGAAGAAACGTCTAGAATTATAAAATTCTGGAGATAGGAGAAAGAATAGGGAAATAGGATTTTAGGATTTTGACTATATGGGCTTTTGGGCTTCACTTCTATTCTTTTTTTCCTTAACTATTTTTGTTCGATTTTTCATTCAAAATGAATTACCAAAAAAATCCCAAATAAATTTATATCAACCGCACTTAATTAATATCTCAACATTATAAATTCTTTTTCTTGAATTTAAATCTTAAATAACCAATATTCCCATTTTAAGCCCATACACTAGATAATTTCAAAATTTATTTATTTTATAATTCTTAAAACATATATTATTTCTCAAAAACTATTTAATCCCTTCACCAATTGTTTCGTTATAAAATTCCATTCAAAAATAAATTTAAATTATTCATTATAAATTCCAAAAATCCGATTTTAGTAAATTAAGTATTTATTATTATTTACTCCTAAAATCGGGTTATTATAGTAGACATTGAGATTGAGCCGATAGCATTCCATGCCACTGCACGCATAGTGAAGCAAGAATTAGGAAGCTCCATAATAAAGAAATTAGGCCGGTCTAAGTATAATGGCAAGATAATTCGGTGGAAAGCACATAGAAAAATGAAGAGAAGATGAAGGCTTCTCAGCCTGAGCTTTTCTTTGGTAAAATTTCTCCCTTCAAAATTAGGTTTTTGATAGAATCGTGGTTGCTCGATTGGATGGTAGGGGATGGTCGCCACAATTTACTGTTATTTTTGCACTCATATAGGACTTTATGCATGTTTAGGATGCTTGCATAAGTGTCTATATGTCAGAACCTTGCATACACACTAGTATTGAGCTCATCAATAATTTGTCAGCATATATAATCACATTGCACTTTTGGTTGAGCATATAGTTGTGCAGATAACTTGGTTATATGATATAGATGCTTAGTGCGCATACACTATCTTTCCTTTAGGGATTTCAAGGACGAAATCCTTTTTAGGGGGAAGAATACAACATCCCGTAAAAATTAATAAGAAATTAATTAATTAATAATAAGGTTAATCTTGGAAATTTTATAATGTCAGAATTTAGTCATGAAAGTTAAGTCATTGCATTTGTGGCGATATCTGATCAATTTTCATATATAAAGTTTTATACTCGGAGGTCAAACGAAAAAATTATTGACGTTTGAAGTTTTTCGAATTCAAAATAATTTAAATGAAATTCAAATTCAAGTTTATAATTAACTTTAAGAATTTGAAATTTAAAAATTAACGTTGATTAGAAATTAGGGTTAAAAAACATTAAAATAAACGGCAATGTTAAAAGTTAATAAGGAATTAAATAAAAGTTAACATGGCAAAGTAAACACGTTCCAAATATAGGCTACCAGTCAACCACGTTCCTTGGGCCGGTCGAACGGCTTTAAGAAGAGCGGTCGATAGGTGGGTGTTATAGCGGCTAGGGTTTTGTGAGGCGCAAATAACCAAGATCTTATTATTTTAAACCGATTTAAGTTCGACGGCTTTGGTGCCTCCTAACAACTATGAATAAAAGGCTAGTCCCCTTACTTTTATTTACAAATTATTTGAAATGTAAGCGGAGCTCTATCAGGTTCTTCTTTACGATTTAGAAGATTTTCGGGTAAGGGATCTTAGATATTCAATATTCAATTTCTAATTCTATTCTCCTCCAATCCTTGAAATTTTGAATCTAACTCATATACAATTCAATTATTGTATATTTCAAAACGAAGAAGTCTAAAAAGAGAATAGAAAGCAGGCGCGTTCAAATCCAAAGTAGAAAGCTGGGAATCATCTACGAGTGGAAATCTTAGTTTTTCTCAATTTAGTGATTGTATAGTATATGTTGGATTTGATATATGCATTGGGGAATTTTGTTTATGAAAACCCCAAAGTTGAATCCCTAAAATTACCCTAAAGAGAAATGTCAATCCTTATGTTTCGATCAATTATTCTACACTAAAATAGCAGAATTTGTGTACAATTTTAATATTTTACATTTTATTCTACTACTCACTTTTCTCTTCTGATTTTATCAATGTAATTTTTTTTAAATAAGTTAGGAAATAGCATGTATAGTACGGATTCTCCCATTCGTAGTTTGTTTTGCCTATTTCCGTAGTTTAAATATGAATCCCTTTTCATTTTATATGAGAAGTTGAATAGAGTGTAAAAGGATTTGAATTGTAAATTCTATTGATGTTGATTCTACTATTTTAATATGAAGTAGGTTTGGTAATTGATTCTATTTTCTTATACAAGTCTATTGTTGGGCTAAGGGTATTAGCTAATTTGTATATTATGATATAGAGTTAGACCGATATAATTGGAAGTTTTAACATTTAAACGACTAGTATGGGATATAATCTTCGCACAATTGGGAATATTTTAGTTAAATGTGTGTGTATATATATGTGTGTGTATATTAGCATATAAATAACATATAATTAATAACGTATTAATTGCATTATAAATAGGTTAGTAATTAACATTAAAACCCCTTTAGGAAAGTAGTTGGGATAATTATAGAAAAATAAATTTAGGATTAAAGGCGGAGTATGGAGATTTCCTTATAAGGCCTTGATGTGGAATGTGTTGAGATATAAATGGTAGCATGTTACGACAGTGGAAATTTTGACCAAGTTATAGGGATGCGAGGTTAGTCAAAAGCACACAGAAGTCTGCCCAGCTAATCTGGCTAACAGCTGTGTCACTTTGGGGTTGATGTTAGACATCACCTATAATAAGTACCCACGGAGGATGCGAGGTTAGTCTTAAATTCTATAGGGTAAGTTTGCCTAGTTAATCTGGTTACTGGTGCCTACGAATAATCGGACTAATGTGAGATGACAAGTTTGGGTTACGGGTCATAAACATAGGGCATGCTTTGGGGATCAAGGGTAATAAGTGGTTGTTGTAGGGTCCGCCTTCTCTATAATTAGGAAGTATTAAATGGTCGGGGTTGGCATTTAGGCATGGTAACAGGAAATCTCGGGAAGGGTCCGCTTCGGCTTTGAGGTATTAAGTGGCTATTATAGGGTCTGCCTCTTTCATAAAGAAGTATTATGTGGCCTAATGAGATTCGATGCGATGTTAGCTAGATAGTTCCAGAGAGAGGTCCACCTTAGGATAGGATTAAATGACGGGGACCTGCCTAAGATATAGGTATTAAATGGTTAGAGTCCGCCCAATTTCCGTTGAAAAAGGTATTAGTGGCCTGGGTACTTTCTCTCACATTATTAGAACATGATCGACAGTGGATGCATGAGACTAGGAATGGCCTTAGAACTACGGTTGAAGGTGAGTTAGAGAATTGTATTAGAAAAGTGTAAGTTATAGGACTGGACTGGGAGAGCCTTCGGGCTTATAATCAGAGGTATTTATAAGAAATATACTTAGGATACGTAGGATATATTCTTATCTAAATTATACTGCCTAAGTACTATTATA
This sequence comes from Allium fistulosum, assembly GCA_030737815.1. Lineage (NCBI taxonomy): Eukaryota > Viridiplantae > Streptophyta > Magnoliopsida > Asparagales > Amaryllidaceae > Allium > Allium fistulosum. Next base: position 156,575,674 of record CM060902.1, read on the forward strand.
GAAAGACTCAATATTTTTATTCATCGGACATTGTTGTTATGACTCCCTCCTTATTGTAACACAGGTTAGGGAAAGATGATGCTGATTTCGGAGATGAAGGCAGAGGTAGAATCTTGTAGTAGTTATCTATCTACTTATGTTATATATTTTGATGTACCCATTTCAGGCACGATGTTATTGTAATTTAAGATATTGTACTATGGATATTAGAATGTTATGTTTTGAGATTTAAAATTTTATAAGATGTATACTATTTCTGATATTATATTTTATCCTTTCCATTATGAAATTCTGATAGCATTAGTTGATAGCTATGTGTATTGTTTAATGTATCAATTTTACCAACCAACAACCAACTTTGGAATGAGTCTAAGGTTCGATGGGCTTTTACTAGGTCGAAAATTAGGCCTGTTTCAAGGAGGGTTGTTACAACGGTGAAGGAGTCGCTAATGGAATAACTTGCTAATCGTGTAGGACAAATACATCCCCAACCACTAATCTTAATTAGGAAACAAAGGCCAACACAATAAAATATACATTGCCAAGTCCACCCACTATAGACCTTTAGTATCTTCCTTTCCCTAGAGCACCTCAATCACCTTAGAATGTTCATGTAATAGCTCAAGGACTTTAGGTCCATGGGCATGGAGGCTAAGCTGGAGGAAGCAATGCCCTACAAGGCAAATATGAAAATCAACATGAAATATGCTAGTTGTCTATACTACGGAGCAAGTGCATGTTATAAACATCATAGCGACAAAGATGTCCTGGAAAGATCAACAAGATTTCCTCTAAATAAAAAGGCTCCATAACAGACTAATAGTTGAAAGCATACTGAAGGACAAAAATAAGGATATAGACGTTCAATGTTCGAAAAGACCATTGCATGAAAAGGAGAGACTATTTTGGATAGAGCAAAACACACTTTATATTCATGAAAGTATGTTTTGGGGAGAAAGTGTTGTGGGAATTTTCACCCATGACATGGTAAATATAAAAAGACCTTAAGGAGCACAGAAATGGTTGGAATGTCCATAATAAGAGTGCACCATATAATCACAAGGGCAAGGCAAGGTGTTAGGAGTAAATTTGACATAGTCACAAAACAAACATAAACTAGTTCAAAAATATGTGTATGGCCAAGACACACACCTTGGTCAAAATTGCTTCTCAATTGAACCTTTGGAAAACTTCAAGACAACAAGGAATTATCTTAGCTTTATTCAGTCAACTTCAGTCATCCAATCCACTATCCAACATCTAGTTAAGCCAAACCGACACCAAGAATCATGACATCATAGTTTGCTAGTCACAAGATCTAACAATACATAATTGTTGTAAGCGATCCAAAGAGATCTAGTAAGCATTGAAATAATCAAAGATGAAACGTCATCACTTGGCCAAAAGGCTAGAATCAAAAGGCAAGAAGATCAAAGGATAATGCAAGGAGAATCAAAGATAAAAGATGAGATTTTCTAAGCCTATGTACCTGGTTTGGTATTTTCCATCAAATAACAATTCTTGCTTGGTGGTTGACTACCAAACATCGGTAGTATTGCACTGAACCAATGAGGACTATCGACCCAAGGAGTACCGACCCAACCGAAATCGTTGAACACCTATGACCAAACTTAGGGTTCCAAACCAAGAATGTCAAGTAAGATAATATGGGAGTTATGGACCAAATCATTTGTATATGGAGAGTACCATATTATTTATGGAAAATACCAACCTGAACAAGTTAAATATGGAAATTGCCTATTTTGTAGGCCGACCTCTCTATAACTTCACCTTTATAAATATCCAAGCTTGGGGCAGTAATGACAGACAAGTTAGAGAGGCAAAAACTTACCGAACGGACATAGCCGAACAAATTTTTTAGAGCTAAATCTTATTTTCTATCAAGCCATGGATCATGTATTTTGTATCCCAATCATTTTACCGAAAATCTATAAGAAAGATAATGAAAATGGACAGTGTATGTAAGCAAATTCTGATCGAATCACTATAAATCTTTATGTTCTTTACTTTGCTCCAATTCACTTTCTATATAACATATCTATGACATGCTCTTTGAAAATTAATAGTAATACAATTATAACACCTGTGTTATACATGCCATATTCACAGTTCTACAACAAACAACTTAAAGGTATTTGCCCATTTTTTGAATAAACAAAATTAAATAACTAATATTAATTAAATATGATTTAGTTAATAAGTTTAAAGTTAATTAATTATGATTTAATTAATAATATGCATATAACTATTATATAAGTTAACTTAATTACAAATGATTATAAATAAATTAAACTTATATAACTATATATGTATAAATATAATGAAATTGGAACTAAAATAAATCCAAAACAAACTTTTGAATATACGTAAAGTACATATACCATGAGATGTATTTAACACTTGAATCATGAGGGTTATTCATAAGAAATACATCATTCCTTAAATTGATATCACTTTAATGTTTAAAGTAAAATTATGAATCTCTAATAAATAAAGTTGTCCTCTATTATTTATATATCAATAAATTACTTGCATATTCGCGGGTTAATTGAGCAAACTCAAGTTAGGAATGTAATGTTTAGTATTATTAATATGTTATTAGATGAGGTAAGATACATGCATGTATTTGTTGAGCAAACTCAAGATATATGCATTTTACATAGGCCATCGCGAAATGATAGGAAAAAAGAGTGAATAATCTCTCTTAATTTTTTGAGCAAACTCAAGGTTAAAATCAAGATTAGGGCAAGGAACAAGAATATGAGTTGTATTTTATACAACTAATAAGGAGTTATCCATCGCTCGTGGGTCTATGATTTGTTAAGCAAACTCAAGGTCAGAATCCAATGCAAGCAAGTCTAAACACTTGGTAAAGGAATCAAAAATTTTCTATAGTAGGATGTTTATTAATAAAATGAAATGATAACAAGTAACCTTTCTAATATTGTAAGATCATATGCTATGTAAAATCATATCTGCTTTAATAAATTTGTGCATCTAATATAATTGATAAGACTGTTTATTAGCTGAAATATACAAATGAATCAAATTAAGATTGACGAAGAAATATATAATATGCTCATCAATAAACCCTTTCGCATGTTGTCACTTTAAGACCCATGCAAGAGCCGAAGTCATACAACTCCTAAAAACATTCGTAACTTAGTCACTTAAGTGTTTATTTGTTCAAGACTATGTATAGTCTTCTATGGGTTTTGAATTCTAAATCAATACAAGAATATAGATATTTTATCCATATTATATCATATACAAAAGTTGTATAGTGAACAATTGTTATCCAGCTTTATGATCGAGCCATGTTTGGATGAGCCAAATCGATCAAATACGAAGATAGCAAAGCATAAATTTTGATCCACATTCCAGCAGAAGTCCAAAGATTTAACCATGAATCTACCAGTCACCGTTAAGATAGCCTACATGCCAAAGTGCTCCAAATGGTAAAGCCAAAAAGTGAGCACTCAAAAAAAAGTGGTAGATTGCTATTGAACGATCACCCATGGTTTGGTACCGATCCATAGAAGTTTCTCAAAGTTAACACTTACCTTGTGCCGTATGGAACTAAGATGCTTGTTAATTAAAGCATGCAATATGGGATGCTTCTCTAACAATCCATACCTTAGACATCAAATGATAAGTTCGAGTGTTATAATAACTAAACTAGACACTTTCAATTAGTCAATAAATCAAGGATTTCACCCTAATTCATGCTCACATCAAGATAGTCAACTTCCCAAGATAGATATGAGCCATCCATCAATCTTAAAGGAACAAATGGAGCTCAACAAATGATCACCATGGATTGCTACAAATCTATAAGCTTTGGTTAAAGATTATTGATTTGGCTACGATCTTTTAAGAGAACCTTCTTTAGGACGTGGGAAACCTGGGGAGAATGCGGTAGAGATAAATCTATTGATCTTTATCTATAAATAGAGGGTGATAGGTACTATTTCAAGAATTGTTTTTCTGCATTCTAAATTTCTATACCGATATTTTAATTTCTTGGATTACCATCGATCCATAGACCACCGATCCATAAGATCACGTTTGTAAAAGCTTTGCAAAATCATTAACAATGTTCAAGTGGATGTGGGCCAGTGAATAGCTGAACCACTATAAATTGTTATATGTTGTCTTCTCTTCCTTTTATTTAATTTCTTCATCTTATTCCCTTCTACGAATCTTTAGGGTGTTTATGCCAACTTTTGGCATAAACATTATGGTACTTTCACCGAGAGCATTTCAAACTCTTGCTCTTCAGATCTATTATCAAATTTTGGATCGCTTTAATCCACGATGTAGATCTATTAATTTTATTCCTATGATCCATGATTATTTAGTTTCCTTTAAGTCTATCATAGATCAACCGAAGTAATTGCTTTAAGAAATGCTAAGGAAAAAATCAAAAGCTTCCTGATCCACTAATGAAGTTGAAAATTCCGGTTCTCAACAAGTTGAAGAAATCGCTCAATCCAACACTACCGAAATGCAAAGTGCTTTAGATATGATAACCTAGGTTGAGATGGATAAGATGATGTAAGAACTGAATGACAAGTTGCATGACACCCAGAATGAAATAATGAAACAGATGAAAGAAAAATTGAATTTGATAACCCTGTTATCCTGGGATCACCGAAGAAATAGGAGGGAGTTATCACCTTTCGATTCAAAAGAAGATTGTTCCTCCTCATTTGATGAAAATTACAGAGAAGGAAGTAGAAAATAAAAAGGAGATGTCTGGGACCTCAGAAAATAGACAGGACAAAGCTCAGAATGCACAAGCATAGATCAACATCGAACAATCTCTTTAGGCCGGTACCGATCCCACTCATCGTGGTTTGAGTGTTAGAAACATTGTTAGTTTGGATGGCGACGTCGGTGTTTGAGAGATCTAGTTATCGATGGCTAAAATGCTAGAACTCAAGAGGCAACTATTGACGATTCGCGTAGAGATCGTGAAAATCGATCAACTGGACGAATGGTTCTCCTAGAGAAAGGAGAACCCGAATATCATAGTGCTAACCTAAACTATTTATAGAGCCAAACACTTAGGGCAGGCCATGATTATCGCTTAGTAGATCCAATAGAATTAGAGCTTTTGGCGGATATGGTAAAGAAACTAGTGAGTGAAAACCAACATAGGAACAATGATGATTAGGGTTCTTCTCATAGTAGGAACCTGTTCATGAAGGAGGTATTACAAGAAGAATACCTAAGAAGGTTTACTATACCAACAATGCCATCCTATAACAGGCACTAAACCCAAGACGATATTTGCTAAAATATGAATAGCATATGGATATGGCAAGGGCGATGGATGTTGTTAGTTGTCGATGTTTCTCAATATTCTTGAAGGGTGTTGCTATGATGCGATTCACTCGGCTTTTGCAAGGTCTATATCCTTATTCGATTAGCTGGCTAGAAGATTTGTGGAGCAGTTTCGATTGAATGCAACTTGTCCAAATGATGTAATGTCATTATCGAACCTTTTCCAAAATTATAAAAAATATCTCTGAAACACTTTTGAGTAAATTCAATATGGCTATGACTGAAGTAAGCAATGCTAAGGAGGACATTGTTTTGATGGCTTTGATTAGAGGAATACATCTAGATACCAATTCCGGTAAATGGTTGAAATTGAAACCCCCATCGATTATGAAAGAGTTTTAAAGAAAAGAAACTCAGTATTTGCGTTTGGAAGAGGCAAATATAACTGCTGGAAAAATTGGTGGTAGACACTCGGTTGAGGCAGTTTAGAGTAACATGGCTGTGAAATATACCAACGAGAGTTCCAGGGATGTTGTTGTAAACATGGAAAATAAAAACAATAACTATAAGAAGAACGACCAGCTCAATGGAGGTAGGAAGTTGAACTTTAAGAGGCACCTGAGGTTTTCGAAATATGAGGATTATATGCCGTTGAATAATACGGTTGAAAATATCTACCTTGCGATATAAGAACTGAACACTATAAGAAACTGGCTCTAAGGGAATCACCTAAAAGAGAGAAGAGGTTCGGGAAATACTGTTGTTTCCATCAAATGTATGGTCATAATACGAATGAGTGTAGGCATTTAAAAGACTTGATTGAAGATTTAATTCGGAAAAATAAACTCCAAAAATATGTGAAAGCCCCGCAAGATGGCGGGCAAGGAAGTGCTCAACCCCAGTTATAGTTTCTCAAACGTGGCCAAGCTAGCCCTAGTGATGAAGAGCATAGGCATCCTAGAAAAAGACTTATATCAACACAATAGTTAGTGATCCTCATCCAGCTTAGTAAAGATGGAATGAAATGGAAAGGCATGAGAATTCTTTAAAGCATGTTGTGTAGGAGAGTTGCTTTACCGTCGAAGATGGAGCTCCGACAAAGCAACTAAAGACTATAACGGATGACATCGTGTTTAGAAACCATGATGCGAACAGGTTCGAAGCGCCTATGCTTGATCCCATGGTAATAACAACCATGATTAGGCCAATAACTATGAATAAAGTTATTGTTGATTATGGAAACACTTTCAATATCTTGTTTAAACAAGCTTATGATCAGATGATGATGGATGGTTAAGACCCGAAGCCATGTAAATCCCGAATTCAGGGATTTACTGAAGAGGCTGTAAATCCTGTTGGGTGTATAGACTTATCAGTGGTTTTAGGTGAAGGTGACTGCAAGAGAGTGTGGGTTCTGACCTTTGTGATGATGGACATGTTTTATGCCTGTAACGCCTTTTTGGGCCAATCGACCATCGCCGGCTTCCAAGTGGCCCTAGCCCTATGATGTCTAGCAATGAAATTCCCCATAGATAATGGGATAGAGGTTATTCAAGGTGACCAGAATATAGGGCGTGAATGCTATGTCATGGAGCTAAGAGAAGAAAAGTGATGTGAAAAAGGAAAAGATGTGGAAAAGACTTTTTGTGTCAAGTCGATTGATGCATAACAACCACCACCTAGGCCCTGGCTCGGTCGGCCTAGCAGATTCAAAAAAGCTATATATCTAAGAAAAGAGCCAAAAGATGTAAGGGCGGCCCTAGCTGGGCAGACGATTAATATCCCGGTCGATCAGGATGATCCTATTCAGGTCCTGAAGATCGTATCTTAACTTTGTGTAAAGATGAAGGAGTTGACAGGGTTTCTTTGAGAAAACCCGGATATTTTCCTGAATGCATTTTGACATGTATGGAATATCACCGGAGATAGTGTGTCATGCATTGAATGTCAACCTTAGATGTCTTCCTATGAAGCAGAAACGACGTAGTCTAGGTCTGGAGCGGTCGGCTACACTGAAGGAAGAAGCGGTAAGCCAAAATCTAATGGCTTTATCAGTGATGCTTTATATCCAGAATGGGTCTCCAACTCGATGTTGGTCAAGAAGCCTAACAAAAAATGGTGGACATGCATCAACTATTTAGATTTGAATAAGGTATGCCCAAAAGACGGCTTCTAACCGCTAAAGATCGACCAGCTGGTGGATTTAATGGCCGACCATGAATTGCTATCGTTCATGGATGCTTATTTCGACGATAACCAGATTCCAATGCATGTCCTGGATCAAGAACATACCCACTTCATAACCGACCTGGGATTGTATTGTTACCTTATTATGTCGTTCGGTCTAAAGAATGCTGGAGCAACCTACCAGAGAATGTTAAATTCAATGTTCAGAAGCCAGATTAGGAGAACGATGGAGGTCTATGTAGACGATATGCTGGTAAAGTCATAGCGATCAATGAACCATTTATAGGACCTATCAGAAATGTTTAGTGTACTCCGAAGATATGAGATGAAGTTCAACCCATAGAAATGCTCGTTCAGAGCCAAGTTAGGAAAGTTCTTGGGTTTTATAGTAAACTCAAGGGGAATAGAGGCCAATCTAGAAAAGATTGAAACCTTAAGGAGCGTCGAAGCCCCAAAGACAATAAAAAAGGTGTAGAGGTTGAATGGGAAGGTATCCATGTTCAATCAATTTATTTCGGAAGCTACATACAAATGTATATTGATCTTCTATGTCTGCAAGAAAGGAATTTTTTTTACTTCGATGCAAGAGTGTAAGGATGCATTTTAGGATTTGGTTGATCATTTGGAATGACCACCCATCTAGTCAAAGTCTTTAGAAGGGAAAGATTTGTTTTATTATTTAGCGTTATATGTTCATACTTTCAGTGCTGCCCTTATATGCGAAGAGTCCAGAATTCAATGGCCAGCATACTATATCAGCAATTGATTTCGTAGGAGCAAAAAGAATATCCAAAGTTAGAAAAACCAGCCTATTGTTTGTTAATCGCATCGAAGAAACTTTTTCTTTACTTCCAAACCATCCAATCAAAGTTCTGTCTAACTAAACTTTAAGGCAGATTCGACAATGACCCGAAACCTCAGGAAGGTTGTTGAAGTGGAACATTGAATTAAGTTAATATGATTTATCATATCATCCTACGAGATCAATCCAAGGAAAACCGCTGACAGATTTCATTGCTGAGTTCACCGCTTGGAATGAGGAGGAGGGTATATGGCGGAGTGCTCAATGGAGGTTATACATAGATGAGGCATCTGATGAACGTTACTCGAAGGCAGGAGTAGTTTTGGTAATCCCCGAACAATGATTGATCTACTACACCCTGAAACTTGAGTTCCCCGCAACAAATAATGAAGCGTTTATCGTAGGGCTTAAAATAGTGAAGGAATTGGGGATCAAAACCTTGCATGTATATCGAAACTCTCAATTAGTGGTCTGCATGTTGAGGAAAGAGTTTCAAGCTAAGGGAGCCAGGCTAGCCCCTTACTTGATAAAAGTTCTGGAACTACTCAATGATATTAAGTATTACATGATATTGCATATCCTTAAGGAAAAGAACACAAAAGCTAATTTGCTAGCTAGCTTTGGAGATGCACAGCCAATGGATTTATTTCTATTGAGTGTATTGTCGGCTCCAAGCATCGATCAAATGGATGTCGACTGGATCTTAGAGGCTGAAATTGAAAAGGAATCGTAGATGACTCAAATCAAGGAGTATTTGCTGAAAGGATCCCTTCTTGATGGAAGAAATGAACAGAGAAAACTCTTTCGCAAAGCTTCAAGACTTATTGTCCAGTAGGGAATATTATACAGGAGAGGGTTCTTAGCTCCCTTACTACGATGTGTCACCAATGAAGAAGATGAAAGGATCCTGGAAAATGTACATGAAGGAGCATGTGGCGATTATACCGGAGGACAAACATTGGCAAGTAAAATCCTTCGCTGTGGATATTTTTGGTCAACCATTAATCGAGATGTGACTGATTACATTAGGAGATGTGATAGTTGCCAAAGATCCATGTGGATTCCTAGAGCCCCACTGATAGAGATTGTCTAGATAGTCAGTCCTTGGCTATTTGCGATATGGAGGATTAACATTATCGGTGTGCTATCGATGTCGAAAGGCGGAGCAAAGTACACAATTGTTGCAGTTGACTATTTTACAAAATAGGCTGAAGCGGAACCGCTAGCCTCCCATGAGCACCATGAAGAAGGTGATCAATTTCATAGTTAGAAACATTATCCGTCGCTTTGGAATTCCGCAAACCATTATTTCCGATAACGAAACCCAATTGACGCGCCAAGTTCAAGGATTTCTACGGCAAATATCGAATAAAGAAAATATTTTTAGTGGTAGCACACCTGCAGGAGAATGGACAGGTGGAAGCAATGAATAAAATCATCAAGTCCATCCTAAAAAAACAACTAACGAAGTCTAAGGGCAAGTTGGTTGATGAATTACCTCTAGCACTTTGAGCTTATCAAACAACCCACAAATCCGCAACTGGTCACACTCTATTTGGCTTTCGCCTATGGATCAGAAACCATGATTCTAGTTGAATTAGAGGTGCCTTCTCATCTAAAGATCCATTATGATCCTAAATCGAATGAGAAACTCTTACTTGAGTCCCTCGATATGGTGGATAAGAAGCGCGATGAAGCCGATTTGAGGAATGCTGCTTATCGGAAATGAGTGGCTTGACATTATAATACAAAAGTGAGGAAATTGACCTTCGAGATCGGTGATCTCATCCTTAAACGAATCTTCCTTGGTTCAGTGAATATGGGCCCGAGCTAGGAAGGTCTGTATGCTATTGAACATAAGCTTGGAGACGGAACATTAAAGCTAGCGACCGTTGAAAGAATTTCACTTCCAAGGGCATGGAATAGTGAACACTTACGATGCTATTTCTCTTAAATTTATCTTTGTATATACTTAGTTAATTTTTAATGTAACAAGGCAGAATATGCCATTCTATTGAATATAAAATGAATTAGTTTTGGAGATTGATGAATTTGTGTTCTCATTAGCCTAACCATGCGCTGCGAATAACAGCACAATCGAATGATTTACATTTGCATAATCTAGGTATACAAGTGCCCAGAGATAGGTACCAATCGAATTTTTTGGTCCATAACAAGACCTAAGGAACATAACCATTTCAGGTATCTAGATATAGATGTCGATAACTCCTTCAACCCATGACTTGGGTGCCGAAGTACAAGCACATGGGGGTCAAATGAGACAGTTCACCCTACGTAGTATGCCCGAAGATAGGCAAGGCGTCAAACCATTGTCGAAAGACTGGCCAAACAAACGATCAATGCCTAGAGTTAGGCGAGATTAGATATAAACGTCATGAAATAGATGTTCAAACCACCACTCAAGGTGTATAATCTTTAACGATGCCCGAAGATGGGCAGGATCGAACATGGATGTCCAGAGATAGATATCCAAAATATCACTCCTCGATACCAAGATGTGATATAGAAATCCTACTTTATCATTGGTCAATCGACACTCAACTGGTGATAAGCTAGGAAGATTATTAATCCAGTTAAGGTTTAGAAAGAGGTCTTTCATTCCCATATGATTGTGATGGATGGTTAATGCACTACGATTTAAATGCATTGGCAGTTAACATAAAAGGCTGAGTAAAACAAAGTACATAAGAAAATAAATGCAAGTATGAAAAGAAACAACATTATCCTTTATTAACAAACTTTTTTGGCAAAAGCGGAGGCTGTATCCGCACAACATCGACCTAATACACAAAATCAAAGCTAAACGAAAATGACAGAAAGGCAAAAGAAACTGCAGCCAAATCTTCATCCTCCTTTTCTTTTCCTTCCTCCCTTCTCTAGAAGAGTGTGGACTAGATTTTCTTAGTTTCCTTCTACTTGACCCCTTGCCTTTGCCCTTCTTTAGAAAGTAATTTTTTAGGTTGTTTTCCCAATCATACTCGCTCCACAAAGAAATTGGGAGCCTTACTTTGAATACCGCCAGAGATGGGGTAGAGGCGGGGACGATGGCTGGTATCATAGGTAATGAAAATGATAAAGGAGGAGGAATGTCATTTAACTTTTCCTTCCTAATGTCCTTGACCAACATGGCTTGTGATCGCTACACCTACAACATCGATGGTTCTGACAAGTGTTTGATGATTCCAGTAATAACAATATCTTCATCTCCTTGAATCCCATGAAGATCGCCTATGGCCTCCTCATCCAAAGCATGGATCATTTCAGCATCGGGACCCCAAGCAGTACCCACTAGAGAGGCAAGAGTCGAAATAGGAGCAGACATGATGATTGATTTAGTCATTGTAGCTTCTAAGCCTAAAGATAAGCCTCCTTCAGGCAAAGGAACAACAACAGGTTGACCTGAAACTTGAAAAAAGAAAAAATAGAGATTATTGACGTCAACCGGCATCATATGAGCCATCACGAATATAGACAAATTTAATGATATACCTTTTAGAGATATGGACTTCGTGTGAGCTAGAGTACCGACAGAGCCTCCCTTTACAATAGGAAGTAAGAAGAGCAAATTCAGAAATGATTCAGTACCTGCTAATCTAGGATCTTTAGGGTTATAGGGGGCATCCAATGAGGATGCCAGAGTAGTTGAAATGTCAGAAGCTATCCCAACAATAGAAATAACAGCAGGACCGAGAAGGGAAGTAATCATCTTAGTAGCCGATGCCCTAATGTTAAGGGAGTGGTGGTATCTACTGTGGATCCTTAGGGGATAGTACTAGAACTCTTACCCAAATCCTTTAAACCAAGCTCAGATTGAGCCCGGTAGATGATTCAGGATATTGGAGGAGCTTGCCAATCTTGATTTCTTTTATGTTTTCTTCCTTGGGAAGGTCGAGCTTTAGCTCCTCCTCATCGTTCGAAGCCCCATCAGAGTGCTCTTGCTCTTGTTTCGAAATCTCCTCCCAGGCCATGGCCATAGCTTATGGATACCCTTTTATTACCATCTCAAATTTCAAAACTTGGTAACGTTGGCATAGAACTGACCAAAGAAGTGGCTCAATTTAGATTTAACTTGATCCTCCACCACCTTAACCCGCTCATTAACCATCTTTGCTCGGGTCTCAGCCTCATCTCTCATCCTATGAGTGTCTAATAACTCCTCGCAATAATCCTAGGCCCAAGCGAGTCATCATCTTTTTCTTTCTTTTCGGCCTCCAGCAACTATTTCAAACTTGTTATTTCTAAATCTTGCACCTCCATGGTTTCTGGAGTTTTTCGTTTTCCAACAAGAGGGTATGGCTCCTATTATGAGCGGCCTTAACTTGCCTCAGCACGTTTTGACGATCTTCCTCAAAATACTTTGTCTTTCCTCCAATTTCCTCTCAGCCTCAGTCAATGAGGCCATAAGCCCTTCGACTTCTTTATCAAGAGTTTCGATGATGCGTTTGTCGTCTTGTTGGATATGTTTTATCCCTTCGAGTTCTACCTTTCTCTTGTGAGATACTTCATAAAAAACCTCAACTATCTTCCTCCACTTGTGATATTGATCATACATGTCACTTACAAAGTTACAACATCAAAGCTACCTTTTAGAGGAATGTCCTTTACGTAAGGAATGAATACAAACATTGATGAAGTCCTTTGGAAAGGGAATCTTCATGGTAGCCAAATAAGGGTTTGAAACAGTTATGATTTCTATAGTAGTTAAGGGGCATGGAGCTACCTTTTCCCAGGCCCTCATTGGGGACTGTCAGGAGACACTAGCCCAGATGACTACTCAGATCATCATGGCATAGGGAAGACGTTATTAGTTGTGTTGTTGGAGGAACTAAAACTGGAGAAATCGGTACCTTAATAGAAAAAATAGGATCGGATCTCATTGAAAACCTATTCATACTGCGTGGCAGAGATGAATGAGATCTACGTCAGGGAGATGAAATTATCTCAGATTCCCCATAATGCTCATCATGAGACCTATAGCCTTTGTCCCGTCTCTTGTAATCCTTCCTCTGGTGTGTACTCGAATCTGACTCATGGGATGACTCATGAGTGTGATTAGACAATCCAAGCTTCTTGTACTTACTTCCTTGACTCTTGAGAGTGTCATAAAAATGCTTGCGTTCCATGGAGTCTGAAAGTAAAACACATTTGGTTTAGCGCTAATAAGGTAAAAAAATGCACTACATATATTATAACAGTGTGGTGTCATGAAAGTGTTAATGTGTCCAAGTTCTCCCTATAGACAGTGGACTTGGAGTTTGCAAACAAGGGTTATTTCGCTTGCACCATTATTGGACATATAAGTAGGCAGATGAATAGGACAGTCGATATCATTGATACTAATGTTTCTAAGGCCAATAGAACTGAATTCATCTGGTATACTCGTAAAGGATCCATAAATGTACCCAGATGGAAGGATGGGGGTTTCTTCTATCACAAAAGCTAGAGGAAGCTATGTAGATTTTCGAGATGGAATAATCTTTATTTTAGGTCGTTGAGTTATAAGGGGCACATGAGTGTCATCACTCTCACAACTAGAGGACTAGCGGCCAAAATCAACATTCTCGTCGCCCTCTCCATCACTCTCTTTTCCCTCAATATGCTTATTTTTTTCTCCACTATCTCTAGCTTCTTGCCTCATTTTGAGATCGTCGGCAGGGTCCTATGCAGAGGACACCTCCCGACCTTCGTTTATATTGACTGTAGCCTCGGGCACAATTGTAGGGTTAACCTCCTCCTAAACCTGAACCTATATCATGAAACCCACACTATGGCCTTCCATTATAAGATTATAAGCATGCAAGTTCTTATCGGCTAGAAGGAATATCATATCTCTCTCTTCAAGCGGAACCTTTTGAAGAGCTGGATGGGTCTTGGCTAAGACTGCACTATTGGGTTTCTCGAATGATCTACAAATAGGAAAAAATGAATTTCATAATTAGTCCTATGCTGTTAGTGTTAGTAAGAGGAATGAGCTCAAGACTTACGTCCGGATAATCATTTTTATGCAAAATCCGGTGGACCACGCACAAAGAAGAACTCATCTTTAAAATAACTTAGTTTATTCAAAAGCCTTAACACTTTCTGATAATCTATGGAAGGTTCCAAGAAAGTGACTGAAAGAGATTCCTTTTGGTGCTGGAAGCTTTGCAAATAACGAATTTCCTTAGCAGTAGGCACTCGGTTCAAATGTCGAACGAATATCATCTGCATACTGTTCAAGATAGCATAGCTATTTGGAAGTAATTGGGCTAGGGCAAGCTTCATGAACCGTTGAACTATACGAATAAAGTGATTAAAAGATGAAACATGGGTATCCATACACATACATAGATTACAGGACATATAACCCTTGGGCGGAAGGTGTGCCCATTGATAGTGTGTAGGAACCAACACATCTTAAAGGGAATCCTATGTCTCTCACGTATCCGTTTGAGAGATCCCTTATCTACTTTAGAAGCCGGAGGATCTTGGGGATCTATCAAAGTAATAATATTACCTATATCAATATCGAGAGAAACCCCTACGAAAGGTTCTTTGGCCAACATAAAAGGAACTATCACTAAAGGAAGCTCCGTCCGATGACTAATTGGCTGAGATTGAGAAGATGTAGAAGGGGACTTTGTCATAGGCACTGTCATCAAACTAGATTTAGTGTCATACTCTACATCTTTTGATGTCGATGGACCTGCTGCCATTGTAGAGAGATGAGAGGAGCGTCTACGATCCATAACTATAAAGAACTTCGCACATAAGAGATATTAGGCATGATAAAAACTTTAAGCTTCGTGCTGGAAAGAAAACCCCATATAGTCGATTTACAAGACCCAATGGATACCAACATGTGTTGGTTAATCGGATATCATACATCGACGGGGGGCAATAGTGTGTAGTTAAGACTATGCAATGCATGTGCTTGTTGTCCAAGGCATACAACTCATATCTTTATTTGCTGAAATACCCTATAAATTACATAGGATTATAAAACAATTCGCTTGAATACCAGAGTCCGTTCAACCTGATCGTTATCAGGGACTATCTCGATAAATTGCAAGTATCAACTACCGTTCGACCAAGCTTGCCTTGAAAACCAATTTCCTTCACATTTGACTTATGAAATTTTTTATTTGAAAAATTTTAGAAATTCATTTTTCAATTAAAAAATCGAGCAAACCTCGGGTTCTACTCGAAGCCAACCTAGGAAAATTTATGCAAAATAATACTCCAGTTAAAACTCGAGTCTTTCCTTGGAAATTCTTAAGCATGATTTGATTTTTCTTTAAGTTTGCTGAGCCCACCATGCTTGCCAAAAATTTAGAAATATTTTCCTATATCCTAGATCATGGTCGATCCAAAGTGGGGAAAGACGAGGTTACAAGGCATGACCAAAGATGATCTATGGTCGTTCGCTGGCAATTTAAGTGAAATCATGTTGTCATCTACCTGTATCGATTCAAGAGGGATTGAATTTTAGGTTTGTATATTTACAAAGTTCAAGTCAACTACATGGTTCATTTCTTATTAGTAGGATCAAAAGGTGATGGGTTTGGTAGCCTTGACGGTAGAGTTAAGTGGCGGTGGTATTGTAAGGCGACGATTCGAAGTCAACAGCAAGGTTGAGGAAAGGTTCGGCAATGAAGGATCAATGTTCAGTTATCTCAGAACAGAAGATATGAAGACAAGTATAACAACCCGGTTTTCAGGGACAATTAATAATGATTGTTTAATTAAAAATGGGTTTTTGGAATTTAAAATTAATAATTTGAATTTATTTTAGAATATTGAAATTTTATGATAAGGTGATTAGTAATAGAATTAAATAGTTTTGTAAAAAAAATGAATAAATCAATTATTATGGAAATGATGATAATTCAAAATTTTGTAGAGTAAATTTTTATTTGATAAGGGTAATAAATTTATTAATATAGTCTAGAAATTAATTAGCAAAATGATTTAAATAAAATGATAATTGAATAAATAAAATCATATAAAATATTTTTGGTATAATAAGTAATATTGTAACTATTTTGAAAATGATTTTATGAAAGAATTAATTTTGTGTTGGGCTTGAATTAGAATCGTTGTACAAACCAAAGAAAAGATAGAAAATAAAATAAAATAAAACCAAGGCCCAATATCATAAGCCCGAGATCTAAATCTAAACCTCCTGATAATTCTCATTTCCAAAGAATTCCTTGTCCAGATTCATCACCTTCAAAAATAAATATAACCTAAATGAAAACATATTTTTGTTTAGAAAATGTTTATCTTCCCCAAACTCTCTCTCTTCAAAATTTCAAAATAAAATATAATAAATTGTTTTAAATTCCCTAATTGGGATTTATGTATATCGACACCAAAATACACTCGCGTATGAAAGGGAATTGGGTTTCGTCGATGCATTGGAAGATTGTGCGTGCGATCAGCAATGGGAAGAAGAAGGAAGAACGCGATGTACATGTGAGTGTCCCACTCACAAATTCTATGTCTACTTCTATAATTCAGTGTGTGTGTGTGTGTGCATGAATTGAATTGATATTTGGATGTATTATGTTGTGTGCTTTGAATTAGTAAAGACAATAATGACAAAAAGGATGAAATTAGGTTGATGGACGTTCGACCTATAGTGAAGTTGCCCCAGGCATAGTTGACCGGTGGACCGGTCAGGTGGTGAATGGCGCAACAGTAGTGTGTTGCATGTGCAGCCAAGAAGTGTGTGCATTAGCGCGTAAGGTCGTGTGTGCGTGCAAGGTCGTCAGTGCGCGCGCTCAATTATGTGCGTGCCTGAGCAATGGTGTGTGTATACCTTGTGTATATATGCAAGCATCACTATATGTTTAAATTATTATATATAGACCAATATAATTAGATATTAAATATATAATTGAAAATATAATTTAAATTTTGATAAAATTAATAAAGAGAATTTAATAGTATTATCTAAACGAGAAAAAAAATATGATACAGTCCGTAATTGATATTTTATAGTTTTCAAATTATGAAATTTTAGTATACAACTCAAGTTTTGTAGATGTAATTAATTTATTATATATATCAATTGGTTTGAACGTTTTATAATTATTTATAAATAGTGTTTAGTTATAGAAATTTATGGAATCTTCTTAAGCGTGATATTTAGTTTTACAATCTATTTTAGGTTATCAAATGAAAGAAAAGGGATTTTCTAATGTTTTATGAATATTAAATTATTATTTAATTTTATACAAGTTTGAGAAATTAGTATTTATTGTATAGAATATATTAACGTTGAGTTTAGTTAATGATATAGATATTTCTAGAATACACACACACACATAGATATATATATATATATGTATATGTATTATTCATCTCTAAGTATTTATTTTGTAATATAAGACTACTTTATGATTGATATATTATTTATATTGATTTGTTGTTATACACACACACACTCTCTTATTTGAATAACCTATTTTATATTACTTTTCTGTGCATTCATTTTTTGTTTATTGAATTGGACTATATGAATGATTCACCATTGATGCTGTTTTGATTACTGATTTGATATGATACGGTGATGAAATCCTTCTATATGGATTTGTGACATTTTTATATTGATTTTGTTATTTAATTCTATATGACGAGGAATCTAAATAAATGGAGTTACAATCCCGTTTGCGATAGGGCATCTGTTAATATTTATCTGGTTATTCTTTGGACTCATTATATAGAATATTGAAGGAGCAAGTATTATATGTGAGCACTGAATAAACATAGTAGTGACACATAGTGGTATGGGATGCCGTTGTGATATTTATTATATTATTCTTTTGCTTATGAATGACACTCATATAGGGGTATGTTGTGTGTGATACTAGCTGCGTTGAGTATACTTAGAGCCATGTGTTGGTCTATACGTGGAGCTATGTATCGGCCATTATGTATATATAGGAGTTATTTTTTCCAATTCAAGATATTTGATCTAAAACACTCGACTACAAACAAGTTACAGTGAATGAAATAAATTTCGCATAGTAAATGGTTGAATGGAGCTCTGTATTTCATATGCCATTATATTAATGACAGAAATAGCGGGAGTATTCCGTACAACATTTATTATTGTATGCATCAAGATACGAAAAATTATTTTAGCGGATGTTCTAAAGATAATTTATGAAATAATAAATGTTTTTTTAGCATTGGCTGGAAATAGACATAGTTTTATTTTATATGAATATTATGAATACACATTGTAAGGTAAAACTATAATAATGCTATTTTGTTATAGTAATAAAAGCGATGCATTCAATATAGGAAATATAAAAGTATCTAAATTTTTTACAATTATTTGGGAATTTATAGACTAAGCCAAATCTTTGAGAAATAATTCTTTAATCATATGATTATGAATAAAATGATACTGGTGAATAATATCTCAACCGATTAACGAAAAAGCACCCATTCATTGAGAATGATAAAAGGGTTGGTGAACTATTTAGATCAATACATGTAAATATATGAAGTTAAAGGTATAATGATACTAAACCATCCACTTACTTCATTAAAATTCACCGATGAATTATAAAATAATTGAACATGTGTATTTGATACACAAATTGTGTATTTGTGATAAGTTCATAGAATAGAAAACGGAAATAAGAACATCACATGTAAAGGAAATAGAAAATTTTGATTTAATCGAATATGCGATTGAATTGGAAAAGAGTTCCAAATGTACCTAAAAATGAATAAGGTTCAATCTCAAAAACCACTCTCCTATGATACGTATTGTTGTATCGATATGGAGTAACGAAACTTTGTTGGACAATGCAGGATTGTGAAGCTGAGTTAACTTCTTTCTACAAGGATGAGTACTTAAGAGTAAGTACATAGATTAAATTTAAATTCATCTGAAGCACAGTTTAAAAGATCATACACATATAAGACATGAGTTGATAAGAAACCTCGATTTTAAATAGTATAAGACGTGTGGTTGTCTAATTTATGCTATGAACAAAGTTTCGTAAACTTAATATTAAACCAGTTTTACATACATATAAAAGGTAGTTCATAAAATATTTTTGAATGCCTATTCCATCATATTAATAAATAATTGTTGTTTCAGGAAACACCACCTTCGCGATGAAAGAAATTTAATTTAGAAATTAGTGGTAGTACAATGGACATAACTATTATCAAGAGACTCGAACATAGAAACTGATTACATAAGATAAAACAAAATCAACCAAGCCTAAAATAGATACATAACACATTAGAATATCTAAATTCTTGTATGTTAAAGAGAAACTATGAGTTTCTTAACAATACCAAGAAAAAGAATCATTAGTAGCAACAATTTCCTCATTGTTAATATGCCATAAAGAGTATAGACTCTACCATATGGCACGATGCTTTAAATCTGAAATGGATTCGAAGTACATTGTCGAAATACAATTTTGATAGTTGTGCTTGAAGGGATATAATCCATCGGTTGCAATTGTATCTTCAAGAAGATCAATGTAGTTAAAATCAAAAAAAGTGATGTTAATAGGAAATCACTTCATAAATTTCAACTGTTCAAATTAGTGATGTAATTTTGCTAGTCAACATGCCCAAAACCATTTGGATTCTACATGCGATTGTCAAACAAATTTGATTTTGAGTTTTGACATTTTGATGTTGAAATAGAACCTTTAAAAATGATTTAAAAGATACTGTTTGCCATAACAACGAAAATGTCACGAAGTCAATGGAAGCAATAACATGATTTGTATGTTTTGGATACGACCCAAAAGCAGAAAAATGATGGCATGTGAAAAGCATCAGAGTTGAACAAATATTTTAACAAGGAGATCAAATGGTTTGGTTTTCAGTCAAAATGCAGAGGAAGTGTATGTCTATAAGAAAGAACACTAAAGGTACTAAAATATTTATTAAACTATGGGTAAACAAGAAACTTATGATTATTAACGATGTACCTATTTTAAAATCATTTTAGTTTGGTTGTTTAATCCTCGATATTGGATTTGAAAATGACATCTTTTATAGTTAATATAAAATCATCATAGGACGGTCCTACATGATATACATAGGCACCACATCAAAATGTTTAATGTAGAACACATAAGATGGATTCATCATGCATCAATAGAAGGAATTATTACATATGTTATGTAGTCTACTTTACCACCTTTCACTTATTTACCTAGTACACTGAGCGAATATCAAATCAGAATTAAGATCACTAAACGATAGTTAAGAGTATTCTCAAGTATTTATGAAATAATAGAGAAATGTTTGTAGAGATAAGGAACTCCTTATGAAGTTGTATTCGGACTCGAACTCCATAAGTGATATCGAGTATGATATTTCAATCCTAAATTCATGTTCAATCTTAGTTAAGGAGAATTAAGTCGGACTTTTCCCAAATGAAAGGTTATGGTTGATTCAACTAAAAGACTAAGTACATCGCCATGAATAATACCATAGTAAAAGTTGTATGTATATACAATACATAAATTTATAACTGAGCTAGGAGTGATTCTAAATGTTGAGAATCCCATGTCTTTGTTTTGTGAAACAATGTTGTGATAAGGATCGTGAAAGAACCCATAGCTCGCTTGAAGTTGAAACATACTCTTAAAAGGTCCGCATAATAAAGGTGGTTTATTAACGTCGGAGAGAGTTGATTGGCATAGTTGATATTTACGACAATATAACATATTCACAAAGGGACTAGCCGGATCATTTTGAGAAAACTGACAAAAGGGACGAATTGAGTTTCCATAATTGACCCTAGGTGAGAGATTGAGAGAGTTAGGGGTATGCGTTATGGCCACTTATGTAATTTGTTGCATTAATTTAATTCCATAACCAATCTTGTTCATAATTAAGGTGTTTAATTTCTATTATATACTTTGTTATATAATAGTATAATTAATTAAGTAATTAATTTAAAGTATATAAATAAAAAATCCTTAAATAATATGTTGTGTGATAATATTTACTATAATACCCTGGAAAATTGGTAAATATTTTAACTAAATATTAAAAAATGATGATGCAAAACTAATTGAATTTAATGTGTTAATAAAATAAATATTAAATAAGGAGGGGGAAATGATCATTTTTTTATTTTGGAATTTGACGACAAAACTAGCGCCATTGCAACCGTCTCGTTTTTCTGATTTTGGGATATTTTGGTTTGCCTCGTTTTGGGTCCGTATGGAGGAATTATGGTCAACACGTTATCTGGTTGATTGGGCGCCAAGACTTAGAGTTTAAAATTTGAATTTTTGAACCAATGGTTGTTTCCTTCCTTCCACTAAAACAAGCTCACGTATCTTTTCAGTTTCAAAAATTGACGCACTCTTTCTTCTTCCTCTCTTTCCATCTTACAAACAAACTTTGATAACTCACTCAAATTTTATTGAAATTTCATGAAATCAAATGCATTGCGAAGCTATTGGAGAGAACTACGCACCCTTAGCAATTTGGAGTAGATAAACCCTTATATATATTTGATTGGGTTTTAAGAGGGAATTTGTCATAAACAATAAATTAGAATTTTGTTTTTATATAAATACAACAATTTAATGAATACACACTCAAATTAAATGAAATAAAGTGATAAAACGGATATAAAAACGTGGGCTAGGTACTAGGGATGTTCTTAAGTGATAAGAGATGGAATAGATACAACCGGAGGAAAAACGACGAGGTTGAGAAGCTAAATCCACAACCTGATAATTTCTAGAAATTCATGAAAATCGCGTAGACCGGGTCGTTGGTTGTTGTGACCAAGGCACCGGTAGCCTAATTTCGAGCTAGCTCAAATCTGGACCCATAAGGGTATATATAAAATAATAACTACTGATTCGAGTCTTGTTTCTCTTGTTTTATGAACGTGTTTTGAGGCTATTGATAAGGCAAACGATGACGTTACGAATTGAGTGAATTTGTATAATGATTGGTTGTTATCCAAAAATTTGTATGTATGTTGTTATATAGAATATGATAAGACTATGGACATGAACATAAACAGAGCTACGGTGCAAGTAGGAAGCACAGGGTAAGGATATGGATACAGATATAGACCTGTGGCACAAGTAGGTAATCCAGGTATTGTGTTACTCCCCTGTAGTGCTTCGGTACACTAGTATGGAGGTAGATGGTAAGCAACCCTATAGGCTACAGGCGGTCTAGAACATGAGTCTGGTTAGTACAACGACAACAGGTGACCCTATAGGCTTTGGGCGGTCTAGGGAAGTGAATCCTATATGGGATTTATGTGACAATGGACAAAGGGCGACCTATAGGGCATGAGGCCGGTCCAGGGAAGTGAGTCCACACAGAGATAATAAGATATGATTAGTTATATATGATGCTTAGGTGTGATGTGATAGCAAGAAGTGAGGTAGCCAAGCGTTAGACTCATATGATGTTATAGTATGTAGAGTAAAGTATGGATCACACATCAGACTTATGCCTGACCCACTCCTATTTTTCCCTTATATATATCCAAGTTGATGAAGTTTGGAGATGGGATGGTATCATAGGTAGAGACTCATTTATATATATTGTATATGATGTAAATTGGTGTTGTGACCTGGATTTGACTATGTGTATGGATTAGGTTATATTTGTATTATTCATATATATGTATTTCACATTGTAGACATGTCACAGTGATGTGGCATTATTATTATGGTTATTGCATGTATTTTATTTCCTTCTACTGCAATACTATGAAAGTTGTTAGTTTATACTGTGCCTGTTATATATATTTTATCTTACCCCAACGACTCATCCTTTCGGTTTTACGGTTGTTGACATCGTTTAGGGTGTTAGACCTAGGGTCGAAAAGGCGGGTTGTTACAATTGGTATCAGAGCATAGTTAATAAACTAGGATAGGAACTAGAAACATATTGAGAGAGCATATTTATATTTTTTATTATATATATATATAGGAATTAAGTACATAAGCACACACCATTTACTGTTCCAGTTTTGTTTACCATCTATTGGGGAGTTGCTAATGAATCACATTTTTATAGATAACTGAAATGAGTAATTCAGTCAAAATTGGAACCAAGACCAACATATCCAATGCAGGTGGGGAAGAAACTAGGGCAGGGACTAGAAAGCATGTAGATATACTAGATTTTCTTGGAGTTAATATTCCATTATGGTTTAGGCATTATATCCAGGCGATGAGCCAAGCTAGTGCCAATCCCATTGAATCCATAGCCACCACTACCAACCAAGGCATGAATCCAGCCCCAACACCACCAGCTATTGACTTTTCTAAGATGTGTAAAGATTTCTCCAGTCTTGGAGGGAAGCCTTTCATTGGGACATAATCATACTCGATGACTCTTTAATGGCTTAATAATTATGAGAAGATTTTCAACCTGTTGGGGGTTGATGATGCTACTAAGAGACAATTAGCTGCTTGCCATTTACAAGGTGAGGAAGCATGTTGGTAGGAGTTGGTGACAGTTGAAGTAGACAAGAATACTACTATTTGGAGGATGTTCATGACAAGGTTCAAGACGAAGTTCCTTTATGGTGGTAAGAGAGATCTGTTATGGGAGAAGTTTATTCATCTAAAGTAGGAAGAGATGACAGTTGGGGAGTATGTAAGTCAGTTCAATGAGTTACTCAGATTTTGATTTGAGTTAGTAAATACCCAGGAGAAGAAGGCGTTGAAATTTGCAAAGGGTTTAAAATTCATCTCTAAGAGAGCTTGCATTGAATCAAATACCATATGGAGCTACTTTTGAGAGATTGGTGGAGGAAGCACTATTGAGTTCTTTAAATGTAACTTTGGTTAAGGATCAATTAAGGAAGTAGAGGGCAAATAGTGGGGTAAATAAGGAGGGTAAGGCAAAAGGCAAGTGGTTACTAGTCAGAGATGTTAGATAGTGGGACACATGACCAAGAACTGTAGGATGAGTCTTTCGAAGGGTAGGTGTTATAACTGCAACCAAGTGGGATATATATCAAGTGCATTAGTCGATAATTTATCCCTTAAACCCGACATCATGCACGAGTCTATCTCGAGGTATAATCCTATCGGGGGATCAATCCATTTGTCGATGTTACGTCGTAACTTAAAGTTGGTTGTCCATAGTATGGAATTCCCCTATGACGCATATGTACTAAACTTGTCAGGGTATGGGTTGATTTTGGAAATGGATTGGATGTCTTGCCATGGGGTAGTGTTGGATTTTGACAAGAGGATGGTTTGATTGAGGAAGGGTGAAGGACTTGATTTGATTTTGTGTTGTAAGCCCATTATTTCTATAATGGAGATGTATTTATGTTCACTCAACCTATCACAAGATGTGTTATTGTATATACCCATAGTGAAGAATTATCCATATGTATTTAAAGAAGTTTCCGGTCTCCTTTCTCGAAGAGAAATCGAACTTCATACCGATCTCGAGAAAGACGCAAGGCCGATAGTGATGCCTCTTAAGTATATGGCTCCGAAGGAAAGACGAGAGTTGGATAAGAAAATTTTGGAATTATTGCAAAAAGGCTTTATTCGGAGGAGTATCTCAAAATAAGGAGCACTTTCATTTTGCTACTAAGGAAAATGTTTCTCGAAGGAAAAACCGCTATCCATCGCCTCACATCAACAGCCTCTTTAGTCAATTAGTCGGGAGGAAGATTTTCTCACAGCTTGATTTAGTAATTGGGTTTCATCGGTTGAGGGTGGCTAAAGATAGTATCCAAAAGATTGCTTTTCGCTAACCATGGAATGTTTCAATAGTTGGTCATGCCATTTGGGTTGACAGATGCTCTAGCTTATTTTGTGGATTGATGAGTAGGGTATTCCAAGAGCATTTGAATAGGTTTGTTGTGGTATTCATGGATGATATTCTTATTTATTACAGAAGTAAATAGGAGCATGAGATTCATTTGAGAGAAGTGATGGAGGTCTTGAGGAGAAACCGATTGAAAGCTAAGTTCTCTAAATGTCACTTCTAGAGAAAGGAAGTTCGTTCATTGGACATGTATTATTAGTAGATGGACTAGCAGCAGACCCAAGGAAATAAGATGTGGTAAGGGATTGGAAGGCACTAAAGAATGCTTTAGAGTTCTGTAACTTTCTTGGTTTGGATGGATTTTATCATAAGTTTATTAAGGATTTTGCGAAGATATCGGCACCTCAGACTCATTTAACTAAGAAGAATCTAATTTATACTTGGAGCCCGCAAAGTAAAGTGGTGGTTGTTCGATTGAATGAGGTATCAATGAGTGCTCCAGTTTTAGTAATTCCTAATGGTACCATACCTTTCACCATGTGCACTGATACATGCGGTGCTGGTCTTAGTATTATTCTTGAGCAAGAAGGGAAAGTAGTGGCGTATGCAAGTCGATAGTTGAAGAATCATGAGAGGAATTATATGATGCATGTAACACACCACTATATACCCGTATTACCAAAGAGCATTATTAGGCAATATTGTCCGATAATACGGAGAATGAGGTGGTATTGGGCTGTTATACATGAATATTCTGTTGGGCTAACACTGATATGTATTCAAAATCATATATCACTAATCTATACATACTCGGTAATAGCACAAAGCAATAAACACATGCGTTTCCGGGATAGAACAATACAAAAATTATAATAAATAACAGAGAACATAGAGTCATTAACGCAACGATATCATATAGTAGAAATATATGTATATAATCATGTAAGATACAAAACGAATCAAATTCTCACTATCTCATAAATACAAGGTATGCCCAGTATACCACACAATGTTATACGTATATGAAATACAAAATACTTAATGGTATACAATGGTACTCTATCCTCCATCTATGCCCAACATCCATAAACTAGTCATCTTGTCCTTGAACCTAAAATGTCACAGACTGACCTGAATATTATATAAATAACATATTGTTCGGACTATGCCTAAAATGTAGGTGTCAACATACATAACTAATAGCATGGTATAACAATGATATCATAAAAATAGCATAAGGATCTAAACATAGCAACATTTCACAAAACCATGAATAAGTATCATCACCCTAGTAAAAAATCGCATCAAACTACATATCGTGTGTATAACGTCCAATGGGTGAAACATCCATACATCTAACTATCATCAAGTATAAGAACCATCAACAACATATGACATGTTTTCAGCAATGCCCAAAATTATCTCTCTGATAATCATAAAGTAGACATAACCGGCTCCGTCATACTCAACATATATGATAAGGCATAAACAAACATCCAGACCAAACATACATCAAATACAAATAATGCATACCCTCAATAACCAAGGTCATCTATTAGATTACTATATAAAAAATAAGTACAGGGTGTTTGATGTGATTTTTTGTTTGATGATAACAAACATATATCAATTTATATATGTGTTTGCAGATTGTACTATACACATATAGGAATAAATATTCATATTGAATAATAATACTATTGCACAGAATTTATATAATTCAATCAGTATTTTTTATTCAACATAATATTTTATTTCAACACTTTTACAGTACAAAGTTTTCAGCTCTCTCTATATACATACACCGGTTTCATACATTTCACATTCACATTTTTTCTCACTACAACACTCAACACTTAGTTTTTCACTCTGTCTGCACATCTGCATCTATCTGCATTGTCCAGCTCCAGTTCTTGTCCTATCTTCTGTGTACCTGTATAATTAGCAGCTAGAGCAGTAATCAGAAAATAAACAAATTTGAATTTGCAAGAATATAAATTTGTTTTTTATTGGTGCCTCAGATATATGGGTTATTGTCATCATTTTGTGTAATATCTGTGCATATCAGTATTCTTATCAGGGACAGGTAATCATGAGTGGCTGCAATACACACCTGTACATTTATACACGTGTGCATTGCCTCGCCAACTCGTGTGCACAAAAGCAAAGGCAAATACAACATGAATGAACACTGCAACAATGCATCACTGATACACTATGTCACAAGATCACAAATCCAAACCAAATACACCAGTCTCGACCAGTTCAACTTGACTACAAGGAGATGTACAAACTAGAAGTACAAAGTGTCGACCAAGCTAAATCAACAAACAACTCAGAGGCCAGAGGGATCAATATGGCAACAAGGAAAATGTACATGAATGTATGTACACTATGTCAACATAACAACAATACAGCAATGAACTCGACCAGACACACTTGACAATGAAACCAAACTGCCCAGGCTCAAAGATAAATGTATGTATGCACATATATGAAGACTGCACTGACAAGTGCACAAGTTCAAAACAACTTCAACCACAAAACCAGACATGGAGGCAAAGCTCAAACCAAACAGTCGAGCGAGACCAGAATCAAGTTACAGATATGTACAAGTGAAGCAACTCTACCACAACCAAATCACAAGACAAGTACACAAAGACTCGAATGAACAAGGTCTGGACACACATATGAATACAAACCAAATGCAAATGCAGACTCAAGTATACAATAAAGACTACAAGTTCAAGTCCAGTTCCAACAAAGATATGGCGACACAACAACAAAGACTATGGCACCGACATATGAACAACTACAACAGGACAGGGAAGTAATAACAGCAAACCAAATGCCATCAAGATAAATACAATGTAGCATACAAGTAATACAAATCTGTCAAGTAGACAGAGAACCTTGAAACAGTCACATATATACATACATGAATGTATATATATATATATATATATGAAGTATCAAGAGCCAAAGCCACAGTGAAATGCTCAAGGCAAAAGCAAGTATCAAACAATGTAGAAACTACTCCAGACGAAGAGGTACAAGATGATAGCACATATATACATACATAAATTCATATATACATCCAAGCAATCAAGTACAGCAGCCTCGAGAAGGAAAAAGTATAATCAAGTCAAACCCGAAGTCAAGTCTCAAAGCAAATGCAAAATTAAAGTCAATTCGAGCAGATCAATATCAAAGCAAATGGCCGAAGTCAATCAAAAATATCGAGTGCCAATGTCAAGATAGAAAGCCACATGTACATAGACAGGAGCATATACATGGAAAGATTTTTTTTCGGCAAAAGAAACAAATCAGAAGACTTGGTCAAGAAATCAAATATGGCAAACAAATCTTGGCAATGAATATATATGGAAAATATTTTTCCATATTTGATTAAAGATTTCGAATACATATATGGACAAAATTCCAAATATCCTGCTATAGAAACGAAAACAAATTCCAGAACGAAATCAACAATTCAAATCTCAAAATTGTGGAAATATCCAAAGTCGTGGGTACTAAGCAAAAAATTCGAATCGTATATACCCAAAAATATCGCAACTAAATCAGGGAATAATTCAACGACGTGGAGGCCAAGCAAATCAAACGAAAATCAAGGACTTCGTATCCTATATAAATTCCAATCATCATCGGCAATAAAATTATCGAGTTCAAGTATTCAATCCAGAGAACAAAAGGCATAAATTACATACCGAAGTCAGGAGTCGAACTCGATCAACAATTGGGGCAGCCGTGAGCTAAGCAGAGATCGTTGATTGACGAAGCAAGGGACACTAAACCATCATCCAATCGAGAAATCGAAGTCGACAGCCCCAATTTCACAAACCCTAATTTTGTTCAAATAGGAACGAACGAAAGAAGGAACCAGAGCCGACATTGATAAAAGAAGATAACAGGGGCGTATTTTTATGTCTTAAGTGATAATACTTTGGGGGTTGGGTTGTTTTTTTTAAGGGTAGAAATTTACTTAAGTCTTTTATTTATTTCTGCTCTTGCTTTTTATTTTTATTTTCTGTACTTTTCGAATCAAATCTGGGTAAATCACCACCTAGGATTTAGGTTGTGTCAGATTGTCTAGTTAGGATTAGGCGGTAGCAGGGTTTGCGAGTTTGCAAAACTCTATAGGCGGTAGCAGGGTTTGCGAGTCTGTTAGAGTGTTTGTAAGCGGGAGACTGTTTAATTCTAATAGAAATCTAGGAATGCAGCAGTAGGCAGGGGTTGCCGAAGCTGGGTAAATTTTGTGTGTGATTTACTTTTCAGCATATTTACTTCTGTGCGGTTTGTTTTTGTGTTTAATTCGAGAAAATTTGCTATAACCCTATTCACCCCCCTCTAGGGTTAATCTAGATCCTACAAGTGGTATTAGAGCCCAGTATTTTTCTTTAACTCTAGAGTCATGAATCCACCAAATAAGGCTTTTTCTGAGGGGCAATCTATTGCTAGGCCACCCATGTTTAATGGGAATGATCATGCTTATTGGAAAGTTAGGATGGGTATTTATCTTAGTTCTGTTGATTATGATGTTTGGGACATTATTGAAACTGGCTATAAATCTCCCACTATAACTGTTGGTGATACTAAGATTCCTAAACCTAAGGATAGGTGGGACGCTAACGATAAGAAATTAAAAACTACAAATGCTAAAGCCATGAATGCTTTGATCTGTGCTCTTGATAAAAATGAATTTAATAGAATTTCTCATTGTAAAACTGCGCAGGAAATTTGGCATACCTTGGAGGTGACACATGAAGGAACTTCTCAAGTCAAGGAGTCTCGTCTAGCCCTATTCAGCAATGAATACAAGAACTTTGTGATGGACAAAGGCGAGAGCATAAAGGACATGTTTGGACGCTTTTCAACTTTGGTGTACAATGCTAGAGCGCTTGGGAAGGTATTCACTGAGGTAGAGCTTGTGAGGAAGGTGCTACGAGTCTTACCGATGAGCTTTGAGGCAAAAGTCACGGCAATACAAGAATCGAAAGATCTGAGTAAACTAAGCATGGAGGAGTTGATCGGCAACTTGATGACATATGAGCTTGAGCTAAAAACAAAGGAGGACCGCAAAAACTCCGAATCAAAGAAGAAGACGATTGCCTTAAAGAGCAAAGAAGAGAGCGATGAAGAAGAAGAAGATCCAATTGAAGAGCTTGCAATGGCTATCAATAATCTTAGAAAATGGTCAAGATTCGGGCCACGCAAGAAGAAAACAAGTGGTAATAGGTCAAAAGATTCTGACAATTCCAATAATGAATTGACTTGTTATAACTGCAAGAAGCCTGGCCACTTCAAACAAAAATGCCCACTTCTCAAAAACAACAAAGGAAAGAAAAAGAAGAAGAAGGCCTTTGCAGCAACTTGGGATGATGAAGAAGGAGAGGAAGTTTCGAATAATAGCTCAGAGGAGGCTAATTTGTGTCTTATGGCAAAATCAGATTCAGAAGCAAGCTCAGAGGAATCTTGTGAGGTAAGTGACTATTCTTATAAAGAACTTGTTTTGATGTGTTGTGATTTTGCTAAAATAATTGATACTCTTGAATCTAAAATTGAAAAACTGAAATCTGATAGGAGAGAACTTGTCCATGAAAATTCTAGGTTAGAAACTAAACTTGAAAATATTCAAAACCTAAACTGTAAAAAATGTAAAATTTTAGATTCAGAATTATCTAAACTTAAGAATAGCTTTGAGAATCTTGAAAAAGAAAACTTGAGTCTTAAGGAAACCATTGACACTAGGAAAAAGGATTTTATAAATAGATGCACCTCACTTGTGACTGAAAACACAACACTAAAAACCAAAGTCCAAAATCTTGAGAAAACTCTGAATAACTTTTCAAGAGGAGAAAAATCATTCAACATGTTATTGGGAAATCAACTTTTTGCTAACAACAGAAAAGGACTAGGCTTTGGGAAAACACAAGTTGATGATAATGCAAAAGGTAAGAGTGTCTTTGCTAGACGTGGAATAATTGGACATCGTGCTGAAAATTATAGTCATAGGAACAAGAACACAAAATTTATACAAGTTTGGGTTCCTAAGAATTCTATAAACAAATTTCATGTCTATTGGAACAAGTATGAAAGGACAAAACAAGTTTGGGTTCCAAAGGGATTGTTTATTCACAATGCTTCGGTCACTAATATCATTGGACCTAAGAGTTTCTCTAGGTCATCTTCCTCTCTCTCTCTATGTAGGTTTGTTGGCGGGCTAAGGAGCAACAAGAATGGTTTCTAAATTCAGGTTGTTCTAGACATATGACAGGTGACAGATCGAAGTTCCTTAGCCTAGAGAATTTTAAAGGTGGAAATGTGATCATGGGAGACAATAGCAAGTGTAAGATTATTAGTAAAGGTGAAGTAGGTAACGGTACTTTTTCCTTGACTAATGTTTTATACGTCGATAATTTGCATCACAATCTCATTTCTATTAGCCAACTATGTGACAAAGGTATGAATGTGTTTTTTGATAGTGATACTTGCAAAATCATTGATAAATCTTCTAATAACATTGTTTACACGCTTTATTTTGATAATCTAAATCTTTCTAGATGTTTGGTAGCCACTGACGAAGAGGCATCCTTATGGCATAGGAGACTTGGATATGCTAGCATGGGCCTCTTGGAAATGTAATTAGAAACAAAGCTAGGTTGGTCGCAAAAGAATATAACCAAATAGAAGGCATAGATTTTGATGAAACATTTGCTCCAGTTGCTAGGTTAGAAGCCATTAGGATTTTGCTAAGTTTTGCATGTTATAAGGGTTTCAAACTTAAACAAATGAATGTAAAAAGTGCCTTTCTAAATGGTGATTTGAAAGAAGAAGTTTTTGTTGAACAACCACCCGGTTTTGAAAATCATGATTTTCCAAATCATGTGTATAAACTAGAAAAAGCATTATATGGTCTTAAGCAAGCTCCTAGAGCTTGGTATGACTGCCTTTGTACATATCTTTTGGAAAATGGCTTTAAAAAGGGGAGTCCTGACACGACACTGTTTCTATTACATAAAGGAAGTGATTTTTTGATTGTTCAGATTTATGTGGATGATATCATTTATGGTGCTACTAATGAACTCTTGTGCGAGAAATTTGAACAAGTCATGCAGGCTAAATTCGAGATGAGCTTGGTTGGAGAATTGAAATATTTTCTTGGATTTCAAATCAAGCAAAGCAGTGATGGTATTTTCATTTCACAATCCAAGTATGTGTTGGAACTGTTGAAGAAATTTGGAGTTGAGAACTCCAAACCATTGAGAACTCCTATGAGCCCATCAACAAAGTTGGACAAAGACGAAAAAGGAGTTGCTGTTGATCAGAAGAAATATCGAGGGATAATTGGTTCACTTCTCTATCTTACTGCTTCTAGACCTGATATTATGTTTTCTGTGTGTTTGTGTGCACGTTTTCAATCTAATCCTAAAGAATCTCATTTGAAAGTCACTAAACGAATTTTGAGATATCTTTCACACACACACAAATTTGGACTATGGTACCCTTCTTGTGAAAATTTTGATTTAGTTGGTTATTCTGATGCTGATTATGCTGGTTCATTGGTTGACAGGAAAAGCACTAGTGGGACATGTTTCATGCTAGGACATTCATTAGTTTCATGGTCGAGTCGAAAACAAAATTGTGTTGCATTATCCACCACTGAAGCAGAATATATTGCTTTAGGAAGTTGTTGTGCTCAAATTTTATGGATGATACAAACTCTTTCTGATTTTGGCTTAGTTTATAAACAAGTTCCATTAAAATGTGATAGTAAAAGTGCAATAGACTTGTCAAATAATCCTGTTCATCATTCACGCACAAAACACATTGATGTGAGACACCACTTTCTTAGAGATTACATTGCTAAGGAAGACATTTGCATTGAACATATTTCAACTGAGATTCAACTTGCTGATATTTTCACAAAACCCCTCCCCGAAGACAGATTTTCTAGATTACGTTTGGATTTGGGGATTATAGAAATTGACTAATCATTTTCCATTTTTTGGTTGAAATATTCTTGGATATTTATTTTCTACTTCAATTTCTAGGATTCAAACAAGTTTTGGATATTATTCAAAGATTGATTCGAATATGGTATTCAGTAGTGGAAATATGTTTTGTTTTATTTCTTTTCAAAATTAAAAAAAATATATTTCATAATATAATTAACTTGGGAACATATTCCACGATCATTTCTATCGCTACCATCTTTCTATCATTCATAATGGTTTTGTAAAATGAGAAGAGTGATTTCTTTTAAAACTTAAAAAAAAATCTCATGCATCCATTCTCATTTAAAAGTCCTTATGGTTATGCATGGATGGAGCATGTGAGTGAATTATTTTTATCATCATTCCATTCTCATTTAAAAGTCCTTATGGTTATGCATGGATGGAGTATGATAGCTAAGTATTTTTCTGGTCTCACTTAAAAGTCCGGATGCTTAGACTAATAAGTAACTGCTAATCCCATTTAAAAGTCCTTATGGTTATGCGTGGTTAGTAAGTGCTTATTTTTGTGCTTAAATGTCAAATTATTTTTAAAATTTCTCTCTTCTCATTATATAAAAACCGAATCATCAATCCATTCTCTACAATGTGGAACTTGTTAACTCGTTATGATATATTATGATTTTTCTTTGTTTTGCATTTGTTTTTACTTTAAAAAAAAAATTTCTTGTTCCACTACTGTTCCATTAGTGTTGTCAGTCTTTTGATGATAACAAAAGGGGGAGAAGAACAAGATTTTGATAAGAAAGTAAATATTTTTGGAATACTTCAACAAATTTGTTAAATGTTGTTAGTTAATTTTCTTTAGTTCGTTTATTCTTCTGTAATTTTCTAAATCTTCTAAATAGGGAGTGGTCTCAGTTGTAGGGGGAGCATTCATATAGGGGGAGCATTCATATAGGGGAGCTAAATATTTCATGCTCAAACACATTTATTAGAATTTCAAAATCTTTAATATATATGTTTGTCATCATCTAAAGGGGGAGATTGTTTGATGTGATTTTTTGTTTGATGATAACAAACATATATCAATTTATATATGTGTTTGCAGATTGTACTATACACATATAGGAATAAATATTCATATTGAATAATAATACTATTGCACAAAATTTATATAATTCAATCAGTATTTTTTATTCAACATAATATTTTATTTCAACACTTTTACAGTACAAAGTTTTCAGCTCTCTCTATATACATACACCGGTTTCATACATTTCACATTCACATTTTTTTCTCACTACAACACTCAACACTTAGTTTTTCACTCTGTCTGCACATCTGCATCTATCTGCATTGTCCAGCTCCAGTTCTTGTCCTGTCTTCTGTGTACCTGTATAATTAGCAGCTAGAGCAGTAATCTGAAAATAAACAAATTTGAATTTGCAAGAATATAAATTTGTTTTTTATTGGTGCCTAAGATATATGGGTTATTGTCATCATTTTCGATAGTGTAATATCTATGCATATCAGTATTCTTATCAGGGACAGGTAATCATGAGTGGCTGCAATACACACGTGTACATTTATACACGTGTGCACTGCCTCGCCAACTCGTGTGCACAAAAGCAAAGGCAAATACAACATGAATGAACACTGCAACAATGCATCACTGATACACTATGTCACAAGACCACAAATCCAAACCAAACACACCAGTCTCGACCAGTTCAACTTGACTACAAGGAGATGTACAAACCAGAAGTACAAAGTGTCGACCAAGCTAAATCAACAAACAACTCAGAGGCCAGAGGGATCAATATGGCAACAAGGCAAATGTACATGAATGTATGTACACTATGTCAACATAACAACAATACAACAATGAACTCGACCAGACACACTTGACAATGAAACCAAACTGCCCAGGCTCAAAGATAAATGTATGTATGCACATATATGAAGATTGCACTGACAAGTGCACCAGTTCAAAACAACTTCAACCACAAAACCAGACATGGAGGCAAAGCTCAAACCAAACAGTCGAGCAAGACCAGAATCAAGCTACAGATATGTACAAGTGAAGCAACTCTACCACAACCAAATCACAAGACAAGTACACAAAGACTCGAATGAACAAGGTCTGGACACACATATGAATACAAACCAAATGCAAATGCAAACTCGAGTATACAATGAAGACTACAAGTTCAAGTCCAGTTCCAACAAAGATATGGCGACACAGCAACAAAGACTATGGCACCGGCATATGAACAACTACAACAGGACAGGGAAGTAATAACAGCAAACCAAATGCCATCAAGATAAATACAATGTAGCATACAAGTAATACAAATCTGTCAAGTAGACAGAGAACCTTGAAACAGTCACATATATACATACATGAATGTATATATATATATGAAGTATCAAGAGCCAAAGCCACAGTGAAATGCTCAAGGCAAAAGCAAGTATCAAACAATGTAGAAACTACTCCAGACGAAGAGGTACAAGATGATAACACATATATACATACATAAATTCATATATACATGCAAGCAATCAAGTACAGCAGCCTCGAGAAGGAACGGGTATAATCAAGTCAAACCCGAAGTCAAGTCTCAAAGCAAATGCAAAATTAAAGTCAATTCGAGCAGATCAATATAAAAGCAAATGGCCGAAGTCAATCAAAAATATCAAGTGCCAATGTCAAGATAGAAAGCCACATGTACATAGACAGGAGCATATACATGGAAAGATTTTTTTTCGGCAAAAGAAACAAATCAGAAGACTTGGTCAAGAAATCAAATATGGCAAACAAATCTTGGCAATGAATATATATGGAAAATATTTTTCCATATTTGATTAAAGATTTCGAATACATATATGGACAAAATTCCAAATATCCTGCTATAGAAACGAAAACAAATTCCAGAACGAAATCAACAATTCAAATCTCAAAATTGTGGAAATATCCAAAGCCGTGGGTACTAAGCAAAAAATTCGAATCGTATATACCCAAAAATATCGCAACTAAATCAGGGAATAATTCAACGACGTGGAGGCCAAGCAAATCAAACGAAAATCAAGGACTTCGTATCCTATATAAATTCCAATCATCATCGGCAATAAAATTATCGAGTTCAAGTATTCAATCCAGAGAACAAAAGGCATAAATTACATACCGAAGTCAGGAGTCGAACTCGATCAACAATTGGGGCAGCCGTGAGCTAAGCAGAGATCGTTGATTGACGAAGCAAGGGACACTAAACCATCATCCAATCGAGAAATCGAAGTCGACAGCCCCAATTTCACAAACCCTAATTTTGTTCAAATAGGAACGAACGAAAGAAGGAACCAGAGCCGACATTGATAAAAGAAGATATCAGGGGCGTATTTTTATGTCTTAAGTGATAATACTTTGGGGGTTGGGTTGTTTTGTTTAAGGGCAGAAATTTACTCAAGTCTTTTATTTATTTCTGCTCTTGCTTTTTATTTTTATTTTCTGTACTTTTCGAATCAAATCTGGGTAAATCACCACCTAGGATTTAGGTTGTGTCAGATTGTCTAGTTAGGATTAGTTCAGTAAGTAGGGTTTGCGAGTTTGCAAAACTCTATAGGCGGTAGCAGGATTTGCGAGTCTGTTAGAGTGTTTTTAAGCGGGAGACTGTTTAATTTTAATAGAAATCTGGGAATGCAGCAGTAGGCAGGGGTTGCCGAAGCTGGGTAAATTTTGTGTGTGATTTACTTTTCAGCATATTTACTTCTCTGCAGTTTGTTTTTGTGTTTAATTCGAGAAAATTTGCTATAACCCTATTCACCCCCCCCTCTAGGGTTAATCTAGATCCTACATAGGGTCCAATGCTATGCTCTCGACATCTCTAGCTATCCTCGATAGCGATATAATCGATGGGTATAGGGTTACAAAACTTCATGGATACAAATTCTCATGAATAATCCAAGAGATCAAAAATCACGTAATGATCATCTAGACTATCAACCTCTTAGTAATCGACTTCACTCTGAAGCAATGAGATAATCGTTTGGTCTCTCAGACCTCTGATAATCTACTCAACTCCCAATACCATAGATAGTTATCTGAACTCTCAGTACTATGTGCTCTTAGCATCATAAATAACTATTTCGACATCAGACTCAACAAATAATTTGATTGGCTCTTAGCCGCATACACAGTGATCTCATATAAGTGAATAAGTATGTGTCTATAGCATCTCATCGATAACAACCAAATAGGAGACTACTCCAGAAGCCTTCCTCACACACTCTCAGTGCTACTCCTCCAATCATTAGTTACCTCGACGGCCATCATGACCCAATATCCATCAAGTATAAGACAATGCTATGCGATGGTCACAACCCTATAAGTGCCCCAATGGTAACAGACTGTCGGCTTATGTAACTTGGGCGCAGTGGCTCTCATCCATAAACTTAAAAAAGGTGTCTCATGGATTCAAGGAGCGACCCCGCAATCAGGCCGCTAGGATGGATACTAGCATAATTCAGTTAACTACATGCCAAATAATTGGAGTATATACACATAATATGTAGACACACTTATGGCTCTCAACCTACTCACTCTAAGTTCGCAACACCATGAATGAATTACCCCGTATACTCGACATTGTATGAGTGACATCTACTTACAGAAAGTAATCAAACAAATATCAGTTTAGACGTCCACTTGGTGTTACTCGCTTGCTTACTCAATGCTCATAAACTACACTCGCATAATATTATATGCCGCGAGTCCTAGAGCTAAACAGAAAAGTATTACCAAGTATCCCATACCAACTATATTACCAATCCATTTACTCAAATTCATCACAATTTAGAATTCACACAATAATATTCTATATAACAAGTCCGAAGAATGACTAGAGAAACATTGCCCCGTTTATTTAGATTTCTCGTTACAAAAAATATAAACAACCATAGCGCACATATTAATTTACAAAAAATATATATTTATTCATAAAATTACATTATAATTCAAAAAACCTTTTTTAAACTTTAAATAGTCAAAATTCTACTTTTCTTTCTTTTATGAAACTGAAACAAGAATTTTTATTCCTTTTAAATATCTTTTGGAAACTCTTTACTATATAATAAAACCTTAGAAATAGCTTGTAAAACTAAATATTTCCCATAAAATTTCAAATAATAATTTACTACGATCGATATGATTTAAAAATAAATTTTAATTCCAACTTAATTTCTTTTATTTCAAATACGTCAATATATTTTCCAAAACCCTTACTTATTCTCAAAACCCATGAAATACACCTTAAAAATCCTACAATGCTAATTAGAATCCATTTTTTACTTTTCTAGAATTTTATAGGATTTTTAAATAACTATTCGAGGACAAAAATCTAACTTTCTTTAATAAATTAATTCCTATAATAAAATAACTAATATTCAATTTAAATAAAACTTTTCTCCGAAATAATTTCACATTTATAATATGTCCATTTTCTACTTTTCAAATACATCTTTATTTTAAATTTTAATTAAATTAAAACATTATTATTTTTTAAATAAGAAGAGCTTGCAAATGGCTTGGAATTCACGTTCAGGCCTCGCACCGTTACACCGGTGCACACTGCACCGGTCCACGATCGACGACCTGGAACATGAATCATTCTAAGCAACAAGGCCATTTCCTAACGGTTCCAACTACCACTTGCTCCTCTTTCCTAATGTAACAACCCAGAATTTGACCACCTTAAAATATACTATTTAAAGTTATGTTAAATATAAAATAGGTAAGGTTATATGATTCAAATAAAATTAGATAAGATTTGGAAAACGAAGTATACACAAAAATAGTAACATTCGCCTATATCGACAAAAGTGACAAAATGCTAATTTCAGAAAAGTAAGTTTTAATGGTTAAATAAATTATTTTAATTTATCTATGAGTGTTTATATTTTTATATAGCAATATACAAATTTATTTTTAAATTTGGTTTACATAAATAAATAGTTTAACTAAAACGTCAAAATGTGACAGTAAAACATTTTATCGAAAATCAACGTTTTGTCGATAAAAGTTGTCGCAACGTTGTCGCATCTTTATTTTCTTATATAGGAACATATATTTAAATAGTATAAGTATTAATTAATTCACTAATCAAGTTTACATTTACTAAACATACTTAGAAAATTCTAGAATATAATTAAGAAAAAGTAAGCACAAAAAAACAAACATGTCATTTCAAAGCAAAAGGTAAACATCAAATCAAACCAAACATAATTATTATATTCTTTACTTAATACTTAAGTGAAAATGACATAAAGCATGATTTGAAATGGTGATGGTAAGTGTTGAAAAAAATGAGATTACTTTATTTACAAGTAAGAGTATTATGGTCATTTTACAAAATATTACTTTAATCCAAAACTTTTTCTATAAATAAGCATCCACTTTCTCACTTTTCTTCACTTCTTCTTCTTCCGTTTTCAAACTTTTCTACCACTCTCTAATGGCTTCTTCTTCTCTCTTTCCTTACTAACTTTTCTTAAAATCATATCAAATCAACTTCAAACACCACCAAACTTTACCAAAGACCTTAGAATACCATTAAAACATGGTTTAGCATCTAAGAAGTGAAGAAATGATGGAGGAAGGGGTGGAATAGGAGGAGGCCGAACCCATGGAGGAGGGAGGAGCAAGTCGTGAAGCTTCGGAGCTAGAAAAAGAGAAAGAAGTGCCGCCCATTTCATTCCAAGGAAGTAGAAGAAAGTTTGAAGTACTGTGGAAGCTCTACCGAATTTTCCAAAGTTTGTTGAAGTTAAAAAAAATAGTGAAGTGTTGGATTTAAAAGAATGTTGGTAGAAAGTTAATCTTTTGGTAAAAGGTGGGTGCTCATATTTACTAACTAATCTATAAATTATTTCAAGTATAATGATTTGAAAGTTTAAATATGTTGAATGATTAAATGTTTGATAACTTGGTTGATTATGTGATCGTTTATGTGGTTGATAACTTATTTGATAAATGATAAGAGAAATGGTTAGTAAGTATAGTTAATTCAATGGAAATCCATATAAATGTGTGTATGGAAATTATTTAGCCTCTTAATGTTTTTAAATAATCTAAAAAGATTGAAAATAATATTATAATAATATGATATTATAATATGAAATGAAATGAAATATGAGTTTGAAATATAAAAATATTGTTTAAAATACGTTTAAAATGATTTAGAAATGTTTTATAAACATTTAAAAGTGTTTCCAAGAAGTTTGAAAAGAAATTGAAAAACAAGTCAAAACTAGGCGCGTCGCGTAACGGTAGTTCGCGATTTCGCGCCATAAAAGTTAAATGAGTGTACAAAGTGGAATATAGCTCGGAATCATTCGAGATAAGAATTTTCCGGTCTATTATATCCATAGTTTTTCAACGAAGAAAGAAAATCAAGATTTCATCAAGTAGATTTTGAAATATGTCAAAAATAATTTTCTAAAAACATCGCGGTTTTGCAGTTCGGAATCCAAAAAGGGATTTCTTTATAAATGATATTTTTAAATGATTAAAAATATGAAATAAATTTGATAAATCTATTAAAATGGTTTAAAAGAGATTTGGAATGGAAAATATGAATTTTCAAATATTAAAAAGTTGTTTAAATCAAATAAGCTTATATAACACTTTCTGCAGCACTTTTATGTTCTGAATTCTATAACCTTTTGAATATGAGTTTAAACTTAACGATTTTTCCTAGAATCAATTATGAATGTTTTTAAAAGGATAATTAAGATTTTAAAATATAATTTGGAATCTTATAATCAATTCCAAATTGAAGCTAATAACTGAGTATGTAGAAACGACTAGTACATTTGTCCCGCTTGTGAGATCTGGGAAGATAAAACAAGGTGTTTAACTAAGGTTAGGGATGGAGAAACCAGTGCCATGAACTTACCTGGCCTATGTTTTCTCTTTTTAGGCGAAGGGTGGAACAGTTTGAAAGGAAAGCCTAAATGCTCTAAAAAGATCATATATAAGTTTTTCCAAAACAAAAGAAAAGAAACAAATTCTTTGAATGTTAGCTAACCACTTTACATCTTTTTATCGATGATTAGTAAGAAGGAACCGGGAACAGATTTGGATGATTCCTATTCGAAGAACCGGGATCAGATTTGGGTGATTCCTATCTGAAAACCCCTTCAAACTAATTTTCAAAATAAAACATATTGAAGACAAAGATCATTTAAGACAAAGATATTCATGATGTAGGATTACTTGCCATTAGTCCCTGGAGGTGAAATTTACCATATCTAAGGTGGCAGTAGTGCTCTGTTACGAAAATCTTCGATTTGTAAAAATATGATTTGAAGTTAAGAAAGAAATCTTTAATTAATATTTAATAAATGATTTGGGAATATTTTCCCTAAGTTAAAAGTTATAACCTGAATATAAGAAATCTTTGATTAAGATTCAATGAATGGTTTGGAAAGGTTTTCCTAAGTAAAAGAGAAAATGATTTGCAATTATTCTAAGATTTAAGAAAGTTTTAAATAAATCAATGATTTAATAAATGAGGCTTAATGATTCCATATACACTTGAAAAGAAAATGGAATAAATTGAAAAGAATATATCTAAGAAAGATATTTTATAAAAGATGAAATAATTGATTGATGATTGACATCCACTTATGAACTTAACATCTTTTTATCAATAATTGGCTTCGAAGGAACCGGGGTCGGATTTGGGTGATTCCTATCCGAAAACCACTTCAAACCAGTTTACGTGTTCGAAGAATGAAGATATTTGCAGACGAAGATATTGAGACGAATAATAACGACGGACTACTTATTGATTAATTGGGGATAAACTCCCGATTCACTATATTATAGTAGTTGTCTCTTTGTTATGAAAAACCTCAAAACCACATGGTCTTCTCGCCTAGTAATGGCCAAGGAAAGTACCTTCGGTTTCGTTCAATCCCAGAACGAACATGTATGGATGAATGTCTGACAGTGCATTTTCTGAGATTACGTACATTGGTTTTTACAAACGTACATCTATTTGGTGCGGAGAAGGCAACTTCTCTTAGCTTAACACCCTTCCTGGAGACGTACGAGCTCAAGAGTTGTATTTTTGTGAAAGGTTAGTAGTCAATGGAAATGGCGAATGTGGCATTCAAAAGTGATGCGATATGTGAAAAGGTAATCGTAGCCTCGAGCCTCATCAACCGGAAATGACCGAAACAGGGTTAGATGCAGCAAGGCTATGTGGGTCATTCCCAATTAGGGTATGATCATCCCCTTCTAGATATATTTCTTCCCGCTATGACATTCAGGATGTAAATTAATGTGGTTTGTATGCTAGAGCGCGCTCGGTTAAAGGTCGGTAACGACCGAGGGATGACATATTCGGTACTACCTAGTTAAAGAGGTAGGTCGGTCTTGTGTTGGTAGAGGGCAGATGTTCTGTGCCTCGGGACATCCATCTAGAGGTGTATCCATCGAAAGGTAGTCCCTTCACCTGGTCATTTGTATGGAAATTGATGCAGCCCAGAAAGTTGAAGACATAGGTCGTGTGCGACCTATGATGCTGGTAAGTCGGGTACGACTTAAGAAGGAAGCCACCGAGTCAAGATTTAGTGAGAAATGGTGGAAAAGTGAAGTTCTAGGTCGCAACCGACCTAACAAAAGCTTTAAGTCGTCCCAACGACTTAGTGAAGATCGGCAACGACTTAGTGGGAAGGTGCGAGTTAACGAGAGGCTGGAACGACCTACCGAGTTACGAAATAAGAAAACAGAGCAAATTGGTGAAGTATTAGGTCGTGGACGACCTAATGAAGCAGGAATTAAGTCGCAAGGCTTAGGTCGCATAAAGCTTAGGTCGCGAAGGTTTGATGCCGCTTTTATCTTAAGTCGCGAAGTCCGGGATACCATTGATGTGTCTGCCGAGTTAATCTCTGCCTTTGATTCCTGATGCCGCTTTGTTTTAGGTCGCAAACTACGGATGCCGTCCATTCTTTAAGTCGCTGAAATATGATGACCGTTGATTTCTTTAAGTCGTTGATGCCGCCTATTTTTAAGTCGTTGAAGCCTGGTGCGTTGATTCTTCTACGAAGTTAATCTATGTCGTTGGTTTGTAAGTCGTTGTATGCTGTACTAAGTCGCTGCCGACTTAAGTTGTGTCGCTTTGTTGTAAACTGTTATAAGTCGTAGGTCGTCTGGGTTCATAGGTCGTCTGTTGTTAAGTCGGAACCGACCTAAGTACTTGTAATATTTTAAGTTTAACTGAACTTTGTGTTGTAAGTAGTATACGACTTATGTTAAGTCGGAGATGTTGTTAAGTCGGTTGCCGACTTAGGAGTTGTATTTTTTTTCTGCTTTGCGTGTTGTAGCCTATAAATAGGCGAGCTGTTTCATTTGTAATGGTTGTTGAATATTGAATAAAATTCTCTTTTGATTGCTTTGTGCTTTCATTCAAATTGGTAGTTGAGTGTAATCTCCTATCTCCTCTTTCGGATAATCGAGTGCGCTCGATTCAACGATTGTAGAAGCCGATTCGCGGAATCAAGTGCGCTTGATCAACGCTTGAAGAATTGAAGATCTTTGAACCCGGTATCGTGCGCGATCAACGAGTTCGAGATAGCTAGAGTTCGGTATCTTCGGATCAACGAATTCGGGCAATTCAGCATTCATCAATCCATCGACTGCTACTTTCACCGATCTACATCGTTTTGATTAATCCGCTGCGTCAGTTTTGGTATCAGAGCTTGTTCTAACCAATCATAGTTAGATCGAGACTTGGAGCCTATTCAATTTGAAGAGATTTGCCGAGATTGAAGGTTGTTATCACGGCCGAGAGAAGAAGTGTTTGTTCGAAGATTGATTGATCGAATTTGTGTTGGAAGCCGAAACTTTGTCCATCGTGTTCATCGCGATTTGCTACAAAGTGGAAGTTTTCGATCCATTTCATTTTGGATCAAAATCCGAATTGTGTTTGAATTTTGAAGTGTTGAAGAATTTTTGAAGTTTTCAAGTATGCCGCCAAGAAGAGCTAATCGCCACCAAAACGTAGAAGCTTTATATCGAAGAGAAGAGGCTGATGAGATGGAGCAAAGAATCAATGAGAATTTTAGTGAGAAGCTTAATGAAGGGATTGGCCGGTTAGAGAGGCTTATGACGGAGATGAATCAAAATCGGAGAAGGGTTTCAC
The DNA here is from genome assembly GCA_030737815.1 of Allium fistulosum. NCBI lineage: Eukaryota > Viridiplantae > Streptophyta > Magnoliopsida > Asparagales > Amaryllidaceae > Allium > Allium fistulosum. The sequence continues at coordinate 156,619,926 of CM060902.1, forward strand.
CAGAATCTAATCATGGAGGTAGTAGAGTCTCGCCACATTCCAATCGAGACTGAAGTATTGAAAATGATCAAGGGCGCGGGAGGAACGTGAATGATCGTGAACGGAGGAATGTAGAAAGAAGGGATGGTGGTAGACGTGAAGGGAGTAGAGATGTTGGTGGTCAGAATCGACATCATTATGCATCTGATTTTGAAGAGGAGTATGATGGTGGTAGTGTTCAAGGAAGAGGTCAAGGCAGAAACTATTCTGAGTATGATCACAAGTGGGAATCGGGGATGAAGACAGAAATTCCTGAATTCAAAGGTGGTATGCAAGCGGAGGAGTTTTTAGATTGGGTGGCTAATGTTGAAGAAATTTTTGATTTCAAGGAAGTTCCAGAACAACGTAGAGTGAAGTTGGTTGCTACAAGGCTAAGGGGTAGAGCTTTGGCATGGTGGAAGCAAACCAAACTTACACGTGAACGAATGGGGAAGTCAAAAATTGAATCTTGGGAGAAGATGAAGAAATTGATGAAAGCAACGTTCTTACCATACAATTATCAGTCACTGATGTATCAACGTTTGCAGAATTTGAGGCAGGGCACAAAGACAGTTAATGACTATGCTGATGAATTCTATCAACTCATTGCAAGGAATGATATTATGGAAACAGAAGAGCAGCTGACATCTAGGTTCATTGGGGGATTGAGAATGCAGATTCAGGATATGGTTAATATGTTCGATCCAAGATCTGTGGCAGAAGCACATCAGAAAGCGTTGGCTTGGGAAAAACAAGGGAGACGAGGAAGTGGTGTGTTTACTAATTCTAACAATCAAGCGAAGGGTGTTGGAGGAAGTTCTAATGTTTCTAAACCTATCAGTAGACCAGTGGTGAAGGAGGCTGAGAAGGCCAGGGTTAACAATGGTTTCAAATGTTACAATTGTCAGGAATTGGGTCATAAAAGCAGTGAGTGTCCAAAGCCAAAGAAGAGAACCATGATTGTAGAAGTTGAAGATGAGGATGTTGATGGGGATTGTTCTAGTCCAGTTGAGGAGGATGAGCAGGATATTGCGTCAGGAGACGAAGGTTGTAATCTAATGCTGAGGAGATCGTGTTTAACACCGAAGCAGGAGGAAGATAGTTGGTTGAGGAGTAATATCTTTCAGTCAACGTGTACTATTCTGGGGAAGGTGTGTAAGTTTGTAATTGACGCAGGAAGCTGTGATAATATTATTTCGACCGAGGCTGTGACAAAGTTGAAATTGAAGACAGAGAAACATCCGAGTCCATACAAGTTAGCATGGTTGAGAAAAGGAGGAGAAGTGAAAGTGGATAGACGAATTCGTGTACCATTCTCTATTGGGAAGAAATATAAAGATGAAATATGGTGTGATGTAGTAGAGATGGATGTTTGTCATTTATTATTGGGAAGACCATGGCAGTATGATCGAGCAGTACAACATGACGGTCGGACCAATAGCTACAGTTTTATGTTTAAAGGCACGAAGATTATTTTAGTTCCGAAGAAGAGATCACAAGAAGAAAGTAAGTCAGAAGAAATTGAAGAGCTGAAAACTTTATTGACTTTAAAGGAGTTTGTTAAAGAAGTTGAAGAAGAGCCGGAAGTATTCTTGTTGATTGGGCGTGAGAGCAGTGAAGAAGTTGAAATTCCTGAAGAAGTTAAACCAGTTTTGAAAGAATTTGACGATGTATTTCCAGAGGAATTACCAACGGAGTTGCCACCGTTGAGGGACATACAACATCAGATAGATCTTGTTCCAGGTGCTGTATTGCCACACAGACCGCATTATCGAATGAGTCCGAAGGAACATGAAGAGTTGCGGAGGCAGGTAGAGGAATTGCTTGAACAGGGGCGTGTGCAGGAGAGTTTAAGTCCTTGTGCTGTACCAGCTTTATTGGTACCCAAAAAGGATGGAACGTGGAGGATGTGCACTGACAGTCGAGCATTGAATAAGATTACTGTGAGATATAGATTTCCAATGCCAAGGTTGGATGACTTGTTAGATCAAATAAGCGGAGCTACTGTATTTTCGAAGATTGATTTGAAGAGCGGATATCATCAAATTCGTATCAGACCAGGAGATGAGTGGAAGACTGCTTTTAAAACCAGGGAGGGTCTATACGAATGGTTGGTCATGCCATTTGGTTTATCCAATGCACCAAGTACTTTCATGAGGGTGATGAATCAGATTTTTCGACCGTTCATTGGGAAATTTGTAGTGGTGTATTTCGATGATATTCTAATTTACAGTGGGAGTCCAGAGGAACATTTGAATCATCTTAGAGAAGTGCTGATGGTACTGAGACAAGAACAATTTTATGCTGCTACGAAGAAGTGCGTGTTCATGACGCACAGTGTTTTATTTCTGGGGTATGTTGTTTCAGAGAAAGGAATACAGGTTGACCAAAGTAAAGTTGAGGCGATCACAAATTGGCCGCAGCCCAAGACTATAACGGAAGTTCGTAGTTTTCACGGGTTGGCTTCATTCTATCGAAGGTTTATACCACATTTTAGTAGTGTGATGGCACCTGTTACAGATTGCATGAAAGGTAAACAGTTTGCATGGACGGAGGAAGCCGGGGTTGCTTTTGAGCGAATCAAAGAACTTTTGACGTCTGCACCAATTCTAGTATTACCAGATTTTCAGTTAGTATTTGAACTACACACTGATGCATCCAAGGTTGGGATTGGAGGAGTGTTGAGTCAGAAGGGACGTCCAATTGCATATTTCAGTGAGAAGTTGTCAGGAGCGAAGATGCGGTACAGTACATATGACGTGGAGTTTTATGCTGTTGTACAATCTATTAAACACTGGAGACACTATCTATTTCAGAAGGAGTTTGTTCTTTACACTGATCATGAAGCATTGAAGCATTTGCAAGGGCAAGACAAGATTTCAGCGAGACATGCATCGTGGGTTGCATATCTGCAACAATTTACTTTTGTTGTTAAACACAAGTCAGGGGTGACGAATCGAGTAGCTGATGCTTTGAGTCGGAGGAGTCATTTGTTGACTACACTAAAGGTTGAGGTGACAGGATTTGAATTATTGCCAGAATTGTTTGAAGAAGATCCTTATTTTGCAAAGCTTGTTGAGAAAGTCAAAGACGGAAGTACGGATGAATTCGTGATGGTAGATGGTTTTCTTTTTAAAGGAAGTCGATTATGCATACCGGAGGGTAGTTTGAGAATGAAGATTATCAAGGAGTTACATGAAGAAGGACATGTTGGGAGAGACCGTACCTTACAGCTAATTTCACAGTCCTACTTTTGGCCATCGATGAGGAAAGAAGTGGAGAGGTTTGTTGAGAGATGTCATATCTGTCAAGTGTCGAAAGGAACTGCGACTAATGCGGGTTTATATATGCCGTTACCGGTACCCACTAAACCATGGGTTGATGTGAGTATGGACTTTGTGTTGGGGTTGCCGAGAACGCAGCGTGGTAATGATTCCATTTATGTGGTGGTTGATCGATTTTCGAAAATGGAACATTTTATTGCTTGTAAGAAAACGGCGGATGCTGTTCATGTTGCTCAGATGTTTTTCAAGGAGATCTATCGGCTTCATGGATTGCCAGAATCGATTGTGTCGGACAGGGATACTCGTTTTCTGAGTCATTTTTGGCTAAGTTTGTGGAAAATGGTAGGAACGAAGCTGAAGTTTAGTAGTGCTTATCACCCACAAACGGATGGACATACTGAGGTGGTCAACAGATCATTGGGAAACTTGTTGAGGTGTCTTGTTCAAGATAATCTGAAGAGTTGGGATGTGAAGTTATGCCAGGCAGAGTTTGCCCATAATCATGCTGTGAATCGAAGTACTGGGTTCAGTCCATTCCAGATTGTCTATTCGAGCTTACCGAAAGGACCATTGGATTTAACAGCGATACCACACTCAAAGGGGACAATTAAGAAAGCTGCTGATTTTGTTGAAGGGCTGACGGAGTGTCATAAAATCGTTCAAGAACGACTAGAGAAAGCAAATAAGAAGTATAAACAATCTGCAGATTTGAAACGAAGAAGTGTTGAATTTCATGAAGGTGATTTGGTTTATGCAGTATTAACGAAAGATCGTTTCCCAGTAGGCGCGTACAATAAATTGAAAGCACGAAAAATAGGTCCGGTGGAAGTTGTGAAACGAATCAATGAAAATGCTTATAAACTGAAGCTGCCAGATGATGTGTATACATCTGACGTGTTCAATGTTAAGCATCTCGTACCATATCACGGGAATGAACGAGCTGATGAAGATGAATTTACAAATTCGAGGTCGAATTTCTCTCAACCTGGGGAGGATGATGCAGCCCAGAAAGTTGAAGACATAGGTCGTGTGCGACCTATGATGCTGGTAAGTCGGGTACGACTTAAGAAGGAAGCCACCGAGTCAAGATTTAGTGAGAAATGGTGGAAAAGTGAAGTTCTAGGTCGCAACCGACCTAACAAAAGCTTTAAGTCGTCCCAACGACTTAGTGAAGATCGGCAACGACTTAGTGGGAAGGTGCGAGTTAACGAGAGGCTGGAACGACCTACCGAGTTACGAAATAAGAAAACAGAGCAAATTGGTGAAGTATTAGGTCGTGGACGACCTAATGAAGCAGGAATTAAGTCGCAAGGCTTAGGTCGCATAAAGCTTAGGTCGCGAAGGTCTGATGCCGCTTTTATCTTAAGTCGCGAAGTCCTGGATACCATTGATGTGTCTGCCGAGTTAATCTCTGCCTTTGATTCCTGATGCCGCTTTGTTTTAGGTCGCAAACTACGGATGCCGTCCATTCTTTAAGTCGCTGAAATATGATGACCGTTGATTTCTTTAAGTCGTTGATGCCGCCTATTTTTAAGTCGTTGAAGCCTGGTGCGTTGATTCTTCTACGAAGTTAATCTATGTCGTTGGTTTGTAAGTCGTTGTATGCTGTACTAAGTCGCTGCCGACTTAAGTTGTGTCGCTGTGTTGTAAACTGTTATAAGTCGTAGGTCGTCTGGGTTCATAGGTCGTCTGTTGTTAAGTCGGAACCGACCTAAGTACTTGTAATATTTTAAGTTTTTCTGAACTTTGTGTTGTAAGTAGTATACGACTTATGTTAAGTCGGAGATGTTGTTAAGTCGGTTGCCGACTTAGGAGTTGTATTTTTTTTTCTGCTTTGCGTGTTGTAGCCTATAAATAGGCGAGTTGTTTCATTTGTAATGGTTGTTGAATATTGAATAAAATTCTCTTTTGATTGCTTTGTGCTTTCATTCAAATTGGCAGTTGAGTGTAATCTCCTATCTCCTCTTTCGGATAATCGAGTGCGCTCGATTCAACGATTGTAGAAGCCGATTCACGGAATCAAGTGCGCTTGATCAACGCTTGAAGAATTGAAGATCTTTGAACCCGGTATCGTGCGCGATCAACGAGTTCGAGATAGCTAGAGTTCGGTATCTTCGGATCAACGAATTCGGGCAATTCAGCATTCATCAATCCATCGACTGCTACTTTCACCGATCTACATCGTTTTGATTAATCCGCTGCGTCAGAAATCCATTCTCCAATAAGAACCTACGGTTTTGTTTGTGGAGCCTTGTCACGATCCAAATTTCAGCGTTCGAAAATCGACACCCGTACTTCACTTGTACTCGAATGCCGCAGATTCAATCGTTGAAATTCGAGTCGTTTCGGAGCTTATAACACAGTAAGTATAACAACACAGTGGAAGAATGAATGAATGATATCATATACATCATAAATGATACAATATCCAGAATGATATACAACAATGATATCAATAATACAAGAATATTAGAGATGTGATACAATAACAGCGGAAAAATATCAGTAGAAGAGATGACTCCAAATGATCTGAAAAGAGAATTAGTCCAACAACTCCAACATCAGCTCGAACCCCCATCACGTTTCACCAAGAGAAGCATGGTCAGCCAGTCGTGAACTCCAAGACTGAACTAACTCCCGACAATCTACTAAACCTGATTATCTGAAAAACCCAACTCTAGACTGCCCGTGTGGAAAATTGTGGGCACCCAGAGTTTAGGAAGGGAACAATAAACTCTGGGTCAGTCATGGGACTGGTGTGAGTAACAAAAACAGTTTATCTTTAAAACAAACAACAAAAGAATTTTAAACATTGAAATCCGCAATGCTTTTTGGAAAATGAAACTACCATAAGGCCTCCCGCCACACACACAATGCAAACGCAGAATTGGAGGAGATTTCTCCTTATGATAGTCAAACATGCTTACTACGAAAATCATTCGATATTATTACTATTAGTGCATAGTGTAGAAAACCATTTCGAAAGTATAATATTAATCTTAGCCAGCATAGACATTTCGAACTATGCCTACTATAGCTACCATCTAAACAGTGGTGACCACCATAAGTAAATGGCAGGTTCTACAACTAAAACTGTACATGGCTCGTATTGTTTGATTGGATTTTCCAACAAATGGTCAGGCTAAGGAACTTCCTATGCCACATGGGAATGCCTCTGGAGTGACGCCCCGAGAACCACCTGGCTCTTTGCCAACACAAGGCCGGTTACCCCCTTCCCAGGTAGTAAACCTGAGATATGCCACCCCCGGCCGTTTGCGACCTTTATCCGAGAGCTCTCGATCACTAAGCAACAATCACACAGAGTAAATGAGATTGGAGCAACTACACAGGTAAATATCAGGGCTCCATACCATGATACCACCTTTTTCTAGAAGGAATGGACATACCCTAGGGGAGCTACCCCTGAAACCTTGCCGCATCTTTCCTGTTTCGACCATTTCCGGTCTGTGAGGCTCAATGAGGTCTCGTCCACAAAGCTACGCTTTACACGAAAGCCATGCTTTGATCAACAAATGATCAGCAATCACACAGCAACATTTAACATGGCACACTACCAAATTGGAAGTATATCACTGATAACCTTCAACTACATAACCTCTGAGCTCGTACGTCTCAGAGAAAGGTGTTAAGCTAAGAGAATAAATCTCCGCCACCAAACATAAATGTATTTGAAAGAAATCAGCTTTATATCTCAAAGTGTAATGTCAGACATACAACCATACAAGGCTGTTCCGGGTTCGAATAGAACAGAAGGCACTTCAAAAGAAGCCCTTGCAAATCCGGATAATTTCTAATCACGTCCGGACTTCCCATCACAAAGGGTGCTAAAATCTCTATACCGGGGGATCAGCCGATGCAGAGACAATCGATGGTAATCCTTTCGTTTTCGAAAGTATCCGGTCTTCACCACCGTTCTTCAAATGCTATCCATATACGTCGTATCATTATTCGGAATGGGTTATATGACACAAAGGTCCTCTCCCGGCTAAACCGAATAACGAGCGCATATTTAAAAACATATGGATATGGAATTTCAATTAAGTCACAACTTATTACCCAAAATTTCTCTTTCAAATGGTTTAAACACATTACCATTTCCAATCTTTTTCAAAAAGATTCATCTCACAAAGTTCACTCAGTTTCACAAAGATCCATTCATAGATTTTCAAATCGATTTTCATTTCAATATGGATTAACTCATTAAATCTTTAAATCAAAGATTTAATTGATAGCTTTCAAAACAATTCCATTTCAACCTTTTATACAAAAGGTACACCTTTCCAATTTCAAAACAAAGTTCAACAATCTTTCACAAAGATTTATTTATAACTTGGAAAACCACTTTCATTTCAAACTTGGAATTCTTTTAATTTAAATTGGAAATTCATTCCTTATATGAAAGTATCTATTATTTGAAATCAAATAGTTTTCATTTCGGAAAATACGATTCTTTTATACGAGTTAAAGTCCTTGGGTTAAATTCAAATACTCAAAACCATACTTTTAAAATGGTTTAAATTCATATAAAACACATTTATAACTGGTATGGTCTTTCTAGACCATAATTTCCAAATCATTGAATTCAATTATTTCAAAAGCTTTAACATTTAACCCAAATTCATTTCCAAAATCAATTGAAATTAAAATTTCAATTTCAAAAAAATGTTAAATTTAAATCATCTATGACTTAACCGATTTCCTCGTGAAATCCATATTTGTGTGTGTAAAAGTGTGGTCCAGGGGTTTCACACACAATAGTGCAACATTATTCAATCATCACAGATCAGAATACAAAAATATAGTTGATAAGCGGTATAAACTATAACGCTTGTCTTTCATACACAGATAATAAATTGCATTCATCCTAGATAAATAAACTACTTTACAGATCACACACGAATCAGAATATATCACACAGCATCACAGATCAGGAGATATCAACAATCCAATCATTCAATAAAATCCAAACATCCATAAGTAAGATCAAATTAAGATGTCTGATTAATCTAAACCAGATCATTTGCCTATGGATAATTCCTAGTCAAGGTTAATTAATTAATCAATTTCAAACATTTAATTAATTTTTCTTTAACTAATCATTAATTACCCTTGATTAATTAAACTCTAATTACATTAAGTAATTATCCTTAATTACTTCACTAATTAATGATCCCTAATTATTTTCATTTATTAATCACTCTTCTTAATTAATTAAATTTAACAAGAAACCTTTAATTTATCACATTCATTAATCACCCTCAATTTAATCTTTAATCAATCCTTAATTAATTATTCTTTAATCACTTGATCCATCAATTTTAATTATTAATTAATTACTTTTAATTAAGTAATTAAGTAATTAATCATTTAATTACTTTCATTAAGTAATTATCCTTTTAAGTAATTGTCCTTAATTACTTTCATTAATTAATAAATCATTAACAACTTAAGATCTTAATTAACTGAAAGATAAACCATTTTATCTTTATTTATTACTCCATAAATTTTGAAAATAAATTATCATCATTCTATTAACTTAAACCCTTAAGTAAATTAACCTTTTTAAAACTTGTAAAATCGTAAACCCGAGGCCATTCGAGTGAGACCCGAGGCAGATGCCATTGTACCCGAGACCCTCGTCGAGTTAAACTTCAAAACCCCCGAGTTACCCCCTTTTCCTTTTAAAACTTTGTTATATATTTGAAATTTTAAACCTGTAAAAACGATTTGAATCACCCGCTGTGATGCTCGAGTCATCTCATCACCATACCCGAGCCAAACTCGTAAATCATCGAGACAACCCCGAAGGCTATCCTTCTTCTTCTTCCTTTTCTTACCACTGATACGCACCATCTCATGTGCACATGTACAGATGAACGCCGTCGTTCTGGTGGCCATCGCGAGCTTCAACAAGTCGTAATTCTCACCCTTACTCGAAATCGAATTTCGATTCAACCCAAAGATCTCGAAATCAAAAATCCACCCTTTCGTCGAACTAAAGCTCGAACATACCCTAACTAAATCGCCTCACCACCACGTCTCTGACCACCAGCGACGCCACGGCTTCGACCACATCATGTCCATGCTCCATACTACCCTCCCCCATCATCACGTGCAACTCGATCGCTCCATGGCGATGAAATCACCATTCTTCCAACTCACTGCAAACTTCGAACTTAAACCCTACTTTGGGTTCGTTCGATAAATTCGTGCATTCGAAAAATTATTTAGCAATTTTCTCATCATCACAAAAGCTCAAACAAGCTTCGAACCAAATTTCAATGTTTATAATTGAATCGTTCACCAGAAATTAGGAAAAATGCAAATTTGGTTTGAATTCGAACTGCTCTTAGACTACTTAAGTAAAAATCATCATATTGCTTTCAAAAATCATAACTTTGTATGTTTATTCAAATTATGTAATCAAATCAATGTTTTAAAATAGTTGAACTTATCATATGATTTTATTTTTTTCTCTGTAAACCAAGTTACAGAGTCAATTCTTCCCATTTCGAGCTAAATTTATTTCTGGGCCATGGTTTAAATTCAAACAAACTTATCTTATTTAAAATCCTAACTTTATAACATTTGTATGAAGATTTATTCGATGCTTCTCATTTACTTTTGCTCTGAAACCAAAAGTTTAAAAGAATAGATCAATTTCCAGTATTACAGAAAAATCATACAGAACACAGTTTTTCAATATACAACAAACCCAAGATTTTATGAACTAACTACTTAGGTTTCAATTTAAGAAAAAAAAGAAGTTTACTCATAGTGATTAAGAAGAAGAATAGAGCTGCTTTATTTTGAATAGGCTTTGAATTTGCTTGCTGAAGCCTTTCACTTGATCTCTGGTTTGAATTGAATGAATTGTTGTTCAAGTTGTAGTTTGTTTAAGCTTTGCAATGGTATTCATTTTAGAGGTTGCTCAGCTTGAAGGAACGAAAAGAAATGAGGAAGGCTGATATATGAAAGAAGTTACAAGTGATTATAATTTTTTTCTTTTGTACAATCTAGGACAAAGATTTTTTTTTCTTTGGTGGCTGATATATTATGTATTGTGTGCTAGAGTTTCCTAGCATTAATTGTGTTGTACAAATTCATTTTTTTTTCTTTGGTTTATTAAACAAGATCTCGGCTGATATCATATACTGATATGATATTGCATTACTTTCCTTTGCCTTGTTTTATAAGCTACAACCTTATCCTTTCTTTCTTTTAATTTGCTTTGCTATATGTTTTGCAATATAAATGAGATTCTATGTTGTTTGAACTTATCTAATTTATTTCTATGTTCTACTTTTGCATGTTCCAGTATTTCATTCTTTTTTTTTCATTATCTTCTTGTTTACAAAATTTTTTCTACTTGCTTTGCACAGCAAACACACTTGCTATGTTTTTATTTTTATTTGTATTTGTACATAGGTATTGTATTTTTATTTTTAAACCATTTATTTACGATTTAAATTCAAATCAAATATATATATATATATATATATATAATTTCAAATTCACTCATATATGCCCAAATATATATATATTCACAAATATACATATATATACAATATTTAAATTTTAAATGATTTATCATAGAATTTATTTGAATTCGGGGAAACTCGCTTCAATTTACAATTAATTTTACAATTTTTATTCAAAATTAAATTAATTATCAATTTTAAATATATATAAAATCCGCAGTCATTACAACCTTCCCCTCTTAAGAAATTTCGTCCTCGAAATTTGCCAGGGAGACACAATGATAGATGAAAAATATTTCATCAAATCAAACTGAATATTTATTCTTCATTTAGCTTACCAAATCAGAATATCAATAATAGATACGAGAACGAATCTATTTAACACTTCACAAAATACTCGGGTTATCCAGATCTACGAAATATGCAGTGGCATCGGTTAGTTCGAAGGGATAACTAACCATTCGTAAAACATATTGGGTCCCAAAGAATAGATAGATATATGGATACAATTCCAAAACTTTTAGTTTAGAAACCAAATTATACCTATCAACCCTAGTAACCAAAGCAAACAAGGCAACCAATACATCCAAACAAACAATTTGGCCTATCTGGAGTTTATGTCCCATACAAATATATCAAATCATCTTCCTGGAACTACCAGGAACTATCGACGAATTGAGAAAAGATGACGAACAAAAGAGATTGATAGAGAAAAGATTGCTTCCTTGTTGTTACAGGGTATTGACCATTTCGTGGTGGTATTGCTCTGTCCCCTATCTCATCCTCTTCTTGCACTCATACTTACTATCAGTGGATAGTAAGAGAATTTACTGAGGCATACAGACAGATATCTTAAGGATACTCATTCTAGGGTATACTTCACCCTATCTCTAATGAGCTACTTAATGTGTTATACTCCTGAGCTAAAGTTTAACCTTAGCTCTGATACCACTTTGTCACGACCTAGGCTTTTCAACCGTCGGTAGCGGCCAATCTCGACTGGTAGGCTTTTCAACCATCCCAGCCCCGCCGTGGCTGACACTGGTACCCTGCCCTTGCTTTTACGGCCAGCCTTTCGACTGTCACACCTTACGGCTAACGAACCCCACCACAAGGACGTGTAGCGGTAAGAGTCTCCCGTTCGCCACCAAACTGCGAAGCGATAACCCCCTATCACGTTTGACAAACATAAGCAAGGTCAGTCGTCGTGAACTCCAAAACTGAACTAACTCCCGACAATCTACTAAACCTGATTATCTGAAAAACCCAACTCTAGACTGCCCGTGTGGAAAATTGTGGGCACCTAGAGTTTAGGAAGGGAACAATAAACTCCGAGTCAGTCATGAGACTGGTGTGAGTAACAAAAACAGTTTATCTTTAAAACAAACAACAAAAGAATTTTAAACATTGAAATCCGCAATGCTTTTTGGAAAATGAAACTACCATAAGGCCTCCCGCCACACACACAATGCAAACGCAGAATTGGAGGAGATTTCTCCTTATGATAGTCAAACATGCTTACTACGCAAAATCATTCGATATTATTACTATTAGTGCATAGTGTAGAAAACCATTTCGAAAGTATAATATTAATCTTAGCCAACATAGACATTTCGAACTATGCCTACTATAGCTACCATCTAAACAGTGGTGACCACCATAAGTAAATGGCAGGTTCTACAACTAAAACCATACATGGCTCGTATTGTTTGATTGGATTTTCCAACAAATGGTCAGGCTAAGGAACTTCCTATGCCACATGGGAACGCCTCTTGAGTGACGCCCCGAGAACCACCTGGCTCTCTGCCAACACAAGGCCGGTTACCCCCTTCCCGGGTAATAAACCTGAGATATGCCACCCCCGGTGGTTTGCGACCTTTATCCGAGAGCTCTCGATCACTAAGCAACAATCACATAGAGTAAGTGAGATTGGAGCAACCACACAGGTAAATAACTGGGCTCCATACCATGATACCACCTTTTTACAGAAGGAATGGACATACCCTAGGGGAGCTACCCCTGAAACCTTACCGCATCTTTCCTGTTTCGACCATTTCCGGTCTGTGAGGCTCGATGAGGTCTCGTCCACAAAGCTACGCTTTACACGAAAGCCATGCTTTGATCAACAAATGATCAGCAATCACACAGCAACACTTAACATGCCACACTACCAAATTGGTAGTATATCACTGATAACCTTCAATTACATAACCTCTGAGCTCGTACATCTCAGAGAAGGGTGTTAAGCTAAGAGAATAAATCTCCGCCACCAAACATAAATGTATTTGAAAGAAATCAGCTTTATATCTCAAAGTGTAATGTCAGACATACAACAATACAAGTCTGTTCCGGGTTCGAACAGAACCGAAGGCACTTCGAAAGAAGCCCTTGCAAATCCGGATAATTTCCAATCACGTCCGGACTTCCCATCACAAAGGGTGCTACTATACCGGGGGATCAGCCGATGCAGAGACAATCGATGGTAATCCTTTCGTTTTCGAAAGTATCCGGTCTTCACCACCGGTCTTCAAATGCTATCCATATACGTCGTACCATTATTCGGAATGGGTTATATGACACAAAGGTCCTCTCCCGGCTAAACCGAATAACGAGCGCATATTTAAAAACATATGGATATGGAATTTCAATTAAGTCACAACTTATTACCCAAAATTTCTCTTTCAAATGGTTTAAACACATTACCATTTCCAATCTTTTTCAAAAAGATTCATCTCACAAAGTTCACTCAGTTTCACAAAGATCCATTCACAGATTTTCAAATCGATTTTCATTTCAATATGGATTAACTCATTAAATCTTTAAATCAAAGATTTAATTGATAGCTTTCAAAACAATTCCATTTCAACCTTTTATACAAAAGGTACACCTTTCCAATTTCAAAAAAAAGTTCAACAATCTTTCACAAAGATTTATTTATAACTTGGAAAACCACTTTCATTTCAAACTTGGAATTCTTTTAATTTAAATTGGAAATTCATTCCTTATATGAAAGCTTCTATTATTTGAAAACAAATAGTTTTCATTTCGGAAAATCCGATTCTTTTACACGAGTTTAAGTCCCTGGGTTAAATTCAAATACTCAAAACCATACTTTTAAAATGGTTTAAATTCATATAAAACACATTTATAACTGGTATGGTCTTTCTAGACCATAATTTCCAAATCATTGAATTCAATTATTTCAAAAGCTTTATCATTTAACCTAAATTCATTTCCAAAATCAATTGAAATTAAAATTTCAATTTCAAAAAAAATATTAAATTTAAATCATCTGTGACTTAACCGATTTCCTTGTGAAATTCATATTTGTGTGTGTAAAAGTATAGTCCAGGGGTTTCACACACAATACTGCAACATTATTCAATCATCACAGATCAGAATACAGAAATATAGTTGATAAGCGGTATAAACTATAACGCTTATCTTTCATACACAGATCACAGATAGATATATAATACAGATAATAAATTGCATTCATCCTAGATAAATAAACTACTTTACAGATCACACACGAATCAGAATATATCACACAGCATCACATATCAGGGGATATCAACAATCCAATCATTCAATAAAATCCAAACGTCCATAAGTAAGATCAATTTAAGATGTCTGATTAATCTAAACCAAATCATTTGCCTATGGATAATTCCTAGTCAGGGTTAATTAATTAATCAATTTCAAACATTTAATTAATTTTTCTTTAACTAATCATTAATTACCCTTGATTAGTTAAACTCTAATTACATTAAGTAATTATCCTTAATTACTTCACTAATTAATGATCCCTAATTATTTTCATTTATTAATCACTCTTCTTAATTAATTACATTTAACAAGAAACCTTTAATTTATCACATTCATTAATCACCCTCAATTTAATCTTTAATCAATCCTTAATTAATTATTCTTTAATCACTTGATTCATCAATTTTAATTATTAATTAATTACTTTTAATTAAGTAATTAAGTAATTAATCATTTAATTACTTTCATTAAGTAATTATCCTTTTAAGTAATTGTCCTTAATTACTTTCATTAATTAATAAATCATTAACAACTTAAGATCTTAATTAACTGAAAGATAAACCATTTTATCTTTATTTATTACTCCATAAATTTTGAAAATAAATTATCATCATTCTATTAACTTAAACCCTTAAGCAAATTAACCTTTTTAAAACTTGTAAAATCGTAAACCCGAGGCCATTCGAGTGAGACCCGAGGCAGATGCCATTGTACCCGAGACCCTCGTCGAGTTAAACTTCAAAACCCCCGAGTTACCCCTTTTCCTTTTAAAACTTTGTTATATATTTGAAATTTTAAACCTGTAAAAACAATTTGAATCACCCGCTGTGATGCTCGAGTCATCTCATCACCATACCCGATCCAAACTCGTAAATCCCCGAGACTACCCCGAAGCCTATCCTTCTTCTTCTTCCTTTTCTTACCACTGATACACACCATCTCATGTGCACATGTACAGATGAACGCCGTCGTTCTGGTGGCCATCGCGAGCTTCAACAAGTTGCAATTCTCACCCTTACTCGAAATCAAATTTCGATTCGACCCAAAGATCTCGAAATCAAAAATCCACCCTTTCGTCGAACTAAAGCTCGAACATACCCTAACTAAATCGCCTCACCACCACGTCTCTGACCACCAGCGACGCCACGGCTTCGGCTACATCATGTCCATGCTCCATACTACCCTCCCCCATCATCACGTGCAACTCGATCGCTCCATGGCGACGAAATCACCATTCTTCCAACTCACTGCAAACTTCGAACTTAAACCCTACTTTGGGTTCATTCGATAAATTCGTGCATTTGAAAATTTATTTAGCAATTTTCTCATCATCACAGAAGCTCAAACAAGCTTCAAACCAAATTTCAATGTTTATAATTGAATCGTTCACTAGAAATTAGGAAAAATGCAAATTTGGTTTGAATTCGAACTGCTCTTAGACTACTTAAGTAAAAATCATCATATTGCTTTCAAAAATCATAACTTTGTATGTTTATTCAAATTATGTAATCAAATCAATGTTTTAAAATAGTTGAACTTATCATATGATTTTATTTTTTTCTCTATAAACCAAGTTACAGAGTCAATTCTTTTCATTTCGAGCTAAATTTATTTCTGGGTCGTGGTTTAAATTCAAACAAACTTATCTTATTTAAAATCCTAAGTTTATAACATTTGTATGAAGATTTATTCGATGCTTCTCATTTACTTTTGCTCTGAAACCAAAAGTTTAAAAGAACAGATCAATTTCCAGTATCATAGAAAAATCATACAGAACACAGTTTTTCGATATACAACAAACCCAAGATTTTATGAACTAACTACTTAGGTTTCAATTTAAGAAAAAAAAACAAGTTTACTTACAGTGATTAAGAAGAAGAATAGAGCTTCTTTATTTTGAATAGGCTTTGAATTTGCTTGCTGAAGCCTTTCACTTGATCTCAGGTTTGAATTGAATGAATTGTTGTTCAAGCTGTAGTTTGTTTAAGCTTTGCAATGGTATTCATTTTAGAGGTTGCTCAGCTTGAAGGAACGAAAAGAAATGAGGAAGGCTGATATATGAAAGAAGTTACATTTGATTATAATTTTTTTCTTTTGTACAATCAAGGACAAAGATTTTTTTTCTTTAGTGGCTGATATATTATGTATTGTGTGCTAGAGTTTCCTAGCATTAATTGTGTTGTACAAATTCATTTTTGTTTCTTTGGTTTATTAAACAAGATCTCGGCTGATATCATGTACTGATATGATATTGCATTACTTTTGTAACGACCCGGAAATTTTCGAATCCGAAAATTCCAGATAGTCATGAAAAGAAGAACGAGATAGAAGGAGAAGAAACAGAAACATAACACAGATCCTCACATTCGCAGCGGATAAAATATAATATCAAATAAAATAACAGTTACAAAGAATCTATATCTGTCAATTCCATTTTAATACATCAGAGTTATACTTATACACAATCACTGAGCATATACAAATCAAATATATCTCAGATAAACAGAAATAATAGTCACAGCGGAACACTCCATACGTCCTGTCATCCAGCTCGCCACCCCTGAGCTCCAGAACGTCCTTACCTGAAAATCTGTAATACTCGGTCTGACCCGAGCATTACATCAAAGTAACACCCGGGTCAGGCTGGAAACCAGCGTGAGTAAACCCATATAACATGAAATACCAAGCTATAACATATGTGAATACCAGGGTAACTCGTACCTTTAACGAGTTCTTCCTTTATTATAGTCAATCATTTATCACTCACATCAGTTCTTAGGTTAAATGTCCATGTTACTTTATTCCGTTCCAGCCTATTTAACTTTACATATCAAATTTATAGGAATTTGATTACCAGTCGAAGTGGTTTCGGCTATTTATTAATTACCCGACCCCGGTCTCTTCGATTTCAATGTCATTTCTAATTTCAGTTTAGGTGGATACAAATCAACAAGGTATCATAGTCACACAAAAAAAATTAATTATCAATTGATACTCCACATTATTACTGTTCAATCCATCATATCATATCATTGTACATCATAACGCAATATCAGGGATATTCACATTCCGAGTCATCCAATATCATTAAGTCATCCATAAGCAAGGTTTATTACACAAAATTCCTAATTAATTTAATTAATCTCCAATTAAATTAATTAGCATTTTTAATTACTTGGATTACCTTAAACCTACTCACTTAACATTAATTAATTAGAATCCAATTAACCAATCATTCTCTAATCATCCATCTTAATTAATTCCCCTTGATTAATTATTCTTTAATTACATCTTTTATTATCTCATAGGTTAATTTCTCTTCAATTATTAATTAATAACCAATAATTAATCTTCAATTACTTAGTTTATTAACCTCAATCATTAACCTTTGAATCCTATTAACTTAAATGCTTTAAGTTTAAATAAAAATTTAAAACTCTCGACCTTTAAATTAAAACTACTAAATTATTTACTTAATTAAGCCTTTAAACATCTTAAGGATCAACTTAATAATTTAAAATACTTTCAACTTTAATTATCAAACATTTAATAATCAATTATTATTTAAAATAGTTTACAGATAATTAATTTTAAACTTAACTATGTTAATCTTAAAACTTGTTAACAATTTATTTATAACCCGAGGCAAACCCAGGGTTTAATCCAACAGATTCCCGAGTTTCTCCAACCTTTTTCCCAAGTTTAAAACCCCTTTTTTTTACTGTTAAAGTTAACCCACTCTCTAACACGAGACGAACCCGATTCCACATACCCTTTTCCCCCAAGACCAACTTGTAGAAATATCATCGTTCCCACAATGACACCGTGCACAGATAACTGGTGCACATGCACCCATCACCGGCGACACTCCGGCACCCATGTCCACCCTCAACAAGTCGACGACCATGTGTTCTGGCCATCAGACCATCCACCATCCTCAATCGAGCACAGGAACAAAATCGAACTCGTCAGAGCTCCCTGGACCAAACTCGACAACCAAACATCACCTCGTCAGGCTGATTCCGGCCTCCAGAAATCCAAATCTTCCGTCCTAAGGTTCGCCACTACCCCCTACTGCATTCCCCCGAGTATCGAGAAGCTCGGTCAATCAGAGGAGACGAACTCGTCTCGTTTCCTAACCACATCAAATTCGAACATTTAACCCTAAAATGGCCTCGTCCCTTCAATTCATGCAATAGGAAAAAAATTTGACAATTTTTCTGGAGTCCTTGATGAATAAACCTACTTCTCCCAAAGTTTCATCATCCAAAATTGAATCGATCATCAGAAAATGATCAGATTGCATGTTTTGTTCGAATATGAACTGCACTCGGAATACTCCATTAAAAATTTCCATTTTTGTTTGAAAAATCTTGTTTTTGCATGTTGATTCAAGCTATAAAATCGAATTAATATTTTACGATATTCGAATTTATCCAAGAATTAACTTTTTACTGTAAAATAAAAAATTTACAGAGTCACAAGTTCATTATCAAGCTTTAAACAGAATTTAGATCATAATTTATGTTTATACTAACTTATTTGTTGAAGATTAATGCCTACCAGAGACTAGTGAAGATGAAGTAAATTTTTTTATCTTGATTGAACTCTGTACTAAAAAAAAACAACAGAGATGACATATTCATGCACAGCTTAGATATAAATGAAACATACATAGATATATTCATCTATGTATATGATCATATAGCACCATATCATCTAGAATTCGCATATTCCAGCATTCATTACTTTGAACTTTAAGTTAAATGTTTACTCACTGCTTCAGTTTGAACAGAAGTTTTCATTTCATGTTTCTATCATGTATAATTATTAACTCACAAATATATATACTTAAAATTAACTTTTAAACAACAGGCACAATATAATTCAGATCACTACTTAAGATCATCACATGCTAGTTTTAAAAATATTGTAGATTCCCAAATTTTTACTCACTGGCATTTCTAAAAAAAAAAGAAGAGGAAACTAGGACAGATCACTCACCTTGCATTTAAAACAGAGCTTGTTCCTTTATGTTTGGAAACAGAAATGCTTGAAACTGGAATGCTCGAGACTGGGATTTTGAAACTTTGAAATGGCTTTAAAACTCGAACATAAATTTGTCTGGAACCTTGCTCTAGTTAAGATGCTTCCAACTTAAATTTGAAACTGAAGTGTTTTGCTTCTAGTCTATTTCCAGGTTTATATTTGTTTAAATTTTGTTTAGGCTTTTCTCTGTTTAAAAACTGGAATTACAAAACTCTTGTATACGAAATAAAATGAATTGGTTGATAAATAAACAAGTATACCAATTTGTTTACTGTTTAAGTACAAATTTCAGAGATTTTTTTCATTTCTTTGGTGGCTGAAAGTATTATCAAACCGACTTTGTTGTGTGCTAGGGTGAAAACATTAAATGCAAATGTACTTGTGTACATAGATATTTTATACATTTGCTTCTCCTACAATCCAATTCGTATATGCTTACAACCTTATCTATGTTTATATTTGTTTAACTTAAACTTAACATACTATCTTATTTCATTCGTATGTGTTGAAGTGGTCTCGGCCTGCCCATGTATTTGTTATAGAGTATAAAATTTACTTGCCTTAACCTATTATCTTGTACTAGGTGATTTCAATGCCTGTAAGAATATTTAACTTAAGTTTTTAATTTAAAATTTTGTTATGGTTATTGTTGATGTTAGTTTGTTTATAGATGTTAAGTTGTTTTTTTTAAATCACTTGTTTATATAGGTAGCACTCATTTTACTTTGTGTATATATATATATATATTGGAAATTCTCTTGCCTGCATATTCATATTCGAACCATTTGTTATTCGTATTACCGTATTGTATTTTTATATGAATATCTTATTTATTTATATTATAAAAGCTCGTTTACCAAATTTAAATAGTGAACCAAAAGAAATTATTTCTTTTATTCAAATTACTTATTTATAATATACACAAAACTATCATTTGACAAGTTGAATTAAAACTTATATATATTTTTAAGCTATACATTTTAAAAAGGAAAGAAAGAAATTCTTTTATTAATAAATATAAATCCAAACTAGAGTTAGAATAGGTTTTAAAACAAATTAAAACATTTATCTAAAGTATTTAAAACAATATATTTATTGTAATCATCAAATCAATTTATGTGTATATCCTAATATTGTACCAGTTCCAAATTTATATACTTTTAAATTAATATATTGATTCAGATATTTTTAATCGTTAGAAATTTATTTGTTTGACTAATAAATATCAATATTTCAAATGATTTAATTCCATTAATTACTAATTAACAATCGTTAAAAATCTGAGTCATCACATTCCTCCCCCCTTTAGAACTTTTCGTCCTCGAAAAGAACGAAGCCAGAATTATTAAAATGCTTAAAATCAAATACATATTCTTGATCATTTTAAAACATGTTTTTAATATCTATATAATATTATTCTAAAGTCGTTTTATAAAAATACTTTAATAACTCGATGTTTCAACAAGTCCATCCTCGTTCTCACAGAAATTCGGTCATACGTTGATCAGGCGTAGGACTGAAAATCTATAAGTACTCGGTAAACCCGTTTCCAACACCCAGTGAAAATACTTTGGAAAATAATTTCATTGAAAATATCGAAAACAATTTTGAAAATAGGGAAAATATCTTTTGAGAAAACGCTCTGGAAATCATCACCCCCATCCATGGTCGCAGTTAACCCGATGGTTACGTTGCCGTCCCGGCAAAATCCACAGATAACTGTAGGTCTCCGCGCCACTCGATTACGCCATGGAACCCGCTACAGATCGCAGTTATACCCGGGCTATACGTTGCTATCACAGCAAAGACCCATATAACTGTAGGCATCAGCGCCACCGAATTTCGCTGCCAAAAGAATGAAACTCCTCCACTTGACCATAGACCGCAGTCTACTGATGTTGCGCTGCCATCCCGATAGAATCAAGTGTAGACTGTTGGCACACATCCTCCACACGATTTTCGCTATGGTCCCCACACAGTAGGTCGCAGCGACATCGAGTTACACTGTCGTCACAGCATAACCCAAATGCCTCTGTAGGCATCAGCGCCATCGACTTTCACTACCAAATAATCCTCAGGAACTAGTTTGTCCGGACTCCTCACAGGATCAACTTTAGAACCTCCCCTTTAGAGGCTCAAGGCAGTACCACTCAGTGGCACTCCTGAGAAGTTCATTCAAGGGAGCGCCTTTTTCCCAGAGTCACTTTCAAAACACTTTATACTATACACATATAGTATTTTCCAAATCATACACCAAGTATGAATCACATATAAAGCTCCTTTACAAAATCGATTCTCAAAATCGATAATCCTCATATTAGGCTTTCCAAATTCAAATATTGATTTTTCCCAAAATCAAAAGCCTTTCCAAATCCATAGGTTTCAAAAACTTTTCCTCAAAATCATTTTCAAAAATCCTTTTTATAAATACATATGTATATAAAAGTTTGAAAAATCTTTGAATCAATTTGTAGTTGTATAAATTCACTTTTTATACTTCAAATATTTTCGAAAATCTTTTTCTTCTAGCAATAGATTCAATAAGGGGAGTTTACCATATATAATAAAGATATATAACTTTGTTTATTCCAAATCAATATTCAAATTTTGATTACTCTTTTGTAAAGTCATTCTCCATATGGCTTGCTTTCATAAAGTAAATTTTAATCATAGAAATATTCAATTCCCACTTTACTTCATTATATATTTCATAAAATATACTTTCAATTTCAAAAATCATTTACAATGCTTATCCACAAATTTTCAATATCAATTTTATTGAAACTCGTACGATGTCCACATATCATTCGTACGCAATATCAATCTGATCGCTCACTCGATCACACAATTCCACTTTCGAACTAGTATCGTCCACCCGACTATCTAGTGCGGACTCAGATCTGGTTTCTTGATCAGAAACCGTCATTCTCCTTGCATAGTCACACCTATGATAGAGAATATCCAGAACCAATCAAAAATCCATATCCAGATTCGCCGTCGAAAATCGAGCGAAAAATCCCAACTCGGATCGATAATACTATCTCGAAATCCTGTGCTCGAATCTGGATCAAATCACTATGCGAATAGAATAATATATACGTACATCCTACGTATTTATCTTTATTGATTATTACCCAGATCAATTTCCTTTCTATTCACATTCACTTTACTTTCATTCACTTATTCACAATTGCTTCAATCCCATTTGGGTTCCCACCCCAATTCTTATCTCAAATGGATATTTAATCATAAACAGTTCGAACTCTGTCCAATTTAAATTCAGAAAATAGCTTGGAAAATTTTAAAAATAGATAAGTAGTTGAAAAATAATTATTAGTTTGTAAAATAGCTGCAAAATAGTTAAGTAATTGTAAATAGTTGAAAAATAGTAAAATAATTGCAAAATAGTTGTAAAATAGTGACTAGTTATAAAGTAGTTGGAAAATAGTAATTAGTTTATAAAATAATTGAAAAATTGCTTAATAGTTCCAAAGGTAATTGTAAAATAAGTATAAAATAGTTTGGGGTTTAAGAAGAAAGATTGTATAGTAAATAGTTTGGAAAAATATATTTGTATTAAAACAATTTATTTTGAAAATAATCCAGAGCCAAACCGTTCAACTTCCCAATATCCATTTCAATCAATTTCCCATTAAATTGATCCAGTCCCAATTCAAGTTGAATTATCCACAATTCAAATCAAATTCCATTTTGGACTAATTCAATTTGAATCTCAATTTTAAACCATCTCGAATTATATAAATTCGAGTTAAATTTTCAAATGTTGATTTAATCTCATAAATCAAATTTTACCTTTACTTTTAATTTAACAGCCTAACCATTTAATTCTGAGTTCAAATTTCAAAATTCCATTTTAATTTACCTTTACTTCTACATAAACTTATTCCTAGGTTCAAATAATAATTCAAACCCCTTTTAGAACAATTTAATCTTTGAAATTCAATTTATTACCCAAATTCAATCTTGGAACCAATCCTTAACCATTTCAGCTTACATGTTCATTTTAAACATTCAAATCTTAATGTTCAAAGCGATCCCATTTTCTCAAGTTTAATTTTTATCTTTAAAATCAAAATTACTTAAGTAATTTCAAATTAAGGTTTAATTTCAATATTGGGATAGATATTACCCCAATCTATCATCCAATTTATTTAAAACATTCATCATCCACTATCCATTCCAGATCTCAATCCTATCTGAGATCACATATAGTTCCCTACCAAATCAACCCATTTAACTTTTCTAAGTTAAACCTCAATTTCATCTTGAAATTTCCAATTCAGGTTGTTTATTTCAAACTTATTTAACTTCCCTTAAGTTAAATTCAATTAAATCTTGTCAAACCTATTCAAATTTGAATTCCCACTTCAAATTTTAAACTTCACATTAATAAATCTTATAAGTTCAAAAACTTATTACCTTGGATATCACACCTCATTTCCCAAATTTAAAACTCAACATTTAGAGTCTACTTTCAAACCATCTTTGTATCCATATATACATATTTATTTCTTAGCCTACCAGGCTATACATTTAAATTTTAAACCACCTTCGGTTTTAATTTAAGACAGATCTCTTTTTAAGTTTTCAAACAACTTCTTATTTTAAAATAAGATCACATTCAAGTATATTATGAACAATATTATTTATTCTTTTCTCTTAACACTTTGAAACAATTCAAATGTTTCTAAACTTAGGTTTAAACTTCACAATTTAAATCCGTTCTAATTTACAAGTTATACTTAAGTTTATATCCTTAACACATTTTATTTTGCTTACTCATAAACACATCCCACTACTAAATACAACAACCATTTATGATAATAAACAAGATTGTCATATCCGAAAACCAATTCATTATCATCTTTATCCTGAAAACATTTCCATCAATTCAGGATTTTAATTTCAGTTTGGATCCATTTCAAATTTATCTTTATTCAATTTCAATTTGGTTATATTACTATTACCACTTAATTCTCATTATTTTATTTAATTCCAATAATTTTTAACAACCAATTACTTTAATATTTATTAAAGAAACATTGCTTTATATATATCAAAATATATCCTTACTTAAAGTCATTTAAAATCTTTATATACGAAAATAACAAGTACGCTCTCATATATATATATACAACTCATTCTAGAGTACTACGGACTCTATTAAATGAGTAATTCCCACCAGAGCCAAGGTTTTCGCTTAACCTTCGCTCTGATACCAACTGTAACGACCCGGAAATTTTCGAATCCGAAAATTCCAGATAGTCATGAAAAGAAGAACGAGATAGAAGGAGAAGAAACAGAAACATAACACAGATCCTCACATTCGCAGCGGATAAAATATAATATCAAATAAAATAACAGTTACAAAGAATCTATATCTGTCAATTCCATTTTAATACATCAGAGTTATACGTATACACAATCACTGAGCATATACAAATCAAATATATCTCAGATAAACAGAAATAATAGTCACAGCGGAACACTCCATACGTCCTGTCATCCAGCTCGCCACCCCTGAGCTCCAGAACGTCCTTACCTGAAAATCTGTAATACTCGGTCTGACCCGAGCATTACATCAAAGTAACACCCGGGTCAGGCTGGAAACCAGCGTGAGTAAACCCATATAACATGAAATACCAAGCTATAACATATGTGAATACCAGGGTAACTCGTACCTTTAACGAGTTCTTCCTTTATTATAGTCAATCATTTATCACTCACATCAGTTCTTAGGTTAAATGTCCATGTTACTTTATTCCGTTCCAGCCTATTTAACTTTACATATCAAATTTATAGGAATTTGATTACCAGTCGAAGTGGTTTCGGGTATTTATTAATTACCCGACCCCGGTCTCTTCGATTTCAATGTCATTTCTAATTTCAGTTTAGGTGGATACAAATCAACAAGGTATCATAGTCACACAAAAAAAATTAATTATCAATTGATACTCCACATTATTACTATTCAATCCATCATATCATATCATTGTACATCATAACTCAATATCAGGGATATTCACATTCCGAGTCATCCAATATCATTAAGTCATCCATAAGCAAGGTTTATTACACAAAATTCCTAATTAATTTAATTAATCTCCAATTAAATTAATTAGCATTTTTAATTACTTGGATTACCTTAAACCTACTCACTTAACATTAATTAATTAGAATCCAATTAACCAATCATTCTCTAATCATCCATCTTAATTAATTCCCCTTGATTAATTATTCTTTAATTACATCTTTTATTATCTCATAGGTTAATTTCTCTTCAATTATTAATTAATAACCAATAATTAATCTTCAATTACTTAGTTTATTAACCTCAATCATTAACCTTTGAATCCTATTAACTTAAATGCTTTAAGTTTAAATAAAAATTTAAAACTCTCGACCTTTAAATTAAAACTACTAAATTATTTACTTAATTAAGCCTTTAAACATCTTAAGGATCAACTTAATAATTTAAAATACTTTCAACTTTAATTATCAAACATTTAATAATCAATTATTATTTAAAATAGTTTACAGATAATTAATTTTAAACTTAACTATGTTAATCTTAAAACTTGTTAACAATTTATTTATAACCCGAGGCAAACCCAGGGTTTACTCCAACAGATTCCCGAGTTTCTCCAACCTTTTTCCCAAGTTTAAAACCCCTTTTTTTACTGTTAAAGTTAACCCACTCTCTAACACGAGACGAACCCGATTCCACATACCCTTTTCCCCCGAGACCAACTTGTAGAAATATCATCGTTCCCACAATGACACCGTGCACAGATAACTGGTGCACATGCACCCATCACCGGCGATACTCCGGCACCCATATCCACCCTCAACAAGTCGACGACCATGTGTTCTGG
Source organism: Allium fistulosum (assembly GCA_030737815.1). Taxonomy (NCBI): domain Eukaryota; kingdom Viridiplantae; phylum Streptophyta; class Magnoliopsida; order Asparagales; family Amaryllidaceae; genus Allium; species Allium fistulosum. The sequence continues at coordinate 156,646,224 of CM060902.1, forward strand.
CCATCAGACCATCCACCATCCTCAATCGAGCACAGGAACAAAATCGAACTCGTCAGAGCTCCCTGGACCAAACTCGACAACCAAACATCACCTCGTCAGGCTGATTCTGGCCTCCAGAAATCCAAATCTTCCGTCCTAAGGTTCACCACTACCCCCTACTGCATTCCCCCGAGTATCGAGAAGCTCGGTCAATCAGAGGAGACGAACTCGTCTCGTTTCCTAACCACATCAAATTCGAACATTTAACCCTAAAATGGCCTCGTCCCTTCAATTCATGCAATAGGAAAAAAATTTGACAATTTTTCTGGAGTCCTTGATGAATAAACCTACTTCTCCCAAAGTTTCATCATCCAAAATTGAATCGATCATCAGAAAATGATCAGATTGCATGTTTTGTTCGAATATGAACTGCACTCGGAATACTCCATTAAAAATTTCCATTTTTGTTTGAAAAATCTTGTTTTTGCATGTTGATTCAAGCTATAAAATCGAATTAATATTTTACGATATTCGAATTTATCCAAGAATTAACTTTTTACTGTAAAATAAAAAATTTACAGAGTCACAAGTTCATTATCAAGCTTTAAACAAAATTTAGATCATAATTTATGTTTAAACTAACTTATTTGTTGAAGATTAATGCCTACCAGAGACTAGTGAAGATGAAGTAAATTTTTTTATCTTGATTGAACTCTGTACTAAAAAAAACAACAGAGATGACATATTCATGCACAGCTTAGATATAAATGAAACATACATAGATATATTCATCTATGTATATGATCATATAGCACCATATCATCTAGAATTCGCATATTCCAGCATTCATTACTTTGAACTTTAAGTTAAATGTTTACTCACTGCTTCAGTTTGAACAGAAGTTTTCATTTCATGTTTCTATCATGTATAATTATTAACTCACAAATATATATACTTAAAATTAACTTTTAAACAACAGGCACAATATAATTCAGATCACTACTTAAGATCATCACATGCTAGTTTTAAAAATATTGTAGATTCCCAAATTTTTACTCACTGGCATTTCTAAAAAAAATGAAGAGGAAACTAGGACAGATCACTCACCTTGCATTTAAAACAGAGCTTGTTCCTTTATGTTTGGAAACAAAAATGCTTGAAACTGGAATGCTCGAGACTGGGATTTTGAAACTTTGAAATGGCTTTAAAACTCGAACATAAATTTGTCTGGAACCTTGCTCTAGTTAAGATGCTTCCAACTTAAATTTGAAACTGAAGTGTTTTGCTTCTAGTCTATTTCCAGGTTTATATTTGTTTAAATTTTGTTTAGGCTTTTCTCTGTTTAAAAACTGGAATTACAAAACTCTTGTATACGAAATAAAATGAATTGGTTGATAAATAAACAAGTATACCAATTTGTTTACTGTTTAAGTACAAATTTCAGAGATTTTTTTCATTTCTTTGGTGGCTGAAAGTATTATCAAACCGACTTTGTTGTGTGCTAGGGTGAAAACATTAAATGCAAATGTACTTGTGTACATAGATATTTTATACATTTGCTTCTCCTACAATCCAATTCGTATATGCTTACAACCTTATCTATGTTTATATTTGTTTAACTTAAACTTAGCATACTATCTTATTTCATTCGTATGTGTTGAAGTGGTCTCGGCCTGCCCATGTATTTGTTATAGAGTATAAAATTTACTTGCCTTAACCTATTATCTTGTACTAGGTGATTTCAATGCCTGCAAGAATATTTAACTTAAGTTTTTAATTTAAAATTTTGTTATGGTTATTGTTGTTGTTAGTTTGTTTATAGATGTTAAGTTGTTTTTTTTAAATCACTTGTTTATATAGGTAGCACTCATTTTACTTTATATATATATATATATATATTGGAAATTCTCTTGCCTGCATATTCATATTCGAACCATTTGATATTCGTATTACCGTATTGTATTTTTATATGAATATCTTATTTATTTATATTATAAAAGCTCGTTTACCAAATTTAAATAGTGAACCAAAAGAAATTATTTCTTTTATTCAAATTACTTATTTATAATATACACAAAACTATCATTTGACAAGTTGAATTAAAACTTATATATATTTTTAAGCTATACATTTTAAAAAGGAAAGAAAGAAATTCTTTTATTAATAAATATAAATCCAAACTAGAGTTAGAATAGGTTTTAAAACAAATTAAAACATTTATCTAAAGTATTTAAAACAATATATTTATTGTAATCATCAAATCAATTTATGTGTATATCCTAATATTGTACCAGTTCCAAATTTATATACTTTTAAATTAATATATTGATTCAGATATTTTTAATCGTTAGAAATTTATTTGTTTGACTAATCAATATCAATATTTCAAATGATTTAATTCCATTAATTACTAATTAACAATCGTTAAAAATCTGAGTCATCACAACTTTCCTTTGCCTTGTTTTATAAGCTACAGCCTTATCCTTTCTTTCTTTTAATTTGCTTTGCCATATGTTTTGCAATATAAATGAGATTCTATGTTGTTTGAACTTATCTAATTTAGTTCTATGTTCTACTTTTGCATGTTTCCAGTATTTCATTCTTTTTTTTCATTATCTTCTTGTTTACAAAAATTTTTCTACTTGCTTTGCACAACAAACACACTTGCTGTGTTTTTATTTTTATTTGTATTTGTACATAGGTATTGTATTTTTATTTTTAAACCATTTATTTACGATTTAAATTCAAATCAAATATATATATATATATATAATTTCAAATTCACTCATATATGCCCAAATATATATATATATATATATATATATATATTCACATATATACATATATATACAATATTTAAATTTTAAATGATTTAACATAGAATTTATTTGAACTCGGGGAAACTCGCTTCAATTTACAATTAATTTTACAATTTTTATTCAAAATTAAATTAATTATCAATTTTAAATATATACAAAATCCGGGGTCGTTACAAGCCTAGTATGCTGGAATTAAATAATGGTAACAATTTCGGCTAAGATTAATAAGTTTATTTGCAAATGTTTTCAAAGAGATGTCATTAAAAATAATATCAAATGTTTTGATATAAAAGTGTTTTAGTTATCATAAGGTAAAAACCCATCCGTGTTTATGTGTGGACGTGGTCTTATGAGATACCCTTCCTTTCAAAGGTTTTGATAACATAGTCATTTTAAATTTTGAGTATCTCACGCTAGTTTATCAAGCCTGATCTGGGTATTTTTAATACTCGGGTTAGATCCAAGTAGTTTCAGGTTGAGTTGAAGACGGCTGAAGTTTCCAAAGGAGAGCTGGAGATATTGATCTACGTATGTCATATTCTATCATCCGCTGCTGTTTGTTTGTTTTTGTTTGATGTTTGTCAGCAATTGTAAGGATAGATGTTTATAACTATCCAAGCTAAATTTAGGTTAGACTCTGATATATGTATTTTAAAATTTTCCGCTATAAAGATATTGTTAATTATTATATATTATTCCATTCGTGTGAGATTATATTCTGTCTATTTTTCTTTATTTCCCTTCATGTTCCGTCTTTTCGTTTAATTTGAGTTGGACATGTGTGGTTTATTGTTGATTCAAAGGGTATGGAAAAATGGGCCGTGACATCTGGTATCAGAGCTGAAGGTTAAGCAAAAACCTTGGCTTTGGTAGGGTAAAGACTCATCAGAGATAGGGTTAGTAATACCCTAGGATGAGTGACTCATTAGAGATAGGATTAGTAACACCCTAGAATGAGTTTGAGTGTATTATATATGAGTGCGTATTTGTTAGCGACTAATAAATTATTTTGTGTTGATTTATCTGTTGAGAGATTTATGGATTCTGATCGATGCGCTTGATCACCGTTATCGATGAGGGTTCCTAAACAGTTAAACAAGGTGAACCAACACACTGATTTTGAAAAAAATTGGTTAATGAAATAATTTTACCTAGGATTATATTATGAATATAAAGTATATATTTTGAAAAGTTGTATAGATAGAAATCAGGATTAGTGAAATTTAAATATGAACATCTTGTGATTAGAATTTCACAGTTTGACCATTAGATGTTTCATAAAGATAATCAATATGTAAGAAATCTGATAAGGTAATTAAGATATTTAGTACTTATTCCAAAATAATAAATTAAGAAATGATAATGTTAATTACTATCATAAATTGATCGATTGTCTGATTTAAAAGTTTAAGTACAAATACCTTATGAATTAAGTTTCACGATTTTACTATAAGGTGTTTGATAATAAGATTAGTTTAAGAAATGAACATCTAAGATAAAAATGTATTTAACAAACAGAAAATGATTATGTAAAAGGTAAATGTAAAAGGAATGAGAATTTAAATTCGAGTAATTTAAAAAAATTGTGGTAATTTAAATAAAGATTAATATAAGATGAATTTATAAAAAGAATTTATAAAATAGGTTTTATAAACAAACGTAATCTCTAAAGGATTTTAAAATGGTATTATTTCAAATAAAAAGAGATATTTTATGATAACTAAAAATGGGCAAGATATGTGTTCGGATGGTAAGCACTTCTCTTAAGTATTACTCTTCTTGTTAAGAGGATATATGATACTATTGGTAGTACCCAGTTCCTTGGTATTGTTTTGAAGTTACTCGATCTATATAATTTTCTTAAGTTAAAAAGATAGTGTGAATCATTAATTGATAAATTGATTAGTAATCTTTATAAAACTGTTTAAACCAAAGATAAATTGGGATCGCTAATTGATAAGATAAAGCGGGATTCTCGACGATTTTGGTCAGTCAAAAATTTTGAATCATACCTAACTCAGAGCTAAGAAATTTATTAAAATTTTTGGTAAAAGATTGTGAAATACTTTGAGTAAATGAAATAAGATAAGGATAATTTATAAATCTGATTTATAAAAAAAAAGATTTAAGAGGTAAAAGTTTGAGGATTTAAATAGGGGTCGTTTTAAATTTTGTTTTTTTCAAAGCTAGAAGATTAATAATAGTATTAAATAAGAAATAAGTTTTATAAATTATGAATTTGAGATAATAGTAAATTACAACAAAGTTTGAATTTGTTAGACAGCCGGATGTAAGTAAAACCTATTTAAAATTTGGGATTTGTATATACTCTTAGGATGTAAAGGTATATCATACAAATATAGATTTAAGTCATGAACTATTAAGCAGAATAATGACTCTTTAAAAAGTTAATTATAACTTGGAAAATGATTTATTAATGAATTTCAGCATTAATTAAAAATTTGGACTTATGTCTTTAAAATATGATTGATTTACATAAGTTATAAGATGAAATAAACTTAAGTAATAGTTTTACGAAATGATTCATAAATAATATTAATGTTAAAGGAAATATACTAAGTTAAAGGATTGTGGGAAAAAAATAATAATAAAGAGAAATTATCTTTTGAATAAAGAAAATGGTTTATTTAGAATATTTTCCTTTAATAAAAATATTTGAAAATAAATAACTAAAGGGATTATATGAAGAGGCACCTTTATAAAATGTTTGAACTTAAGATAAAAAATTTATGAAAAGTTTTTGAAAGTTAACAAATACATATATAATATGTAGATCATTTCATTGCACAAATTTTGATCTAAGATTCGAGTTCGGAACTTTGAGGTGTTTTCATTGGTCCGAAAAAAGATTTATCATTCGATTTCTTGACGACGAGCATTGATGATGTTTTGTGGTTAGTTACTCGAGTTTTCTATCATAGTTGAGAGCTATGCAAGGAAAGCAAAGGTTCCGATCTAGAAGCCGGATCAGAGTCTGCACTTGAGGATCGGGGGATCGATACTGTCACGACCCCGAAATTTAAATTTATTTAAATTTATAATTAAATGAATTCTTGAGTTAAATTTATGATTAAATAAATTTTAGATAAAAATTTGTAAATTTAATTGATAAATTGAGAGCGAGTTTCCCCGATATCCAAGTATATTCTGTATAAATCATTTGAGATTAAAATATTGTAAATAGTGTATAAGTGAGTATAAAACAAATAAAAATAATAAAGAAAGATTTAATAAAAATTCGAAGTTCACTTGTATTTTAAAAGTAATCAAAACAAAACAAAAGGGAAACAACTTACATTCAAATAAGTAAATACAATATTAAGTAAAACAAACTAAAATAGATATCTATGTATCTAAAGAAATAATAAAGTAAAGACAAGAATGAATAAGCTACACAAATAAATTTTCAAGTGAACACATTTAAAATGAATCTAACAACACATTTATATAGGAAGTTATTCAAATAATAAAAAGAATACAAACAAGTATAAACAACATTAAAACAGAACATAAGCATAGAAACAAGATATAAAACAAAGTAAACAAAACAGAAACAATGCAAAGTATCATCATAACAAAAACATATTAAGTATAAAGTAATACGAATAACTAAAACAACATTATAAAGTAATAAAACACATTAACTATAAAATTCATTAGGATATAAAACAAATACAAAAGCCTGTAAATTAAACAAAACAAAGGTAATGGAACAAAATACATTTACATATGAATAAAGGATAAGTATAAAACAAAGCAAACAAATCTAAGTATAAAGCAAATAACATATTAAAAATAGAATCTCATGTATATAAAATAACAAACAAAAACAAAATCATCTCAACACAAACAAATCATTTCAGCCGAAAGCAAAGAGAATAGGATGTCTTTGTACAAATAAACAAAGTAAAATACAAACAAACTAGGCAAAACAAATAAATATAAGTACAACCAAACATAACTAAAACAATAAGGTACAATAGCATGTCAAAGAAAAAGGTATCAGCCGAAGTAAAGGAAAGTAAATGTCTCCAGCCCATAACTCTAAAAGCAACTTCACCCATGCCTATATTGTATAAACAAATACAATCCCTGTACAAAGCATGATATCAGCCTTCTCCCCTCATTTTAGTTCGAGCACCCTCATAACTGAAAAAAAAAATGAAAGAAGTAATATCATCTTAACCTTTCCAGTAAACACATTTAAAACTGGAGCATCCTTCATTCAAATAAAAACAAGAAAATTTAAAGAAGAGCAAGCCTGCATCTTTTCTAACAAGGGCATTAGCAACTCAAAGTTTTGAAGTTTTAAAAGCAAAAATATTTGCTAGTTTTAAAGCAATAGGGATTTCAGTTTTCAAAAGCAAGAATGTGCTCTGTACATCATCTTTACAGGTGAGTAACTTCAATTTAAACTTAAATTTAGTGGTATAGAAAAATCTGATACTTTGTTGATTGAATGAGATATACCTATATACATATATGATGGATAACTGGTACATATATACAGAGTCTCAGAATAAATATGATACAGGAAGTAAAGATTAGTTTGTTCTCTGACACTTTGGAAATCAAATTTTGATTTCAAAAATCAATTCTTCCCAAACCATTTGATATTTTGACTGGGAATCAAAAGAGTTATTGCTTGTTTAACTTTGAATTAAATTTTAAAAATAAATTCGAATTGAAATCATTTAATATTATCTCTGGAAAATAATAATTTCAAGTACAACTTGATATTTGACAAAATTCGAATCTCGCCATCTTCGAATTCAAATACATAACATGAATGTGTGTAGAAAATGATGATTTTAGCAATAAGTATCGTGATTTTTAGTGATCTGATTTGATAGCAGTTCGTGGTTTTCTACTTTGGAGTTTTTGGGTCGCCGTGGTTGATCGAGGCGGCTGGAAGGCTCGGCGTTGTGTGAGGCGGTAGAAGAGCCTATGGGGGTGCTGGGAAAAATGGAGGGTGATGCCAGTGATGACGATGGCGGCGATGGCCGTGGTTCAAAGTTTTTAAACCTAGTTTGGACGTGGGGACTTGTTTCGATTCGTTCGACCTTTATGGTCGACCGAGTGCAACCGGTCGTTGGTGGTTGGAAGTGGGGTGTCAGATGAGGTCGTAGCCGGAATTTCGTGGCCACCGGTGGTCGAGGCGGCGAGGACAAGTGGATTGACAGGTTTCAGTTGAAGTTGGGTTTGTTGGTTCCAGGTTTCTTTGGGTTGTCTATTTCGATCGAAGAGGTCGAAATTTGATTCGAATGGATTTTTGTGGTTTGGGGTTGAGAGGATGATGGTTGGGGTCGCCGCTGACTTAGTGATGATCGGAGGAGGGCTCGTCATCGATGGGGTCGCGGTGCAGTATGCACACGTGTGTACACTGGAAACAAAACAGTGGGGAAGAAGGGTTCCCCGGGGTAGCATTCGCGTTTATCTCGGGTTTACTCGAGTTATTCGAGTACTTTACTCGAAGCAGGAGGGGGAGGCGAGGAACTCGAAGACAATGTCGTGATTTGGCCTGGGGGACTCGAAGAAGGAGTGATGTACTTCGGGTCTATTTGGGTAGCAGGTTTTGAATGATCTGATTTGTCTCTAAACTTTAAAGCTGAATTTAAATTATCAAGCAAAGCTAAAATAAGTTTAAAAAATTAAATCAAGTTTATAAAAGTCTAATTAAGTTTTAATGAATTGTGTAAACAAATTCTTTTATACAATTCTTGGTTTTAAAAGTTTTAATAAAAAAAAATATATTTTAAATAATATTTAGGAATAAAAGTGATTACTTGATTCAAGTATTGAAGAAAAATTTTCAATATAAGAAATTTTAAGGATAACTACTTAATCAAAGATTGATTAATGCTAATTAGTTTCACGATTAAGAATAATTAATTAATTAGAAAATTAACTAATATATATGAAATTAGATGTAGTTAATTTCTTAAATGTAATTACTTAGTTAAAAGAAATTAATTAATAGGCAAAGTAAATTAAGCGATTAAGGATAATCACTTATTGAAATTTATCAAGAATGGTTAATTAAATAGTAATTAATTAATGGTTAATTTATTAATGAAAAGATTAATTGAAGATAATTAATAAAATGGTAATTAATTAGGGGTTAATTTATCTATTGAAGATAATGAATTAAATGGTGAATTAAATAAGTGAAGGTTAATTATTAAGTAATTTAAGGTTAGTTAATTTATTTTAAATTGTTAATTAATAAATGATTAAAGAAAAATTTGTCAAAATAATTTGTAATTTATTAATAATTAATTAACCAAAATTAGAAATAAATTCATAAGAAATAAATCTGATTTGAATTAATCAGATAATTTACCGACCTTACTTATGGATGTTTGAATTCTATTGGATGACTTGATTGTTTGATATTTCCTGATATATGATGCTTTGTGATATATTCTGATTTGTGTGTAATCTTTACTGCAGTTTATTTATCTGAAATTTATATATATCTGTGATCTGTGAATACAAGATAAGCGATATAGTTTATATCGTTTATCAACTATATCCTGTAGTTTGATCTGTGATGATTTATTGTGTTGCACTATTGTGTGTAAAACCCCTGGACTACACTTTTACACACACAAAAATGGATTTCACGTGGAAATCGGTTAAGTCACAGATAATTTAAATTTGATGTTTTGAAATTGAAATTTTAATTTCAATTGATTTTGAAATTGGAAATTTGGGTTAAATGAAAAGCTTTTGAAATGGGGTTTCAAAGATAAAAGTTATTTTGAATAACTTAACCGAGTTTTTGAAAATTTAAATAATTAGATTTAAATTTGAATTCAAATTTAAAATTGAATCCTATGATTGAAACTAGGGACTAAAGATGATAAAAAATGTGTTTGTATGAATTTAACCATTTTAAAGGTATAAGTTGGGAATTTGAATTTAACCCAAGGATTTCAACTCGTATGAATGAATCAGATTTTCCGAAATGAAAACTGTTTGTTTTCAAATGATAAAAGCTTTCATATATATAAGGAATTTCAAGATCGAATTGAAAAATGGTTTTTCCAAGTTATAAATGAAATTGTTTTGAAAGCTATGAATTGAATCTGTTTATTTTTAACAGATTCAAAATGATGATTTGTTTAAACCATTCAAAACGAAATTGTTTTGAAAGCTATAAGTTGAATCTTTATTTTAAAGATTTAACGAGTTAATCAAAATGAAATGGAAATCGATTCGGAAACTGTGAATGAATCTTTGTGAAATTAAGTGAACTTTGTGAATTAAATCTTTTTGTTTAAAAAGATTAAAATGGTAATTTGTTAAACCATTTGAAGAAAGATTTTTGGGTAATAAGTTATGACTTAATTGAAATCCCAATATCCATATATTTTTAAATATTGCGCTCACTGTTCGGGTTAGCCGGGAAAGGACCTTTGGGTCGTATAACCCATTTCGAATAGTGATACGTCGTATATGGATGGCATTTGAAGACCGGTGTTGAAGACCGGATATTTTTCGAAAATGAAAGGACAACCTGTCGAATGTCTCTGCACTGAGTTGCTCCGGTATAGAGATTTATATCACTCTTTTGTGACGGGAAGTCCGGACGTGATTGGAAATTACCCGGAATTGCAAGGGCTTCGTAAGAAGTGCCTTCGGTTCTGTTCGAACCCGGAACAGACTTGTATGGTTACATGTCTGACATTACACTTTGAGATATAAAGCCGATTTCTTTCAAATACATTTCTGTTGGTGGCGGAGAATTTATTCTCTTAGCTTAACACCCTTCTCTGAGACGTACGAGCTCAGAGGTTATGTAGTTGAAATTTATCAACGATATATCCCAATTTGGTAATGTGGCATGCTGAGTGTTGCTGTGTGATGATCAGTGTTTGATCATTTGCGATATGATCATTTATTTGATCTTATATCTTTGTGATCATAGGTTGATCATTTGTTTGACCCGAAGCATGGCTTTGTGACAAAGCGTAGCTTTGTGGACGAGACTTCGTCGAGCCTCACACCCCGGAAATGGTCGAAACAGGAAGGATGCAGCAAGGTTCTAGGGAGTAGCGCCCCTTAGTGTATGTCATTCCTTCTGGATAAAGGTGGTATCATGGTATGGAGCCCAGATACTTAACCTCTGTGGTTACTGCATTATTATTATTATGTGGTTGTTGGAAATCGAGGATCCTCGGGAAGATCGGTGACGATCGGGGGATGGCATACGCGTGTCAGTAGTTACCTATTTTTGCAGAGGTAACCCGGCCTTGTGTTGGCAGAGATCCGGTTAGGTTCTCGGGTCGTCTATTCCAGGGACGTACCCATCGTGGATAGGAAGTTCCTTAGCCTGACCATTTGTTGGAAATCCATCTTCCAATACGAACTTTGTACGGTATTAGTTGTAGAACCTGCCATTTACGTACGGTGGTCACCACTGTTTAGATGGTAGCTATAGTAGGCATACGATACTGGTCGTATGCTGGCTAAGATTTATATTGTACTTTCGAAATGTTTTCTACACTATGCACTAATAATAATATCAAAATGATTTGATTTTGCGTAGTAAGCATCTTTGACTATCATAAGAAGAAATCTCCTCCAATTCTGCGTTTGCATTGTGTGTGTGGTGGGAGGTCTTATGGTAGTTTCATTTTCCAAAAGCATTGCGAATTTACTTTAAAATTCTATACTATTTGTTTGTAAAGATAAACTGTTTTTGTTGCTCACACCAGTCCCATGACTGATCCGGAGTTTATTGTTTCTTTCCTAAACTCTGGATGCTCAAAATTTTTCTACACGAGCAGTCTAGAGTTTGGTCTTTCAGATATTCAGATTTAGTAGATTATCTGGAGCTAGTTCAGTCTTTGGTTATGGACTGCACTTGCTCATCTTTGTGCATCGTTATTTGGAGTTCAAGCTATATCTGGATTGGCGCTTTGAAGATGGAGATTATCCGCTGCTGATGTTATCATTTTCTTTTCCGCTGCTATGTATTGTATCATATCTCTGATGTATATAGATATTCATTGTATCGTCATTGTATCTGGATATTGTATCAGATGTTGTATATCTATATACTTTTTATTCCGCTGTGTTATTTACTTAATGTTGTTATAAGCTCCGGTGACTCGGATTTGAACGGTCGAATCTACGGCATTCGAGTACGATGTAAAGTATGGATGTTGATTTTCGAGCGGGCAAAATCCGTATCGTTACATTTGGTATCAGAGCTAAGGTTAAACTTTAGCTCAGGAGTATAACACGTTAAGTAGCTCATTAGAGATAGAGTGAAGTAAACTCTAGAATGAGTAATTCTCAGATATCAGTCTGAACGTCTCAGTAAATTCTCTTACTATCCACTGATAGTAAGTATGAGTGCAAGAAGAAGACGAGATAGGGGACAGGGAAATACGACTATAAATGGTCAATACCCTGCAACAGTGGAAACAATCTTTCTTATCAATTTTCTTTGATTCGTTTCCAAATTCTTTTGATTGCTTCGTGACAGCTCCAGAAGTAGTTTCGATGTGATGATGGCTCTACGAATCGTTGTAGAAATTCTTATTTCGTATCTTCATCGATTTCTTATCAGCTTTTCGATTTAAATCTTAATGAATTTGAAATTGAAAATTTTAAATTGAGTTAAATCGATTAATAGAATATGAAGGATAAATTGAATTAAATCAATAAAACGATATCGTTTGAAACCAAAAATTTGAAATTCTATTGAAATTTCTTGTGAATACCAAAGTCCGAAGAGGGACAAATTGGTGTGTATTTTGAGATATTCCAACTTGAGTTTGGAATTCGTATCGTTAGTTTGAGGAATTATAGGAGATCGAATCTGTCTATCTCCGTGTTGTTTTCGTGCCTGCGAATTTCGAGGACGAAATTCTTTTAAGGGGGGAAATTTGTCACGACCCCGAAATTTAAATTTATTTAAATTTATAATTAAATGAATTCTTGAGTTAAATTTATGATTAAATAAATTTTAGATAAAAATTTGTAAATTTAATTGATAAATTGAGAGCGAGTTTCCCCGATATCCAAGTATATTCTGTATAAATCATTTGAGATTAAAATATTGTAAATAGTGTATAAGTGAGTATAAAACAAATAAAAATAATAAAGAAAGATTTAATAAAAATTCGAAGTTCACTTGTATTTTAAAAGTAATCAAAACAAAACAAAAGGGAAACAACTTACATTCAAATAAGTAAATACAATATTAAGTAAAACAAACTAAAATAGATATCTATGTATCTAAAGAAATAATAAAGTAAAGACAAGAATGAATAAGCTACACAAATAAATTTTCAAGTGAACACATTTAAAATGAATCTAACAACACATTTATATAGGAAGTTATTCAAATAATAAAAAGAATACAAACAAGTATAAACAACATTAAAACAGAACATAAGCATAGAAACAAGATATAAAACAAAGTAAACAAAACAGAAACAATGCAAAGTATCATCATAACAAAAACATATTAAGTATAAAGTAATACGAATAACTAAAACAACATTATAAAGTAATAAAACACATTAACTATAAAATTCATTAGGATATAAAACAAATACAAAAGCCTGTAAATTAAACAAAACAAAGGTAATGGAACAAAATACATTTACATATGAATAAAGGATAAGTATAAAACAAAGCAAACAAATCTAAGTATAAAGCAAATAACATATTAAAAATAGAATCTCATGTATATAAAATAACAAACAAAAACAAAATCATCTCAACACAAACAAATCATTTCAGCCGAAAGCAAAGAGAATAGGATGTCTTTGTACAAATAAACAAAGTAAAATACAAACAAACTAGGCAAAACAAATAAATATAAGTACAACCAAACATAACTAAAACAATAAGGTACAATAGCATGTCAAAGAAAAAGGTATCAGCCGAAGTAAAGGAAAGTAAATGTCTCCAGCCCATAACTCTAAAAGCAACTTCACCCATGCCTATATTGTATAAACAAATACAATCCCTGTACAAAGCATGATATCAGCCTTCTCCCCTCATTTTAGTTCGAGCACCCTCATAACTGAAAAAAAAATGAAAGAAGTAATATCATCTTAACCTTTCCAGTAAACACATTTAAAACTGGAGCATCCTTCATTCAAATAAAAACAAGAAAATTTAAAGAAGAGCAAGCCTGCATCTTTTCTAACAAGGGCATTAGCAACTCAAAGTTTTGAAGTTTTAAAAGCAAAAATATTTGCCAGTTTTAAAGCAATAGGGATTTCAGTTTTCAAAAGCAAGAATGTGCTCTGTACATCATCTTTACAGGTGAGTAACTTCAATTTAAACTTAAATTTAGTGGTATAGAAAAATCTGATACTTTGTTGATTGAATGAGATATACCTATATACATATATGATGGATAACTGGTACATATATACAGAGTCTCAGAATAAATATGATACAGGAAGTAAAGATTAGTTTGTTCTCTGACACTTTGGAAATCAAATTTTGATTTCAAAAATCAATTCTTCCCAAACCATTTGATATTTTGACTGGGAATCAAAAGAGTTATTGCTTGTTTAACTTTGAATTAAATTTTAAAAATAAATTCGAATTGAAATCATTTAATATTATCTCTGGAAAATAATAATTTCAAGTACAACTTGATATTTGACAAAATTCGAATCTCGCCATCTTCGAATTCAAATACATAACATGAATGTGTGTAGAAAATGATGATTTTAGCAATAAGTATCGTGATTTTTAGTGATCTGATTTGATAGCAGTTCGTGGTTTTCTACTTTGGAGTTTTTGGGTCGCCGTGGTTGATCGAGGCGGCTGGAAGGCTCGGCGTTGTGTGAGGCGGTAGAAGAGCCTATGGGGGTGCTGGGAAAAATGGAGGGTGATGCCAGTGATGACGATGGCGGCGATGGCCGTGGTTCAAAGTTTTTAAACCTAGTTTGGACGTGGGGACTTGTTTCGATTCGTTCGACCTTTATGGTCGACCGAGTGCAACCGGTCGTTGGTGGTTGGAAGTGGGGTGTCAGATGAGGTCGTAGCCGGAATTTCGTGGCCACCGGTGGTCGAGGCGGCGAGGACAAGTGGATTGACAGGTTTCAGTTGAAGTTGGGTTTGTTGGTTCCAGGTTTCTTTGGGTTGTCTATTTCGATCGAAGAGGTCGAAATTTGATTCGAATGGATTTTTGTGGTTTGGGGTTGAGAGGATGATGGTTGGGGTCGCCGCTGACTTAGTGATGATCGGAGGAGGGCTCGTCATCGATGGGGTCGCGGTGCAGTATGCACACGTGTGTACACTGGAAACAAAACAGTGGGGAAGAAGGGTTCCCCGGGGTATCATTCGCGTTTATCTCGGGTTTACTCGAGTTATTCGAGTACTTTACTCGAAGCAGGAGGGGGAGGCGAGGAACTCGAAGACAATGTCGTGATTTGGCCTGGGGGACTCGAAGAAGGAGTGATGTACTTCGGGTCTATTTGGGTAGCAGGTTTTGAATGATCTGATTTGTCTCTAAACTTTAAAGCTGAATTTAAATTATCAAGCAAAGCTAAAATAAGTTTAAAAAATTAAATCAAGTTTATAAAAGTCTAATTAAGTTTTAATGAATTGTGTAAACAAATTCTTTTATACAATTCTTGGTTTTAAAAGTTTTAATAAAAAAAAAAATATTTTAAATAATATTTAGGAATAAAAGTGATTACTTGATTCAAGTATTGAAGAAAATTTTTCAATATAAGAAATTTTAAGGATAACTACTTAATCAAAGATTGATTAATGCTAATTAGTTTCACGATTAAGAATAATTAATTAATTAGAAAATTAACTAATATATATGAAATTAGATGTAGTTAATTTCTTAAATGTAATTACTTAGTTAAAAGAAATTAATTAATAGGCAAAGTAAATTAAGCGATTAAGGATAATCACTTATTGAAATTTATCAAGAATGGTTAATTAAATAGTAATTAATTAATGGTTAATTTATTAATGAAAAGATTAATTGAAGATAATTAATAAAATGGTAATTAATTAGGGGTTAATTTATCTATTGAAGATAATGAATTAAATGGTGAATTAAATAAGTGAAGGTTAATTATTAAGTAATTTAAGGTTAGTTAATTTATTTTAAATTGTTAATTAATAAATGATTAAAGAAAAATTTGTCAAAATAATTTGTAATTTATTAATAATTAATTAACCAAAATTAGAAATAAATTCATAAGAAATAAATCTGATTTGAATTAATCAGATAATTTACCGACCTTACTTATGGATGTTTGAATTCTATTGGATGACTTGATTGTTTGATATTTCCTGATATATGATGCTTTGTGATATATTCTGATTTGTGTGTAATCTTTACTGCAGTTTATTTATCTGAAATTTATATATATCTGTGATCTGTGAATAAAAGATAAGCGATATAGTTTATATCGTTTATCAACTATATCCTGTAGTTTGATCTGTGATGATTTATTGTGTTGCACTATTGTGTGTAAAACCCCTGGACTACACTTTTACACACACAAAAATGGATTTCACGTGGAAATCGGTTAAGTCACAGATAATTTAAATTTGATGTTTTGAAATTGAAATTTTAATTTCAATTGATTTTGAAATTGGAAATTTGGGTTAAATGAAAAGCTTTTGAAATGGGGTTTCAAAGATAAAAGTTATTTTGAATAACTTAACCGAGTTTTTGAAAATTTAAATAATTAGATTTAAATTTGAATTCAAATTTAAAATTGAATCCTATGATTGAAACTAGGGACTAAAGATGATAAAAAATGTGTTTGTATGAATTTAACCATTTTAAAGGTATAAGTTGGGAATTTGAATTTAACCCAAGGATTTCAACTCGTATGAATGAATCAGATTTTCCGAAATGAAAACTGTTTGTTTTCAAATGATAAAAGCTTTCATATATATAAGGAATTTCAAGATCGAATTGAAAAATGGTTTTTCCAAGTTATAAATGAAATTGTTTTGAAAGCTATGAATTGAATCTGTTTATTTTTAACAGATTCAAAATGATGATTTGTTTAAACCATTCAAAACGAAATTGTTTTGAAAGCTATAAGTTGAATCTTTATTTTAAAGATTTAACGAGTTAATCAAAATGAAATGGAAATCGATTCGGAAACTGTGAATGAATCTTTGTGAAATTAAGTGAACTTTGTGAATTAAATCTTTTTGTTTAAAAAGATTAAAATGGTAATTTGTTAAACCATTTGAAGAAAGATTTTTGGGTAATAAGTTGTGACTTAATTGAAATCCCAATATCCATATATTTTTAAATATTGCGCTCACTGTTCGGGTTAGCCGGGAAAGGACCTTTGGGTCGTATAACCCATTCCGAATAGTGATACGTCGTATATGGATGGCATTTGAAGACCGGTGTTGAAGACCGGATATTTTTCGAAAATGAAAGGACAACCTGTCGAATGTCTCTGCACTGAGTTGCTCCGGTATAGAGATTTATATCACTCTTTTGTGATGGGAAGTCCGGACGTGATTGGAAATTACCCGGAATTGCAAGGACTTCGTAAGAAGTGCCTTCGGTTCTGTTCGAACCCGGAACAGACTTGTATGGTTACATGTCTGACATTACACTTTGAGATATAAAGCCGATTTCTTTCAAATACATTTCTGTTGGTGGCGGAGAATTTATTCTCTTAGCTTAACACCCTTCTCTGAGACGTACGAGCTCAGAGGTTATGTAGTTGAAATTTATCAACGATATATCCCAATTTGGTAATGTGGCATGCTGAGTGTTGCTGTGTGATGATCAGTGTTTGATCATTTGCGATATGGTCATTTATTTGATCTTATATCTTTGTGATCATAGGTTGATCATTTGTTTGACCCGAAGCATGGCTTTGTGACAAAGCGTAGCTTTGTGGACGAGACTTCGTCGAGCCTCACACCCCGGAAATGGTCGAAACAGGAAGGATGCAGCAAGGTTCTAGGGAGTAGCGCCCCTTAGTGTATGTCATTCCTTCTGGATAAAGGTGGTATCATGGTATGGAGCCCAGATACTTAACCTCTGTGGTTACTGCATTATTATTATTATGTGGTTGTTGGAAATCGAGGATCCTCGGGAAGATCGGTGACGATCGGGGGATGACATACGCGTGTCAGTAGTTACCTATTTTTGCAGAGGTAACCCGGCCTTGTGTTGGCAGAGATCCGGTTAGGTTCTCGGGTCGTCTATTCCAGGGACGTACCCATCGTGGATAGGAAGTTCCTTAGCCTGACCATTTGTTGGAAATCCATCTTCCAATACGAACTTTGTACGGTATTAGTTGTAGAACCTGCCATTTACGTACGGTGGTCACCACTGTTTAGATGGTAGCTATAGTAGGCATACGATACTGGTCGTATGCTGGCTAAGATTTATATTGTACTTTCGAAATGTTTTCTACACTATGCACTAATAATAATATCAAAATGATTTGATTTTGCGTAGTAAGCATCTTTGACTATCATAAGAAGAAATCTCCTCCAATTCTGCGTTTGCATTGTGTGTGTGGTGGGAGGTCTTATGGTAGTTTCATTTTCCAAAAGCATTGCGAATTTACTTTAAAATTCTATACTATTTGTTTGTAAAGATAAACTGTTTTTGTTGCTCACACCAGTCCCATGACTGATCCGGAGTTTATTGTTTCTTTCCTAAACTCTGGATGCTCAAAATTTTTCTACACGAGCAGTCTAGAGTTTGGTCTTTCAGATATTCAGATTTAGTAGATTATCTGGAGCTAGTTCAGTCTTTGGTTATGGACTGCACTTGCTCATCTTTGTGCATCGTTATTTGGAGTTCAAGCTATATCTGGATTGGCGCTTTGAAGATGGAGATTATCCGCTGCTGATGTTATCATTTTCTTTTCCGCTGCTATGTATTGTATCATATCTCTGATGTATATAGATATTCATTGTATCGTCATTGTATCTGGATATTGTATCAGATGTTGTATATCTATATACTTTTTATTCCGCTGTGTTATTTACTTAATGTTGTTATAAGCTCCGGCGACTCGGATTTGAACGGTCGAATCTACGGCATTCGAGTACGATGTAAAGTAGGGATGTTGATTTTCGAGCGGGCAAAATCCGTATCGTTACAGATACTAGTTCGGAAGTAAAGTTGTGTATTTGAATATGAGATCGAATAAGATATTTCATATAGATGATCTATGTATATTATATGGAAATAAGTTTGAAGATAAATGTTTTAGGCAAACTTTTGTTTTGGGTAATTTCGAGGACAAAATTCTTTTAAGTAGGGGAGAATGTAACAACCCAGAATTTGACCACCTTAAAATATACTATTTAAAGTTATTTTAAATATAAAATAGGTAAGGTTATATTATTCAAATAAAATTAGATAGGATTTGAAAAAAGAAGGACACACAAAAATAGTAACATTCGACTATATCGACAAAAGTGACAAAATGTTGATTTCAGAAATGTAAGTTTCAATGGTTAAATAAATTATTTTAATTTATTTATGAGTGTTTATATTTTTAAATAGAAATATGCAAATTTATTTTTAAATTTGGTTTACATAAATAAATTGTTTAACTAAAACGTCAAAATGTGACCGTAAAACATTTTGTCGAAAATTAACGTTTTGTCGATTAAAAGTTGTCGCAACGTTGTCGCACCTTTATTTTCTTATATAGGAACATATATTCAAACAGTATAAGTATTAATTAATTCACTAATCAAGTTTACTTTTACTAAACATACTTAGAAAATTCTAGAATGTAATTAAGAAAAAGTAAGCACAAAAAGACAAACATGCCATTTCAAAGCAAAAGGTAAACATCAAATCAAACCAAATATAATTATTATATTCTTTACTTAATACTTAAGTGAAAATGACATAAAGCATGATTTGAAATGGTGATGATAAGTGTTGAAAAAAAATGAGATTACTTTGTTTACAAGTAAGAGTATTTTGGTCCATTTACAAAATATTATTTTAATCCAAAACTTTTTCTATAAATAAGCATCCATTTTCACTTTTTTTCCACTTCTTCTTCTTCCTTTTTCAAGCTTTTCTTCCACTCTCTAATGGCTTCTTTTTCTCTCTTTCCTTACTAACTTTTCTTAAAATCATATCAAATCAACTTCAAACACCACCAAACTTTGCCAAAGACCTTAGAATACCATTAAAACATGGTTTAGCATCTAAAGAAGTGAAGAAATGATAGAGGAAGAGGTGGAATAGGAGGAGGCCGAACCTATGGAGGAGGGAGAAGCAAGTCGTGAAGCTTCAGAGCTAGAAAAAGAGAAAGAAGTGCCGCCCGTTTCATTCCAAGGAAGTAGAAGAAAGTTTGAAGTACTGCGGAAGCTCTACCGAATTTTCCAAAGTTTGTTGAAGTTAAAAAAAAATAGTGAAGTGTTGGATTTAAAAGAATGTTGGTAGAAAGTTAATCTTTTGGTAAAAGGTGGGTACTCATATTTACTAATTAATCTATAAATTATTTCAAGTATAATGATTTGAAAGTTTAAATATGTTGAATTATTAAATGTTTGATAACTTTGTTGATTATGTGATCGTTTATGTGGTTGATAACTTGTTTGATAAATGATAAGAGAAATGGTTAGTAAGTATAGTTAATTCAATGGAAATCCATATAAATGTGTGTTGGAAATTATTTAGTTTCTTAATGATTTTAAATAATCTAAAAAGATTGAAAATAATATTATAATAATACGATATTATAAAATGAAATGAAATGAAATATGAATTTGAAATATAAAAATATTATTTAAAATACGTTTGAAATGATTTAGAAATGTTTTATAAACATTTTAAAATGTTTCCAAGAAGTTTGAAAAGAAATTGAAAAACAAGTCAAAACTAGGCGCGTCGCGTAACGGTAGTTCGCGATTTCGCGCCATAAAAGTTAAATGTGTGTACAAAGTGGAATATAGCTCGGAATCATTCGAGATAAGAATTTTCCGGTCTATTATATCCATAATTTTCCAACGAAGAAAGAAAATCAAGATTTCATTATGTAGATTTTGAAATATGTCAAAAACAATTTTCTAAAAACATCGCGGTTTTTTGCACTTCGGAATCCAAAAAGGGATTTCTTTATAAATGATATTTTTAAATGATTAAAGATATGAAATAAATTTGATAAATCTATTAAAATGGTTTAAAAGAGATTTTGAATTTAAAATATGAATTTTCAAATATTAAAAAGTTGTTTAAATAAAATAAGCTTATATAGCACTTTCCGTAGCACTTTTATGCTGCGAATTCTATAACCTTTTGAATATGAGTTTAAACTTAACGATTTTTCCTAGAATCAATCATGAATGTTTTTAAAAGGAAAATTAGGAGTTTAAAAGATAATTTGGAATCTTATAATCAATTCCAAAATGAAGCTAATAACTGAGTATGTAGAAACAACTAGTACATTTGTCCTGCCTATGAAATCTGGGAAGATAAAATAAGGTGTTTAACTAAGGTTATGGATGGAGAAACCAGTGCCCTAAACTAACTTGGCCTATGTTTTCTCTTTGTAGGCGAGTGGTGGAACAGATCGAAAGGAAAGCCCGGATGCTCTAAAAAGATCATATTTAAGTTTTTCCAAAATAAAAGAAAAGAACCAATTCTTTGAATGTTAGTTAACCACTTTACATCTTTTTATCAATAATTAGTAAGAAGAAACCGAGATCGGATTTGGGTGATTCCTATCCGAAGAACCGAGATCAGATTTGGGTGATTCCTATCTGAAAACCCCTTTAAACTAATTTTCGAAATAAAACATATTGAAGACAAAGATCATTTAAGACAAAGATATTCATGATGTAGGATTACTTGCCATTAGTCCCTGGAGGTGAAATTTACCATATCTAAGGTGGCAGTAGTGCTCTGTTATGAAAATCTTCGATTTGCAAAAATATGATTTGAAGTTAAGAAAGAAATCTTTGATTAAGATTTAATAAATGATTTGGGAATATTTTCCCTAAGTTAAAAGTTATAACTTGAATATAAGAAATCTTTGATTAAGATTCAATGAATGATTTGGAAAGGTTTTCCTAAGTAAAAGAGAAAATGATTTGCAATTATTCCAAGATTTAAGAAAGGTTTAAATAAATCAAATGATTTAATAAATGAGGCTTAATGATTCCATATACACTTGAAAAGAAAATGGAATAAATTGAAAAGAATATATCTAAGAAAGATATTTTATAAAAGATGAAGTAATTGATTGATGATTGACATCCACTTATAAACTTAACATCTTTTTATCAATAATTGGCTTCGAAGGAACCGTGGTCGGATTTGGGTGATTCCTATCCGAAAACCACTTCAAACCAATTTACATGTTCGAAAAATGATGATATTTGAAGACGAAGATATTGAGATGAAAAATAACGACGAATTACTTGTTGATTAATTGGGGATAGACTCTCGATTCACTATATTATAGCAGTGGTCTCTTTGTTATGAGAAACCTCAAAACCACAAGGACTTCTCGCCTAGTAATGGTCAAGGAAAGTACCTTCGGTTTTGTTCAATCCCGGAATGAAATTGTATGGATGAATGTCTGACATTGCATTTTCTTAGATTACATACATTGGTTTTTACAAACGTACATCTATTTGGTGGCGGAGAAGACAACTTCTCTATGCCTAACACCCTTTCTTGAGACGTACGAGCTCAAGGGTTGTATTTTTGTGAAAGGAAATTAGTAGTAAATGGAAATGGCGAATGTGGCATTCAAAAGTGATGTGATATGTGAAAAGGTAATCATAGCCTCCAGCCTCATCAACCGAAAATGACCGAAATAGGGTTAGATGCAGCAAGGCTAAGTGGATCATTCCCAATTAGGGTATGATCATCCCCTTCTAGATATATTTCTTCCCGCTATGACGTTCGGGATGTAAATTAATGTGGTTTGTATGCTAGAGCGCGCTCAGTTAAAGGTCGGTAACGACCGTGGGATGACATATTCGGTACTACCTAGTTAAAGAGGTAGGTCGGTCTTGTGTTGGTAGAAGGAAGATGTTCTGTGCCTCGGGACATCCATCTAGAGGATTACCGATCGAAAGGTAGTCCCTTCACCTGGTCATTGTATGGAAATCCATTCTCCAATAAGAACCTACGGTTTTGTTTGTAGAGCCTAGTATGCTGGAATTTAATAATGGTAACAATTTCGACTAAGATTAATAAGTTTATTTGCAAATGTTTTCAAAGAGATGTCATTAAAAATAATATCAAATGTTTTGATATAAAAGTGTTTAAGTTATCATAAGGTAAAAACCCGTCCGTGTTTATGTGTGGACGTGGTCATATGAGATACCCTTCTTTTCAAAGGTGTTGATAACATAGTCATTTTAAATTTCGAGTATCTCACGCTGGTTTATCAAGCCTGATCCGGGTATTTTTAATACTCGGGTCAGATCCGAGTAGTTTCAGGTTGAGTTGAAGACGGTTGAAGTTTCCAGAGGAAAGCTGGAGATATTCGTCTACATATGTCATATTCTATCATCCGCTGTTGTCTGTTTGTTTTTGTTCGATGTTTGTCAGCAACTGTAAGGACAGATGTTTATAACTGTCCAAGTGAAATTTAGGTTAGACTCTGATATATGTATTTTAAAATTTTCCATAGTTTTCATGAGATCACTAAGAACCTATTGGCCCATGCCAATATCTTTACTATTTCATGGGTTCTCTCTGAACCTATTGGTAACTCCAATATCTTTTCTCTTATCCTAGTTTTCATGGGTTAATTAGGAACCTATTGACTTCTGTCGATATCTTAATCCAGATATAGTTTTCATTGGTTTACTATAAACTTATTGGCCCCTGCCAATATCAAATCATAGTTTTTGCGGGCTAACTATGAACCTGTCTTTTTGACATCTTCATTTATACATAGTTTTCATGGGCTTACCATGAACCTATTGGCCCCAGCCAATGTAACATCCCCCTACTTTGAGGCCTAAAACTAACGGTTATGGATGTTGTAGTCATCCATAGTTATTAATATTCGGCGACCAAATACGGCGATGCTAGATATATTGATACACAAATCACATAAATATGGAAAAAATCTTGACAATTCAAAAATATATTTCCACATCCAGATTAAAACATTTCATGTTCATTACATAATCCCAAAATATGTTAACCACATTCAACAAAATATAATTATTACAATTTCGCCAAGAGCGACATATGAAGATGCCTCCTTGGTTGATCAGAGTATATAGTAAGGCTAATAAATCTACCTTTACAACAAATACACAACAGAAAGAGAAAACTCTAAATAACTATATGCCTCCTGCACGCCTCCGGATGCTTTATTCATATAAGAAGAAAAACCGTAAACCTTAAATCTTAAACTACTCAAAATCAATTGAGTACTCGAGAGTTTAAGGGGAAAACAAAAACTTCGAATGAGACATAAGCCTGGTATGAATAATAATCTAACATCTCAATCCTTTTTAGATATCTAGTGAGACCACACCGCTTAGCGGAACAGGTTTCCCCTCACTGGTATCCTAAATCCTTTTTAAAATCATATACTATGCTCCTCCATCCACAATGGTTAAAACATATATTTTCAAAATATTATGATGATATGCATACTTGAAAATAATTAGGATTTCCCAACCCTCATTTAATATGACACCCTGTCCTATCCATAGTTTTTATGGGATCACCAATAACCTTTTAGTTTTCATGGTTTTACTAATAACCTTTATATTATTAAAGATCCCCCTGTCCTATTCATAGTTTTCATGGGATCACTAAGAACCTATAGGCTCCTGCCAGTTAACTTAATTAATTTATGGGTTCTCCTGAACCTATTGGTCTTTCCAATAACTAATCACCTTTTCCTAGTTCTCATGGGTTGACTAGGAACCAATGTATTTTATCTAGTAACTCACTTTACATCTTACTTTTCATGGGTTGACTAGGAACCTACCGATACTTCCATTAACCACTTTCTTATCCTAGTTTCATGGGTTGACTAGAAATCTATTGACTGATGTCAATTCTTAATCGGGATATAGTTCTCATGGGTTCACTATAAACCAATTAGCCCCTGCTAACTATCCTCGGTACATAGTTTTCATGGGTTAACTATGAAACTTTTTGGCTTAGTCAAATAACTATTTAATCATAGTTTTCATGGGCTAACTATGAACCTTTTGGTTTACTCCAATAACTATAAAGTTTAGGCATCCTATATTTTTGGTCACCCTGACTCCTTGGATGCAATTCTACTCATTTAGGAGTTTAAGAAATTTATATTCACTGTTGAGTTAACCTAGTTAGTTCTTCTACCCATTTTCCCCAAAATATAGTTATGGGTTATCATGTGAATATATTCATATTTGAAGAAGCAAAACAACAATTTAACAATAACACTCTTGCGGATTTAAAGTCCTTGAAATACATTTCATAAAACATAGTTTACACCTTTAACTTATATTTTTATCAAGGCAATACTTCTCCAAAATCACATACTTAAAGTCATTACAAATCTCCTTTATATAAGCCATGGGTTTTCCTTAAAAGTTTAGAGTATGGGTCTTAAAACCTTTCGACAATGTCGAAAGCTACTATTTTCAACCCCGTTCGAAAGGTTTTAATCATGTCTTTTTAAAATAATAGGCTCCAGCCCTTTTTATACTTTAAATAACTTCTTCCCAAACCCTTCGACCTCATTGAAACTCAAACCTTTCGAACCTATTGGAAAGCAAACCTTTCGAAAGCATTGGAAAACAAACCTTTCGAAACCATTCGACCTTATAAAACATAAACCTTTCAAAAGCTTACTGGGTTCAATTTAAAACATGTGGAAAATCTTCTTTTAAAACCTTTCGACTACATTGGAAGCAACCTTTCGACTTTGTCGGAAGGTCTGCTTCGAAAGCTTTAAAACATCTCTTCAAAACAATAAGCTTCAGCCTTTAAAACACTTTCTTCGAAAGCTTTAGGTTATACTTCAATTATAAAACAGGGGTATATCACCTAAGTTGAAAGCTTTTATACCTTTCGAAAGCATGGAGAAGCAGCTGGTTTTAAAACAAGTAAACCTTTTGACTTTGTCGAAAGGAACGACTTCGAAAGGTTGGGAGAAGCGACAACAACCTTTCGACTGTGTCGGATGGTTCAAAACAAAACAAAACAAAAGCGGCAGTAACCTTTCAAATTTGTCGAAAGGTTTAAAAACTTTATTTAAACATTTGACCTGGTCGAAAGCAGCCAAGTAGAAAGCTCTTTTTCAAAAGCAAAGCAGACAATCTTTGGTTTATAGAATAAACATACCCCAACCTCTTTGGCAACCAACCTTTCGACTTAGAACCCTTCGACTCTGTCCAATTCATTACGTACCAAGATACTTGATACCATATGCATTGGTTTGACCTTGTTGAAAGGTATAACCTTTCGACTTTGTCGAGAGGTCTGGGTCGGATGGCTTAATGCCGTAAAAGGCTGAAACATGCTAAAAGTATGATTTCTTTGTTTTTAACTTAAAGAGGATAATTTTCCAACTAACCTGCCTTTGTTTATCAAATTCTCATTGGTTAACAAATACTTTCAGAAAAGTGCTGCCACTAATTTTCAGAAATAAATAATAAGTTTATTTTATAAATTGCCCATTCTCCTTAATTAAATATATAAAACATTTAAGTCCCATACTTTAAATAAATTTATATATTCATCAAAACTTGTAAGAAAAATCTAGAAAAATTCCAAAAAATCTATTTTGATATGTTTTCCAACATATAAAATTTTTAAACTCAAATAATTATTATTTTAGCCGTAAATAATTTATAACCCAATAAATCATTTTCTTTACCAGAAAATTAATATAAAATCCACATTAATTCAAAAAATTATGGAAATTGAAACCCATCTCCAAAATCATGTTTTCTACAACATAAAATTTTTCCATGGCATTTAAAAATCATTTCATCTCGGTTTTACCCTAAAACCGTGTATCTCCTTTTTAGCAAACTTGTTTAATCCATATAAATCATGATTCAAGCATATCATCAATCAAT
This sequence comes from Allium fistulosum, assembly GCA_030737815.1. Classification (NCBI taxonomy): domain Eukaryota; kingdom Viridiplantae; phylum Streptophyta; class Magnoliopsida; order Asparagales; family Amaryllidaceae; genus Allium; species Allium fistulosum. The sequence goes on from CM060902.1 coordinate 156,673,076, forward strand.
ATATCATAAAAACAAATTTACCCTAAAATCTGAAACCATATGATCATAAAACTAAAATAGAGATGTAGAAATTATTATTCACCTTAGATTGGATAAGGAAATTGAAGTTTGATTGAGATTAATTTCTTCTAGCTTGATCCTAAGCTTTACTTTGATTTTCTCTTCTCTTCCTAATGGCCGGCCTTGCTTGCTTCTCACGGTTATAAATTTTGCTTTAAGTAAAATGAATGTGTATGATTTAGAAAGATAGTATAAGGGTGAGAAATATAGACGGTTGTTTACCCTAATGCCCTTGTGTTCAATTACTTAACCATTTATATAAGTTCATTAGATTTTAAATAAGCACGGCCATCTAATTCATTAATCAACCTCAATCTCCTTATATACATTATTCTATTTAATTTATTCTAATTAAATCTCCTGAATAATGTTAATAAAATTAGGGGTGTTACAGCCAATATCTTCTCATATACACAGTTTCATAGGCTTACTGTGAACCTATTGGCCGCTGCCAATATCTTTAATTAATTTAATTTATATTCACTACTGGGTCAACATAGTTGGTTATTCTGCCCTTCCTTAAAATACAGTTATGGGTCCATTACAATGTTAATATATACGTATATGAAGAAGCAAACATAATAACTTGGTTTATCCCTTTAACCCATTAATCAAGGAAAATTTCTTCAAAAACTCCATTTCAAAATACGTTATTTATTTATGCCATGGTTTTTCTTTAAAATGAGATTGGGTTATTTGTTTTGAAAACTAAGGCTTTCGAAAACTTCAAAACTTTGCTTTCGACCTCACTGGATAACCTCATTCGAAAGCATACAAATCTCTTTTCAAAACATTAGGCCTCTGCCTTTCGAAACACTTTAAAACCTCTCTTTCGAAACCTTTTGAATGTAATAAAGTATTACCTATTAACTCTTAGAAGCAAAGCTTCGAAACCATTGAAAGTACCCTTTTCGAAACCTTACGAAGTATCCCTTCCGAAACCATAGAAAGTCCCTCTTTCAAAACCATTGGGTTTATATTTAAAATATCATTTGGGTCAAAATGAATATAAATGAAAGTATCTCTTTTGAAACCATTCATTTTCATATAAAAGAATTGGGAAAAATTTGATAGCGTCGGCACCATCCCTTTTGAAAGCTTTAAAACACTTAGGTAAAACATTGAATTTTAGCATTGAAACTCCCTTTCAAAGCCATTGCCTTCAAAACTTATGAACCCTTTCAAAAGCATTTAGGAAGTGGCTTTGTATAAGTTGAAAACAAAAACTACCTTTTGAAAGCATTAATGACTTCAATACACTCGAAAGCTATAGAAACGACAGTAGAGTTTGGACTAGGTTGGAACCATCATTTTCGAAAGCATTCTTTTATAAACAAGGGTCTTAGTCGGAAGTTCTACTTTTAAACAAAGAAAGGCGGCAACAAGTTCGAAAGCAGCTGGGTGTCGACTTGGTCGAAAGCACCCTTCAAAAACAAGGCAGGCACATATCTTTTAAAAGTAAACAATGGTTTCGTCTCTATCGAAAGCAATGCTTTCGACACCCTGCCTTTCGCACTTCACTAATCCACTTCGTACCAATATCATTGATACCATATGTATTGGTTTCAGACTAGGTTGGTTTTGACTGAGTTGAAGCGGAGGCATTGGAGTCGAAAGGTACTTCTAAAGGAGGTGGAACCAACTTTTCTAGGTAAAAACTGATTAATGCCAATTTAAGCAAGTACTTTCTATCTAACCTGCCATGTGTAAACATATGACTGGTTACCTCTACTTTTCAAATTCTTTACCAAAATAACTGCCGCTTAATTTCAGATCTAAACCAAGATTAACTTAGCAAATATGCCCTTCCATTAAGCAAAACCAATATTGCAAATAAGTCCTTCTTCTATAATAATTTAATTTCCATAACAAATCACTTAGGGAAAATCCCCAAAAATTATAGAAATTCACTTTAATCACGTTATCAAATATACAAAAATTGTAGGCCCAATTTCTTCCTGAAATAATTAAAATTAAATTTGAACCCAATTCTATCATATTTTCCTTTGAAAATTCATGATAATATTTCCATAGCTTGAAAAATTATCAAAATTAGAATCCAACTCCAAAATCATGTTTTACATAACATAAATTTTTTCCATAGCATTCTTAGATCATTTACAATCGATTTTGCCCTAAAACCGCATAAATCCTTATTTAAACAATCTTGTTTAAATTAAAAAAATTATAATTCAAGCATATCATCATCCAAATCATCATAAAAATGAATTTAATCTTAAATCTAAAAAAATATGATCATAAAACAAAATAGAGATGGTATAAATTATTATTCACCTTGATTAGGATAAGGAGATTGGATTAAGATTAAGATTTATTCCCATTGCTTTAATCCTTAGCTTGATTTGATTTTTCTTCTCTTTTCTTCCTAGCAATGGCCGGCTCCACTTTATGTTTGCGTTTTATGTTTTTGTGTAAATGAAAAATAAACATGAATGGTATAAGGAATGGAAATACATATAAGGGTTATGGTGACAAGTGCGGCTAATTCCCAATATGCCCTTATGTAATTTAATTAGCTTAGAAACCATTCTTAAGCCCACTTAATTAAATAAATTGAGCATGGCCCCTTAAGTATTTATTTAAATCTCAATTCCCTTATCACTTAACATTTACATTATTCTATTTAATTTATCTAATTAAATTTCCTGAATAATGTGATTAAAAATTAGGGGTGTTACAGGCTTCTCTCCTTAAAGAATTTCGTCCTCGAAATTCAGTATGGATCGAATATTAAACGTAACAATCATCTGTAACGACTCATAACAACTCTACTAGTCTACCTGACTAGCAATTATCTATATAAATTTAATATAAATATACCCTCAAAGCAGATCAGGATAGGTATCTCGAATCCTGTCTTCTATCTCCCAAGTACAGTCCTTCTCGTTGTCGCTCCACTAAACTTTCACCAACTTGACTGTCTTGTTCCACAGTCTTTTCTCATCTCTCGCCACAACCCGAACTAGTTGTCCAACAAAAGTCAAATTAGGCTCTACTACCAAATCTTCCAACCCTATTGGAGGAATAGTAGTCTCTAAATCATGCACATACTTGCAAAGATGAGACACATGAAATACGTTATGGACACCTGCCGTACTACTCGGCAACTCTACTTTGTATGTGAGCTTTCCAATCCTCTCTATATTCTAGAATGGACCTACATATCTCGATGCCAACTTCCTCGACTTCCCGAACCGTACCACACCCTACATCGGTGATACCTTAATGAAAACCTTATCTCCAACCGAGAATTCTAGGTCTTTACGCCTCTTATCTACGTAACTCTTCTGCCTAGATCGAGCTTCCTTCATCCTTTATCGGATTAACTCAATATTTTCCAATGCCTCTCTAACCAAATCTGGACCTATGACTAATCTGTCTCCAGTCTCCAACCAACATGCTAGCGATTTGCATGGCCTTCCACACAAAGCTTCAAAGGCACCATTTCTATACTAGTCCGATAACCATTATTATAGGAAAACTCAACCAAATGCAGGTAATCCTCCCAAGATCCACCGAAGTCCAATATACAAGCTCTTAGTAAATCCTTGAGTACCTTATTGACTCTCTCTGTCTGCCTATATGTCTGAGGGTGATATGCAGTACTCACCTTGAGCTTAGTGTCTAATACATCATGTAGACTCTTCCAGAATTCGCTAGTGAACAAAACATCTCTGTCACTAACTATGCTACTAGGAACTCCATGTGGTCTAACTATGTTCTTCATGAACATCTTAGCTAAAACAGGTGCCGTCCTAGTTGACTTAACTGGAATGAAATAGGCACTCTTGGTCAACCTGTCCACTATGACCCATATACTTTCATTTTCCCTATTTGACCATGGCAACCCATCTATAAAATCCATGAATATCGAATATCATTTCCACATTGGAATCTCTAAAGGTTGAAGTAATCCACTCGGCTTCTAATGTTCGGCTTTCACTTGCTGATAGTTTGCACACTGCCTAACCCACAAGCCAACATCCCTCTTTATACCTTCCCAATAGAAGCTCCTCTTCATATCTTGATATATCTTGGTCCCTCCAAGATGAATCGTAAACTTGGACCGATGACATTCTCCAAGAACTTCTTTCCTCAAGTTCTCAACATCTGGAACACACAACTATCCCTTCTGTCTCAACCATCCTCTCTGGTGAAGACTAAAACCTTTTAGACCATCAATCTCGGTTCCAACCTCAAGCCTTCTAATCTTCTAGGTTAATACTGGATCCTCCTTCTACTTAGAAGCTATCCTTTCGATCAATACTGGTCGAACTTCTAAACTGGACAACATAGCAGTACTCTGACTAGAACTAGCAGTTGATCTTAATTGAACACTACAAGTAGTCAAAGCTTCTAAGCCTTTCCATTTTGCTAACATAGCTAACACCGCATTCTGATGTCGTCTGCTAACACCATCCGCTACCTTATTTTCTTTCCCAGGAGTATATTCTATACCAAAATCATAAGCAGCTAAAAACTCCAACCACCTCTGCTGTCTCATATTCAACTCCTTCTGAGAGATTAAGTACCTTAAAGATTTATGATCTATGTATAACTCAAATCTCTCCCCTAAGAGATAATGTATCCAAATCTTCAATGCGAAGATCACCCGTGCCAACTCCAAATCATGAGTAGGATACCTCACTTCATGCGGTCTAAGCTGTCGTGAAGCGTAGGCAATCACTTTACCCTTCTGCCTCAATACAGCTCCTAATCCAGTCCCACATACATCAGTATACACCACTAACCCTTGATTTCCGTCTGGAACTACTAACATTGGTGCATTGGTCAAAAAATGCTTTAACTTAAGGTATGATTCCTCACATTTTTCGGACCAGTCAAACTTCACCTCCTTCCTGGTTGCACCTCCTTCCTGGTTGGCTTAGTCAAATGCGCTGCTATTTGCGAGAAATCCTTAATGAATCTAAGATAATAGCCAGCAAGTCCAAGAAAACTTCTAATCTCAGTCACCGTCTCTGGTCTCTTCCAATTATTAATAGCTTCGATCTTATCTGGATCGACTGACAAGCCCTTCTTCGAAACCACGCGACCAAGAAACTTAACCTCTTTCTTCCAAAAATGACACTTGGAGAACTTCACTTTTAGCTGATGCTGCCTCAGCGTCTCAAGCATACTCTAAGATGATTCTCATGCTCCCTTTCATTCTTATAGTACACCAAAATGTCATCTATAAACACCAACATGGATCTATTCAAATACTCTCGAAAGACTTGGTTCAGCAAATCCACGAAGAAAGCATGCGCATTCGTTAACCTGAATGGCATTACTAACCACTCGTACGAACCATACCTTGTCCGAAATTCTGTCAAACGAATACTGTCCTTTTCCACTCTTAACTGATGGAAACCCGTCGCCAAATCCAACTGGGAAAATACTCTGGCTCCACACAACTGATCAAATAGATCATCAATTCTCGGCAAAGGATACTTATTTTTTATCGTCCTTTCGTTCAACTTATGATAGTCGATACACATCCTCAACGACCCATCTGGTTTCTTCATGAGCACCGTGGCCGATCCTTAAGGTGAACTGCTTGGTCTAATAAAATTCCGTCCTTCTAGATCCACTAGCCGCACCTTCAATTCCTTCATCTCAGTCAGTGTCATCCTGCTAGGTGATCTACTTACAGGTTCAGCTCCTGTCAAAAGATCTATCTGAAACTCAACAACTCATTTCGGTTGTAGTCCCTTGACTGGCTCAAAGACATATGCAAACTCTCTTGCTACTCAAACCTGACTTAGCACTTCTCCCACTTCCATTGCACTTAACAAAGCATAACTACGCCTGTCAGAATTCTCCACTGAGAATATAATTCGGTTATGACTATCAGGGTGTCTTAATGATATCTTCCCATCTTGGCAAAATATCCTAGCCATATACTGAAATGACCGTATTTATTTTACCTAATTTTTACTAGGATTTTTTTTTACATTAATAAATTTCCTAGAGTCATTTAGCCTTTCTATTAAATTATCCAGGATCCTAATTTTTCTACTAATATATTTATATCAGATCATTAATAAATATATATTCACATACATGTGAAGATGTATGTGACCCTCTTGCTTGGATCAGAGTGTTGGTAAGCAAGAGTGCATCCTGATTGAATTTGAATTTCTAGTCAACCAGTACATAGCTCATTTTCCTTTGTTTTGATATTTGGGTCATGAGAGTGAATCTCATAATCATATATGATTTATTCCTAGTAATTTTGATCATTCTTTTGGTGATTGCCTGTTAGTTTAACTTAGCAAAGTGATCTTAGATTATATAGCAAGCCATCATAATTTTAGTTTAATTGTTTGATATTTGATCAAAGCCAGAAAGAAAATGATATACACATTTATCATTTTCAACATGAGTGATCTTTACCCCAACTTCTTTTATATTTAAGACCCAAACAGTTAAGTGATTCTTTCACAATTATATTGTTGTGTTTCCCTGAATCAAATCCATTCCCTAATCCCTGAGTTACCTCAGTTTTGTACTAATTTAAGGGTTGGTCTTTTGGGTTTAGGAAATCCAGAATTTATGGTCATAAAGCATGAGTGATGTATATGTGGTATGTGTGCATATCAGATGTGTTGAGCTTTCTGAACTAAGAATGCTACTCAAAAATACAAGTGAATTGCTTAAATATTTGATCTTGTCTTTATACATGTGTTTGCAAAGAAAGCTTCAGATTTTACAAAGTGTATTTTCTTCCTTTAAACCAAAAACTCTGGTCATCTTGATCAAACCAGACCTCATTCCTTTTGAGGTAGGTTAACCTTATGGCTAGGTTGTCCCAAACCTTAATGCCTGACCATTACAATGTCAATCCAGATACAAGATACTTGAAAATCCCTTAAAACATATACACATCATAAACCAGTGTTCAAAAATACATAATTTCTTTTATCAAAATACTTCAGCATATAGACACAAAACTCTTTAAAGAATATTCTTAACCAAACTCAGATTTTAACCTCAAAACTTAAAGCTTTTAAGTGACTCAAGATTGACTAATACAATATATATATATATATATATGTATGTATGTATCCATTTCTCAAATATAGGCATATGTCATCTACAGATTTCTACCATAATACTCAAATATATTTTCTTGCATAAGATTCAAATAAGTCTTTGGTTTTTCCCAACCTTAATACATTACCAGAATTCAATTGAAACAACTAAATAAAATCCAAACATTCAAGATCATTACATAACAACAAAATCAGAATTATAAAACTTCCAAGATTACATGCAAATAGTTCATTCTAAGCTCTTATTTAATTCTAATTTAGCATGCTTATCCAAACATTCTCACTAGCCATAGCAGCTTCCTATTTAGAACCAGCATTCCCTGAAAGAGCATTAGAGGCTGCCCCATTTTAATGAGACACCCCAAATGCCATAAGCAAACAAGGGTCAGATACAAGATCTGGTATGAGCAATATCAGAAATTCCATGATATTAAGTAGTTAAATGAGACATAAGCATTTTGTACAAGTTTGCATAACTTCTCTAATCAATTTGCCTGGCTTGTTTCTGATATATTGTGCATATATGATCAGTATTAAAACTAATTATGTACACACTTTCAATTATGCAAACATACATGTCAAACAGAGATACTCAGGAATTATCATAGCTCCAATCCAACCATCCTAGGAATAATTCAAGTTCCTACTTCATCATTCTATGGTTGTATTTTCCAATTAGCCTCTAGCCTCATCTGCCATAAAGGAATCACGGGGACACATTGCAATAAAATAATTCACAATATTGCACAAAGATCTCAGGGCTTAAACAAGCCATGTGCCAACTTGCATACTTTAAATATAACAAGCATTCCAGCAGTCTTCTTGGCTCACAATCCTTAGTTTATTTACTAAGTGTTCATGTTTGATCCTATCATGAGATAGCTAGGTGATTGAATCACAGTGTACATGAAACATTACATAAAACTTACAAGCATAATTCAAAAACAAGCTAACATTCGTATCCAGGGGAAATCATATTTCAAATATTCTGGCTTAAAGAAAATACAAGAATATTTACAACTGTGAATAGAGACTAGGCATGTGGGTTATTATTGTTTCATAAGCAACCATGTTTGAACTAAATTCAAGATCTACCTTACACAAGATTTCTGGCTCATGGGTTTTCTGTTTGATCAAGGGTTCAGCACTTTTGGGTATTTCCATTGCACCCATGAATCTTTCATTTGAGCCTTGGCACTTACACAAGTGTAATGCAACTCATATATATATTTTGATTTCTGTATTTTCCATGCCATGTCTAAAGCAGTTACAAGTATTCTCTATTTACTTTCATGATTTCATACTTTAACATTTCTGGGTGTAACCAAACAGAGCAAAATACTCAACCATCAAAGCAATCAAAAGCATTCATAAACACCCATTAAAGCATCCATTAAAACCATAGTAATAAAATCAAAAATATGTAGAAAAATAACATAAACTTGGCTGCCTCATAACAGGACTTAATGCCATGGGTTTTGTGAGATTACTCACAGAAAATGCTCCATTTGCTTAATCCAGAAAAGAAACTCTTTGAAACTTTGCCTTTCTTCTTGCAATATTTTTCTTCTTTGTTTTCTTAAATGTCTCGGGTAGAAAATGGTTTTTCTGGTTTAAACTTGGATTTATAAGAGAGGTTTTTCTAGGGTTTCATCATTGTAAAATCCCATTCCTACCCTGGCCAATACTCATGCATTTTGCATTTCAGATTTGCTTATTTTCACCCTTAATACCCTGGCCATATGTGATACTTACCTCCCCTTTTACTTTTCTAGAATATATTATATTCTTCCTAAGTCATGATAATTGTGTGACATTGTCACCTGTATATTTTCTGAAAATCATCCTTTCTATTTTCTGCCTAAAACAATGGTTTTGCTTGTAATATGTCTTTTACTATTTTAATGTTAAGCTTTTTCCTTGCTTATTTCTTTTTAATACTATCAGTACTTATAGAAATATACATATGCATACATATCTTATATAAGTTCACTTAACTTCTCCTAAGTCACAGAAAGACATACACATATATGTGCATATGTGTTTCAAATTCTTATCCAATTTATCCTGGGTTTAAATTAAGTAAAATCTGTTTACTTGTTCAAACAAAACTTGCTTTTTCTTATCTTCTAAAATAATTCATATAATCCAGAAATCAAATATCCATATTTGGTTTAATAATTTTCATTACAAAATCATGTTTGTAATGCTTTTTAATTCTTGTTTTGGTTTCAGGAAATTTGGGGTTCTTCCTTGTGCCATATCAGTGTGCACGTGCACACATGCACACACCTTTGCACTTAGCTAATCCCATACATTCCTATGCAATAATTTCATATATTTTCAGAATTTAACCAAAATAAGATTTCCATGAAATTCTGGGGCATTACAATCACCCCACCTTTTAGGAATTGTGTCCTCACAATTTTCTTATTTTTACTTTAAACACTTTCAGATTTTTTTGTAAAATCTATCAAACAATTCTTAAGCAAACAATTCAGTCAAAACAACCATATACATTAAACTTTTTAGGAAATTAGAATTTACCTTCCACTGCAAAAAGCTTAGGGTAATCCATCTTTATCTTATCCTCTAACTCCCATGTACAATCATTAGGGTCTAGGCTCCATTGAACCTTCACCAATTTCAGAGTTTTGCTCCTCAACTTCTTTTCCTCTTTAGCTAAAATCCCCACTGGTTCTTTCTCATAGACCAAATCAGGATTTATTTGAACTTGAGTGGGTTTCTCTAGAATTTCCTCTTTATCATGCACCCATCTCCTAAGTTGTGACACATGAAATACATTGTGCATTGCACTCATCTCTTCTGGTAGCTCTAACTTGTATGCTAATGAACCTATTCTTTCCAAAATCTTGTAAGGTCCAACATATCTTGGGGTAAGTTTTCCCTGCTTGCCAAATCTTAACACCTTCTTCATAGGTGAAACTTTGATGAAAACATAGTCATCAACTTTATATTCCACCTACTTCCTCCTTACATCTGCAAACTTCTTTTGCCTATCTTGAGTGGCTGCCATCTTTCTCCTCACAAGCTCAATTTTTTCAGTGGTTTCCTTAATATAGTCTGGCCCTAAGACAGCCCTTTCTCCTGCTTCAACCCAACATATTGGTGACAAACATGGTTTTCCATACAAGGCTTCAAATGGTGCCATGCCTATGGTGCTTTGATAACTATTGTTATATGTAAATTCAGCCAAGTGGAGGTGATCTTCCCAATTACCTCCAAAGTCCAATGCACATGCCCTCAACAAATCCTCCAAAACTTTGTTTATTACTTCAGTTTGACCATCTGATTGGGGGTGGTATGCAGTACTCAAGCATAACTCACTCCCCATGGCTTCTTGAAAGCTCTTCCAAAATTTGGATGTAAAGATTGTGTCCCTATCACTCACTATAGTTTTAGGAATTCCATGCAACCTTACTACTTCTTTCATGAATATTTGAGCTAGTTTAGGTGCATTTCTTTCTGCCTTCACTGGTATAAAGTGTGCCACTTTAGTCAATCTATCAACTACTACCCAAATGATTGTATTTCCTCTCTTTGATCTAGGCAGACCATCTATGAAATCCATAGATATATCTTCCCACTTCCACTTTGGTATGCTTAGAGGTTGCAATAGGCCTGAGGGTCTTTGGGTTTCTGCCTTGACTTGTTGGCAAGTCATACACTTTGCAACATGTTTGGCCACATCTGATTTCATCCCTCTCCACCAATAATCCCTTTTTAGGTTTTGGTACATTTTGGTGCTGCCTGGATGTATGGAATATTTACTCCTATGGTATTCATTAAGTATCTCTTCCTTCAACCCTATATCTTCTGGAACACATATCCTACCTTTATTCCTTAAGTAACCATTCTTATTAGTGTGGTAGTTTACTACTTCTTCTCCTTTTTCTATTAGAGTTTTCTTTTCTAATAAACCTGGATCTTCCTCTTGCATTTTCCCCACTTTCAAAATTAAATCTGATTGCAAAGTTATTAAACTTAATTTTCCTTTACTCCCTTCTTCAATCATCTCCATGTTCACCTCATTGTTTTCCTCAATTTCCAAATCAGTAAGTAGAGATAAATTTCTAAACTCTTTTATCATTAACATGGCTACTTTTGCATGCTAGCTGCTCAAAGCATCAGCAACCTTATTAGCTTTTCCTGGAGTATAAAGTATGTCTGAATCATATGCTGCTAGAAACTCAACCCATCTATGCTGCCTCATATTCAAATCTTTTTGTGAAAAGAGATATTTCAATGCTTTATGGTCAGTGTATAAAATAAACTTAGCACCTAGAAGATAATGTCTCCAGAGCTTTAGTGCATATACCACTGCTGCCAACTCAAGATCATGGGTTGCATACCTTGATTCATGTGGCTTCAATTGTCTTGATGCATAGGCTATAACTTGATCTTGCTGCATCAATACAACTCCTAGCCCAGAACCACTTGCATCAGTATAAACAATCAAATCCTTATTTCCCTCTGGTACTCTCAACACTGGTGCATTGACTAAGGCCTCCTTGATTTTACTAAAGGCTTGCTCACATTTCTCAGTCCATATAAAGGGTTGGTTCTTTCTAGTTAGGTTGGTAAGAGGTGATGACAACTTAGAAAAATCCTTTATAAATCTTCTATAATACCTTGCCATCCCCATAAATGACCTAACTTCTCCTACTGTGCTTGGTTTTTCTATGTTTGGATAGCCACAATTTTATTGGGGTTCACTGAAATGCCTTTAGCAGATATAACATGCCCAAGGAAATGCACTTCTTCTTTCCAAAATGCACACTTAGAAAACTTTGCTTTTAAATCTTTTTCTCTTAATCTAGACAAAACAAGGTGTAAGTGATTTTCATGTTCCTCTACTGTTTTAGAATAAATCAAAATATCATCAATAAAAATCAATACAAACTTGTCTAAATAATCCCTGAATAGCCTATTCATCAAGTCTACAAAGTATGATGGGGCATTTGTCAACCCAAATGGCATGACAAGAAACTCATATAAACCATACCTAGTGTTAAAGGCTGTATACTTAACACTTGAGTCCTCAACCTTCATATGATGGAATCCAGATGCCAAGTCTAACCTAGAAAATATTTTTGCTCCACTAAGTTGATCAAAAAGATCATCAATTCTGGGTAAGGGGTACTTGTTTTTGATAGTGACTTTGTTTAGCTCCCTGTAATCTATACACATCCTTAAAGTACCATCATGTTTTCTTACAAACACTACTGGAGCACCCCATCATGAATTACTTGGTCTTATAAATCCTTTGCTTTCCAATTCTTCTAACTGTTTCTTCAACTCCTTCAACTCACTTGGCCCCATCCTAGTGGGTTTCTTAATAATTGGACTTGCTCCTGGTATGAGACTAATCTGAAATTCCACTGGTCTGTGGTGTGGAACACCCTTAACTTCTCCAAACACATCCAAGCATTTGTTAATTATGGGGATTTCTTTAATAGAAGGCTCACTGGAATCCTTATCTAAGTCAATCAAATGATATAATTTCCTTTCTTTGGCTACTTCACACAAAATTGTGATTCTTTGGCCTCTAGAATTTTGTAATGATATGGTGGATGAGTCTAAATTAATTATGGCTTTGTATTGCCTTAACCAGTCTACACCCAATATAACACCTATATTTGGGTAATTTAAAACATATAAATTGGAAATAAAAACATTTCCTCCTATGTTTAATTCCACATCCACACAAATCATGTTTAAAACACTAGAACTTCCCAATGGGCTTTGCACTAACAAAGGGGTTTCAACAAGTATGCAATTTAATTTAAGCAATGCAACTAATTCATGGGAAATCAGAGAATGTGTTGCCCCTATATCATACACTACTGATATGGGTAGGGTACAAATAAATAAGATACCTTCCACTTGACCATGGTTTTCTGCAATAGCTTCTACTGTGGATTTGCTTTTGCTCTCCAAACTTGCTAGCTTCCCTTGCTGTTTAAATTCAGGGCAATTTCTCTTGATATGTCCCTCCTTACCACATAGGTAGCACTTGAAAGCTCCTCCCTTCAATTCTGGACACCTTGGTTTGATATGTCCTTCTTTTCCACAATGATGACACACTATTTTCCTCTTTGTATCAGTGGTCTTAGTATCATTTGTGGAATATGCGATTATATGATCGTTATATAGTTTTTGTTTGATGATAAAAACATATATATATTCATACAAATGTATTTGATATTGTACTATTTCATACTTCACAGAATAAATGACAATATACTGAATAAAATTAAATAACAACGGAATTTGGAATTCAAAAAGAAATTTTATTCATATCATTGTCATTACAAAGTTTTTGAATAGTACACACTCACACTCTCACAATAACTGTACAATTTTCTGAATACATCACAACTCGATTTTACATCATTTCCTCACTACATTTCGCTCACACTCATATTTGATCTTCAACTATATTACAGTCCGGATTCCAGCATTTGAGCAATCTGCAAAAATATTTTCAAACGCAGTAAAATTGAAAAAGAAATATTTTTGAAATTCAAAATAAACTATGATGTTGAAAACATTGTTTGCCTCAGATATACGGGTTGCTATCATCATTTTTAATTGTGTAGTATCTGTGCATATCAGTATTTATATCAGGGACAGGGAATTACGAGTGGCTGCAGTACACACGTATGCACGTGTGCACTGCCTCGCCAACTCAAGTGCACAAGGTCAAATCAATATAAGATTCGACACAGATGCAAATAGTCTCGATCAAAAGCAAGCATGTACAAGAGGCAACAGAATCCAAACTAGCATATGCAACTCACAAACCAAAACTGGACAGAGCAACATGATGAACTACTGACAACAATATCACAAATGCAACTCCAACATCAGAAACTACAGTTGCTACCAAGTGATGAAATGTGCACAGTGCCACCAAGCAACTGCTACATACAAAATGATCAACCAAGTTCAACAAGGCAAATGCATGCAGACAGTTCAATAGAGAAGTGCATAAGCATCACAAGGCTGAAGTCTACAAATTCAATCAAGTCTACACAAAATCAAACAGTAACGTGATAACCAAGCAATCAAGGAACCAAAATCAAGTCCAGATTCAAAGCCGTGGAGAACACGTATAAAATATACGAGTATATACGATTATGGGAAAAGGTCAGAAAACATCTCAATCGTTCAAGTATCATCAAGCGGCAGAGCAAAAATATTGACAAATTCAAATATATTCAGACGAACGAGAAAACAGGGTATCGAACCCATATAAATTCAACCCAAGAAAATCATCATCGGCTATGAGCTTCAACGACAAATCATACGAACGCAAAATAACCCCAATCATCATCGGCATATCCATAGGAGTTCGAATAAAAAAATTGAAGAGCAACAGTGATAAAAAATCTAACCTGAAGCAATTATCGAACTCATCGAAGCTACGGAAGACAGCATCTCAAAATCGATCGAACCAGGCAACCTTGCAAATATCCAACAACGATCGAAATAGTATCGAAGCTTCGAAAAGCCCTAACAAATCTCACAATCGAACGAAAGCCCTCTTCTCGCAAGCCCTAATTTCCAGATTGAAGGAACGAACGATTCTCAGTAATCCCAAGGAGCGTGCAAGGCCGAAGAAAGCACGAATCACATTCTCAAGTAAAGCCGAGCACTCACAAGGGTGAAAAATACCCAAATCATCAAGTCTGGAGAATAGGGATCGAAGCCCTAAATTGCACAAAACCCTCATAAATCTCAAAGAAGCAAGGCCGAAACTCTAGCAAGCATCAAAGGAACGAACGCAATTTAATTGATCAGAGGAAGTCGCCATTTTTATTTTTCCAGAAGAGAAAAGAATCGCGTGAAAGAATGAATAAAGGCGACCGGTTTTCTATTGGGCTTAGTTGGTTAGGTTAAGTTTTTTTTAAAGGGTTAATTAATTAAAGTTTTTAAAAGGGGTTTGATTTTAAAAAAAAAAAAAAGGTTTTAAAAGCTTTTCTTTATTAGTTTTTTAAATTTTTAAAAAGCTTTTAAACTTAGGATTTGAAAATTTTGATTAATATTTTTCATTACTTTTAAATTTTCAAATCGAATTTTTATCGAGCAAAAAATTGTTTAATCAAGTATATATTTAAATTTTTGCTCCGGTTTTAAATCAGCAGTTTGTTTTTAATTTTCAAATCAAAAGCAGGGTTAATCACCACCTAGGGTTTAGGTGTTGTCAGATTGTCTAGTTAGAATTAGTTCAGTGAGCAGGGGTTGCGAGTTTGCAAAATTCTACAGGCGGGAGCAGAGTGCGGGAGCAGAGTTCGCGAGTAAGCGAAGCTCTATAGGCGGGAGCAGAGTTCGCGAGTAAACGAAGCTCTATAGGCGGGAGCAGGGGTTGCGAGTCTATTAGAGTTTTTGTGAGCGGGAGCGAGTGTTTGCGAGTCTAGTAGAGTGTTTGTGAGCGGGAGCGTGTCTGCGAGTGTCTGCGAGTCTGTGAGAGTGTTTGTAAGCGTGAGACTGTTTAATTCTAATAGAAATCTGGGAATGCAGCAGTAGGAAGGGTTTGCCGAAGCTGGGTAAATTTTGTGTGTGATTTACTTTTCTGCATATTTACTTATCTGCTATTTGTTTCTGTGATTGAATCTGTTTAAATCAAGAAAATTTGTCATAACCCTATTCACCCCCCCCCCCCTCTAGGGTTATTCTAGATCCTACATCATTGGTTTTCTTGCTTTCTGTCTCCTCCTTCTTTTTGTCATAGGGGTGATACCTTCCCTTATTTTTCTTGTTGTTGTTGTTCTTAAAACTCCTATACTTCTCCCTCTCCTTGTCATGTTGCTCAAACTTTAAGGCCAGATCAATGACTTGTTCAAAGGTTTTATCTGCATATGGCAACATAGCCCTACTAAGCCCTGGGTTTAAACCCTTAATATACCTGTCATTCTTTGATGTCTCATCAGCCACAAGCATAGCTCCATACTTAGACAAGCCCTCAAACCTTTGAGTATACTCAGTCACATTAAAGGTTCCCTGCCTAAGTCTGATGAATTCTTCAAGCAATAGAGTTTTGGCTGATGCTGGAACAAATCTAGCTTCCAACATCTCCTTGAATTGATTCCAAGTGATTTCATTCTCAATCCTCCCAGCTATGACTACCTCCCACCAGCTTAAAGCCACACCTTTCAGTTGTCTTGAGGCCACTTGCCTCTTCCTTTGATCATCCAATTGCATGTCATTGAAAATTCTGTCCAGTGTTCTCAACCATGCTTGAATTTCCATCACATTTTCAGTCCCTTCAAAGCTCTTGCCTCCCAAATTGGTATAAGTCTTTAATAGTTTTGAAATCTCCTCATGTGGGTTCTCAAGTCTCTGCCCTACTCCATACCTTAAAGCCCTCATAAAGTCTTGCATATCAAGAATTTGTGGTGCACTTGATCCTGCACTGTGATGAGATCCTCTTCCTACCATGATTGGATAACTAGGGTATGGGTAGATAGGGTTAGTTTATCATGAGTATTTTTCTTTTGCTATAACTTTCTATCTGAATTATTATTTTACTCAAACAAACAGTACATACATATGGTTATAGTACTTCAATCAATCAATACAATCATTCTTAGCTATGTATAGTTTTAACATAGCTCTGATACCAAATGAAATGACCCTATTTATTTTACCTAATTTTTACTAGGATTTTTTTTTACATTAATAAATTTCTTAGAGTCATTTAGCCTTTCTATTAAATTATCCAGGATCCTAATTTTTCTACTAATATATTTATATCAGTTCATTAATAAATATATATTCACATACATGTGAAGATGTATGTGACCCTCTTGCTTGGATCAGAGTGTTGGTAAGCAAGAGTGCATCCTGATTGAATTTGAATTTCTAGTCAACCAGTACATAGCTCATTTTCCTTTGTTTTGATATTTGGGTCATGAGAATGAATCTCATAATCATATATGATTTATGCCTAGTAATTTTGATCATTCTTTTGGTGATTGCCTGTTAGTTTAACTTAGCAAAGTGATCTTAGATTATATAGCAAGCCATCATAATTTTAGTTTAATTGTTTGATATTTGATCAAAGCCAGAAAGAAAATAATATACACATTTATCATTTTCAACATGAGTGATCTTTACCCCAACTTCTTTTATATTTAAGACCCAAACAGTTAAGTGATTCTTTCAAAATTATATTGTTGTGTTTCCCTGAATCAAATCCATTCCCTAATCCCTGAGTTACCTCAGTTTTGTACTAATTTAAGGGTTGGTCTTTTGGGTTTAGGAAATCCAGAATTTATGGTCATAAAGCATGAGTGATGTCTATGTGGTATGTGTGCATATCAGATGTGTTGAGCTTTCTGAACTAAGAATGCTACTAAAAAATACAAGTGAATTGCTTAAATATTTGATCTTGTCTTTATACATGTGTTTGCAAAGAAAGCTTCAGATTTTACAAAGTGTATTTTCTTCCTTTAAACCAAAAACTCTGGTCATCTTGATCAAACCAGACCTCATTCCTTTTGAGGTAGGTTAACCTTATGGCTAGGTTGTCCCAAACCTTAATGCTTGACCATTACAATGTCAATCCAGATACAAGATACTTGAAAATCCCTTAAAACATATACACATCATAAACCAGTGTTCAAAAATACATAATTTCTTTTATCAAAATACTTCAGCATATAGACACAAAACTCTTTAAAGAATATTCTTAACCAAACTCAGATTTTAACCTCAAAACTTAAAGCTTTTAAGTGACTCAAGATTGACTAATACAAAATATATATATATGTATCCATTTCTCAAATATAGGCATATGTCATCTACAGATTTCTACCATAATACTCAAATATATTTTCTTGCATAAGATTCAACTAAGTCTTTGGTTTTTCCCAACCTTAATACATTACCAGAATTCAATTGAAACAACTAAATAAAATCCAAACATTCAAGATCATTACATAACAACAAAATCAGAATTATAAAACTTCCAAGATTACATGCAAATAGTTCATTCTAAGCTCTTATTTAATTCTAATTTAGCATGCTTATCCAAACATTCTCACTAGCCATAGCAGCTTCCTATTTAGAACCAGCATTCCCTGAAAGAGCATTAGAGGCTGCCCCATTTTAATGAGACACCCCAGATGCCATAAGCAAACAAGGGTCAGATACAAGATCTGGTATGAGCAATATCAGAAATTCCATGATATTAAGTAGTTAAATGAGACATAAGCATTTTGTACAAGTTTGCATAACTTCTCTAATCAATTTGCCTGGCTTGTTTCTGATATATTGTGCATATATGATCAATATTAAAACTAATTATGTACACACTTTCAATTATGCAAACATACATGTCAAACAGAGATACTCAGGAATTATCATAGCTCCAATCCAACCATCCTAGGAATAATTCAAGTTCCTACTTCATCATTCTATGGTTGTATTTTCCAATTAGTCTCTAGCCTCATCTTCCATAAAGGAATCACGGGGACACATTGCAATAAAATAATTCACAATATTGCACAAAAATCTCAGGGCTTAAACAAGCCATGTGCCAACTTGCATACTTTAAATATAACAAGCATTCCAGCAGTCTTCTTGGCTCACAATCCTTAGTTTATTTACTAAGTGTTCATGTTTGATCCTATCATGAGATAGCTAGGTGATTGAATCACAGTGTACATGAAACATTACATAAAACTTACAAGCATAATTCAAAAACAAGCTAACATTCGTATCCAGGGGAAATCATATTTTCAAATATTCTGGCTTAAAGAAAATACAAGAATATTTACAACTGTGAATAGAGACTAGGCATGTGGGTTATTATTGTTTCATAAGCAACCATGTTTGAACTAAATTCAAGATCTAGCTTAAACAAGATTTCTGGCTCATGGGTTTTCTGTTTGATCAAGGGTTCAGCACTTTTGGGTATTTCCATTGCACCCATGAATCTTTCATTTGAGCCTCAGCACTAACACAAGTGTAATGCCACTCATATATATATTTTGATTTCTGTATTTTCCATGCCATGTCTAAACCAGTTACAACTATTCTCTATTTACTTTCATGATTTCATACTTTAACATTTCTGGGTGTAACCAAACAGAGCAAAATACTCAACCATCAAAGCAATCAAAAGCATTCATAAACACCCATTAAAGCATCCATTAAAACCATAGTAATAAAATCAAAAATATGTAGAAAAATAACATAAACTTGGCTACCTCATAACAGGACTTAATGCCATGGGTTTAGTGAGATTACTCACAGAAAATGCTCCTTTTGCTTAATCCAGAAAAGAAACTCTTTGAAACTTTGCCTTTCTTCTTGCAATATTTTTCTTCTTTGTTTTCTTAAATGTCTCGGGTAGAAAATGGTTTTTCTGGTTTAAACTTGGGTTTATAAGAGAGGTTTTTCTAGGGTTTCATCATTGTAAAATCCCATTCCTACCCTGGCCAATACTCATGCATTTTGCATTTCAGATTTGCTTATTTTCACCCTTAATATCCCGGCCATATGTGATACTTACCTCCCCTTTTACTTTTCCAGAATATATTATATTCTTCCTAAGTCATGATAATTGTGTGACATTGTCACCGGTATATTTTCTGAAAATCATCCTTTCTATTTTCTGCCTAAAACAATGGTTTTGCTTGTAATATGTCTTTTACTATTTTAATGTTAAGCTTTTTCCTTGCTTATTTCTTTTTAATACTGTCAGTACTTATAGAAATATACATATGCATACATATCTTATATAAGTTCACTTAACTTCTCCTAAGTCACAGAAAGACATACACATATATGTGCATATGTGTTTCAAATTCTTATCCAATTTATCCTGGGTTTAAATTAAGTAAAATCTGTTTACTTGTTCAAACAAAACTTGCTTTTTCTTATCTTCTAAAATAATTCATATAATCCAGAAATCAAATATCCATATTTGGTTTAATAATTTTCATTACAAAATCATGTTTGTAATGCTTTTTAATTCTTGTTTTGGTTTCAGGAAATTTGGGGTTTTTCCTTGTGCCATATCAGTATGCACGTGCACACATGCACACACCTTTGCACTTAGCTAATCCCATACATTCCTATGCAATAATTTCATATATTTTCAGAATTTAACCAAAATAAGATTTCCATGAAATTCTGGGGCATTACATATACCTTCTTAACCAATCCATACCCAAAATGATTCCGAAATCTACAAAATCGAAAACATACAGACTGCATGCAAACTTATGACATAACAAATCAAGTTCTAAATGGTCACATCTCATCCCCAGAGTTGCATACCCTCCTATTGGATTCACAACCCTTAAGGAAGTAACAAGGTATGTGGGTTCTAAGCATAACCTATCAATCAAACAATGGGATATAAATGAATGTGATGCACGGTATCAAATAGTATCCTAACTGGTATACTCTGAATAAAAAACGTACCTTCCATCACAGTCTTTCCTTTTTCAGCTATAGTTTGCTTAGCAGATAATGGTCCAACAACAAAAACCTTTCCCTTGTCTACCGTAATCGATTTTGGAAACTGGTTCTTATAATGCACAACTTGATCACAATTAAAGCACTTTACATTCTTCTTATCTGCAGCCTTCTTCCCATTGCCTGACCGACACTCATTTGCATAATGACCCTTCTTGTCACACTTGTAGCGAACTAAATCAGCCTTTGCCTTCTTCGCAGCTTCTCCCTTCTAGGCTTCCTTCTTCTTAAAGAACTTTCTTTTCTTTCCCTGAGAACCCTGGGTTTCAACTAGCTTCTCTCTAGCACAAATAGCAAGCATCTCCTCATGGCGAATTGCCATCGCCACAACCACATTACAAGGATCATGGATATGTGTCAGGGTTGCCCTAGCAAGCTCAGGTCTCAATCCCCAAACGAATCTCTCATTTCTCCTGATGACAATGTCTATAGTGGCATAACCATATCGAGATAGCTCATCAAACTTAGTGGCATACTCGATAACCGACATCTCTCCCTGAACTAAATCCATAAATTTTCTCATCAACGCTGACTTAGCAACCACATATAAAACCCTCAATTCAAATCTCCTTTTAAATATAGCCCATGTCAACTCTTCCTCCGGAACTCCAACAGTAACACTATTCCACCAATATAGTGCTGACCCTTGCAACTATCTAGAGGCCAACCTTCTCTTCTGCTCTTCATCTAAACCCAAATCAGCAAAGATACGTTCATAATGCAATAGCCAATTCTCTACTTCTATGGCATTCTCTATTCCCATAAACGGCTTCCCACCAAGACTAGTGTAATCTCTGCTCAGCTTAGCGTTATTCCTAACTAGAGCAATAGGATTAGCTCCTCCAACATTTCCAGCAACACCCGCAGCAACAACTGCTTGCACCATATTGACAAAGAACTGATACATTGCCTCCAAATCTACTGGTGGATTTCCAGTACCTAAATTGGCATCGGCATTTTGGTTAGCATTAGCCTGTCGACCTTGGTTCCTCCTGGTATTAAGTCGAGCATTTCTGTTGGTTATGGTGCTTCTTCCACCAAGATTTCCTCTTCTGTTTCCTGCTTCCATATCTTCTTTCTCGTAAATCTGCATACGAGCCTTAGTAAGATATAGAAGAATGGTCTAAGAGAAAAGGGAATATGTACTTATATATATATATATATATATCTATATATCAAATACAAGTACGTTATTATAGTGTTAACCCAAACCCCGATCCTATTTCTGATTCATTGGATTATGTTTTGAAAATCATTTAGGTTTAATTTCTTTTAAGTTTCATAAACCTATGCTCTGATATCAACTTGTAACATCCCCCTACTTGGAAGCCCAAAACTAACGGCTATGGATGATGTAGTCATCTATAGTTATTAATCCTCAGGGACCAAATAGAGCAATGTTAGATACATTGATACACAGAAACACATGAATATGGAAATTTTTAAAACATCAAACAAGTTCTGCATTCCATTTCAAAACATTTCAAATTCATTACATAATCCCACAATCGTTAACCACGTTCTGAGAAAATATATTTACTATAACATACGCCAAGAGCGACATATGAAGATGCCCCCCCTTGGATAAGCAGAGCGCATACATATATAGGCAATTTAACAACTTTGCCTTTACATCGACAACACAGTGGAATCAAAATAAAAGAGAACTCTAGATAGCTATCATGCCTCATGCACGTCTCCGGAAGCTTATTCGTCTAATGAGGTACCTAAAAACCTCAACTCTCAAACTACTCAAAATTAATTGAGTACCCGAGAGTTTAAGGGGAAAACATAAACTTCGAGTCAGACATAAAGCCTGGTATGAATAATAATCTACCATCTCAAATCATTTAGATATCTAGTGAGACCACGCCACTTAGTGGAACGGGTTTTCCCCTCACTAGTATCTTAAAACCTTTATAAAACTATATACTGTGCTCCTGCATTCATAATGGTTAAAACAATTCAAATCATTATGATATGATGATATGCAAAACAAGTGAATCAATTCTGGATTACCCATCTCCATTCATTTTACCTATCTATCTCAGTTATAGTTTCTAGGGTTACTATTAACCTAATAGTTTTTATGGACTGACTAATAACCAGTTAAATGTTTAAAGGCTCCTGCCAATATCTTTACTGTTTCATGTGTTCTCCCTGAACCTATTGGTAACTCCAATATCTTTTCTAATATCCTAGTTTTCATGGGTTGACTAGGAACCAATTAAATTATGTCAATAGATATAGTTTTCATAGGTTCACTATAAACCATTAGCCCCTGCCAATATCAAATCATAGTTTTCATGGGCTAACCATGAACCTGTCTTTTTGACATCTTCAATTATACATAGTTTTCATGGGCTTACTATGAACCTATTGGCCCCGGCCAATATCTTTTCCTATACACGGTTTTCATGGGCTTACTGTGAACCTATTGGCTCCTGCCAATATCTTTCATTAATTTAATTTATATTCACTACTGGGTCAACCTATCTGGTTATTATGTCCTTCTCCAAAATAGAGTTATGGATCCATTCCAATGTGAATATATACATATATGAAGAAGAAAACATAATAACTTGGTTAATCCCTTTAACCTATTAATCAAGGAAAACTTCTTCAAAAACTCCATTTCAAAATACTTTATTTATTTATGCCATGGTTTTTCTTTAAAATGAGACTGGTTTTTTGTTTTGAAAAGTAAGACTTTCGAAACCATCAAAACTTTGCATTCGACCTCACTGGATAACCTCCTTCGAAAGCATACTAATCTCTTTTCAAAACATTAGGACCCTACCTTTCGAAACACTTTAAAACCTCTCTTTCGAAACCTTTCAAATGCAATAAAGTATTACCTATTAACTCTTAGAAGCATAGCTTTGAAACCATTGAAAGTACCCCTTTCGAAACTTTTGGAAGTATCCCTTCTGAAACCATTGAAAGTCCCTCTTTCGAAACCATTGGGTTTATATTTAAAAATATCATTTGGGTCAAAGTGAATATAAACGAAAGTATCTCTTTCAAAACCATTCTTTTTTATATAAAAGCATTGGGGAAAACATGATGGCATCGGCACTATCCCTTTCGAAAGCTTTAAAACACTTGGGTAAAACATTGAAAGTTAGCATCGAAACCGCCTTTCGAAGCCATTGCCTTCGAAACCCATGAACCCTTTCAAAAGGATTTAGGAGGTGGCTTAGTATAAGTTTAAAACAAAAACTACCCTTCAAAAGCATTGATGACTTCAATACACTCGAAAGGTATAGAAATGGCAGCAGAGTTTCGACTAGGTCGGAACCATCATTTTCGAAAGCATTCTTTTATAAACAAGGGTCTTAGTCGAAAGCTCTACTTTTAAACAAAGAAAGGTGGAAACAAGTTCGAAAGCAACTGGGTGTCGACTTTGTCGAAAGCACCCTTCAAAAACAAGGCAGGCACATATCTTTTAAAAGTAAACAATGGTTTCGTCTCTATCGAAAGCAATGCTTTTGACCCCCTGCCTTCCGCACTTCACCAATCCACTTCATACCAATATCATTGATACCATTTGTATTAGTTTCGGCCTAGGTTGGTTTCGACTGAGTTGAAGCGGAGGCATTGGAGTCGAACGGTACTTCTAAAGGAGGCGTAACCAACTTTTCTGGGTAAAAACTGATTAATGCCAATTAAAGAAAGTACTTCTAAATAACCTGCCATGTGTAAACATATGATTGGTTGCCTCAACTTTTCAAATTCTTTACCAAAATAACTGCCGCTTAATTTCAGATATAAACCAAGATTAATTGAGCAAATAAGCCCTTTCATTAAGCAAACCAATATTGCAAATAAGTCCTCCTTCTAAAATAATTTAATTTACATAACAAATCACTTAGGAAAAATCCTCAAAAATTACAAAAATTCACTTAAATCATGTTATCTAACATAAAAAAAATTCTAGACCCAATTTCTTCCTAAAATAATTAAAATTAAATTTAAACCCAATTCTATCATATTTTCTTTTGAAAATTTATAATAATCTTTCCATAGCTTGAAAAATTATCAAAATTAAAACCCAACTCCAAAATCATGTTTTACATAACATAAAATATTTCCATTTCTTTCAAAGATCATTTACAATCGGTTTTGCCCAAAAACCACATAAATCCTTATTTAAACAATCTTGTTTAAATTAAAAAAATTATAATTCAAGCATACCATCATCCAAATCATCATAAAAACAAATTTAATCATAAATTCGAAAACATATGATCATAAAACAAAATAGAGATGGTATAAATTATTATTCACCTTGATTAGGATAAGGAGATTGGATTGAGATTAAGATTTATTCCCCTTGCTTTAATCCTTAGCTTGATTTGAATTTTCTTCTATTTTCTTCCTACCAATGGCCGCCTCCTCTTTATGTTTGCGTTTTACGTTTTTATGTAAATGAGAAATAAACGTGAATGGTATTACGAATGGAAATATATATATATAAGGGTTATGGTGACAAGTGCGGCTAATTCCCAATATGCCCTTATGTAATTTAATTAGCTTAGAAACCATTCTTAAGCCTACTTAATTAAATAAATTAAGCATGTCCCCTTAAGTATTTATTCAAATCTCAATCCCCTTATCACTTAAAAATTTAAATTATTCTATTTAATTTATCTAATTAAATCTCCCGATTAATGTTATTAAGAATTAGGAGTGTTACATCACCCCAAATAGCTTCAACAAAACCCAATTTTTCACCTTAATAAAAATGCTACATAACATAAAAGTTGCTCAAAATTTCATTTTAAAGACTCCTAAGGGTGTAGATGCAGAGAATACTTACAAAAAAATATGGACTCCATATTTTTTTGTAGGTATTCTCTCTCAAAAAGACCCCATGATCCTGAACCGATCTTAGAGAGAATACCTACAAAAAAAATATGGACTCCATATTTTTTTGTAAGAGAGAGAATACCTACAAAAAAATATGGACTCCATATTTTTTTGTAGGTATTCTCGCCTCTGGCCAGGTTCATATAGTGGACTGCGTCTCACAAGCCTCGACAGAGAGAATACCTACAAAAAAATATGGACTCCATATTTTTTTGTAGGTATGTTAAGAGGCTTAGCATTAAGTTTTATGACTTATGAAATTTTATTTGATTTTATAGAAATTTTTGAACAAGGGGGAGATTAGGATTTCATAATTAGTATTATGAAAATGGGAGCAAAAGAGGTATATAGGAAGTGTATTTTACAAGCAAGATGGATGTTCCAGATTTCTCATAAAGTGGCAAAAAATAGGAAAATTTTCCTAAGTGTTAGGATTGGCCAAGAGGCTATTGGGCTTGCTTTTCAATTTGTTTTCATTCCTTTTCTTTCTTTCTTTATTTGCTAATTATTTTCTATCATAAAAATTAGCTCAAACCTTCAAATAAAATTCATATTTATTATACATAATTGTTTTACTAACATTTCATAATTTTATAATAATTAATTTCCATAATTTAATTCATTTGAATAATTATTTCCATATTTACATCATTAGGCTCATTTATCAAATACATTTTAAACTCCTTATTTAAATAAAACTTTTCTTTTCAATGCATCATCAATTTTTTTTGACATGAAGGTTATGTTGCACTTGGCCGCATAGCCATATGATGCATAAATAAATAAAGTAGCCCAACCAACAGGCTTAGTCGGTAGCCATAAATGTTCAGGTGATACGTAGTAATATACAAGCCTAACAAAATAACACAAGTGCATGCACACCATAGTGCAATATACATCTCAGCAAAATGTAACCCACCATACAACTTAAACATAGTAATGTACAAACGTATCCCCAAATATATTTATAAAAATTATTAACCACTTTGAATACATTTTTTAATTTATTTAAAATTTGAAATATCTTTATAACTCCAAAATATATTCAATATTTATAATAATTCATAATTTTAAATTATTTATCACCAAAAATAATTTATTATTAATTTATCATTTTCCTAGAAATTCTCCATCATAAAAATCTTAATATTTCGAATAATCCAAAATTACTCTCATTTTAATCTTAAAAATCCAATTTAATTAATCAAATCACTATTATTAATTGGTTCTCAACACTGGGTTGTTAGAACACACTAACTTGGACTTGGCTGATATTGTATTTGCATTAAAGTCATGGAGGAATTATTTGTTGGGTGAGAGATTCGAATTATTTACGAACCATAGATATCTCATGTACTTTTTTCTCAGAAGGATATGAATATATACAACAACAGTAAATGAAATTTTTGTCATAATATGATTTCGGGATTTTTTATACTCTAGGGAAGGGAAATGTAATCGCAGATGCTTTAAGTAGGAAGCATGCTGAGGTGAACACTGTGTTACTGGAATGGAGGAATTTAGAGTTTATATCAGAGTTTGATTTCCGACACCGATCAGAGTATACACCTGGACTGTTAACAACGATGGTGGTTTGGTTTATGTAGATGGATCATATTAGGTCAATTTAAGGGTAAGATACTTCATTGGTTAGAATTATGGACCAGTTCAGATGAGGTGAACGGTCGAGCCATTTGGATCGTTACTTCAAAGACCAAAAGGGTTATTTGAGGAGAGACGGGAGGTTATGTGTACCACATATTAAGGAGTTGATAGGGGAAGTGGTGGGTGAATATTACCATTAAAGGATGACAATTCATCCAATGGGAGATAATATGTATCAGGATGTGAAGAGGATATTCTATTGGTTATGGATAAAGAGGCAAGTAGTTGAGTATATGGCAAAGCGTATGACGTGCCAAAGTGTGAAGGCAGAACAGAATATGCCAAGTGGACAAGTAATTCCATTAGATGTACCATAGTGGAAGTGAGAGTGCATATCTATGGATTTTGTAGGTGGATTGCCTTAGAGTAAAAGAGGAAATGAGAGCATACGGGTTATAGTAGATCGTCTCTTGAAGAGCGTGCACTTTATTCTGATGAAGAGTACGAGAATGGCAATGACTTTAGTGATACATTATATTAAAGAAGTGGTCCAACTACATAAAGTTCCAACTAGTAAAGTGAGTGACCGTGATCCACTTTTCACGAGTGAATTTTGGAGGAGTCTACAGAATTTGAATTAGGGATGGAGTTGAATTTGAGCACGTCATATCACTCACAGACCGATGGGTGGACTGAGTAAACAGGGTGTTAGAGGACTTGTTAAGAGCTTACATATTAAATTTTGGAGGATCTTGGGAGGATCATCTACCTATTATGGAGTTTGTGTATAATAATAGTTACTAAGCTAGTATTGGCATGACATCATTTGAAGCATTGTATGGAAGGTCATGTAAGTCATCTTCATGTTGGTGGGTGTTTCCAGATAAGATTATTTTGGGTCTATAGATGGCTAGAGACACTACAGAAAAGGTGGAGCTTATAAGAAAGAGGATGAAAGCTGCACAAGATTGACAAAAGTTATATGCTGATAGGAGGAATGATTTGAAATTTGAGGTGGGAGATTTGGTCTTTGTTAAAGTTTCTCTGTTAAAGAGAGTAGTAAGGTTTGGAAGTTCAGGAAAGTTAGCATCTAGATTTGTCAGCCCATTTCTAGTATTGGAGAGGATAAGGAGTTTGGCATATAGAGTTCCACATGTCGGATGTTTTAGGATTAGGATGCTTTGGCTGATTTGGTTGTTAGATTTTATGTTGTTGGATTTTCATTCATACACACACACACGCGCGCGCGCTTATACTAGGGTGTCATACATAATGGCTGATATGCCTTCTTGTAGCAATCATATAGGTTGCATTAGTTGCATTTATGCATCAGGTGTAGAAACTGCAAGTTTATGGCATTTTTCATGATTATGTGTTTTTTATATCATTCATATTTATTTGCTATTCACACAAATTGGACGCTATGATTATTTATTTGATTAATACGTGTTTGACAAACAAGTGACCGTTATATTACATTTTCGGTTCTTTAGGAATTTTGAGGACGAAATTCTTTTAATTAGGGGGGATGTAATACATCAGAAAATTGGTAAATATTTTAGTTAAATATTAATAAAATGATAATGCACAAATAAATGAATTTAATGTGTTAATAAAATAAATATTAAATAAAGAGGGGCAAAATGGACTTTTTTAGTTTTTGAATTTGATGATAAAACAAGTGCCATTGCAACACTCTCGTTTTTCTAATTCGCACAGTATTTTGGTTTGCTTTGTTTGTGGTTCGTATGGAGGAATTATGGTCGAAATGGTATCGGGCTGATCAAGGGCCAAGACTTAAAGTTTAAAATTTAAATTTTGAACCAACGGTTGTTTCCCTTCTTTCGCTTAAACAAACTCAAGTATCATTTTAGTTTTAGAAACCGACACACTTTTCTTCTTCCTCCCTTTCACTCTTTACAAACAAACTTCAAACTTTGAATGTTGATTGGTTGCTATTTGAAATGGGTATGAATGTTGCCGTGATACGGAAAAGTGATATGATAAAGGATGTGAATGTAAAGGAGCATATGGCACAAGTAGATGGCCTAGGTTATTAATACGGACCTATGGCACATGTAGGTGACCAGGTATTGCGTTGCTTCTCTATGGTGCTTCGGTGGACTAATGTGGAGGTGATGGTAAGCGACCCTGTAGGCTATGGGTGGTTCAGGCCATGTGTCCGGTTAGTACTAGGACAACAGGCGACCCTGTAGGCTTTGGGTAGTCTAGGGACGTGAATCATATATGTGATTTACGTGATGATGGATAATAGGCAACCCTACAGGGCATAAGATCGATCCAGTGAAGTGAGTCCACATAGAAATACTACGATAGGATTAAATGTATATGATGGTTAGGTGTGACGTGACAATAGGATGTAACATGGACGAACGTTAGACTCATATCATGCAATAGTATTATTTTTGTAGTATATTTAGAGTAAACTATGACCCACTCACTAGACTTATGTCTGACCTACTCCTATTTTCCCTCTTTTATACACACACACACACACTGATGGGGTTTGGAGATGAGATGGTATCAAAGATAGAGACTTGTTTGTATATATTGTATATGACGTAAATAGGTGTTGTGACCTGGATTTGACTATATGTATGGATTGGGTTGTATTTGTATTATTCAGACATATGTATTTGATATTGTAGACAAGTTATGGTGATATGACATTATTATTATGGTAATTGTAATGCATTTTATTTTCTTCTGCTGTGAGACTCTGAAAATTGTTAGTTAGCACTATACATGCAATATATTTTATCTTACCTCAATGGCTCGTTCTTTCAATTCTCAGGTTGTGGATATCGGTTAGGGCGTTGGACTCAAGGGTCAAAAAAGTAGGTTGTTATAGTTACAAATTGTTTTAACCATGAGAAAATTATCCCAACATAAAATATCATATTGTTTTATATATTCTTGGTCAAGATTTTTTGAGGAAGAATATCGATACTTTCATTGAGACCATTGTGCGTAACGCTCTCCAAATGTTAGGCTATGTTTTACTCGTGGTTCTTGAGGGTATTAAAGGGCTAAGTGCGCATAGATATTGGATAACTTGAAATGACTCATCCTAAAGTTTTCCATTGGTTAATAACAAATAGGTCCAATAGGAAATTTCATAGTGATGATTCCCTCAACATGAGAATACTCTGGAACTTCAATGTGAATACTCCACTTTGATTATAGTTAATTATGGCATGACAATCCATCAAGCGACTATAGTTGGGTTTGAGTTGAAACATTGGAAGTGAAGCATTATTCAATAGAGAATTTGTCTCCTCAGTTGTATGAGGTTAGTATCACGGTCAACTGTAGTCAACTCAAAGTAAAAATCTCTAGCAACAATAGTGTGGTTAATAATAAATATTATTATTGAACCAATGAATTTGTTTATGGACTAACTGAGTTGAATAAGTATGATATTAGAATTTTAACCGAAACCAAATTCCTTAAATCCTACAGTGATATAGTGTTGATGAAGAGTACATTTGTAAATAATCGTTGCTAAATGGTACCGCTTGAGAAAATATAAAACTAGATTTTACCAAAAAGATCTAAAGGCAATGAATTTGTCCAAACGGTCACAACAATGGCTAAGGTGATGAACAAACATTAATATTTGATTTGTTTAATATTAATCGTTGACTAAATTCGCATCTCTAAGTCTCACGACCGCATTTGTGAATTCTCTAGGAAAAATGATACAATTTAGTTAGTTTATAAAATGTTATAATTTAATTAATATTTAAAAATATTAACTATTTATTTGATGATTTGCATGTTGTTAGAATTATTTGGATGTGTATACATATAAGTAATACATGCGTGTATCGATACATATTATCAGAATATATTAAACAGGTTTTAAATAAAGATAATTGCTCAGTAGGCTTTTAGAAATAAGCTTACAAAGTGATGGTATGATGTGGCAGGCTATTCTAGAGAGAAAGAAAGAGGTATGGATGGATTTAATTAATGGTAATTAAAGGGGAAAATTAAAAGTCAGGGGAATGCCAAAGGGTTTCTTTCTCTAAATAAAAATGGAACCTTCCTTATTAACTCCATGTTATTAACTCCATTATCTCCATTGATGTTTCTTTCTCCTCTTTTCTCCAAGTCATGGCTTCTTCATCATCTTCTAAAATAAGTTCAACTTTAAATCAAATCAAAAGATTAAATAAAATAAAGAGCTAAGTGGTTTAGAAATATGAGGAGAATTCATAGATCAACGTGTCACTTATTGGCTAGATCCATAAGGTAAAATTTCATTTTCATATTTATATTTAGTCGTATCACTTTATAATGATTATATATATATATTATTTCATCATCATTATTTATAATTGAGATCATAATTAAAATTAATTAGATGATTTGATTCATTTTAATTCACCTGTTTTAAACTGAAAATGTTCATATAAGTAAAATTATAATTTCATCTGTAACTATGATGAAATATATAAGTATTGATTTTCCAAGGTAGTATATAGCTTCAATGAGTCAAATAATATTGTTTTGAATTACTTTGAAACATGAAATATATTAACACCTCGTTATAAACTTTATGTATATGTTTTGATTTTAAATTCCTTTTGATTTTTCTTAAATGGATATTTTAAGTGATAAAATTAAATATTTTATGTATTTATACATATTTTTGTTATACATTTATATTTATAAGCATTTAGAAATATGTAAATTTTATGTTTATATTAAACAATATAATTTAATATGTATATGTGTATATATATACTTTGAATAGTTGAAGCTATTTTCAGCTTTATAATTATATAAACACACACACATTCACATACATGTATGTATATATACACAAACACGGTAGTACTTAATTCATTGAGATTATTTTATATGATGAAATGTAATCTAGATCTGAATTTTGAATAAAACTTGCCAAACCAAATTAAGATTTCTATCTTCATATTTGGATTTTGAAATTTCTATAAGTCAATTTATGCTAATTTTTGTCTAATCAATTTATTTTATTAATATTCAGAATTCATAATATTTTGTGATCAAATACACACTTTACATTAATCAATTAAATTAAGGCAATTGATATATACATATAAATGACAAATATACACATAGTATATTTAAATCCCAATATCTACAAATGGATATATTGACCTTGTTGTTGTTTTATTGTTATATGTCATGTTAAATATTATATCATCATATGTTATTTTGTATAACAATTAGGTATAGTTTTAGTAGAATGTTTGCGATAGGTGAAGATGTAATCAATTGTTGATATCAACGTTTTTCTCTTTCCATTTAGATCTTGATGTGATTACATCGAGATCTAATAATATGTTTATTCCCTTTTTAAACACCTTCTAAAAATATGAATATATATATATATATATATATATATATGTAACAACCTGGAATTTCACTGCTTTGATTAGTGAATATTTAATTAATTTTAAAAATTCAATATATGGGTTTTATAATGAAAATAAACTCATTTAGTAAATTAATAATGATGATAAAATCGTTTCAAAATTTGTATACCAAATTAAATAGTTCGTAGACAAATAGAAAATGTGACCGAAGAATATTTTCCGAAATTTCGACACTGGAAAGTTGCGGGGAACGTTGTTCGTCTTTATGCACTATATGTACATATATATACATATGTTAATTAACTAAATAATTATACACTTAGAAATAAATTATCTTATGTTAATTTGGATTAGTAAGTGATGTGATAAGACATAATTTTAAAAATAATAAACATTTTTATAAATATATATATTAAGTATTGTCACATCTTAGATTTTGCAATCATTAACCATCATTATCTTTTGTCACGTCTTAGCTTTAATTAATAATTTAACTTATTTATATATATAAATGAATGTGATGTGACTAAACATAATAATTATATATAAATATAAAGAAAGTGATGTGACTAAACATAATAATTATATATATAAAGAAAGTGATGTGACTAAACATAATAATTATATATATATAAAAGAGCGATGTGATTAAACACACACACACACACATATATATATATATATATATTATAAAATATTTGTGATCTGATTAGGTATAATGATGATATATGAAATTTGCCTATAAATAGCCATATGTTTCTCCATTTTTCATCCACTTTTCACCAATCTTTCTTCCTCATTTCTAACTCAAATGGAGTTTTTTTTGAAAGCGTGTGAAATTTTAAAGTCTACAACATTCTAGTTGGCCACTTTTCCAAGTTTCTATCATAGCTATGACAAAATACCCAATCATTATAAAGCAATTTTTCACCAAGAATTTCAAGTTCGAAAATTAGCCTTCTTCTTTTGATCATAACTTCTTCAATACAAATAAAAAATGAGTAGTTCTTTTTATGTAATGATAGAGAAAATAAAATTCAATAACTTTCTTTTTGAGTGCTTTCTGAAATTCCATGAGTAGGTAGCCCAAAATCAGTTGCAAAATGACTTATTTACGGGTTTATTATTGAGAATTCGATGTTTATCCAAAGTCACTCCACCTTACCAAAACAAGTCTTGCTTCCTTTTCCCTTCAAGGTTGAGCCTACCTAGTGCATTTAGGGTTCAAGACTCCATCTTGTTGCTTAGGAATAAAAGTGTTATATCATATTCTAATTTAGCAAGAGTTTGGATAACTTTCGGTGAGTAAATTCCTAATCTTTTGGAAAGAACTTTCCTTTATATGTTGTGTTGATCCTTAGCTATATGTATGTTATATATATATGTTGGATCTTGGCATGTTTGAAATGTGATGAGAAGTGTTAATGTATGGGTTAGTGTTAGCACTCGAATGGATATGTTATTGCAAAGATAGTAATTGTATATATATTGGTATATGTATACAATTTGTTGTATGAATGTGATGTGTGAATATATAGGGTTGATGATGAACTTGACTATAGTCATGATGAGTTGAAAACAAAGTTGAAACTTTGTATGTAGTTGCAACGGATTTGAGATCGGATTTGAAACCAAACTAGTTTCAAGAGTTTAAGTTTTAGATTTTGGTTAAAGTTTGCGTAATTGGTTTTAAAGTGTGAAAATTTACCAAGGTATGTTTCAATCATGAAATAGTATGGTTTTATTAAAGTGGCTTCACTTAAAGGTGGGTTAGAGCAAACTGCACTCTTAGCGATAGTCGCTATGGATGCAGTTCGGCAAAGGTTTGAATTTCAATTTCAAATTTGTTTTATTTTGAAATTAGTTTACAAAGTTTGTCAAACTTAATTAGTAATATTAAAAAGTAATTAAGTTGTAATATAATTAATTAATTAGTTAATTAAAAGGTAATTAGCACCTAACAGGTAATTAAGAAGGTGATTAGAGGTTAATCATCACTTAACTTAAGTTAATGACTATTAATTGATTAATAAAGTTTTAATTAGTGATTAATGGGGTTAAGTAGTAATGAAATGATTAATTTTTTAATTAAGATTAATGGTTAATTAATTATTTATTTAATTAATGTGTTATTTAATTAATGTTTAATTAATTAGGGTTTAACTCTTAAACAATTTGGTTTAACCTTAACCAAGTTGCATTAGGAAGCTAATTAGTACTTAATCAAGTTCATTAAGCCTAATTAGAGTTTAACTTTGATTTAATCTTAATTTAAATTGGATTAATTAAGATTTAATTAAAATTTAAGCTAACTAAATATACTTTTAACTTTACAAAGGTGATTTTAAACTAAACGGAATGTGTTTTAATCAATTTTCTTTTTAAAGTAAATCGATTCCATATCAAATGATCTCTTGTCCAAACCCTTAAGTAACCCATATGATTAGGAGAATTAAACGACGTCCGTTAGCAGAACAAAACACCATTTTACTATAGTGTAAGTGATTTGATTGTGTGGACATGTGTTAAGCAGAATAAATCCCCATTCTACTATAAATTGATTGAATTGTTTGGATATCTACTTAGTAGGATAAATCATCATCTTGTTGTTATGATTTGGACTTGTATATGCCAACCGATTATATTGACGTGTTATTCCCTGATAGGATATGAACTGTATTTACATATATGGTAGCTTATGTAAATAATTGTTAAGTGACATGAGAATCGAATTGATATTGAATGGTAACTTTAACTAGTACCATTGGAATTGCTAAGCCTCCTTTTGAATTAGTAAAATGTGTTTTGAATTAACTGAAATTCTTTAATCAATTTTGAGTTCAAAAATTATAAATGATTTCCAAGTTATGCTATTATGTTGTAAAGTTATTTATAAGTAATAACTTGTTTATAAAAGGGGTTTTTACTGAAGGGTTACTTTAAGTGTTCTACAAATGATGTTTTGTAAATGATAAAGGAGTATAATATGGTTTATATAAAGATTTTTGTAAATAGGAAAATGGTTTATAAATCATTTCAGAGATTTGGAAAGAGGTTTATAAATTAACTTAAAGGTTTATAAAAGCGTGTCATAACTTTATTTTGAAAGTTATAAGTTAGTTGAAATATGAGATGAGCTTTTAAAAAGGGAATTTTTGATAAAGGATAGGCGGACTATTTTATTTGAAAGAAATGTTTGGTTATTTAATATGGGATTTGGAAAGAAGAAAACTTTGAAAAGTTTGTAAATATACTTATACTGATAGGATAAGTATATGATTTGTTTCAAGGCATGAAAAGTATAATGTTTTGGTAATAAACTTATATGGTTGAGGTAATATATAAATGTTCTCAAGTATAAAGGAAATGTAAGGGGTTTGGGAATAGTGTTTTGAAAAGATCTTGGGATCAGATTTATAAAGTGGTTTTATTAATTAAAGCTAATTAGTAAAGGCTTAGTGGATCCCATATGGAAATTAAACCATGATTGGATGTTTGTTTATTTGATAGTTAAATAACCAACTATCAAATCTGGACAAAACGTAACTTTGGAAATATCTAGGAGAAACATGAGTATTATATGGTACAGTTACCATTGAAGGTGTTATACTGTATGTATAAACACGTTGCGTTCTTCTAGGACGAATGATAAGGAAATCCGTCCACTAACGGTTAGGAAGTGAATTCCGCACTTGTCATTTGTCTGTTTATTTCCTAAATAATTAGAGTTGAGTTTACTGGAAATTATCGAAAGTTGTTTCAAAAAGACCGGGATTGGATATGTTATCCGAAAACCACTTCGATCCAATTCAAGCGTTGTGAACTGAAGACATCGTGAAGAGTATGGAATCGAAGGTAGAGAGGTGAAGTGCAAGGGCTAATCGCTACTAATCCTGAGGGTGATTCCAAAATGGATGTAGTAGGAATAGTGCCTTCGGTTTCGTTGAGACTCAAAACAGACTTGTATGGATGAATGCTATCAGCACATTATCATTGGAGGGAAATGAGCATTCTAAATGTAAATATTCTTGAAAGGTAATCGTAGCCTCAAGCCTCATCAAACAAGAATGACTAAAACAGGGGAGATGCACCAGGGTAAGTGGGTCGCCCCCAAATAAGGTATGATCATCCCTATCTATGGTCGCTATTATCTCTCAAATTGTATCCTTTGGGGCCCAGTAATGGAGGGGTGATCATATTCGATACTATCCAGCAAGGTGTAGGCCGGTCCTGTGTTGGTAGAGGATCCAAGCGAGGTCCTCGGTGTTAATTTATCTGGAGATGTACCATGACGGATGGTACCCCAGTAGCCCAGTCATTAGTTGGAATCCATTCTCCAATACGAGCTTTACGATTTTAGTTGTATAAAAAATGTTGGAACGTGAGATGCAAGCATTCCAACTATTTTAATATTTTACCTTGAACCCTTAGACATTATTGTAATATCACTGGATTTTCTATAAGTGTTTTGGTTATTATAAGGTAAAATCCTGTCTGTGTTTATGTGCGGCAAGGTCTTACGAGATACCTTTGATTTCAAAGCATTTTTCAAGTTAATAAATCAACAAGGTTTTTTTTTGTGATTTGAGTTTACTCACGCTGGTATTCTAGACCAACCCTGGCGTTATATCCTTATAATGCTTGGGTCAGACCGAGCATGTTTGCCAGGTTAGCTTTAGATGCTTTGGAGTTGGACGGTCAAGGCGTATTCATGTATATTTTCTTCCATTGTATTATAGAGTTTGTATGTTTGTCAATGTAAGGACAGGTTCCTATAACTGTCCAAATTTAGGATAAGTCTAGTGTACTTTGATGTTATATGAATAATATGTTTCCTTTTTGTAAAGATCATTTTTGTATTATATATTATTCGCTACGTTGTGTGATTCTATGTTGTTTAATTTTTTTCTATCTTCTACCTTCTTCTTTCACCCTAACAAATCGGTATTTCCGGCACTTGAATGTTTGGCATGTGATACAGTGGACGTATTAGTGTCGATTTTCGAGGATCGAAAATCCAGTTTGTTACATTTGGTATCAAAGCTGAAGGTTAAGCGAGAACCTTGGCTTTGATGGGGTTAACTCATTAAAGATAGGGTAAGTGACACCCTAGAATGAGTTTGAGTGTATATATATAAGCGAGTATTTGTTAGTGATTATCAAATGTTTTATATTGTGTTGATTTATCAGTTTAATGGTTTATCAACTCTGGTCTATACAGGGTGCACAACTGTACCGATAGGGGTTTCTAAACACTTAAACTAGGCAAATTGATACAGTATTGTTTTGGAATTGGGTAAATGAAATAATATTACCCAGGGTATATTTTATATATAAAAGAATTATTTTCACAAATAGTGTAATATAGTTGGTTGAGGTGTTAGGTGATAACAATATGTTATTATTATTATCATATAGGGTTTGTTTAATCATGCTCGTCTAGTTGAGCATCGACTATTGTTAGTATGTTCCCTTTTAAGATATGGGTTGGGTAGATAAGGATTGGGAAAATATGGCAATGAACACCTTGTCAATTAAGTTTCATAGTTTGACTATAAGGCGTTCGATGTTAAAGTTGAGGTAGAATGTGATTTAAAAGTTAGAATATTTTGGGATATATATTTAAAAAGGTTTAATAGAAGTGATTTATAAAATGGGTTTATAAAAATGTATCGTTTAATTTGGAAGAATTTAGGTTCGAAACTTGAGAACCTAAATCCCGATGCTTTTGGAAAAATGATTTTCAAGATTTTGGGAAAATAATAATAATAATAATATTTGAAACCATTTTGGTTTAAGCATAAATTCTTGGGGATAAAAGTGTAAGTAAGAAGTGTTATCTATGGATTAGTACGGGGAACAAGTCTTGATTGTTTATGATGATCAGAATAATCTTCTAAGTAACGATCGGATGTTTGCCTAGGTGAACGTTGTGAGGGTACTTAGTTAGTTATTCTCTTTATCATTGTACGATCAACACAAGCTCAACCCAAACGAACCCAAAGTAAGTTGGAAATAGATTTTTTGTTGAAAAATGTAAAATATTATTCCAAAAATGAGAATTTGGAAATAAAAGGAAATTTTATAAGTTAACTAGTTCAAGTGGCTCGAAAATAACTTAAAATTGGGGTAGGGATGTGTTTAGATGGTAAGCACTTCTCTTGAGTATTACCCTTCTTGGTAAAGGAATGTAGGATATTGTTTGGTAATACCCAGTTCCATAGTATCATTTTGGAGTTACTCGGACTATAGACATGTATTTTCTACGATTGAAATATAGATTTTTATTTGGAAAAGTTTTTGAAAATAAAAGCTGGGTATTTGGATCTTGAATTTTCTTAGGAAAATAAAAGAAAAATAGATAATGGAATCAAATAGGGATATATGATCTTAGTATGTAGTGGAGTAGCATATAAGTTGAACATAAGAATAGTTCATGAAATGTTTTCATAAATGATTTAGTGGAAATTGAATTGGTATCAGGGTGAACCAATTAAGTAACTGTGTAAGTTGGACGTATATCATTTCTCTTTCCATATAGAGCGATCCAAGATTCGAGTACATAACTTTAAGGTGTTGCTCCGTTTCAAATAAGGATCTATTACTCGACCATTGACGACAAGCACTTGATGAGGGTTCTTGGTGTGGGACCAAGGTTTTCTATCATAGTTACAACTATGTAAGGAGAATAGATGTTCTAACTCAAGGAGCCTGATAGGAGTCCGCACTAGGAAATCGAGTGAGCGATACTAGTTCGGAAGTAAAGTTATGTATTCGAGTTGAGATCGAATCATATTTTGCATAAGAATTATTTAAATACATCATACGAGCTGATGTATAGTGTTAAATGTTTTCTGGGATAGGTAGAGGTGTAATTTCGGGGACGAAATTCTTTTAAGGGGAGAAGAATATAACAACTCAAAATTTCACTGCTTTGATTAGTGAATATTTAATCAATTTTAAAAATTCAATATATGGGTTTTATAATGAAAATAAACTGATTTTAATAAATTAATAATGATGATAAAATTATTTTCAAAATTTGTTTACCAAATTTAATAATTCTTAGAAAAATAGAAAA
Organism: Allium fistulosum; assembly: GCA_030737815.1. Classification (NCBI taxonomy): domain Eukaryota; kingdom Viridiplantae; phylum Streptophyta; class Magnoliopsida; order Asparagales; family Amaryllidaceae; genus Allium; species Allium fistulosum. The sequence goes on from CM060902.1 coordinate 156,712,672, forward strand.
TGTGACCGAAGAACGAAATTTCGACCTTTGGACACCGAAAAGTTGTCGGGAACGTTGTTCGTCTTTATGCACTATATGTACATATATATAAGAGATAGTTAACTAAATAATAATACACTTAGAAATAAATTATCTTATGTTAATTTGGATTAGTAGGTGATGTGACAAGACATAGTTTTAAAAATAATAAACATTTATATATATATATATATATTAAGTATTGCCACATCTTAGATTTTGCAATAATTAACCATCATTATCTCTTGTCGCATCTTAGCTTTAATTAATAATTTAACTTATTATATATATAAATGAATGTGATGTGACTAAACATAATAATTATATATATACAAAGAAAGTGATGCGACTAAATATAATAATTATATATATATAAGAAAGTGATGTGACTGTTGACCCAAAAAATGGACCAACACCCTGGTTTGGATTTGAAAGCACCAGCCCTATCTTTACAGAGCAATATAACATATCACAGATATAGAAGAGAACTAATGAAAGAAATTAGACAGAAGATTTTTATAGTGGTTCGGCTGTTAATGAAGCCTACGTCCACTTTATAGTTTTATTATAAGCTGACTGCTATTACAAAAGCTGTTCGATTACAAGGCTTTTGCTAATTCCTAGCTGAATTGAATCTCTAGAGTTAGAATCCACCGGAGAATCACGGTGTATTCCTTCTGAGATCATTGTGAGGGAGGTTGGAAGTGAAGAATAACCCCAGTAGAGCTTTAGCAATCATCTTCCAGAAGATCCTCTTTATGTTGCAGGTGGCATACTATTTATAGAGGTTGGAGGGTCTCTAGGTCAGGCCCATCACTATCAGCTCTTAGATGGAGCACAGGTGGCCTAGGAGAATCTAGTTGGCGAAATGAGCTAACACCATGGGTCGCCAACGACCCATGGTGTTTGGGTTGTAGGCGACCTATTGGCTTAGCTTATTTCGTCGATCGAGTTTCTCCTCTTTTCTTCATATTCATAGCTTGCCTGTTCGCGGTTTTGAAGAAGTGCATGGGTTGCTGATGATCCGGCCATAGAAGATTATCCTGAATTCTGAATTTGGAGATGTTCTTTCAGGCATTCATTGTTGTCGTCACAGGCCGATGGCAAGTCACTAGCTGCTTACATTCAAACACTTGTTGGACTGCAAGGATGCTGGTCTCTTGGCTTCATTGACTCCAGTCGTCACCTTAACCATATAGCTTGGTCCTTGTTGAACTCTAGTCGTAACTTCTCTGGTTAGTTCCTGAATCATCCTTCCACTTAAGGTTGCCTAGTTTTCTGTTGGTATTTGTTGGGTTAAAAAACCGGATAACATTTGCCCCCTAGATTATGTCTTCGGTGCAAACAAGGCGTGCTCTTGAAGTTATCATTTTCCATATCCGTTTGCTGACTTTCAAGTGATTGCATCGGAGCTCTACACATAGGTTAAGCCAACGTCATTGGTTATCTTCCTTTTGTTCTGGCTGTTGTTGTTTGCCTCAACCTGTTATATTTTTTCTTGTAGTCTCCCGGCATGTCTTGGAGTGACGAACAGTCGCGATTGACCGAATTTGAAGTGACTAGGCGAAGCTTTCTTTTTCAAACATGCAGATGCAAAAGGTATGCAAATTTATTTTTTTCTTCTTTTTATGGGTCGCTAGCGACCCATGAGGGATAGGTCACTAGCGACCTAACTGAATGAAGCCCCAAGGTAGGGTCGCTCACGACCCATGGAAGGTCGGGTCGCTGGCGACCCGAATACTTAGTGAAATTTGTGCCTTCTTCCTCGCCTACTATATCCCTTAGCCGACCTAAGCCATTCACTTGACTCATCCACTTTCATTCCTTCACGCGATCGTGTGTTCTAAAGATTCATCAGTGATTCGAATCAATTGCTTCAGCGATCCATCATACTTTGCTTGATCCATTCGCCTTCGCCACCATCGATCCATCATCTCGTTCGAGCCTAAACCCTAATCGACCCATTACTTTGTTTGAGCTTAAGCGGCAACCGATCCATCCTCTTGTTGTACCCGAGCTGATACTTTGCTTTGCTCGAATTTAAGTTGCAACCGATCCATCCTCTTGTGGTACCCGAGCCGGCCCATCACCAGTTCGCTCATGACCTAACTCGTAGCTCGCCAAGCTAAATTTGTGATCCCTCTTGTTACATTAAACCAATTTTGTGGTGGGTTTGCTTGGTTGAGTTGTTAATTGCTATGATGGTATGATGGTTTAATGCCCAACCTTAGCTTGTGACGTTAACTATAAGATTTCGTGCTGACTGTGGTTCCTTAGAGGAAGATAGGAAATCAAGTCTTGAGTCGTCTCTTGGAATGACATTCGAGCTTTAGCCCAAGGCTTGACGCGTTTTGTTATCTTCGTCCATCGAACCAGAGTCGTCCTGTTTCCAGTTTGCGGATGTTACTTGCATAACGCTTCATCAGTTGATCTTGATTCTTCTAAGATCTTGGGCTTATCTTGTTTTACCCAATGTATGCTTGGTGTCCCTGTAATGAGAAGAGTTTTCCATGTCACTTCGGACGACGGATCCGTTATTGATCATAGACCGATAACGGGTAAGCGTGTAAGCAATATAACTAGAAGTAGAAAGCAAAATTTCACGGGAAGTTCTTCTCTCCTTCCACTACATGCGAGCTATCTATATGGGATAGGCCGTTTGCGGCACTTTGGACGTCGAGTTTACCTCATATAGATAACATACTGCACTTGCCCCAGTTCATACTTGAAATATGACGCGCTAATCTCAAGTTAATGTTGCCTCGGAGTTCAAGTGTGATAGGGGGAACTTATGAAAATAGGATAGATTTGCCAATAGAATTACTGACCTTTTATGGACGTGAGTTATGTCATATAGAATGAAACAGCCATCCACGTGTTGCAAGCCGAGTGGACGAAGTCCGGCGCTTTCTGAAGCTGAATCGTCATCCACTTCGCAAGCCGAGTTTGGTCAATTAGTTCCAGCTGGGCCCATCATCGATCGCACGCCTCCCAACTTTCGAGTCCTACTCAACCCGCCTGAAAAAGCCCCGTCGGTGGTCTTCGCCAAGATCCTCCATAATATATGTATACAACACATGATTCCCGAAGAGGATGTGCACCTGTTGAAGAAAGATGAGTTTGCTCGCATGCCTCCCCCGGGGTTCACAGCTTGTCATCGATATATGTGTTTGAATGGAGCCGTGCCCCCTTTAATGATTTCCTTCGCGAGATGCTCTCGAATTTGGGGATTGCCCCATTCCAGCTTCATCCGAATGGTTATGCCATCCTCACTTTCTTGCACATCCTTTTTATGCGGACGTTCCGTCGCGCTCCGAGTTTCGACGAGTTGCGGTACTTCTTAGCTTTCAAGAGGAGAGACGATTGCCCCTCTCTGATCATAATTGAGGCCCAATGGAATCGGAAGATCATTTTGCGTCTGCAAAGCAACTTATCACAATTTAAGACGCAATACTTCTTCGTTAGGTGCCCCAAGGGATTTAAACATCGATGGATAACAGAGGGTAAGTTTTCTTATTCTTCGTTTGCCGAGCTTTAAAATGATGTAATAGAGTTTCTAATTGATTGCTTGCTCTTTGCATTTAGCCCAAGGCCAAACAAAGACACGGCTCTTAGTGAAACCTGTCAAACTCTAAAAGCTATTGATGCCGAGGAGCGGTGCGCTAGAGTTTTGCTTACTGACGAGAACTTGCGTCAATTCGGACCGTTAGCTCCAGGCAGATCCGTTGCTCGGATTAAAGTTCCCTCTCCCGGCCGAGCCAGAGTTCGTGCAAGGCCTTCTTCTTCTTCTTCACATAATTCCGATGAGGGTCATGAAATAGGCGGCCCCTCCGAAAGCCCGCTCGATGAGACTCATGAGGGGGATACCGCAGCTGGTCTAAGTGGTTCCGCCAGAATGTCTCCGATCTAGGTGGAACCGGAAGTCGAGCTCACGTAGAGAGAAGGGAAAGCTGCGATGGATTCAGAGAAGGAAGAGGGGGAGTTTAAGAGTAGCAGTGGTGAAACCACGGCCAGTGATTATTTTTTGTTAGAATCCGAAGGTAAAGACTTAGAGTCATGTGACGAGACACCGAGCATGAGTCATGTTGTCCCGGATTCACTCCCCTCCGACACTGATGATAAAGACAAGGCCCCGGAGGCTGGTAAACGTCAAGGTTCTCCTGGTAAGGCTGTCGGGGTAGATCTTGGAGATATCGGCGATGTATTCATCGACTTTGACGCTCTTATGAAGGACGACTTCAAATTTGACGTAATGCCGTCCTATTCTGGTGATATCGTGCCATCTATCAGCCCAACTCTGCCTGTGACAACCGAAGCCAGTCCTATCCCCCCTTCGACAGTCGTTCGCTCCAGTTTGTGACGACGACTTAGGCCCATATTAGGAATGCACGACACGACACACTAGGATTGCACTTATACTTATTTTTCATTTTCTCATATGGTTGCTCAATTCCTTATGTGTTTCTGAAGTTTTTCATGTATGCTTGGTTCCAGGTATGATGAGAGGGCGTGGTCTTTATGACGACTTCGTGGATTATACTGTTTGTACCAAAATTGGGCACAACACTCTTCGGAAGTTTTTGAAGAGATAAAATGAAGAAATTAAATGGAAAAATAGGATTATCTAACAAAAACTCCAAAAACAGATAATGAGAGTAATTAAAATTCACAGAGACACAAGAATTTAGAGTGGTTCGGCATGTTGCCTACGTCCACTATGAAGTTGATTGCTTTATTGATCTTTCTTTGAGGATTACAATTGATTTCAGCAGGTTACAGCAAATAATCAATGATTTAGAGCAGTGAAATTTGTTAGCAGTAGCAGCAATGGAGTTTTAGATCTGGATCCGGCATAGTCTGGGCGTTGGAGAATTCAAAGAAGAAGAACCCCTTTTCTGTTGGCTTTGGGGGTCTATTTATAGGTGTAGGAGGCTGGTATTTCACTCAGATCTCGGGAGACCCTCTCTGGCACGTTACCAGGCCCACGTGCCCAAGCCCGTGAAGTTTCGGTCCGATCCGTGATCGATACGAACAGATTTCATATTGATCAAGATTGCGTCCGATGGAGTCGAAATTTGGCAGGAACATTCGTCATGTTGTACTTAAGCTGCTGTGAAAATTTCATAGGATTTGGACTTGTAGATCTCGAGATATGATCGATGCAAGTTGGAGTTTTTCCATCTGAGATCGATACGAACGAATTTCGACTCGGTCAAGACTTGCTCCGATCGAGTCAAAATTTGGCAGGAACATTCTTCATGTTGTACTTAAGCTGCTGTGAAAATTTCATAGCATTTGGACTTGTAGATCTCGAGATATGATCGATGCAAGTTGGAGTTTTTCCATCCGAGATCGATACGAATGAATTTCGACTCGGTCAAGACTTTCTCCGATCGAGTCAAAATTTGACAGGAACATTCTTCATGTTGTACTTAAGCTGCTGTGAAAATTTCATAGCATTTGGACTTGTAGATCTCGAGTTATGATCGATGCAAGTTTGGACTTCTCAACCGTGATCGATCAATTATCTTGAGCATATGAACTCCGATTGACTTGAAATTCGGAATGTTGGCTCTCATAGCTTTGCTTGTCGTGTCATATCAATTTTAGCTCAATCTAGACTCGGAAAATTTTCTTTGATATCCATAGTGAGCCTGCGTATAACCGGTCCAAGACGAACTGTTATTGGTTTCTAGTCAAGTTCTTGGTGTCACGGCCTTGCCAAAAGGTGGGATAACATATACTGATTCCCAACGGTACCCAAAGCGTTTCTTCAGCCGCCACCAAGTCCCTTGAGACGGAAGACGAATGAAGGTGAAGGAAAGAACTCGAGGTAGATGCTCGCCGCCAGGAGGACAAAGATAAGTTTCGCTCGCATAGAGGCGGGTATGAGAAAAGAGAGTCTCATGATGAAAGGGAAGAGTCGTCGAAGAAGTCAAAGTTTGATCACCGCTCCCATCCTTCCGAGCCCGTTCTGAAGCATACTTTGGTAGGACAAGAGGTTCCTATCTCTTCTGCCCCACCTCCACCTCCAATGCATGTTTCATCATCTTCTATCGTTGCTACTACCTTAGGCACTTCTCATCCCCACCGGAGACTAGCCTATCTTCTTCCCGCCGGCCCGCCTAAGCTTGAGGCGACTCTTCCAGGTTGGTTCCTAAGAGGTGTTAAGTTTGATATGGATATTCATTCCATTCGTAGGGACTCTTATATGCCACGCCTTCAAGGTATTCAAGATGACTTGGAGCAGGGTGAGAAGTGGGAGAAGCCCTGCAAACAACTAGCAGACACCAATAGGAATAATTACCAGGAGATCCTCTTCTTCGAAGCCGAAAAATATGATTTTGAAAAGGTGTTAACCTAATGGGATGCTAAAATTAAACAATTGGAGGAGGAGAAAGAGGCAGTGCTTAAGGACGGTAAGTAGACTGCCGGCTTAATGAAGGAGATTAAAAATGCGCACGAGAGAGCCGAAATCGTCTGGAGAGACGAAATTAAGAAGAATCATGTGGAAGAAGCCAAGTTGAAGGAAGATGTTGTCACTTACAATGCTCTTATTGAACCCCAAAGGAAGACAATTGCAGACAACAATCTGATTGTCGAGGTGCATAATAAAAGAATTTCCAATCAAGCCAAGACAATTGAAAAGTTGCAGGGGACTATTGCATAATTACAAGCTCAGGTCGCACAACTTGGTGCCGACAAAACTGCAGTTGAGACGGAGAAGGCTGCGGTGATAGCAAATTATCTAGAGCTCCAGCATACTTTTGACTGGAAGATGGAGAAACTAGACTCAACGATCCTGAATTTCTACGTCAATTCTATACTGCATCAGGGGTGCCTTTGTTATCTTAGCCCGAAGTTCCTACGCACTCTTGCCCTCGTTTGGGAGGAAATCCTGTCTTTTTTTGCCGAGAACGGCGATGTATATTCAGATCAGGAATTGCGGGATGCCTACCTTAATGAGCAATCCAAGAAGGCGCTGCTCAAAGGCTAAGAAATTCTTCAATTTGAAAGGAAGATGGAAACAGCCGAAGTGGCTCTAATGGTTACCGCCGATGTGCCTATCAAACCTTTAATCTCCGATGCGGGTGAAACTTTGGGGCAGCTCCATGATCAACCAATGGGCTTGGGGCTCGATGTTGTTCCTCATGTGGTGGAGCCCTCTAAAGAAGGCGAAGGAGATGAGTTCGAGGTTGCCATTCATGATCCTTCCTCCGATGCAGGTAACGTTCATGCTTCTCTCGCATTCGAGAGCCTTTACCTTACGCCACAGGAGCAAAAGGAGTTTAATGCATTTATTTTTGATCTTATAGGTCCTCCTACTCATGCTGTTGGCGCACTGGTTACTTTGGCGCTTATGCATGATGCTACCTTTACATCCTCTGAAATTGTATCCGTACATGCTCCTGCCCCTACATCTACACCTAGCACACAATCGGGACCAGATGTTGAGAAAATTGAGGCGCTTCAAGGCCTGGACGATCCTTCGGCATCACTTGAAGGTGATATGACTACTGTTGAGGCCAAGGAGCAGGAGAAACCGATGGGGCAACCAAAAAAGACCTCGCATGACTTGGTTGCTGTTAAGAAAGAGAAAGTGGAGGCGGTCAAGGCTTCGAAGATTTCCTGGAAGCGGAGAAAGAGTAAGGGGATGGGAAGCTCGACTGGAAGACATTCGGAGGAGGAGGAGATCTCTACAGAAATACAGGTTGACATTACTGGCAGCGACACCTCTCTAGAAAAGAAGTAGAAGTTGCCAACCAGAGTGGGAAAGGAAGTGGTGGCAAAAAGCATTGATTGGCCGGTACTAGGATGGATCTGTGTTTTAGTCGTAGAGTCTGTAATTTTTCTTTGTTTGCCGTTGTTGTGTGGATACGGCCCCAACATTTTGATTCTGTGTTCATAAAACAACAAACAATACAATGGTATTTTGATTTTATTTTTGTCTATCTTTTCATATATACTCTATGTGCATGTGTACGTTTCATTTCATACTTTTCTAGTCCCATAGTTATGGCCGAAGTCCCTCATTCGAAGTTATAGAATTTTGATAATTTTCAAAAATGCTCAATCTTGTTTAGTAATCCATTGTTGTTTGACAGGGCTTGTGGACTCTTTGTATTCAAGTGATTCTGTTTTGGTACAGATATATGCTCCCCAACTCGTAGGGTTGTTCACTCCATGCGAATTTCAAGTACTCGATGTTTCTTAGCAACGTGAGAAGTTTTAGCTCGGGTTCGCAGTTTTTGGGGTTCCTTGGTATTGCCTATCTCCGGGCAGCGGGAGAAACTTGAGTCTAGAATTCTTGGACGTTGCCTATCTCCAGGCAACGGGAAAAACTTGAATCTGGAGTTCCTCGGCACTGCCTATCTCCGGGCAATGAGAGAAACTTGAATATGGAGTTCCTTGGTGTTTCCTATCTCCGGGCAGCGCGAGAAACTTGAATCTGGAGTTCCTCGGCGTTGCCTATCTCTGGGCAACGCGAGAAACTTGAATCTGGAGTTACTCCGCATTGCCTATCTCCGGGCAATGCGAGAAACTTGAATCTGGAGTTCCTCGACGTTTCCTATCTCCGGGCAACACAAGAAACTTGAATCTAGAATTCCTCGGCGTTGCATATCTCCAGGAAATGCGAGAAACTTGAATTTGGAGTTCCTCGGTGTTACCTATCTCCGGGCAACGCGAGAAATTTGAATCTGGAGTTCCTTGGCGTCACCTATCTCCGGGCAATGCGAGAAACTTGAATCTGGAGTTCCTCGGCATCGCCTACCTCCGAGCAATGCGAGAAATACTTGAATCTGGAGTTCCTCGGCATTTCCTATCTTCGGGCAACGCGAGAAAAACTTGAATCTGGAGTTCCTCGGCATAGCCTATCTTCATGCAATGCGAGAAAAACTTGAATCAGTAGTTCCTCGACGTTGCCTATCTCCGGGCAACGCGAGGAACTTGAGTTCTTGGCCCTTCTGATGCAGCCAGGGCGGCATCATTTTTTCGAGGGCCAGGACCGGGTTCCACCGATCCAATGGTTTGAGTCGGGTTACTTCCGCCGGCTCATCGGGTAATTATCATGAACACAATTTAGATGATTCAAAAAGCAAACTTTATTAAGAAAAGCATGGCAGATTCTTTGCCTATTTACAACGCCATCGACATTTCCGTAATGGCTTATTTGCTGAAAATTAGAAAATACATAAAGTTGCTTTTAAATGAAATATCGGTGGAGTGATTCGCTATTCTAGGCTCTGGGAATTGCAGTCCTGTCGACGGTTGTCAGCTTGAAGGTCCCATCACCAAGCTTTTGATGAATGACAAATGGTCCTTTCCAATTCGGTCCGAAGGCTCCCGGGACAGCGTAAACTCGCTTGAGCACGAGATCATCGACTTCGAAGGTTTGGCTGTGAACTTTGGAGTTGAAGTATCATGCGACCCTATTTTGGTGGGCAGCGATTCTCAACTCCGATTCCTCTCTCTTTTCATCGACCATGTCTAGTGATTCGAGTAGGAGTTGCTCGTTTTGTTTTTGGTTGAAATTCATCCTTCAGTGAGAAGGGACTTCTAGTTCGACATGGGTCATCGCCTTTGAACAATACGCCAGTGCAAACGAGGTGTGGCCGGTTGTAGCTTTGTGTGTTGTTCTGTAAGCCCATAGTGTAAGTGGAAGCTCATCAACCCAGTTTCCCTTTGCTTTTGCCAGTCGCTTTTTGATGGCGGATTTGATGATCTTGTTTATTGCCTCCACTTTCCCGTTTGCCTGAGGATAAGCTACTGCGGAAAAGCTCTTTTCAATCCGGAAGCGATTGCAGAAGTCTTTGAACTCGGCGCTTTCGAACTGCGTCCCATTGTCAGTGATGATTTTTTATGGCACGCCAAACCTTCAAATGATGTCTTTAGTAACGAAGTTAATAACTTTCTTTGTGGTTATGGTGGCAAGCGGTTCCGCTTTGGCCCATTTCATGAAATAATCTACGGTCACAATAGCATATTTGGCTCCTCCTTTTGCCATTAGAAGGACGCCAACCAAATCGATCCCCCATATCGCAAACGGCAACGGGCTGGCCATTTGCGTCAGTTCTATTGATGGAGTTCTCCTGATTTTGCTGAATTTCTGACAACGATCGCATCTCCTGGCATGATATGCGGCATCGCGGTTTACTGTTGGCCAGAAGTACCCGTACCGGAGAACTTTCTTTGCTAGCGTCTGCCCCCCAGTGTGGCTCCGCACTCGCCTTCATGTACTTCTTCCAGGATTCGGTGTGCTTCATCATCGGTCACACACCTAAGAAGTGGGGTCAAGAATCCCCTTCGATAGAGTATTCCGTCCTGTATCATGAATCACGGCGCCTTCTTGAGTAATTTCTTTTTTTGGTTTCGGTCTGTTGGAAGAGTTCCTACCAGGAGATAATCTTTTATTGGTGTCATCCACGTGTCTGGTTCCATAGTGGTCTCGAGAATCCATTATACGTCCATGTCATTAATGCTTGGATTTGTTAGAGTTTCGACTAGGTCCTCCCCCAGCGACTAGGCTTCTCCAGAGCTTGTCAATTTGGCCAAGAAGTTTGCCTTAGTGTTTTGTTCCCATGGTATGTGGGTTATGGTATAGTGTTCGATGTCGCTCAGCAGCTCTTGCACTTTGGACAGATACGGGGTCAAAATTTCGCTGCGCGCTTGATACTCTCCTTTCCCTTGACATACAACTAGCTAGGAGTTGCTATATATATGAACGGACTTTATTTTGAGTTCCTTCACGACCTTCAGCCCTACGATTAGTGCTTCGTACTCCGCCTCGTTATTCATAGCTGGGAACTCCAGACATAGGGCATAGCTAATAGCTCGCCCCTTGGTGGTTTCAAGCACTACCCCTGCGCCTGAACAGGAGTTGTTTGATGCTCCGTCGATGAAAAGCTTCCATTGTGCGTCCACTTGCGACTGAACTTCCTCTTCATCATCTCTTATCGTGAACTTAGTAATGAAATCAGCTAGCGCTTGCCTTTTGATTGCTTTCCTTGGGTGGTAAGTGATATCATATTGACTCAATTCTATGTTCCACGTAAGTAATCGTTCAGATGTCTCTGACCTGTACAAAACTTGTTTTAATGGCTGGTCGGTCAACACCTTAATCGGATGGGCCTGGAAGTACGGCCGCAACTTTCAGAACGCAATCAAAAGGCAATGCGCTAGTTTCTATAGTTTCGGGTAATTCTTCTCAGCCCCGGTGAATCGCTTGCTAATGTAGTACACAAGTCGTTAGATTCTCGCTTCTTCCCGCATGAGAGCTGCGCTCGATGTGTGTGGGTAAACTGCCAAGTAAACGAATAAGTCTTCTCCATCGACTGGTTTCGATAAGACTGGTGGAGTTTCCATCTGTCACGGTAGTACTTCGAAAGCCGTTTGACAAGCTTTGCTCCATTCAAAGTTTTTCTTTCCCTTCCTTAGCGTGTCGAAAAACGGTATACACTTGTCTATGGCTTTTGAAATGAATCGACTTAGTGATGTGACTTTTCCATTCAAGCTCTGAAGTTCTCTCTTATTCTTAGTGGCATGGACTTCCCGTAACGCTGTTATTTGCTCCAGATTCGCTTTGATGCCATGGGCCCTCACTATGAACCCCAAGAACTTCCCAAAGGCCACTCCGAAGTGACATTTATGCGGGTTGAGCTTCATTTCATATTTGCGGAGTATCTTGAACATTTCAGCAAGATTATCTAGGTGGTTTGACTAACATATCGTCCACGTAAACTTTCATAGTTTTCTCGATCTAGCGCTTAAACATAGCATTCACTAGTCTTTGATATGTGGCCCCTGCGTTCTTCAGCCAAATGGCATTACTCTATAGCAGTATAATCCTAAATTAGTGATGAAGCTGGTGTTTTCTTGATTAGGTTCGTGCATTAGGATTTGGTTATAGGCCAAGTATGCATCCATAAATGACAACAATTCATGTCACGCTGTCCCATCCACCAATTGATCAATTCTGGGGAGCGAGAAGCTATCATTTGGATAGGCTTTGTTGAGGTCTAAAAAGTCAATGCAGGTTCACCATTTTCCATTGGACTTCTTGACTAGTACTGGGTTTGACAGCCATTCGGGGTAAGTTGCATCTTGGATGATGCCATTGGCTATTAATTTATCCACCTCTTCTCTCAATGCCTTGGACCGCTCAGGGCCCAAGCTGCTCCTTTTTTGTTTGACTAGAGTGAATTTGGGGTCAATGTTGAGGGCATGATAGGGTATTTTGGGCGATACTCCACGCATATTGGCATGTGTCCATGCAAATACGTCTAAGTTGGCGCGGAGGAATTTGGTCAACTTCGACCGCATCTTGTTTCCAAGCTGCGACCCGATTCTCAGGACTCGCGTGGGGTCATCCATACTAACTGGGACAGACACCGTCAGCTCAGCTAGTGCTACCCGATCCTCCCCTGAGCTCTTATTCCTAGGTTCCAAACCCTTGTCAAATCAACTATGGTCCCCAAGCCAGGGGCGGCTCTGTAGTTGCTATTCAGAGGGCTCGCGGATGTGGGGAGCTTTCCCTACATCCTTTCCTTTCTCCTTTCTTCTAGACTCGCGCAATTCCGCAATATAACATTCTCGAGCAACGCTTTGGTCTCCTTTCACTGTTCCAATTCCATGCTCGGTAGGGAATTTCATCGTGAGGCACCATTGAGCCAAAGCTATCTTGAAGTCGGCTAACGCGGGCCGCCCTAGAAACGCTTTGTATGTCGACATCTCATCCACAATCACAAAAGTCTGAATGAGGGTGACTTGTCATTCTCCCTCTCCAAGTTCTACAGGTAGGTCAATGGTTCCCACCGGCTGCTTAGGTTCTCCGGTAAATCCCTGAATCTTCGTTTGGCACGTAGATACGCTTTTCATACCTATCTTCATCTGATCGAAAGTACGTTAGAAAAGTATATTAACCGAGCTTCCACTATCCACCAATACTCGTCGGATAACTGCGGGCCCGATTCCTACTGTTACCACCATTGGATCAAGAGTTGGAGCCTCAATTCCTTCAGTATCATGGTCGTGAAATACTATATCGTTGCTCAGCACCTTCTGCTGCTTGATCGGAGTTTCACCATCTATTGTCAGACACGATCCCTTCGAGGCACGTTTTTGTGAGCTTGCGTATCTCTTCATCTCCCCGCAACTCCTTTGTGCAGGATGTGGTCCCCCAGATATCGTTTCGATAATGAGCCTTTAGTCAGTTTGTTTCGACCCTTGGTTAGTAGTTCCAGCCTGATTTCCTTGCTCCCTAGGTGGTTGAGGGACTATAGCCTGGCTGAGTTTTCGTGGCCCTGTTACATATTGCTGAAGCTTGTTGTCGTGGATTAATCCTTCACTGAGGTCCTTAAGGTGGCGACACTCGTTTGTGTTGTGCCCGTGCATCTCATGGAAGTGGTAGAATTTACTTAAGCGCTTATGCTATTTTGTTGCCTCCTTTTTAAGGGATTTCTTGTACACTTTAGTTTCTTGTGTTGCGAGATAAATATTTTTCGGAGTATCATTCAGGGGGATATAATCTTCTAGTCCAAACTCTCTAAACTTTTTGTTGCGGCCACCACCATTTTTCCTGTCAGAGTTCTGATTTCCTCTCTTCTGGTTTCCATTCTTCCCTGTGGCCCCTTGGTTATTCCCGGGGTTGCATGTGTTTTGATTAGCCGTCATGCCATTCTGTTTGGTGTTCGTCTGTTGCACTCCAACAGCCTTTCTTTCTAGCTCTTGCGCCTCTTCCAACCTCAAGTACTGGCTTGCCTTGAGGTTGTAATCTTTCCTGTTGGTGGGTTGCTTCATCTTGATCCATTTCTCAAACTCCATCTCCGGATGAATAGCACAGACTAGGGCCATAAAAACCATGTCTTCATTAGGATTGCTCACCTCTGTCGCCGCTGTGTTGAATCTACTCATAAATGATCTCAATGACTCGTTATGCCCTTGAACCAGTCTGGATAGAGACATGACGTCCTTTGGATGTGCGGCATGAAGCCTAAACTGGTCAAGGAATTTTGTTGCAAGTTGATCAAAGGTAGAGGTAGATCTTGGGGGAAGTCTGGTGAACCACATAGATGCATCGCCTTCTAGGAAAATGGGAAAACATCAGTAGTGTACGGCTTCCAGGGCATTGGCTCCATCCATATACCAACTATATTTGTACAAATGACGTTTTGGATCCTTAGTTCCGTCGTTAGAGGGAGCGATTGGCATAGTGAATTTGTCTGGGTGTCTTTCATTCAAGATCTCATCGGTAAAAGGGGTCCGACTTGGGGCAGATCCCCACTCATCATTCTTTTGACTATTACTCTCGTCCATCAGTCGCTTAACCATGTCTGCTATATATGCCTCTGATGTCTGGTGGTCATGGGGGCGGTAGTCAGTCACTGCGCCAAGTGTTTGGTTCCGCAAACGATCTTGGTGCATGGGTTGATGCCTAGACTCTCCTGTCTTTGGGAAAGCCATTCCCGCAGGACCCCGTTGGCTTGCATTTGGCCTAACTGGGGCGGTCTGGACGTTTCTAACGTTATCAAATGCATTGGCATCCTCCTCTACTTGATCACCCTGCTCTCCGCCTTTCGAATCGGAGAGGTTCACAGCCACACCTCCAGTGGGGTTTTAGCCCCTGAATTCAAATTCAAATTTGGCTATCTTGCGTCCAATAGGATATTTTCATTTTCCTCCAAGTTGCACATCATCGTTACCCTTCTCAATGGCTGCTTTCCATTTCTCCTATGCAAGCCGGAAACAGAGGAGTTTTCCTGCTCTATGGCAGTAGATGGTTCAGAGATGGTTCTTTGAGCGGGGTTTGATTGTAGAGTTATCAGAGCGTTGAGCTTTTCTATTAGAGCCTTTTGACTATCTTCCATTCTTTGATTGATTTCTTCAGCCATCTTATTCAACTTATCCCTGGTGACAATTTCATGCTGAATAGAGGACCTTGGTGCTTGATGTCCTAAGTTAGCAGCATTTACTTCGGCCTGTTGGAGGCTAACACCTTCTGTGGCTATTGCTGCCCCTATAGACCTTCCACAGGCAGTCCTTTTCCTTCTGGGATCCATTGACTTTTAATACAGAGAGCACTTTAACCAAAGATTGGAGATCTAACTTCTGGATCTACGCAATCCAAAGTAGATAGCTAGATCTGGATCCTGGGTTGAAAGTGAAGATCTAACTTCTGGACCTATATAATCTAAAGTAGACAGCTAAATCTGGATCCTGGGTTGCAAAGTTCTCAGTGAAAGCACTAAAATGCTGACCAGAAAAATGGATCAACACCCTAGTTTGAATTTGAAAGCACCAGCCCTATCTTTATAGAGCAATATAATAGATCACAGTTATAGAAGAGAAGCAATGAAAGAAAATAGAAAGAAGTTTTGTATAGTGGTTCGGTTGTTAATAAAGCCTACGTCCACTTTATAGTTTTATTATAAGCTGACTGCTATTACAAAAGTTGTTCGATTACAAGGCTTTGGCTAATTCCTAGCTGAATTGAATCTCTAGAGTTAGAATCCACCGGAGAATCAGGGTGTATTCCTTCTGAGATCATTGTGAGGGAGGTTGGAAGTGAAGAATAATCCCAGCAGAGCTTCAGCAATCAGCTTCCAGAAGATCCTCTTTATGTTGCAGGTGGCATACTATTTATAGAGGTTGGAGGGTCTCTAGGCCAGGCCCATCACTATCAGCTCTTAGATGGAGCACAGACGACCTAGGAGAATCCAGTTGGCGAAATGAGCTAACACCATGGGTCGTCGGCGACCCATGGTGTTTGGGTTGTAGGCGACCCATGGGCCATAGACTTAGCGTATTTCGCCGATTGAGTTTCGCCCCTTTTCTTCGTATTCCATAGCTTGCCCATTCACGGTTTTGAAGAAGTGCATGGGTTGTTGACGATCCGGCCACAGAAGACTATCCTAAATTCCGAATATGGAGATGTTCTCTCAAGCGTTCATTGTTGTCGTCACATGCCGATGGCAAGTCACTAGCTGCTTACATTCAAACACTTGTTGGACTGCAGGGATGTTGGTCTCTTAGCTTCATTGACTCCAGTCATCACCTTAACCGTATAGCTTGGTCCTTGTCAAACTCTAGTCGTTAACTTCTCTGGTTAGTTCCAGAATCATCTTGCCGCTTAAGGTTGCCTAGTTTTCTGTTGTAATCAAACAGCTTTTGTAATAGCAAGCAGCTTATAATAAAATTATAAAGTGGACGTAGGCTTCATTAAAAGCCGAACCACTGTAAAAAATTTCTGTCTATTTTCTTTCATTGCTTCTCTTCTATATCTATGATCTGTTATATTGCTCTGTAAAGACATGGCTGGTGCTTTCAAATCCAAACCAAGGTGTTGGTCCATTTTTTGGGTCAACATTTTGGTGCTTTCACTGAGAAGAACAAGAGAATCTTAGATTTGAAGCTTATTCTATGCTAGGAAGAAGATCCAACTCCTGATCTGAAAGGAAAAATTTAGATCTAGAAAACAGGTTCCTAGATCTAGCTTTTAGAAGATGAAGAAGCCTCATACAAGGAAAAGTGCTATGAAAGGAACTCAAACAAGGGGGCAGCCAGGAGGCGTCCTCTCATTCAAACTTTCCTTCTACCATGAAGAAAATAGCTAGAGGCAACCGACAAGGACCAGAAATAGGGGGCATGCAAAGCCCCTCACTTAGATAAGTACTGGACTTTAGGGTCTGCTAGAAATTATCATCAACTGAACTGAACTAAAAAAATGAGATCTAGAATTTAGATTCCTTTCTGCATTTGAATTTTGCATCATCAAAAAATGCTTAAAAGTTAGCATTTGGAAAGCGATTTACTCATGTAAGCGATCCCGAATGCAAGCGGTCCAATGCTCTAATTCCTTCCTAGGAGTGACACCTCATAAAAAAATGATTTCTTGCATAAAACCAGTTTTAAAGGTTAGTGCTTAGAGAACGACTTCCACATGTGATGAGCGACCCCGAACGATCCACAACCATGCTCTGATTCGTACCTAAGGGCGACACCTTTCAAAAATCTTTACAGTATCGTTCTTGCTTTCAATCAAAAGTTATAAAAGCGACCTGAGAACTGCTCTCTAAAGTATCCCTTGAATGTGAATGCTCTCGAATAGGAATGATTAACTCTATCTCCTTCTGCATGAATGGTCTGACTCTTAACATCTATCAAACATCCAAAGAGATGAGAATTTGATGCCGACAAATTTGCTTTCACCAACACAAGTTCTTGAGCGAAGCATACCTCGTTGCCAACAAGGCATACTTCGGGGGGTAAATGTTAAAGATTTACTTCCTTGAAGAAGAAATTAAAGATTTACTTCGTGATTTCCTTGCATTTATTACCTTATTACTTCATAATAACTAGCTAAAGCTCTACCATAAATACCAATTCATTACCCATCAATGTCGGATTTAGTGCTCAATAAATGCCATGATAACCTGCTTATTTATTACTAATTAATGCCAACCATTTCCATATCAAACATTCCTTAATTCCCTTCATCCTTACCTTAAATAAGAGGATTATGGTGCAATATATATCAGCCTAGTCAACGTCACTACAATTCCACACCACCACTAAGTCAAGGCTTATAGCTATAAATACACCTAGTATTGCAAAATAAAAGAAGGAACTGAAACAAAAAATGTGACTTCTCCTCTCCTCCTCAAAATCTCTTGTAATATGAAACTACAAGTTTAAATAAATTATAAAGTGGATGCACGCCATAGATTTTGCCAAACCACTATAAAAATTTCATGTCTCTTTTATCTTTTCTTCTTTTTATCTGCTTATTTTTGTGATCCGTGTTGCTGTTTTCTGGATTGCCATTAAGGCTGGTGCTTTCACATTACTTTAGGTGTTGACAACCATTTTTGTCGGCAACAGTGACTAAACATAATAGTTATATATATATAAATATATATATATATATAAAAGAATGATGTGATTAAACATATATATATATATATATATATATATATTATAAAAGATTTGTGATGTGACTAGATATAATGATGACATATGAAATTTGCCTATAAATAGCCATATGTTTCTCCATTTTTCATCCTCTTTCCACCAACCTTGTCTTCCTCATTTCTAGCTCAAATGGATTTTTTTTATTGAAACCGTGTGAAATTTTAATAGCTACAACATTCGAATTGGCCACTTTTTTAAGTTTTTATCATAGCTATGTCAAAATACCCAATATTTGCAAAGCAATTTTTCAACAAGAATTTCAAGTCTGAAAATTATCCTTCTTCTTTTGATCATAACTTCTTCAATAAAAATTGAAAATGAGCGTCTCTTTTTTGAAATGATAAAGAAAAGAAATTCCAAAAACTTTCGTTTTGATCGCTTTTTGAAATTCCGTGAGTAGGTAGCCAGAAAATCAGTTGCAAAATGACAATATTTTTGGGTTTATTATTGAGAATTCGATGTTTGTCTGAAGTCCCTCCACCCTACCAAAAGAAGACTCGCTTCCACTTCCCTTCAAGGCCGAGCCTACCTAGTGCATTTAGGGTTTAAGACTCCATATTGTTGCTTAGGAATGGAAGTGCTATGTCATATGCTAATTTAGCGAGAGTTTGGATAGCTTTTGGTGAGTAAATTCTTAATCTTTTGGAAAGAACTTTCCTTTATATGTTGTGTTGATCCTTAGCTATATGTATGTTATATATAGGTTGGATCTTGTCATGTTTGAAATGTGATGATAAGTGTTAATGTATGGGTTAGTGTTAGCACTTGAATGGATGTGTTATTGCAAAGATAGTAATTGTATATATGTTGGTATATGTATACAATTTGTTGTATGAATGTGATGTGTGTATATAAAGGGTTGATGATGAACTTGACTATAGCCATGATGGGTTGAAAACAAAGTTGAAACTTTGTATGTAGTCGCGGCGGATTTGTGGTCGAATTTGAAATCAAACTCGTTTCTAGAGTTTAAGGTTTAGATTTTGGTTAAAGTTTGCGTAATTGGTTTTAGTAAAGTGGCTTCACTTAAAGGTGGGTTAGAGCAAACTGCACTCATAACGACAGTCACTATGGATGCAGTTCGGCAAATGTTTGAATTTTTATTTCAATTTTTTTTATTTTGAAATTAGGTTATAAAGTTTTTCAAAATTAATTAGTAATATTAAAAATAATTAAGTTATAATATAATTAATTAAAAGGTAATTAGCACCTAACAGGTAATTAAGAAGGTGACTAGAGGTTAATCATCACTTAAGTTAAGTTAATAACTATTAATTGATTAATAAAGTTTTAATTAGTGACTAATAGGGTTAAGTAGTAATGAAGTGATTAATAATTTTTTAATTACGATTAATGGTTAATTAATTATTTATTTAATTAATGGGATATTTAAATAATGTTTAATTAATTAGGGTTTAACTCTTAAACAATTTGATTTAACCTTAACCAAGTTGCATTAGGAAGCTAATTAGTACTTAATCAAGTTCATTAGGCCTAATTAGAGTTTAATTATGATTTATTCTTAATTTAAATTGGATTAAATAAGATTTAGTTAAAGTTTAAGCTAATTAAATATAATTTTAACTTTTCAAAGGTGATTTTAAACTAAACGGAATGTGTTTTAATCAATTTTCTTTTTCAAAGTAAATCGATTCCATAACAAATGATCTATGGTTCAGACCCTTAAGTAATCCATATGATTAGGAGAATTAAATGACATCTGTTAGTAGAAAAAACACCATTTTGCTATAGTGTAAGTGATTTGAATGTGTGGACATGTGTTAAGCAGAATAAATTCCCGTTCTACTATAAATTGATTGAATTGTTTGGACATCTATTTAGCAGGATAAATAACCTCCTGTTGTTATGATTTGGACTTGTATATGCCAAATGGTTATATTGACATGTTATTCCCTGATTGGATATGAACTGTATTTACAAATATGGTAGCTTATGTAAATAATTGTTAAGTCACTTAGAAATCGAATTGTAATTGAATGGTAACTCAAACTAGTACCATTGGGATTGCTAAGCATTATTTTGAATTTGTAAAGTGTGTTTTGAATTAACTTAAATTCTTTAATCAATTTAGAGTATAAAGTGTATAAATGATTTCGAAGTTATGCTATTATGTTGTAAAGTCATTTATAAGTAATAACTTGTTTATAAAAAGGGTTTTTACTGAAGGGTTACTTTAAATGTTCTACAAATGATGTTCTGTAAATGATAAAGGAGTATATAATGGTGTATATAAAGATTTTTAAAGATAGGAAAAAGGTTTATAAATCATTTCAGAGATTTGGAAAGAGGTTTATAAATTAACTTAAAGGTTTATAAAAGTGGGTTATAACTTTATTTTGAAAGTTACAAGTTAATTGATATATGAGATGAGCTTTTAAAAAGGGAATTTTTGGTAAAGATAAGCGGACTGTTTTATTTGGAAGAAATGTTTGGTTATTTAATATGGGATTCAGAAATAAGAAAACTTTGAAAAGTTTGTAAATATATTTATACCGATAAGATAAGTATATGATTTGTTTTAAGGCATGAAAAATAAAATGTTTTGGTAATATACTTATACCGTTGAGGTAATATATAAATGTTCTCAAGTATAAAGGAAATGTAAGGGGTTTGGGAATAGTGTTTTGAAAAGATCTTGTGATCAAATTTATAAAGTGGTTTTATTAATTAAAGAGAATTAATAAAGGCTTAGTGGATTCTATATGGAAATTAAACCACGATTGGATGTTTGTTTATTTGATAGTTAAATAACCAACTATCAAATTTGGACAAAACGTAACTTTGGAAATATCTAGGAGAAATACGAGTATTATATGGTACAGTTACCGTCAAAGGTGTTATACTGTACGTATTAACACGTTTCGTTCTTCTAGGACGAATGATAAGGAAATCCATCCACTAACTGTTAGGAGGTGAACTCCGCTCTTGTCATTTTTTTGTTTATTTCCTAAAGAACCGAAGTTGAGTTTACCGAAAATTATCGAAAGTTATTTCGAAGAGACCGGGATCAGATATGTTATACGAAAACCACTTCAATCCAACTCAAGCGTTGTGAACTGAAGACATTGTGAAGAGTACGGAATCGAAGATGGAGAGGTGAAGTGCAATGGCTAATCGCTACTAATCCTGAGGGTGATTTCAAAATGGATGTAGTAGGAATAGTGCCTTCGGTTTCGTTCAGACCCAGAACATACTTGTATGGATGAATGCTATCAGCACATTGTCATTGGAGGATAATGAGCATTCTAAATGTAAATGTTCTTGAAAGGTAATTGTAGCCTCAAGCCTCATCAACCAGAAATGACTAAAATAGGGGAGATGCAACAGGGCTAAGTGGGTCACCCCCAAACAGGGTATGATCATCCCTATCTAGAGTCGCTATTATCTCTCAAATCGTATGCTTCGAGGCCCAGTAACGAAGTTGGGATCATATTCGGTACTATCCAGCAAGGGGTAGGCCTTTTTTGTGTTGGCAGGGGATCCAAGAGAGGTCCTTGGTGTTATTTTATCTAGAGATGCACCGTAATGAGCAGTACCCCAGTAGCCCAGTCATTAGTTGGAATCCATTCTCCAATATGAGCTTTACGATTTTAGTTGTATACCAAATATGTTAAAACGTGAGATGCAAGCATTCCAGCTATTTTAATATTTTACTTTGAACCCTTAGACATTATTATAATATCACTGGATTTTCTATAAAAGTGTTTTGGTTATCGTAAGATAAAAACCCATCCGTGTTTATGCGTAGCGAGGTCTTACGAGATACCTTTGATTTTAAAGGATTTTTCTAGTTAATAAATTAATAAAGTTTTTTTGTGATTTGAGTTTACTCACGCTGGTATTCCGGACTGACATAGGCGTTATTTCCTTATAATGCTCGGGTCAGACCGATCATGTTTGCCATGTTAACTTTAAATGCTTTGGAGTTGGAGAGGAGCTGGATGGTCACGACGTTTTCACGTGTATTTTCTTCCGTTGTATTATAGAGTCTGCATGTTTATCAATGTAAGAACATGTTTCAATAACTGTTCAAATTTAGGAAAAGTCTAGTGTACTCTAATGTTATATGAATAATATGTTTCCTTTTTGTAAAGATCATTGTTGTATTATATATTATTCTCTGCATTGTTAGATTCTGTGTTATTTAATTTTTCTTTATCTTCTACCTTCTTCTTTCACCTTAACAAATCGGTATTTCCGGTACTTGAATGTTTGGCATGTGATACGCGGACGTATTGGTGTTGATTTTCGAGGATAAAAAATCTGGTTCGTTACAATATATATATATATATATATATATATATATATATATATATATATATATATATATAGTGTTAAATGGGCAAAGGGAGCGTACACTATATATATTAATCTATATATAAAAAGGATTACAGCCTAAAAATAATTTACATTAGCCAACTACAAAACAAAACTTATAATAATTAACGTCCAAAAGATTTTTCTTCAATCATTCTTTCCCTCTTCAAGTCTATGAGAACTAACGCATGAACTTTCTAATATATTTCAAAGGCTGATTTTCCATTTGACTTGAATATTCCTCCAGTCCTCTCAGCCCAAATCAGATAAAGAAAGCGCTTTTAAACAATGAGCAATGCTTTAGATCTAGGAGTCTTCCATCTTGTATCTTTAAAAATGTTGAACAATTCGAGTTTACTCTCTAGAGATGTTCTGTGAAAATTGCCATTCGCAAGAAGCCTCATCCAAATATAGTTAACATATCCACATTCGAAAAAAAGAGGAGTATTACTTTAGGAATCAGTGGCACAGAGAACACATCTATCTTCGGTGATTATTTCTCTAGAGGCTAGCTTGTTTTTTTATTACAAGAACATTCACCATTACTTTCCAAAGAATGAAATTCTCTTTGGTTGGACTACCCATAATCCAAATACGAGATGTTCGGGGGAAGATCTTGTTTGCGATCATTAGGAATAAGGTAGTTGTAAACGTGGGAAATTGAGTGAAGTTTGTTGCCCTAAAGGACAAGGTAGCTAGACATAGGCAATGGATTATTAGTGGTGTCATTCCATAATTGTCTTACCATTAGCGAGCTACTGTAGGGAAGACTGATGTAATTTTCCATTACATAATCAGATGCAAATGCTGCTAAATGGATGCCCGTTTGGTGAATTATGTTAGTACCAAGACCGATACCCAATATTTATCCAGCTTTTGCCCAAGCGGTGAACAAGAAGTGTAGCATGGCATTCAATTGGATATTGTATTGTATTAACGGAAGAAAAGTATTTTGTAGATTGAGGATAGATCTCCAGCTCCAACTTGCATTTAAAGGTACATGCATGGTCCAGAAATAATTATTTCTAATTGAATTCCTATGTACCCATCGTATCCATAAGTTGCTTGGCTAAGAAAAAAGTTTGTTTAAGTATGTGGACATACCAACTTTATTCTAAACTTTCAAATTAATAATTCCTATGCCACCATATTTTTGGAGAGTGCAAGTTTGTTAAAAGCAAATGGAATCATTTTTTTAAGAAAGGACTAGCATGCTAGAGGAATCAGTTGAGTGCACTTATTACCATAAATATAAGTTTAGAAGGAAAAATATAGTGTTTGGACCAATAAGAGGTCATTTATGGTTGCTAATGATTGAACTATGATGAGTCTACCAGCCTGGGATAGCTTTGCATTCGGCCATGACATAAGTTTTTGAGTAGTTTTCTAGAATAGGGTGTTGCATTTTTCTTTTGTAATTCTTGATGAGATAAGAGGCAGTCCAAGGTACTGGGCATCGAAGACATCTCTTACAGCCCAGATAACGCAATAACTGAGTGCATTTGAGGAGGATTGAGGCCATCAATAAGAATATGAGGTTTATTTAGACTAATCTTGAGGCCTACAATCGTATGAAAGGCATCCAAAATTGAATGGGTGCATTGAATATTTTGTATGGTTAGTTTAGTAAAAACGATTAGGACATCTGCAAAGAGGAGGTGATTGATCAAGGGGTTCTTGCAGGCAGGGTGCAGCTGAAGGTTCTTCAAGGCAAGTTATTGCCGATAGAGGGTGTTCAAAAGCTCCATACAATTATAAACAACAAAAGGGAGATTGAATCACCTTATCGAACTCTTTGAGTTAATGATTGTAATGAGACGGGTCTAGGGTCTGAACTTGGTAGACCCGCCCCATTAGGTAATCGGGGTGGGTAGACTCGTGAACTGTTCTTGAGAGCTCTAGGTCTAGGATCGGATTGGGGTTCGATTGACTCGTCCCAACCCAACCCATACTACTGAGATCTCATAAAACCACTTTTTTGCCACCACTACGTATGTCATGTCCGTCAAACGTGTGCAAAGAAAATGTACGTTAACTTCTGTTTAGTTCAAAATAGTATATATAAGCATGCATAAAACTCAATATATACTGAATTGTCATCATTACTATTTTATATTAAAACCTAGACTACTTATATTTTTTTAACACAAAAACTCAGTATATACTGAATTTTCATCTTTACTATTTTATATTAAAAGCTAGACTAATTATATTATTTTTAACACCTATGCATGTTTGACACGCATTCCTTTTGAGCCAGTTTAGGTGTTACAGCATGCGCCACTAAGCAATGTCTTCAAAAAAACCTTTATCCTCTTATTTATTATTACAATTTAAAACTATATATTATGGAATTTGAATAAAATTTATAACTTAATTAAAATATACATTTTCCCCTTATGGTTGACTAACCAACTAAGAAAACTGCACCACACAAATGAATTTGAAAAGTTGTTCTTTAGTAACTAATAAATGCGTATTATGTATATTTGAATGTAGTTTATCAAATGAGTATTAAAAAACTTAAATTTGTAATATGAGGGAGTATCTAATTTCGTGTGCTCATTATTCCACATTTCAACAAACAACTTATTAACAATAAAAGCTAAAGTACATTAGAAGATGGTGGTTTTGATGCCTAATTGTTGCCATTTGGGTTGCCAAGTTACATTAAATTTGTTTGGTGCTAGATGTAATTTATAATCCTTGAACTGAAATAACCTCAAATACCAATTTAATTATAACCATTATGCAAATTTTCCCTTCAACCACAGAACTTACAACTCCAAACCATAGTTGAAAAGATCAAAAAAGTAGCTAGGAGAGTATAATGGTTAACTTAAATTATGGCACATGGCATATTGGTTTCTCACAAATTTTCAGCGTGATTCAACCATAATTTTTTTTTAATTTCGGTCTAGAATTTCGAATTATAAACAGTCAACTTCTATTGTCTTCATATTCATATTTGTTGAACACATTTACATGTTTTAACATGCTGCATGTAGAAACAAAAAGAAAGTAAAAGCAAACTTATAGTTTTACATCTCAGCTTTTTAAAACAATATATAGAAGCTGAATTTCTTCCGGCAACAATGTCTTTTTTTCTTTATAGTGTAATAATAACCAGTTCCTCTAAAACGTATGTTCTTATTGCTAATATTATTAAATGAAAATGGTGCATTATGTATATTCTCAAACAATAAAGAAGAAAAATGGAAAACACGCATCACATATTCACATTTAGTCTGTAGATTTAGCACGTTGCTTTGAACTTTTCATAGATTACACTAGTTTATGATTTAGGTTTAAGAATTATCAACTGCTCACATTATTTCTTAGTTTGCTTATTTCCTTGCCTAATGTTATACTCAAATCAACACTTTGAGTTACCAAAAAGCAATTACTAGCGAGACCTGGAAGCACATGCAGTCTGTGAAACTGTTTTCTGATACTTACGGCGGTTTGGCAGGATGGGATGGATCGTCCTTTTCGATCCTGAAAGCCTAGTCCTCCATCAGATCCCCTTTTAACATCCGCCCTGAATTTTCCTTTATTTGGGATTCTCGCATTCCTCCTAAGGTCTCTCTATTTATGTGGCGGTTGCTACATGATGGATTGCCACTGGACGAGTGTTTTCAAAGGATCGGAATTCCTACTGTTTCCCGCTGTAGATGCTGCGGAAACGGGGATATAGAATCCTTGAACCATTTGTTTTTCGGTGGTTTCTCGGCCAGTGCGTGCTGGAACTACTTCGGAAATCTCGTCGGTATTAGAAGTACAGCGAGTTCTCTTTCTGCGATGCTGAATTCCTGGTGGGCCGGGAATTCTGGGAAATCGCTTCGTTCTATCATTTTCCGTTTGATTCCTTGTCTGATCTGCTGGCACGTTTGGTGTGCGCGGAATAAGGCTACTTTCGATAGCAGCTCTATGGACCCGCCATCCATAATCCTTCGAGTGAGGAATGACGTTTACCTGGCTTTCCGGGGTAGACCGTTCAGAGGTCCAATGAGCCTCCGTTCCGAGCGGCTTGTGGGACTTCTGTCAATTTCTCGTTCTCCTACCGTCGCCAGATTGGGTGTTGGATAGGCCTCTGATATTGGTTGGTGGCGTCCTCCTCCCGTTCCCTCCCCCTCCCTTTTATTTTTAATTGCGCGTCTTGTTTTTAGTTTCAGGTTTCTTTGCTGATTGCTTGGACCGGGTTCTAGTCTATGCTGGAGTTGCTTGTGTTATCTGTTATCATCTCGGGTTTCTCACTGAGGTTTTCGTCAGCTCTATCAGCAGTCGATCTTTCACTCTTGATAGGGGCTTTATTGCTGCCTTATTTGTAGGCTCTTTTTCATTTCCTGGTCATACCATTGGGCGGTGGCCTTCTGGGGCTCGGTGGTGTTGGCAGATTAGTGGTTCCTTTGTTTCATTTCGGCGTGGATCTGCTGCTTTTGCCGGTTTTTTCGTCTTGCTTATGCCTGTTGGCGCGTTGGGTGGACTGGCCCACACCTTTGGGTTGTGGCGGGAGAGTGGTTTTGCAGGCTGTTTCTTTGTTATTAGGCTTTCGGCTGTCCCTTCCTGGCAGCTTTGAGCTCTTTTGTTTTTCGCTTCTTTTTTCCTTTTTTGTGGTTTCCTTTTGGGAGGCATATGTCATCCATATGCTTCGCCTTCTTGTGTAAACCTTTGGAGGAAGGTTATTTCCTCCCCTTGATTGTGGTATATACATTTCTTTTTTGAAAAAAAAAAGTTGTCAATAATGGCTGCTGGTTCCTAATCAATTATTTTTTATCGTTTCCTTCATCGCTGCTCTCTCCGCCCCTCTCTCCTATCCATCCCAGGCTTTTTCCTTCTCTATGTTCTCCTCTCTCCGGTTATTTGAGCTTCGTGGTTCCTTTCTCGGCCCAAGCCCTAATTTGGGCGAAGTGGAGAAAGCCACTGAGTCAGTGATTTTGGTGGTGGCGTCTATGGTTTATGTTGATTCAACGACAATCTCGGTCCTAGTTCTTGACCTAGCGTCGTTCGAGTCTCTAAGCCTTCACCGCTTTTTTCTTGTTGGCGACGTATTTTTAGAGCTGTTGCCGGTCACTGTGAGACCGCTTCCTTTTCTTCATTCTGATGCTGTGTTGCTTCGGCAACGTAGCGCTCTGCTGATGGATGGTGACTCGTATTTTGATTTTGGGGATTTGACCGCCCCATTTCAACTGAGGGGTCTTGATGGCGTGCCTGGTGTCGTTGTTTTCTCGAGTTTTAATGGCGTGACTTGTGATGATGGTTTATCGGGTTCTGATGGCGTGACTTTTGGTGGATCCTCTTTGTCTGTTGGTAATTTTTCTGGAAGCTCGAGGAGCAAGGAGGTGATGACCTTGTCTCCTCACTGTGAAGCTTTGTCTGCTGCCGCTTTTTCTTGCAAACAGGTTTGTTCTCCGGTGGTGGTTGTGCCTTCTGGTGCTTCTGCTGTTCGCCGTCGTGCCAGGAAGCGAAGGCGACATCCCAGAAAGCGGAAGAAGGTGATGGCGGATCGGGCGGAGATCCAGGCTCCTCAGCACCCTCAGCTCAGTCCGCTCGTTATGGACATCGCTAATCTAGTAGAAGCTCCAAAGGTAAGTGAAGTATGGCTTCTACCCTTGTCTTTTTATTTATCTGTTAAATGCATGCCTTACTGTTTTATGCTTGGTGATTCTTTTGGTCTTTGCCCCTATGGTGGTCTTTTGTTCCATTCTGATTTTTCTCAAGCTGTCCTACTTGCTCTATCCCCTTGTTTTCAGTTCGGTCATTTGTCTTTTCGTCGGCCTTGTAATAGGCAATTGTCGCTGCCTGTTTTAGCCTTTAGCTCCGTGTGTTTGTTTCTTTTCTGTGGTGTGCTGCTGGCTTGTGTCTTTTATGCCAGTGGTTGTTTGGTGTTTTTCTGGGTTTTTGGGCATTCCTCGTTTTTGTGGTATGTTCACTGGGCTGGGTTTGTTTTAGGTCCTTTCTCTATTTTTGGGTTCTTCCTCAGAGGTTTTGGTCTGTCTTGTTTTTGTTTGAGTTTGTGGGCGAGGTGGGGCTGTTTTTATGTTGCCTTGTTTCCTTCTCGATGGGCCGTTTGTGTTGTGTTTTTCGCTTCTCCGGGTGGTTCGTTCGCTTGGATGTTTCGTCTGACCGCTTGGAATCTCTCTTTGTGTCAGTTTGGCTCGGTTTTGTCTTGTTGTGCTGGTCTTGTGCTGTTTTTGCTTTTTTTGGCTTTTTGGGGTCATCGCGAGGCCTCTTCCGTGTCGCTGGTGACCGCGTCTTTGGGTTGTTTCGTTTGGTCCTTATTCTCGAGTTTTTTTCCTTTTTGTTTCCGTTGGGAAAGGAGCGCTCGGTCCGTGCTTCTCCCCTGTTTTAGTAGTATTTTGAGCTCGGTTATGTCTGATCATCATACGCCTGGCCGGAGTCTCAGCTCCCAGTCTCTGTTCCGCCTCTTAGTAGTCGATAGAGTAGTAGGCATACGAGCTTTACCTTCTGTACTGGGTTGTCAACTTGATGACGATTCGATCTTGGTAAAGCTCATACAGAGATGGGAGTTGCGATTTATCCGCAACCCTACTTTTTTGGCTGTTGACTGTTCTTTTTATTCTGATGACTCCGTTGTGTCTTGTTCGCCTCCTTGTTTGTCTGCTCCTTCCGAGTCTGTTCCTGTTTCTCCGGCTGCTTTTAGTTCTCCTCTTCTTAGCCAGTCCGAGATAGCGGCCATTAATGGCCGGCTATCTCGATTATCTAAGAACTGTTCGCGGGCTTATGCCTGTTCTGATCAATCGTCTTTAGATGGCCTTTCGACTTCCTCTTCTCGATCTCGACGTTCCAAGCGACGGGAGAAGTCGACCCCTGCTACTCCTCGCACCATTCGCACACGCTCTATAGCGGCATCCGAGCGGATCATCCGATCTACTCGATTCACCTTGTATCTCCGGTGAGAGTTCGTGCCTGTGTTTGTGTTTCTGCTTTTTGGATTCCTCTTTTCTATGGCGTCTTTCTTATTTTGGAACATTCGTGGTATTGGGAATTCTGAATCGTTGGCCAGACTGAACCGTCTAGTCAAGAAACATTCTGTTGGTTGGGTTGCTATCTTGGAGCCTCTTGTGTGTCCTGAGGAATTGCAATCCTCTATCTTATCGCTTGGTTTTGCGGGCGCTTTATCGAACGTCTCTGGGAAGATTTGGATTCTTTGGTCCAACTCTTTTACCGTCCATGCTGTTTTTGATTCCGATCAGCTCCTCTCGGTCGAGTGCTTGTGTCCTTTTTTTCCTTCTTCTTTTCTTTTTTCAGCTGTTTATGCTAAATGCGATAGAATTGAGCGTTTGTGCTTATGGTCCGACATTATTGCGCTTTCCGCTCTTGGCTTCCCGGCATCTGTTCTTGGAGGGGATTTCAACGTCATCGCTTCCCATGCTGAAAAGCAAGGTGGCATTTCTTCCAACCGGAGGGCAATGGAGGACTTTAATTCCTTCATCGCTTCTTCTGGTTTATCTGAGGTCCCCTTTGTTGGATCTGCTTTCACTTGGAGTAACAACAGAGAAGGTCCGAGTCATATTCTCTCTAGACTCGATCGAGTCTTTGGCTGTGAGAATTGGTTTGATCTTCCATTCACCTTCTCAGTTGCTCATCTTCATCGGGTCCTTCGTCCTTTCGTTTCCAATCCATGTGGATTTCGCACCACTCTTTCCTTCAGGTGGTGGAGCAAAACTGGCTTTCTCCGTTAACGGGTGCCTCTATGTCTGTTTTCTTCAGGAAGCTCAAACGTCTCAAGTCGTGCCTTAAGACTTGGAATGTTTCGGTCTTCAAGAATATTTTCGATCGAGTCCGGTTGGCTGAGCAGGCTCTTATCCTCGCTGAATCTCTTTTTGATGAGGATCCTTCGCCTGCTCATCGGGAAGGCTGGACTGTAGCACAGCTTGCCTATTCTTCGGAGCTTCGTATTGAGCATGATTTTCTTAGCCAAAAGGCTAGGATCAAATGGGTGGTAGATGGAGACACGAACTCCAAGTTTTTCCACTCCTCGATCCGCAAGAAGAACTCTCTTCTTTCTATTCGAGAGATTCAGAGACCTGTTCATTCCATGACTTCCTCTCCTGAAGAAGTCAAACAGGTAGTCGTTTCTCATTTTCAAACCTTCCTTGGCTGTCCGTCTGCCTTGGTGCATGATAGTGCTCTGTTAGCCTTTATTCCCTCGATTGTTCATCCTTCGGAATGTGCCGATCTGGCAGCTCCACCCTCTGTGGAAGAAATTCGGGCTTGTGTCTTTTCCCTTAGCAAGGACAGTGCCTCAGGGCCTGATGGCTTCAACGGTGCTTTCTTTCGTTCTACTTGGTCTATCATCCAAGCATATTTTTGTTCGGCTATTCAATCCTTTTTTGCTGGTGCTTCAATCCCTCAAGGCTGGACTTCTACCAACTTAGTTCTAATCCCCAAGTGTGACTCTCCTAGGTCATGCTCGGATTTCCGTCCTATCAGCCTCTGTACTTTTGCCAACAAGGTCATTTCGAAGGTGCTAGCATCTAGACTAGCTCATTTCCTTGAGCACATTATTTCTCCGTCATAAGCTGGCTTTGTCAAAGGCCGATTGATTACTGATAATGTTCTTCTTGCTCAAGAGCTGATCTCTCAGCTCGACCATAAGGTAAGAGGTACTAACATTGTTTTCAAGTTGGATATGGCTAAAGCTTATGATCGAATGTCTTGGTTCTTTGTCATTAAGGTTCTCAGGAAATTTGGATTCCCTGAAGACCTGATTGACCGAGTTTGGAGCCTTATCTCCAACTATTGGTTTTCTGTTCTCATCAATGGCTCTCCGCATGGCTACTTCAAGGCGCTTAGAGGTCTTCGCCAGGGAGATCCTCTTTCTCCTTCTCTTTTTGTGATTGCAGCGGAGGCTCTTATTCGTGGCATTCACTCCCTTACCATTTATGGTCAGATCCAGAGGTTCGGTATTCCTGTGGGTTGTCCTCTCGTCTCCTCGCTCTCCTTCGCCGACGACATCATTATCTTTTCTAATGTTGTCGCAGGTCTGTGCGACGTCTTTGTCTGTTCATTCAGCAATACGAAAGCAGCTCTGGTCAACTTGTTAACAAGGCCAAGAGTTGCTTCGTATCCGCTAAGGTCTTGTCCTCCACTCGCTCCGAATGGATTGCGTCCTTTACTGGTTTCCGATCTGCTGCTCTTCCGCTTCCTTACTTAGGAATTGTTCTCTACAAAGGAAGGAAACTTAACGCTATCTTTGACCCCCTTGGTGACAAGATAAGGGGGAAGATTCTTCGTTGAAATACTCAGCTGATTTCCCAAGCCTGTAGATTGGTTCTCATAAAGTCCGTTCTTGACTCAATGGGAACCCACATTTTTGCGGCTATGTCTCCTACTGTGTCTTTCTTTCGCTCTTTCCGATCTTTAGTATCATCTTTTTTTTGGGGTTCAAAGGATAATGATCGCCATCACCACTGGATCTCTTGGGACACAGTTTGCCGCCCCAGGCTGGAAGGAGGTCTTGGCCTCCACCATCCCCAAGATTTGTGCACTGCCTTCGCTTGCAAGTTGTGGTATCGTTTTGGCCAGAACAATTCTGTTTGGGCGTCTTTTCTTCATGCTAAGTATCGTTGTCTTTCCTCGGCTAATTTTTTAGGGACGCCATCTTTCTCCAGTGAATCCTGGAAGCATATGCAGAAGGTGAAAGCCTTCTCGGATGCCCACGGTGGGGATTCTGGATGGGATGGAGGTCCATTTTCTATCAGCAAGGTTTGGAACGTTGTTAGAACCCCGTCTCCGTCTCGCCCTACCTTTTCCCTGATTTGGGACAGTCGCCTTCCGCCGAAGGTTTCTTTGTTTATGTGGCGCACCCTGCACAACGGGTTACCACTTGATGATTCTCTCCAACGTATTGGTTTTTCCTTGGCCTCCCGTTGTAGATGCTGCGGCAACGGAGCGGTGGAATCCATCCATCATCTTTTCTTTGATGGTTTCATTGCTCGTGCTGTGTGGAACTATTTTCGTAACCTTGTGGGTATCCGAGGCGATTTCACTTCCGCTGCTGAAATCATAGGAACATGGTGGTCCTATGGTTTTGGCAAATATCTTTGCTCGATTATCCACCGTATGATTCCTTGTTTTATTTGCTGGCACATATGGTGTTCCAAAAATAAGGCATTGTTTGACGATATCCCGATGGATCCTTTCTCTATTGTTAGACGGGTTAGGCACGATATTCATATTGCTTTTCGTGCAAAACCATACCGTAGGTCTGTTGGACCTCACTCCCAACATCTTCTGGCTATTTTTTCCATTTGCTTGGCTTTGTCAGCTTCTAGGGAGGGTATCGGCTGACTCTCCCCTAGTTTCGTCGGCCTTCGGTGTTTTTCTTTCCTGCCTTGGTATCCTTTTCATCGGTTTTCTCTTTGTCCCCTGTCTGTCTTCTCTGTGCTTGGGTATTATTTTTCCTCTTCTATGGTTAGCTAATTATTGCTGTTCAGTTTTCTCTCTAAAACAGGTGGTCGATTTTGATGCAATTCCAGTTCATTGTTATTCTGTTTCAGCCTGGATTGTTTATTTTCCAGCCTCTTCTGTCAGGTATTTCTAGACTTTGTCCTTTCGATTTATCTTATATAGTTTCTAGTCATCCAGGTGCTTTGGGTTTGGTAGACTCTGGCTCTTAGACAATCATGGTCTTGCTGCTCATCGCTTCGGTGTTTTTAGATTTGTGGTGACTTCGTCATATGATTGGCCATTTGGTATTTTGATTGTAGTTGTAGTTCATTCTGGACTCCTCTATACCTCATTATTGGGCGGTGGCCTTGCTGGAGCTCGGTAATGATGAATGATGGGCGGTGGATTATCCGGAGCTCATCATCAGGTGTTCGAATGAATTACTCGTGTATAGACTGGTGCTTGTTTTTTCATTCTCTTCTTTGTTCGTCAGGTTTTGGTTTATTCCCGCGCTAGGAGTTTTTGTGAGCCACCGAAGGGGGGCGTTTCCCCTTCTTTTGTTTATTATATATATATGTTAAAAAAAACAATACTATATGTTTCATCTGTAAGCAGCAATATTATACATGGATTCAACATTATATATGTCCACATCTAATCTAATATGATATTAGAAAACAAAGTGATGCCATGTATAAAAGATGATTAATCATGCCCAACTTTTCATGTTCCATTATGCGTTGATATTTTGTAATGGGACATGCTCTATTTAATATATGTTTCATTTTCAATACATGTTGAATAAAATTATTATATAGTCCTTAAATTCTCTTTGGTAATGGATAATAATAGTTATGGAAGATTCTATAAATGTACTCAATATACACCCATGCAGCATCTTATTAGAACTTCATGCACTATTATGATTTCATATAATATACTCAATGTCAATGTTTACTAATTTAAAATATATTGTTGTTAGCCCTTTCTCTTAACAGTAATAGAGTTGCATTGCATGGTTGAAAATGTCAGATCTACATATCCCCTAAATTGTTTCTCAATCATTGAAAATCAAATAATAGAAGCAGATCAATATCCTCTCAATAGACCATTAATGTTACATTTGCACCTCTGTGTGTCTAAAATAACCTTAAACTCAAAAATCAACATATGCACTTAATAGACTATGTCACTGAATATGTACTTGTACTCTTCAATTTATGTAATAAATAAAGTAAAGACACCAAAAACAATGATATTGTACTAAGGCCTAAAATAATATACCCATCCCGGGTCCAGACAGTTAGATCGTGGTAAGCATGTATTGCTGAGAAGTGCAAAAGGATAGCTAATATTATATTTGAATATAGATAAACAAACAGTCAGAATTATATTGATTAATAATAGCAAAACGAAATGTTGATATAAATTTTCTTAAATCGACTTATGAAAAATGATTGTACAAATGGATTAGGAACAATTTTCTACCTTCTTTAAAGGAATGGAGGAAAGATAACTCACATGTGAAAAAATAAAAAGAAACTTTACATTGAGCTCCATTTCCTTAATTCCTTCTCTAATTCAGCCGCATGTTCAGTCTTCATTAAACTTAGTGTTTGGAGTGGCAAAAGCCCTATAATTTTTTTTAACCAAAGAAGGATAGATCGGAATATA
Organism: Allium fistulosum; assembly: GCA_030737815.1. Taxonomy (NCBI): domain Eukaryota; kingdom Viridiplantae; phylum Streptophyta; class Magnoliopsida; order Asparagales; family Amaryllidaceae; genus Allium; species Allium fistulosum. Next base: position 156,747,085 of record CM060902.1, read on the forward strand.
ACTTCAACATCTAAGAAAATGGTAGAATACTTTAGAAGCAGTTAAAAGTTGCAATGATGAAGAAGATTAAACCTATGAAGGATAAATCATGAAATTAATAATTTTGGAGAGGAATTTCTGATGAAATTGGTAACTATATACACAAAATTTGAAGAATCCTAGTATTTTTTAGAAAAGCTTTATATTTCACCACATCCTAGGGGAGAAGAAGCTTTTAGAAAGATGCGTAATTATGGGGGAGAAATGTCTTGCATTTGTTGTTTAACATAAGAACATGGCAAATATGGAAAACAATTGTGCCCTTGTTATGAAGTAAAAACTTAAAAGGACATATCAGTCATTTCAAAAGCTTCAAATGGATGTATTCCTATTATATATTGATTATGATGACTTGTTAATCTTCTTAGATATAAGTGATTGTGAAATGGATATTATAATGTTCCAAAACAATAGGTTATAAATTTTTTATAGCATTAAGTTGCGTCTCCGGTAATTATACAATAATAGATGCATATTTTTTTTAAACTGTTATTGTAAATCTTATTTTTATTATCTTCCCCTATCATTATAAACACATCATTATTTTTATTTAATGTATCACATAGTGAAAACAAATATAAATAAATATATTTACATTAATATGCAATTCTAAATCAATACATAGAGCCTCATCGGGTCTTAGGATGGGCAGGTTTACTCTGACCCGTACTGTTTCGAGTTCAGGGTAAAATTCCGGATCAATATCGGATCTGAGGTAGGGTCTAAAATACCCGAGGTAGGTATGGGGCATAAAAAACCCTCTCTAACCCGCCCCATTGCCATTTCTATCTTAAGTTCCTTTAAAGAAGTCACAAGGGCTCCCATTTCTCGATACTGAGTAGTACGTTGTTGAAATCATGTGTATATCCATGCTAGAAATGGTTTTAAAAAGTTCATTCTGGACATTATAACAATAATGGAGTTCTATACAATTGAATCAAATGCCTTTTGAATATCGAGCTTTAGCATACATCTCAAAGAGATCGAGTTTCCGCTATAACCCTTAAATTGCTCTTGAGTTAGCAAAATGTTATCACTTATGGATCTTTGTGGTAGGAAGGCAGTTTGATTACTTGAAATAATATAAGGTGGGATCTTATGAAGTCTTGAAGATAGAAATTTATAGATTAGTTTATAAAGAATATTGCAGCATGAGATTAGCCTAAAATATGCTACTGTAGAATGAGAATCCTTCTTTTGGATGAGGGAAATTGCAGTTGCATTAACTGTAGGAAGTAACTTATTTGATTTAAAGCAAAATTGGATTGCATCGGTTAGGTATGCACCAATAATATGCCAGCACTCCTTAAAAGAAGCAACATTAAGCCATTGGGACCACCTGCACTTGATGACTTTAATGAGAAAATGGCCTCTTTCACTTCCAATGCTATGACCTAGGATATGGGGGAACCGACCTGATGATGGGTTAAGCATGCAGCTGTAGGTCAAATAGTGGAGATAAGTTTGGAGAGTGCGGGCTAGGATTTGCACAGAAGAAAAATTGTCAATGAAAGCATTATCGATTGCCTCGATAGATCTATTGTAGTGCCATTTATATAAATAATAGATAGAGTCCTATCTCTAGCCATTTTAATTTTCAAGGAGGAGTGATAGTGCTTTGTGTTTCTATCATATCTTTTTTGTGCTTGGTTCTTGTTTTTTGCCTTGCCATCTGCGCTTTTTATTAAAGAGATTTCCAAAGCCTCATAGAAAGGTCATGCTCAATATCATTTAATTCTTTGTAGAGAGGGTTAGCTAAAAGGTTTCGTTTAATTTTCCCAAAATGTAGTTTGAGCTACTAGGGATATTTGATGCATTACCATAGGCAGTTGCTGACCATACTTTGAGTTTTTCCTTCAAGAGCTTTAGCTTGTTCTGGAAAGAGCGAAGAGGATTCCCACATTATCCTGTATTTTGTACCTGCAAAAAATGTTAGTAAAGTCCTCATGAATGATCCAATGATTAAAAATTTAGATAAGGGTTTTTTAAGTGGCTTTCTCTCCCTGGATATGAGAAGAGGAGAATGGTCGAAAATAGATGGAAGTAATGTTTCACATAGGAGAGAAGGCATGGTTGAAATTTGTTATATGTTTTGAAAAGCGTGATCTATTTTGCATTATGTAAATCTTCTAGTTCTACTCTTATTTTTCTAGGTGTAGATGGGCCCGTAGACTAGATGGGGTAAGTTCTAAGGACAACATAGTTCGATTGAGAGGGGATAAATCTCTTATATCGAGAGGAATGCCACCTAGGTTTTGAGAAGAAAGGTGCATGGAGTTGAAATCACTTATGGCAATCCATGGTTCAAATGAAGTTTTGAGACAATGCAGGTGATTAAGAAAGGCTTGTTTAGGTTCTATGTTATTTTGTGCATAAACAAAGGTTAGTGGAAATTGGTTGCTGATGTCACTACGCCATAAATGACCTTCTGCAATATTTTTGCAAGGTGTTGCCAGCTAAAATGTTGCGATAGATATAAAATTTTGGTCCTACTGCAACGTTGTATTTATGGTGTTACCTTATCCATAAAAATGTGTTGCTCTAGCTAAAAAAGTGTAACACGATGCAACATTTTTATATAGTGTTGCTATAGATGTATTCGGATTAAAAAATTAATAAAATTAGCAATCCGCGTGAATATGATCCAACGGTCTATATTTAATCCGATTGTTAAACTGGATCACCGCTACCATTTGCTCCTAATTTTCGTTTTCCCGCTTTACTTTTCATATCATTTTCGTTCTCACCCCCAATTTCCAAATCCCTAATTTCCAAATCATATTTTCGTTTCTTTTTTTTTCTTCCAAAAACAAAATCTCGTCCTTTTTTCAAAGTTTGGTAGTGATCTCAGACAAGCTTCGTTCTCATTTTGTTCTCACCTTCAATTTCGCTGCTGTTTGCCTACATGTCGAGTGTCGTTTGCTTTGTTGTCGAGATCTGAAAATGTCTGTTCGGCTTGTGAATCGGCGATTGTTGTTGGAGTTAGGTCATGATTGGACTGGGTTACGGCAGTGGGTGATTGCGATTGAAATTTCAAGCGATGGAGGTGAGGCCAATGGTGATTTAAGGTAGTTCTGGTTGATGGGTTGCTGAAATTACGGTTGGTGAATTTGATATGGGAGGCGCTGGTGGGTTCGCGATTTGGAGGAGTTTTTAACAGGCTGGTTTTCAGTTTGATTGGTGAGGAAGTTAGGGTGTAGGGGTAGTTCGGGTTGTCGGAGAAGGCAAATAGGTGGTTGTTGTGATGGTGAAGGCATAGGGTTAGTGAGGAGATGCGAATTGGTTGTGACAGATTGTAGAGGAAGGGATTTGTTGTGCTATGTGCAGAAATAGTTCGAGTTCGTTAGGTGATAGGGGCAGGAGTTTGTGGCTGATTGTAGCTGAATGGTGAATCTGGTTGTCGTAGTTTGTGGAAGTTGGATATGAAGGTGTGATGGAGGTTGAAGTATATGAAGTGATAGGTTAGAGCTTTGTTTGTTGTTGCGCGTTTGGGATGTTTTGGTTGTGAGATGGTAGTTTGGAAGAAAATGCAGTTTGCTGGTAGGGGTTTCGATAATGAAGTATGCAGTGGTAGCGGGTTGGTAATGAGGTTTGGTGAGTGTTTTCGCATAGGTTAAGGGCCGTAGGGGATGTAAGTTGCAGCAGTTTGGGGAGTGGATGGTGGCAGTGTAGAGGTTCGTGCTGCCGAAGTCCGTGAGCTCATTCAGAAGCTTTCTCGTGATTCCAATTCAGAAGGGTAATGTATTACTTATTAACACGCAACATGTTTGATGAAATGTCAATTTTTATTTATCATGGTTTCAGGTCTTTTACCAAGGCAGAGCTAAAAGCAAGGTTATTTCAGTTTTCACTCAACAATTTGCTAAGAATGATGGCTGGAAAAAGGTCGGATGATTCAGAAGAATCCATGAAAGAGTTGCAAAAGTCAATCGAGGAGGTGTTCAAATTCGCAGGAGGTGTTCATTTGTGCATCATTTTACGTCGTTTCAAAGAAGGCTCGATCTTCCGAAATCGGATGAATCGGGTCGATCCCCGTCGGGACTGCGGTGCCTCGGACCCCCACCGGCGCTGCGCCCGGACCCACTTCTCGGCTCGCCTTCGGCTCGGCACTCGGCTCGTCATATATTTGTTAGTGTCGGTGTCTGTATAAATTGAAACTGCATATGTAATGAGTGAACTGAGTGATGTAGTGAGGAATATCTGTATATGTGAATATCAGTGTTATATATCATTGAATTGTAAAATAGTGGAGTCAGGAATTTGTACTATTTCAAATGTTGAAATAAAATATTTATTTAAATAAATTACTGTTTAAATATCAAATTCTATGCAATAGCATTTTATTAAATAAAAATTTATTTTTATTAAAAAATCAAATATGCTCTACATTGTGGGCCCCACAAATTCAGAAAGTTAATATCTATAGCAACATTTTGGAATGTTGCTACAGATACCTATGGGTGTTGCCATAGACCCAAATAGGGTTCTATTGCAACAATATTACTTATGTTGCCTTAGATAGTCAAAATGTTGCCTTTGAGGTCTAAGGCAACGGCAAAAATTGCATCACCCTAAAAGTGTTTCCATAGACCTATGGCAACATTTTTCGGGCCTGAGCCAACATTTTTTTTGTGTTGCAGTAGGCCATTTATGGCGTAGTGTGTGAGGCGGTGAACCTGGAAATGAATATATTGGTCAGATGCATATGTTTTATTTAAGATGAAGGAGGATGGATTCCACATAGTTAATAGCCTAAGATATGTAGCTTGTTCAGCGATCGAATTTCCAATTTAAGGTGATGAAGTTGGCTGCATAGGTAGTTAAACTACAATCTAGATTAGTCTCAGCTATACATAGGATATGGAGTTTTTTTATCTTTGAAGAGGTCTCAAACTATAGTTTGCTTGGAGGTTAGGTGTGCCACTCTTATGTTCCAAAATGCTATATTCTCATTCATTAGAGGGTTAGAGGAAAGAGGGTGAGGAATTCTGGTGTGCCTCGTTGATATCGGAGTGTTCTTGGTTGCTTTGGTCTTATCTCAAAGTAGGAGGGTTTTGTTAGGACTTAGAATTGGAATCAGTTGTATTGTCTAAATCACTAGAGACCACTACTTTTTTGCTTCTTTTGTTATTCTTGAAAGAGTAAGGAATAGTGCCTTGTGATTTGGCTAGTTGTAGTGGGGAGATTTGATGAGAAGGAGGGAGTACGAGATAGATAGGAGGGGCCATGTCTTGATAAGGTGAGATGGAGGATCTAGGAAGACTAGAAAGTAACAGTGGAGGTTGTTCATTAATAGGTGTTGTTAGAGGCATGATAGAGCCTATTGGGAGGGATGGTGTAAGATTGACTTGATGTTCAATATTATCAACGGTTGCTGAAACTTTAGAAGGGGAACGATTTTCTATTTGCATGATGTAGAATTCATGTTTTTCGATGAGGGTTGTGTTTGTGATCAGGTTGGGGATGTTTTCAGATAAGGTGTGGAAGTTGATGTCTTTGGGTATGAAATCAAGAACTGCAAAAGATTTTTCGTCATTAAGGGGTGAGGAATTAACAAGTGTTTTGCATGTGGATTATATGGAAATTGAAATGGTGCGCATGGGGTTATTTATGCATGGGGATAAATGAGTTGAAGTTGTGTCATTTGCTGAAGGGATACTGTATATTACATCATCGGTGCATGTGGGATGGTTTGGATTTGTATTTGTATTTTTATTATGCATAAAATTAGGATTATTAATGCAAGTGGCAAATGGGCTTGTTCTTTTTCCTGCAATAATGAGCTTGTGTCCAATTGTGATGAATTAATAATGAAATCATCATTAGCATTACGATTGTTCTAGCTAACTATTGCATTGATTACAGATTTTGGATTGGTCTATAGTGGAGAATTTTTTTTCCATGTGGGATTCTTTATTCTTTTTCCATGGAATGATTGTTGCAACTCTTTTCCCTCCAAAATTGTTTCTCATTCAGCTTTAAAGTATTGCCAGTAGGAAGCTTTTAGCTTAAACTTGCATCAAGAACAGTTTTGGCTTGCAATATATTTGAAACATTTTGGTCTTCTGTAGTAGCAAACCTATCTTCCTCTATTGTTTGTCTATAACTGTAGTATTTATCACATTCTACCTCATCATGTCCAAAAACCCTATAGAGAGAGAGTATATTTTTGGTTTCAAGTCGTAAACGATCTGGACATTGGAGCAATTGTCGCTAAGACCATTAATTTTGATGAATTCTTAAAGTTCTTTATTGGGAGATATTTCAATGAACACTTTAGCATATTTAAACCTCTTTAGCTTCTCCGTACATTCATCGAAACAAATTGGTCTACCAATGTAGCACGCTAGCCGGTTAATGCCTACGAGAGTCCACATCAAGAGCGGACTTCTATAAAAGTGTATCCAAATCGGTACACTACACCTTAATAGTAAACATTTTATCCTTAATAAAGATTGGATCAGCTCGTAAAATTTTCATTTTTATCTTGATTGTTGGAGAACTTTAAAAAGAAATCGGTGTTGTTAGATTTAATATCTACCTCCACATGTAGCTTCCAGTGCTTCTTCAAGTGACCAACCACTATCAAATAGGATAGAGAACCATCAAGGAAGAATTCAACCAAGTAATCACTCCCAAATATGACGTCGTTGTCACTCATCTCCGAAGGAGGCGCCTTTGGAACTCCATCTCTGAGGATGATAAAATGTTGTGGTACACACACAATAGCATTTCTAGTTTTTTGCTTGAAGAGGGAAGACCATCTAGAGTGGGGAGACTTCCTAATGGCATTCTAAACAAAACTAGGGTTTAAGGAAGGGGGAATCTGGGCTTTAAGTGGGGACTGATCGGAATGAGAGAAGGGATGGCTGCCGGATCTGGTGATACGGGAGAATGCGATAAGGTTGGCTATATGGGAGCTATAAGTGGGGGAGTTAGGCACTGGAAAGAGAGATCTGGTGGGGTAGAGGCGACCTCGGTAGAATGCTCAGATGAAGAGTGTGGTTCAAACATGGGGTCTAGCAATGAAGGAGGAATAAGGTGAGGGAAGTTTCTTGGTAGGAGGGGATTGGAAGGGGAGATGTGGATGATGAAGCCATTAATTAATTTTTATTATAAAATGAGTTATTCTCATATACTTCATCTTTGGAATATGAATATATTTGATATATTGATACTTATTCAAAATTTATACTTAATAAACACTGATTTAATAATTTAAATCAGAAAGTTAAATAAAATTGGAATTTGTTTAAATTAATTAGATTGGATCTTGTAAATCCCATTAAATTTCATAAGCCTACTATGATCCAAATATAGAGAAATTTTGAAATGCACCCAATTTACCCACCGTAGGCCAGTCCAGTTCTTTTAATTTACCATTCGAAAGAATGGAGAATGAGACATGATAAGGGCCCTCTATGGTAAACATTCCTTTGGATAAACATGGGATAGTAACAATAGAAATACTCACCAGCATGTATCTCATCTCGGTACAAAAAATGGTGCAAGGAATTTCCCAGAGTTAATCAACAATATAGATAAATTTCACCCATTTATGAATAACGACAACAAATGAAATATAATAATAATCACATTAGTGTGTACATCATAAAGTACAAGATCCCATGTATACATACACCACTATTACTGCAAAAATGACATACACACACATATACATATATTTGTACAAGCCTTTGTACAAAATAATACCATACCCAGACAAAAAGTATTAGGTGAATTCCTCTTGCAAGTCCCCCAAAAAGAGCTAAAATCATCTACTTGCAAATCAAAACATGTAATAATCCTAAGGCTGACCTGAGAATTATTATAAAAAGATAATGAAATTTAGGTCATGTTATATGTAAAGATCCAAAAACTCGGCCTTCGAAAATCGGCATCCGTACTTCACTTGTACTCAAAATGCCATAGATCCAAACGCCGAATCTGGTTCTCCGGAGCTTATAACACCATTAAGTACAACAACACAGCAGAATAAAGAAATAGATGATATCATATACAACTCCAATGAATACAATATCCAGAATGATATACAACAATGATATCAATATGATACAACAATATCGGAGATAAATAATGATACAATGCTACAGCGGAAAAATATCAGTAGAAGAGATGACTCCAAATGATCAGTCGGAGAATGACTCCAATAACTCCAACATCAGCTCGATCCATCATCACGTAAGACAAAGATAAGCAATGTCAGTCCTGATCTCCCAAACTGAACTAGCTCCAATGTCAACTGAACCTGATTATCTGAAAAAGAAACCCAACTCTAGACTGCCCGTGTGGAAAATTATGAGCACCCAGAGTTTAGGAAAGGAACAATAAACTCCGAGTCAGTCGTGGGACTGGTGTGAGTAACAAAAAAAGTTTATCTTTAAAACAAACACAAAAGAACTTTAAACATTGAAACCCGCAGTGTTTTTGGAAAATGAAACTACCATAAGACCTCCCACCACACACACAATGCAATCGCAGACTTGGAGGATATTTCTTCTTATGTTAGTCAAATATTCTTACTACGCAAAGTAAACTCTTTTGATATTATTATTAGTGCATAGTGTACAAAATCATTCTGAAAATACAATATTAATCTTAGCCAGCATAGGTACCATTATATTATGCCTGCTATAGCTGCCGCCTAAGGAGACAGGTTATACAAATTGCAATCGTAAAGGTTCGTATTGTTTCTTTGGATTTTCCAACAAATGGTCAGGCTAAGGAACTTCCTTTCCTACTGCCGAATGGGATCGCCTCTGGCTGGACGTCCCGAGAGACAACTGCTCTCTGCCAACACAAGGCCGGGTTACCCCTGTAACTAGGTAACTCACGACTATGCCATCCCCCGGTCCTTTGGGACCTTTATCCGAGGCGCCTCGATAACCACACAATCACACAATAAATGAGATCAGAGTATCCACATAGGTTAAATACCAGGGCTCCATACCTGATACCACCCTTTTCCAGAAGGAAATGACATACTCTAAAGGGTGCGACCCTCATAACCTTGCCGCATATTCCTGTTTCGACCATTTTCGGGTTGTGAGGTCCGAAGAGGTCTCGTCCACAAAGCTACGCTTTTTCACAAAGCCACGCTTTGATCATAAATTATCAATAGATAATCAACACACAGCAACACTCAGCATGCCACATTACCAAATTGGGAGTATATCGCTGATAAATTTCAACTACATAACCTCTTAGCTCGTACGTCTCAGAGAAGGGTGTTAAGCTAAGAGAATAAATTCTCCGCCACCAAACAGATATGTATTTGAAAGAAATCTGCTTTATATCTCAAAATGTTATGTCAGACATGTAACCATACAAGTCTGTTCCGGGTTCGAACAAAACCGAAGGCACTTTCGAAGAAGCCCTTGCAATCCGGGTATTCACAATCCCGATCGGATTACCCATCACTTAGGGAATCTCTATACCAGGAGCTACCCAGTGCAGAGACAATCGATAGGTTATCCTATCGTTTTCGCAAACACCTGGTCTTCAACACCGGTCTTCAAATGCCATCCATATACGACGTATCACTTATTCGGAACGGGTTAGGTGACACAAAGGTCCTCTCCCGGCTAAACCGAATAGTGAGCGTAATATTTAAAAACATATGGATAATGGGATTTCAATTAAGTCACAACTTAAACCCAAACTTTCTTTTCAAATGGTTTAACAAATTACAATTTCAAATCTTTAAACAAAAAGATTCATTTTAACAACCCTCAATGGTTTAAAACAATTTCCACATTTTTAATCTTTTAAATAAAAGATTTAATTCACAGATTTTCCAAATCAATTTCCATTTCAATTTGATTAACTCGTTAAATCTTTAAATCAAAGATTTAACTTACGGCTTTCAAAACAATTTCATTTCGAATGGTTTAAACAAATCATCATTTTAAATCTATTAAAAATAAACAGATTCAATTCATAGCTTTCAAAAAGAATTCATTCATAACTTGGAAAACCATTTTTCAATTCAATCTTGAAATTCCTTCAATTAAACTGGAATTTTATTTCTTATCTGAAAGCTTTTATTCTTTGAAAACAAACAGTTTTCATTTTGGAAATCTGATTCATTTATACAAGTTAAAGTCTTTGGGTTAAATTCAAATTCTCAAACCAATATTTTAAAATGGTTCAAATTTATATAAATACATTTATAACATCTTTAACCATAATTTCCAATTATGGAATTCAATTCCAACTCTTGAATTCAAATTCAAATTGAATTATTTAAATTGAAACTTTACCAAGTTATTCAAAATAGTTTATATCTTTGAAAACACCTTTTCAAAAGCTTTAACATTTAACCCAAATCCATTTCCATAATAAATTGAAATTAAAATTTCAATTCAAAAAAACTATTAAATTTAAATCATCTGTGACTTAACCGATTTCCACGTGAAATCCATATTTGTGTGTGTATGGTGTAGTCCATGGGTTTCACACAGTAGTGCAACATCATTCAATCATCACAGATCAGAATACAGAAATGTAGTTGATAAGTGATAAGCGGTATAATTATAATGCTTATCTTCATTCACAGATATATAAATATTACAGATAAATAAACTACAATACAGATCACGCACAATCAGAATATATCACATAGCATCACAGATCAGGAAATATCAAAAATTCCATCATCCAATCAAATCCAAATATTCATAAGTAAGATCAGTTAATTATCTGATTAATTCAAATCAAATTTATTTCTTATGAATTATTAATCCTGGTTAATTAACATTAATAAATTACAAATCTTAATTATTAACTAATCCTTAATAATTAATTAACCTTTAAAAATAAATTGATTAACCTTTAATTATTAATTAACCAATCTCAATTAATAAATCAATCTTAATTATTAAATAATTATCCTTAATTAATTAATTATTCTTTAATCAATTATCCTTAATTAATTACATTAGTTAATTAACCCTTAATTAATAAATTAATCACATTAATCAATTTAATCACCTTGATTTAATAACATTAAGTAATTAACAATCCTTTAATTACTCCTATTAATTAATCAACCCTTAATTACGTTAAAGTGATTAACTTTTAAAACCTTTTATCCTTCTTAATCAACCACTAAATCACATTATTAAGTTTATTTAAAATAAACTTTTAAAATAAAGGTTATATGTATCTTAACATTTTTAAACTTAGTGTGATAACCCGGATTTTTGGGTATCCAGTAATTAGATAATTAATTGGTTTATTCAAATGAACAGATAAAATTCTGATAATAAAAGATATCTGGTTATGTAAGTGAATTTGAAAATATAAAAAAAAAAAAAATTGGATTTTAGATATTGGAATAAATATTTGATAATCTTCTAATATAATTACTTCAAATTTTACAAATTAATCTTTTAAAACAAATAATAATGATTGTGTATATATATTGTCATTTGAAGCATGGGTTTGAATCCAATATAATAAATTTTCAAAAGTTATTTAAAGTTAACTATGTATTTTAAAAACTCTAAAGATAAATATTTATTCATTTAAAGGCATGATAATTAAAATAAGATTTAATAAAGGATTTATTATGCTCTCTTTTAAAATTTCTTAAACTATAATGGTTTGTAAATATACATAGGAAAGTTTAAAAGAAATGATACATAAATTTGTATAAAACATTAGAAAAGATTTAAATAAAGAATAAATACTCTTTCTTTTAAAATTACACATGAATAAGAATAATTTAAAATATGTATAGATTTTTAAACAATTTAAATAAAAATTTAAAACAATCTAAATACATGTGTAAGTCTCTTAAGACATCTAAATACATGTGTAAGTCTCTTAAGACATCTAAATAACATGTGTAAGCTATTAAATAAACCAAGTGACAAATGTTATATATATAAAAAATAATAATAAAACAAGTGTCTCTTAACCTCATATTTTCCAATTCTTTTCATAACTTAAGTAATTTTCAGCCAACATCTAAACGAAAATCTGAAACCAATAATTTCCTCTAACCAAATCAAACTACAGCTATTTGAATCATCTTTAAAACTGAAGTGCAAATCAAAATTTCAAACCTGAAGCAAGATGCCAATTTCAAAAGCAAATCAAACAAGATTTTCTCAGATTTAAGCAAGCAACTCAGTTCAGATTTAAATACAATTAGTTTTCAACCTGTAATAACTCAAGAATCATCTCAACAATCAAGCAGTAGTTTCAGATTCAAAGACCAAGAAGATCTGATTCAATTTCTAGTTTTCAAGTTTTCAAATTCAGAGAAAAAAAATCAAATTCCAGGCTTTCAAATAAGGCTCTGTTCTTCTTTAACAGGTGAGTAACAGTATTTTTAAAATTTTAATGTTGAAATCTGGTTGCATGCTTATCTTTAAAATAAGTTTATCTGTGAATACATTTTTAAGCAAATATCTGTGCATGTATGTACTTAAATAAATTGGTGTGCATGTCTGTTATTGATGTGTATCTCTGTTCCCAGTTTAAGTTTTGATTTAGAAATCCTGTATCTTTCGACCTAGTTAATATTTTGATTTAAGTTATAACAATAATTGTTTGTTATATCATATATTAGAGTATAAAATTTTATTTAAAGTTAAAATAAAATAAGAATTGCCCTGGAAAACTAAATAGAGCAGGAAACTTAAGTTTTTGTTAAAATTCGAACTTCTAGATTTATTGATTCAGATATATGATCTGAATAATTGTTTGAAAACATGAATTTTAGAAGTGAAATTACAATTTTTAGCATTAAGTTGAGTGAGCAGTTTGTGGTTTCCTGTTTTTGGCATTTCGAGTTGTCGTGGTTGATCTAGACGACTGGAAGGGGTGGATTTTTGTCTGAAGGTGGAGGAGACTGCCGTGGGTCGGGGAAAAATCATAGTTGGTGATGAAATTCATGGTGGAGGTCGCGGCAGTAGAATCTTTTCTAGAACCCTAGTTTATAGGTAGGCCGGAAGCTTGATTTTTGCGACTCCTCTGGTGGATCGAGCTCCACCAGATTTTGGGGAATTGAAGTGGAGACGTTGACGAAGCTTTGGTTGGAAGCTCAGATGTTCAGGCAATCGGAGAAAAGGATTCGAGCATTTTTTCCAGGTTTGCTTTTGGTTCCAGGTGGTGCTGAACTACTCGTTTTCGAATACGTGAGATATCGATGTTCTAATGGTCGGAATGGAGTATGAGGAGGATCGTCGACGTGTAGGGATGGTCGTGGATGGCCGGAGATGGTTGGTCGATAGGTGCATGTGCACGTGTATGTCCTGTGCATCTGGAAGTATGCTAGTTGGGGGAAGAAAGCTTGAACTCGGGGTTGATCTCGAGTAGTTGCCCAGTGTGACTCGAAGGAAAAAGGAAGGAGGAAACTCGAAGCAAATAGGATTTGGACTCGGGGAAAAACTGAGTTGGCTCGGGTAGATTTGTTGATAACAGAAGTGAAACCTGACCGTGTTTAAAAAATTTAAAATAAGTTTAAATTTGTAAAGTGGGATTTTAAATAAAGTTTTAAAACCAAATTTAAAGTATGGATTCAATTTAATTTGAATCCAAATGTGAAATAAATAAATTTGTATTAAATTATTTAAACATCTTTAAAATGTTTAAAGTATAATTTAAAAGGGGTTTGAATATCTTATAAAATTCCTTTATAAATGTTAAGTATTTCTTAACATTTGGATTTAAGAAGATTTTGTAAATTGATTTAAATTTGGTAAAGTTAATTTTTAATTTATTTTAAATCTTTAATTTAAAATGAATTAAAAGAAGTTTAGAAGTGAATGGTTTTAACTTGAAATATTTTAAGCCTTTTGTTAATAATAAGTATAGTGGTTATAAAGGCTAATTTTTTTTATTTTAAAGATTAAGTAAGGTTTAATGATTTTGGTTCATTAAATTAATAAGTAATTAAAGAATAATTTAATAATTTAATTAATTAATTAATGGTTTAGTGTTAATTAATTAAATAATTAGGATTATAAGTAAATTAATTAAGTGTTAATTAATTTGGGATTTAGAATCATTTGTTAAATAAGTATGAGTTATTAATAAATGATTAGGAATTAATTAATCAAGTGATTAGAGATTAATTAAGAAATTAATTAAATAATTAGAGATTTATTAATTGGTAATTAAGCATTTATTAAGTTATAATCAATAAATAGTTGATTAAAGTTTAATTACTTAAAGAAAGTAATTAAAGAATTATTAATAATTAATGAGGGATCATTAATTAGGGATTATTTAATAATTAATAAATGATAAATTAATTGAGAATGGTAACTATTAATCTTGCATATAGATGATAAACCTAAATTGAATACCTTGGTTGTCTGAATACTGATATATGAATTGTGGTGTACTATGATATGATATGATGGGTTGAATAGTAATATTGTGGGTTATCTATCGATAATGAATTGTTGTGTGAATATGATACCCTGTATTTAATTTGATATGTGTTCACTTAGACAACTTAGATAAAGATGACATTGATTTCGAAGAGACCGAAGTCGGGTATCAACTAATACCCGAAACCACTTCGAACTTGTAATCTACAATGATTCTTTATAGATTGATGTGTGATATCAATAGGCTGTAATGGAACAATTTAAATGACTGGACCATTTGAAACTAAGTGAAGGTACTAGGGATTGATTTGTGAATATAAGTGTTGACTATAACAAGTTGTGAACTGGTAGAATGAATGAGTTACCCCGGGTTTTAATTAAGTTCTATACATTGGAATTTCATGTTAGATGGGTTTACTCACGCTGGTTTCCAGCCTGACCCGGGTGTTACTTTGATGTAATGCTCGGGTCAGACCGAGTATTACAGATTTTCAGGTAAGGACGTTTGGGAGTTCAGGAGACGAGCTGGATGGCAGGAACGTATGGAGTGTTTCTACTGTGTTATATTATTGTATATCTGAGGCTTGATAATTACGTATATCCAGTGTCTGTATAAATATGTAACTCTGATGTATTAAAATGTAATCGACAGATATAATATTGTTTTGTAAAACTGTTATCATTTATTATTATATTTTATCCGCTGCGAATGTGAGATGTTGATGTTTCTGATTCTTCTTCTTCTTCTTCTGTTTCTTTCTTCTATCTCTTTCTTTTTCTTCTAACTATCTGGAAATTTCGGGTTCGAAATTTCCGGGTCGTTACAGTTGGTATCAGAGCTGAAGGTTAAGCGAGAACCTTGGCTCTGTTGGGATTACTCGTTAAGGATAGGGTCAATGGTACCCTAGAACGAGTTGAGTATATATATATAGATATATGAGAGCGTACTTGTTATTTTCTTATATAAAGGTTTTAAAATGGTTTTAAAAATAAATGGTTTTTATATAAGTTTATCTTTTGATGTATATAGAAATAATTTTCTAATTATTAAATATATTTAAGAAATTGGTTGTTAAATTAATTGGAATTAAATAAGATAATGAGAATTAAGTAGTAATGGTAATACAACCAAATAAAAATTGAATGAAGATAAGTTTGAAATGGATCCAAACTGAAATAAAAAAATCCAATTAGAATTGAAGATAATTTAAAATTGTGAAATTTTAAATCTAAATCCAGAAAACTTGAAATTATTTTAAAGGAATTTGTTTTAAATTAAAACAAAGGTGGTTTAAAATTTTAAGGTATAACTTGGTGTGTAAAGGAAATAAATATGTATAAATGAGGATATACATTATATTAAAGAGGATTTGAAATAAACTCTAAGTATTGAGTTTTAAATTTTTCCTTGGAATGTGATGTGAAAACCCAAAGTGAATAAGTTTTTAAACTTAAGTGGGAAGATTTTTAATAAGAGGTTTAAAATTTGAATGGGAATTCAATTTGGGTAAAGATAAATTGAATTTAACTTAAGGAAAGTTAAATGAGTTTAGAATGAACAACTTGAATTAGAAATTTCAAGATGAAATTAAAATTTAACTTGGGAAGTTAAATGGTTGATTAAAATGGGAGTTATGAGTGATCTCAAAATGGGTTTGAGATTTGGAAATTGAAAATGGATAATAAATTATAATCTGAAATTTAATTGTTTTTAAATTCTTATTTGAAATTTATAATAAGTTAAGTAAATATAATTTTAAAATGGAATTTTGGAATTTGGATTCAGAATTAAATGGTTTGAAGATTTAAGTTGTTAAATTAAAAATTAAGGTTGATTTGATTTAAAAGTAAAGGTTAATTTGATTTAAAGGATTAAATCAACATTTAAAATTTAACTCGAATTATATAATTCGAGATAGTTTAAATTGAGATTTAAATTGAATTAGTTCAAACTGAATTTGATTTGAATAATTTGAAATTGTAATTAAAATGAATATGTTTAAAATCAAATGGAATTTGATTTGAAATTTGGAAAGGAATTAAGATTAATTCAACTTGAATTGGGATTGAATAAAATTCAATGGAAATTGAAGTATTGAGTCAATTTAAATGGAAGTAGAAATTTAAATTGAATTGATAGGGAATTGAACGGTTTGACTCTGGACTATTTTCAAAGTAATTTGTTTTAATATAAACCTATTTTTTTCAAACTATTTACTATACAATCTTTCTTCTTAAACCTCAAACTATCTTATACTTATTTTACAATTATTTTGGAACCATTTAACTATTTTGAAACTGTCTTATAAACTAATTATTATTTTTCAGTTACTTATATCTAATCACTATTTTAAAAACTATTTTGCAATTATCTAACTATTTTATACCTACTCAACTGTTTTACAGCTATTTTACAAACTAATAACTATTTTTCAACTACTTATCTATTTTAAACTTTTTCAAGCTATTTTTAAATTTAAATTGGTCAGAGTTCAAACTGTTTGTAATTGAAGTAATAACTCAATTGGAAATGGAAGCAATTGAGAATAAGTGAATGGAATTGAAGGAAATGTGAATAGAAAAGAGAATTGATTTGGCTAATAATCAATGAAGTTAAATACGTAGGATGAACGTATATTATTCTATTCGCATAGTGGTTTGATCCAGATTCGAGCATAGAATTTCGAGATAATATTATCGATCCGAGTTGGGATTTTTCGCTCGATTTTCGACGGCGAACCTGGATATGGGTTTTTGATTGGTTCTGGATATTCTCTATCATAGTTGTGACTATGCAAGGAGAATGACGGTTTCTAATCAAGAAACCAGATCTGAGTCCGCACTAGGAAGACGGGTGGACGATACTACTTCGGAAATGAAATTGTGAGATCGATTGAGCGATCAGACTGATATTGCGTACGAATGATATGTGTACATCGTACGAGTTTGAATGAAATCGATATTGAAATTTGTGGATAAGGATTGTAAAATGGTCCTTGAAATGAAAAGTATAATTTGTGAAATATAATGGAATTGGATATTTCTTATGTTGAAATTTACTTTATGGAGGTAAGTGATATGGTAAATAACTTTATAAAGAAATCAAACTTGAATATTTGATTTGGCAATAAATAAAGTTATATTTTGTAATATGATAAACTTCCCTTATTGGATCTAGCCAGAATAAAAAAGGGTTTTTGGAAGTATTTGAAGTATAAAAGAGGTTTTATACAAGTTGAAGTGATCCAAAGATTTTTAAAGTCATATATATCTATATATATATATATAAAGGATCTTATGAGAATGATTTTGGAAAAGGTTTTGGGAACCTATGAATTTGGAAAAGGCTTTTGATTTTTGGGAAAATCAATTTTGGATTTTGAAAAGCCTAGTTTGAGAATTATCGATTTTGGTAATCGATTTTGTGTAAAGGAGATTTTGATAAATCATAAAGGGTATGATTTGAAGATACTATAAGTATATAGTATAAAGTGTTTTGAAAATAGCTCTGGGGAAAAAGGCGCTTCCTTGAAATGAACTTCTCAGGAGTGCCACTGGGTGGTACTGCCTTGAACCCCAAGGGGGGATTCTAAAGTTAATCCTGTGAGGAGTCCGGAATAAACTAGTTCCTGAGGATTATTTGTGTAGCGAAAGTCGAGGGGCTGGTGCCCACAGAGGCATTTGGGTTATACTGTGACGACAGTTTAACTCGATGTCACTGCGATCTACTGCAGACCATAGCGAAAGTCATGTGTGCCGCTGAGAGCCAACTGTCTACGTTTGATTTTATATCGGTAGATTGTGACACTATGGTAACATAGCGAAAGTCGTGTGTGCCGCTGAGAGCCAACAGTCTGCGTTTGATTTTATATCGGTAGACTGCGACCTATGTGGGAGAAGTTTCATTTTGACAGCGAAATCGTGTGTGCCGCTGAGAGCCAACAGTTACATGGACTTTTGCTGCGATGGCAACGTAACCCTGGATGTAACTGCGATCTGTTGTGGGTTCCATGGTGTAATCAGTTACATGGACTTTTGCTGCGATGGCAACGTAACCCGTGATGTAACTATGACCATGGATGGGAGTGATGATTTCCAGAGCATTCTCACCAAAGATATTTCCTCTATTTTCAAAACTGTTTTCTATATTTTCAATAAAATTATTTTCCAAAGTATTTTCACTGGGTGTTGGAAACGAGTTTACCGAGTACTTGTAGATTTTCAGTCTTACGTCTGATCAACGTATGACCGAATTTCTGTGGGAACAAGGATGGACTTGTTGAAACATCAAGTTATAAAGGTATTTTTATAAAAACTATGTTTGTAATACTATATAGATTTTAAAGTATTTTAAAAATGATCAAAAGATAATTTATCTGATTTTAAGTATTAAGTAAATTTTAGCTTCCTTCCTTTTCGGGGACGAAAAGATTCTAAGGGGGGAGGAATGTGATAACCCGGATTTTTGGGTATCCAGTAATTAGATAATTAATTGGTTTATTCAAATGAACAGATAAAATTCTGATAATAAAAGATATCTGGTTATGTAAGTGAATTTGAAAATATAAAAAAAAAAATTGGATTTTAGATATTGGAATAAATATTTGATAATCTTCTAATATAATTACTTCAAATTTTACAAATTAATCTTTTAAAACAAATAATAATGATTGTGTATATATATTGTCATTTGAAGCATGGGTTTGAATCCAATATAATAAATTTTCAAAAGTTATTTAAAGTTAACTATGTATTTTAAAAACTCTAAAGATAAATATTTATTCATTTAAAGGCATGATAATTAAAATAAGATTTAATAAAGGATTTATTATGCTCTCTTTTAAAATTTCTTAAACTATAATGGTTTGTAAATATACATAGGAAAGTTTAAAAGAAATGATACATAAATTTGTATAAAACATTAGAAAAGATTTAAATAAAGAATAAATACTCTTTCTTTTAAAATTACACATGAATAAGAATAATTTAAAATATGTATAGATTTTTAAACAATTTAAATAAAAATTTAAAACAATCTAAATACATGTGTAAGTCTCTTAAGACATCTAAATACATGTGTAAGTCTCTTAAGACATCTAAATAACATGTGTAAGCTATTAAATAAACCAAGTGACAAATGTTATATATATAAAAAATAATAATAAAACAAGTGTCTCTTAACCTCATATTTTCCAATTCTTTTCATAACTTAAGTAATTTTCAGCCAACATCTAAACGAAAATCTGAAACCAATAATTTCCTCTAACCAAATCAAACTACAGCTATTTGAATCATCTTTAAAACTGAAGTGCAAATCAAAATTTCAAACCTGAAGCAAGATGCCAATTTCAAAAGCAAATCAAACAAGATTTTCTCAGATTTAAGCAAGCAACTCAGTTCAGATTTAAATACAATTAGTTTTCAACCTGTAATAACTCAAGAATCATCTCAACAATCAAGCAGTAGTTTCAGATTCAAAGACCAAGAAGATCTGATTCAATTTCTAGTTTTCAAGTTTTCAAATTCAGAGAAAAAAATCAAATTCCAGGCTTTCAAATAAGGCTCTGTTCTTCTTTAACAGGTGAGTAACAGTATTTTTAAAATTTTAATGTTGAAATCTGGTTGCATGCTTATCTTTAAAATAAGTTTATCTGTGAATACATTTTTAAGCAAATATCTGTGCATGTATGTACTTAAATAAATTGGTGTGCATGTCTGTTATTGATGTGTATCTCTGTTCCTAGTTTAAGTTTAAGTTTTGATTTAGAAATCCTGTATCTTTCGACCTAGTTAATATTTTGATTTAAGTTATAACAATAATTGTTTGTTATATCATATATTAGAGTATAAAATTTTATTTAAGTTAAAACAAAATAAGAATTGCCCTGGAAAACTAAATAGAGCAGGAAACTTAAGTTTTTGTTAAAATTCGAACTTCTAGATTTATTGATTCAGATATATGATCTGAATCATTGTTTGAAAACATGAATTTTAGAAGTGAAATTACAATTTTTAGCATTAAGTTGAGTGAGCAGTTTGTGGTTTCCTGTTTTTGGCATTTCGAGTTGCCGTGGTTGATCTAGACGACTGGAAGGGGTGGATTTTTGTCTGAAGGTGGAGGAGACTGCCGTGGGTCGGGGAAAAATCATAGTTGGTGATGAAATTCATGGTGGAGGTCGCGGCAGTAGAATCTTTTCTAGAACCCTAGTTTATAGGTAGGCCGGAAGCTTGATTTTTGCGACTCCTCTGGTGGATCGAGCTCCACCAGATTTTGGGGAATTGAAGTGGAGACGTTGACGAAGCTTTGGTTGGAAGCTCAGATGTTCAGGCAATCGGAGAAAAGGATTCGAGCATTTTTTCCAGGTTTGCTTTTGGTTCCAGGTGGTGCTGAACTACTCGTTTTCGAATACGTGAGATATCGATGTTCTAATGGTCGGAATGGAGTATGAGGAGGATCGTCGACGTGTAGGGATGGTCGTGGATGGCCGGAGATGGTCGGTCGATAGGTGCATGTGCACGTGTATGTCCTGTGCATCTGGAAGTATGCTAGTTGGGGAAGAAAGCTATAACTCGGGGTTGATCTCGAGTAGTTGCCGAGTGTGACTCGAAGGAAAAAGGAAGGAGGAAACTCGAAGCAAATAGGATTTGGACTCGGGGAAAAATTGAGTTGGCTCGGGTAGATTTGTTGATAACAGAAGTGAAACCTGACCGTGTTTAAAAAATTTAAAATAAGTTTAAATTTGTAAAGTGGGATTTTAAATAAAGTTTTAAAACCAAATTTAAAGTATGGATTCAATTTAATTTGAATCCAAATGTGAAATAAATAAATTTGTATTAAATTATTTAAACATCTTTAAAATGTTTAAAGTATAATTTAAAAGGGGTTTGAATATCTTATAAAATTCCTTTATAAATGTTAAGTATTTCTTAACATTTGGATTTAAGAAGATTTTGTAAATTGATTTAAATTTGGTAAAGTTAATTTGTAATTTATTTTAAATCTTTAATTTAAAATGAATTAAAAGAAGTTTAGAAGTGAATGGTTTTAACTTGAAATATTTTAAGCCTTTTGTTAATAATAAGTATAGTGGTTATAAAGGCTAATTTTTTTTATTTTAAAGATTAAGTAAGGTTTAATGATTTTGGTTCATTAAATTAATAAGTAATTAAAGAATAATTTAATAATTTAATTAATTAATTAATGGTTTAGTGTTAATTAATTAAATAATTAGGATTATAAGTAAATTAATTAAGTGTTAATTAATTTGGGATTTAGAATCATTTGTTAAATAAGTATGAGTTATTAATAAATGATTAGGAATTAATTAATCAAGTGATTAGAGATTAATTAAGAAATTAATTAAATAATTAGAGATTTATTAATTGGTAATTAAGCATTTATTAAGTTATAATCAATAAATAGTTGATTAAAGTTTAATTACTTAAAGAAAGTAATTAATGAATTATTAATAATTAATGAGGGATCATTAATTAGGGATTATTTAATAATTAATAAATGATAAATTAATTGAGAATGGTAACTATTAATCTTGCATATAGATGATAAACCCAAATTGAATACCTTGGTTGTCTGAATATCTCTGATATATGAATTGTGGTGTACTATGATATGATATGATGGGTTGAATAGTAATATTGTGGGTTATCTATCGATAATGAATTGTTGTGTGAATATGATACCCTGTATTTAATTTGATATGTGTTCACTTAGACAACTTAGATAAAGATGACATTGATTTCGAAGAGACCGGGGTCGGGTATCAACTAATACCCGAAACCACTTCGAACTTGTAATCTACAATGATTCTTTATAGATTGATGTGTGATATCAATAGGCTGTAATGGAACAATTTAAATGACTGGACCATTTGAAACTAAGTGAAGGTACTAGGGATTGATTTGTGAATATAAGTGTTGACTATAACAAGTTGTGAACTGGTAGAATGAATGAGTTACCCCGGGTTTTAATTAAGTTCTATACATTGGAATTTCATGTTAGATGGGTTTACTCACGCTGGTTTCCAGCCTGACCCGGGTGTTACTTTGATGTAATGCTCGGGTCAGACCGAGTATTACAGATTTTCAGGTAAGGACGTTTGGGAGTTCAGGAGACGAGCTGGATGGCAGGAACGTATGGAGTGTTTCTACTGTGTTATATTATTGTATATCTGAGGCTTGATAATTACGTATATCCAGTGTCTGTATAAATATGTAACTCTGATGTATTAAAATGTAATCGACAGATATAATATTGTTTTGTAAAACTGTTATCATTTATTATTATATTTTATCCGCTGCGAATGTGAGATGTTGATGTTTCTGATTCTTCTTCTTCTTCTTCTGTTTCTTTCTTCTATCTCTTTCTTTTTCTTCTAACTATCTGGAAATTTCGGGTTCGAAATTTCCGGGTCGTTACACTTAGTTAATTTAAAATAATTTTATTTATAAACTTTTTAACCAATTCAAAATTTGGATAACATCTAATATTTACAAAAGAATTAGTTTTAACAAAAAAATTTTCAATAAAACTTGATTTGTTTTTAAAGTTTAAGAACTGTTTTTATATAAAAACTACATACCCGAGACAACCCCGAGTTAAACTCGACAATACACTCGAGCCTTTCCCTTTGCTTTATTACTTCGAGCCACTCACGCGTTCATCCCGAGCTCCAACCCAAGAAGCTCCCTTCTTCCCCAACATCACAACCACCCAGGCACATAAGTGCACCGTGCACATGCACTTCGCCAGTGATCGATTCCAGCCGACCCCACGTCGTCGAACAAGTCCCAAATCACGCGTAGACATGAAAATCAAACTCGAATCACCTCAAGAAAATTCGAATCGAAAAATAACCCTTTTGCTCGAAAAAATGTAACTCGACCATCAACTAAAAATGTCACGCAACCGCCGCATAAGCCACCGGAGGTGCTCTAACTTTGCCCACCTGACGACATCACGCTCCTCTTCCACCACCAAAAATCTCGTGACACTCGATCACGTGATGAAGATGAACTCGACACATTACAGACATGGACAAAAACTGGAACTCAAGCCCTAAATTGATCTCGTGTCCTAATTCCATGCAATAGAAAAATATTTTTACATTTTTCCGGAGATTATGGGTGGTTATACTTGCTTCAATTTAAGTTTCAACAATTTAAATTGATTCAATTATCTTAAATTTGTGAAAATGAAGTTTTTCTTCTACTATAAACTGCTCTTAACCTACAAATTGAAAAATTAAAACTTTTGTTTTAAAAATCATAGTTTTCCCTGATGATTCTATGTATATATTCGATTCAACGAATTGTTATACTCGAATTTTCCATGTTTATATATTTTTCTCAGAACTATGAAACTTCAGACCTCCACTTGAATTTATTTCGCTAAAAACAATTTTTTTTCTACTTTGGTTTATGAACAAACAACATTTTGTATTTGAAGCCTTTAGCTTAACAGAGATCAAGTGATTAGATATTTGGGTTTTGATCAAGTTGGATGCTCTAAAACTAAAGAAACAGAGAGTTTTCATATGAGCAGGCATATGCACTTGTATATATTTATTCGCAGAGGAAAAATTCATGTATATATATACATACATAGCAACTGCAAACTCAAACTTCATAAGCAATAAACAGATACATTCTTAGTTGGATTAAATTAGTTACTCACTGTTTTGAAGAAGAAAGAACAGAGCTTCCTTTTTGTTGAATCAGGCTGTGAATTCTTGCAAGCTGAAACTTCTCCTTAATCTCTGGTTTGATCTTGATTTGTATTGTTGTCTTTATTGAAGTTTTGTTTAAATTATAGATGATACTACTTTAGGTTTACTCAGTTTGGAAAGAACAAAACTGAGAGGAAGATGACTATATAAAGAAAGAAGCTTACAGAGTGTTGTTATTTTGTTCAGGGTAATATATATATATATATATATATATATATATATATATATTTCATTAAACAAGATCTCGGCTAGTGATTCTTGTATTGTGCTGATGAGTATTATATTGTGTACTAAGGTGAAAGCATTAAATGAAATGGTCCTTTATGTTTACAACCTTACCTTATTAGTACATAGATATTTTCCTTTATACTTTGGTTCCATGCTTGCCTACTTATCTCTTTTACTTTCTTTGTGTTCATACTTGATTGTTTACAGCCTACATACTTCCTTTATTTGCTTGTACTTTGCTTTATTACTTATGTAAAAATATATACTTTGTATTTGGCTGAAGTGATGTTGTTATATACAATATCAAAGACATTTTGCTTTGCTGGTTGACCATGCAGTTTTGTTTGGTAGCTGCATTTATTAACTTGGCTTCTTTTATAAGCTATTCACATATATGTTTTATATTTTTGTTTCTTGTTTGTTTCAGCCATTTATTTAAGATTTTATTTCAAATCCAATATATACATATATAAATAAATTCAAATTTACTCATATATATCCATATACATATATATTCACACATATGCAAATTTTCAAATCCATATGACTTAATATATTTTCTATTTGAATCGGGGAAACTCGCTTCCATTTATAATTAATTTTACAAATTTTTATTCAAAAATTCATTTAATTATCAATTTAAATTAAATTAAAATTTAGGGTCGTTACATTATATCTAGTTGTGGGTGTAATAATATCCAAGTAAAATATGTGCAAATAATAGGTGTTTAAGGATAGACCTCACACAACACACTAAATACCCAATTCTCAAAGATCTTACACAATGTTATAGATACTAATTTCCACGGTGACACGCGGTCGCTATTCTAATCTACCGGGTTTCATGCCTAATCCATTATTGTAAGTCCACATTTATTAAGGCGCCTGGTTATTTTAAAATTTTCGTCACATTTGTTGCAACATTCACCCTAAGTTACATATTAACCTATAAATAGAGGCTGAAGCCCTCGCTTAAGATATTCACTACCAATAATACTCAGAAATGTGGCATCCTCGCATAGTCTATTTGCCACACAAGTAAATCTTTACATCGATAGCTATCATCACTTCCATCATCATCCTCTTGTTTGCTTAAACCCTGTTGTTGTGCTTGTATAACAAACTATTTGACTAGTGACAATGGGGTAAAATTGTCGTGATTTGAGAAGTTATCCAAACGTCAGTTAGCGAGAACAAAATACTAGCACATCTAGTATCTAACATAATAACCACCAAATTTTAATTACATAGTAACTCTCACTAGTTTTAACCCTTACCCAGTTACCATTCCAATCCCATATGTCACTAAGGGTTTTAATTATATTTATAAGTGAGAGTAAACATATCAATATAGATAAATTATAGAACACTATATAGTCTTATATATTGCATTCACACAACATACAAACCTATGCACTCAAATCATCCAATCAATCAATACTCAACAAAAGTCCAAGCATCATATACAATATTAGATTAGATTTATGATTAGAATACCGCACATATCTTAACATAAAAATTTAACTTTGAAAATTTAGACATACATCACCATAACATTTTACTTCTTTAAAAATTCAAAATTTTCCAAAGGTATATGTCTATACTTATTTTACAACAACACTTCTTTCTCTTTTATATTATAAAGGTGACTTATATTTATTTATTTTCCCTAAACTGGTATAATACGAAAATATCAAACTCCATTTTAAAACATTTCAATATTGTTCATGACTGAACTTAATCCCTAAAATCAAAGATATATGAAAATATTGCAAAAAGTTAATGATATATAAAATATCATTTTAAGTAGCGCAAGATAAATGATATGGATAAAGTTATCATTTAAATTTTCTCAAAATAAATGATATATGAAAATATCATTTGATTATATTCTCAAAATTACAGCAATTAACAGTTACACAACATTTTCAAAAGCTCCTTCGAATAAGTTTTAACTGAAGAAAAGGAGTTATAATTCATTATAAATATAAATAATGTACTTATATCAAATGTCCCACAATGATTTGTATGTGAATACATTATTATTTAAATGGGACCATTTATAATTAAATGGAATTAAAAATAAACTTAATTTTTTTCAGTTAATTCATTTAGATATTTTATACAGTTATAATAGGTTCTTAATGTACAATCTGAAAAGTTTGCTAAGGATCTTCAAAATATGGATAAATAGAATGTAATAATAAGCTAAGTAAAGAATAATAAATAAACAAGTGCACTAACGATTTTTATACTAGTTCGGACTTCCCTTCCTATATCAGTCCCATACTCTTTTGGAATTTTACTAAATAAACCTCTCTTGACCCAAAGGAAAAGGTTTCTACAACCCTACCTGAACAATCGAATAGGATTTTGACTCCTTGCCTGAAAATCACTAGAAGGGCTTCACTGGAAGAGGAATAATCCTAAAATTGACTTTGATGCGTTCTTTACAACACTGATTTGTCACTTTCAACACACCTTTCCTATAATTCCTTTGATAATTTTAATTGAACGCGCAGAAAATAGAAGGCAGAAGGTCATTTTGAAGGATTTTAGAAATCTTAGAGAATATAGTGTATAGAGAGTAGAGTAAGTAAAGTTCTGTGAAAATGTTCGAAACAATCTTTATATAGTGTTTGAAATGTCTTTATTGAAGATAAATCACCATTAGAGTAGGCACAACCTTTGAATAAAGAGACGATTTTTCAAAAAAAAACTCCATGTTCGAATAATAAAGCCCGTTATAAGTATTCAGACGTCTAAATTCAAATTCAAACGTTTGAATTTATATAGGATCGAAAACAAAAAAGAATCGGTTTATAATAACCCTTAGTCAGTCGTTTGAAATCTTAATTAGACATCTGAATCCTTTCTCAGACGACTAGTTTGAAATGTCAAATGTTTGAAACAATAATTTTTTTAAATGGTTCATAGCCATTTAGACATCTGAAAATATTAATCAAACATCTGAAAAATTCATCAGACATTTGATTAATTTTTTTAGACATTTGTTTCATACTGGGTATGAAATAAATAAGAACACTTCATTTTAGCTCATTTTCAGACCTTTGAATAAGGAATCAGATGTCTGATTTCATTTAAAAAGTAGTAGTGATTTTGGAAAATTGTTTAGTATAAAATTTAAAATAAACACTTGAAATGTGTGTGTGTTTTGTCATAGGAAATTGTGCAAGTTTAATCTGAGACTTAGAACTTATGACAACTCCATCTTGATCTTCAATCTTCGAGGATCCTGTTCGAGTAATACATCATAGTTTTCTTAATCTCCAAGATTTTTACACTTAAAACAAAAACTTGTACAATATATTTCATAATGTATAGTTATCACTTCAAGCCCATAAATTATTGTTCTAACATTCTTCTCATTTTTGATGATGACAACTAAACATAAAGATATGAATTTATATAGTATCTTTACTCCCCCTAACTATATGCTCGATTTTTCTCCCTCATTGCGAATATAAAAAACAATACGAGAGAAGGAGTGAAAGAAAAGAAAACAAATTAAGGAGTAAATAGAACGATACAAAACACATATACGACAAAGCCACATTCCCCACAACATATTAAATGTCACAAAATATTTGCAATATCACACAGTATTTCAAAAAGACAAAAAAAATCCACAAATATAATTTTCTTAAAATATATCTTTTATTTTTGATAGGAAATTTCCGGTATAATCTAAAGTATCTCGGATTTTGTCAATACCTATATAATTATTCAAATATTTTCAAATTTTTTTAAAAATAAGTAACAACTTGTATAAAATAAAATTTTTATAATAAAAACATATTATATACTCAAAGCCAAGATTATCAAATTTTACCGGATTTTTCTTCACTTATAATGCCATTCCACATGCATAAGTAAATTTAGAATTCATCCCTCTAATATATGACGTACCTATGGAAAATAAGTAATATGTTTTGGTACCCACTTCCTATGTTAGGCTATGGGGGATTAGAATAAAGGTAACCATACTCAAGTGGGTTTGGTCGAACCTTTGAAAATTGAATTGAAATGCACTTTAGACATAAAATTATTTATATATTTATTTCTAATAGGTGTATTATTGGTTTTTTTACTTTTAGTAATTTTGGATTTTCTAAATTTAGTATACAAAGATGCATATCTCTTTTTAAAACTATATTTACTAAATTTAGAAGCTTTAAATCCCAAACCTTTTTTTATTCAAGGCAGGTTCTGATATATTTATCAAATTTGTCCAACTTTCTTTGCCTTTATAAAATTTTAAAATATTTTGCGACAAATCATTAATCTTAGGTTCTAAAGTATTAACTTTATTTTTTTTAGTCATGTCAAGAGATGATAGTAAATCATAATTTTCTTTTGAAAGTTTGGCATTCTCATTTCGGTGGACTTTAATTCTTCTTGCAAAGCTTGAATTTGAGAAGTCAATTTTTCATTAGATTCTTGTGCTTTACTTAATTCTTCTTCAAGAATTTCTTTTTCACCTTTTAACATATTTATTTCTAATTCAACTCTATCTAGTTTTGCATATGCTTCTTTTCTCATTTTTTTTCAATTTTATTTTCTTCTGAAATACCTATATTAATTTTAAGCATATCATTGTAAGAGTAAGCTTGACTTACCTCATCATCAAATGCCATGAAACAAACATTTACTAGTGAAGAGTCACTTTCCTCATCGGATGAAGAAGAACCAAAGTCGTCCCAAGTGATTTGAAAAGCCTTTTTCTTTGGTTTTATCTCTTGTTGCTTCTTGGACTTATTTTCATTGTTCAAATTTAGGCAGTCCATTTTTATGTGGCCCCACCTCATCACATTCAAAGCACTTCATAGTTGATGAGTTTCTATTCTTATATTTGTTTGACATCATCTGGGATTTTAGGTACTTTTTCAAACCTTTTGCAAGGTAGACCAAATCATTGTGATCAATATCTAAATCATCTTCGGCTTAAAATGTAATTGATTTCTTTCTGATTTCCTATTGCTTCCTGACCTACAAATTCCCTTCATAGGACATGAGATCGCTGATTAACTCTTCTACCTTGAGTTTGAAAAGGGTTGTTTTCTTCTTCAATGGCTAGCATTTTCCTTTCCCACTCATTTGTTAAAGAGTTTAATATTATTGAAACAATATCAAATTCAGACATATTTTCTCCTAATTGCATGAATGTATATGTAATATCTTGTAAATGTGAATACATATCTGAAATTGGCTAATTGTATTTCATTTGTCAAAGTTGTAATTAATTTTTCAACAAAAATCTTGCTTTGTTTAACTTACTTTGTGCCTTCATGTGTAATTTGCAGTGTTTTCCATGTTTCATGTGCAGACTTACATATACTAAATCAATTAAATTCATTCCTGTCTAATGCACAAAATAAAATATTCATGGCTTTAGAGTTATTTTCGGTTAAAGTAACTTGTTGAGTTGTCTGTCTACTAAAATCAATACTGGGTGCTTCATACTCAGTTTTTGCCATGTTCCAAAGAGCATAGCTATTAGATTGCATATATATTAGCATTCTAGTAGACCGAAATGCACCCATTATGCCATTAAAAAGTGAGGGTTGTGTGATCAATTAACCATCTTGAAAAATGGTGAAATTTGATGCTATATTATTTTGCAAAAATGATTTTACTATTTTCGAAATGCTAGGCTTTAATACCAAATAAAAGTTTGCTAAGGATCTTGATAATATGGATAAACAGAATGTAATAATAAGTTAAGTAAAGAGTAGTAAATAAACAAGTGCGACGGCGATATTTATACTGGTTTGGACTTCCCGTCCTACATCCTATACCAAACTCCTACTAAAATTTTACTAAACAACCCTCTCTTAACCCGATGAAATAGGTTTCTACAACACTACCAGAACAACCGAACAAGACTTCAACTCCTTGCCTAAAGATCTCCAACAGGACTTCACTTAAAGAGAAATAATTCCAAATTTAACATTGATGTGTCCTTTATAACACTGATAAGTCACTTTTCAATACACCTTTCCTATAATTTCCTTTGATTATGTGAACTGAATGTGCAGAAAATGGAAGGCAAAAGATTGTTTTGAAAGGTTTTAGAAAGCTTAGTGAACATAGAGTATAGAGAGCAGAGTAAGAAAAGTTGTGTGCAAATGTTCAAAAACAATCTTTATATAGTGTTTGAAAAGTCTTTACTAAAGAGAAATCACCATTAGAGTGACATTACTTTTGATTAAAGGAGACATCTTTTCAAAAAACAATGGCTATTCAAATAAAAATATTTCGTTACAGGTATTCAAACGTTTGAACTCAAATTCAGACGTATGAACTCAAATTTAGACGTTTGGACTCAAATTCGGGCGTCTGAATGTATGTAGGATCGAGAACAAAAAAGAGTATGTTTAAATCACCCTTACTCAAATGTTTGAAATTTCAATCAAACATATGAATCATTTCTCAAATAACTGGTTTGAAATTTCGAATGTTTGAAACTATTTTTTTTAAATAGTTCAACAGCAATTTGGATGTCTAAAATATTAGTCAGATGTCCAAAATTTGTTCAGACGTTTGGTTAATTTTTCAAATGTCTATTTTACACAGGGTATGAAATAGAATAGAACTAGTTCATTTTAGATTATTTTCAGACGTCTGAAATAACAAATCAAACATCTGATTTTGTAACGACCCGATATTTTCAACCATTCACATCCGCACATGTCGGACTTGAATTGCTCAAAATACCGCGTTGTAAATAAAATTTTGGCAAACTCATCATATACAGTAAATAAAATAATCACGGGTCACAAACACAGAGTAATATAATGCAGCGGAAACAAAGAAATAGTAGTTCATGAAGCTACTACATAAATACATCAGAGTTAAGTAAGATACAATAGGAATACCAAGATACAACAGGAGTAACAGTATGATAATCAGGTACAACTCAGAATACAACTGGAATCAACTGGACAACAAAATGAATAGATATCTGGATCTTCAAAGCAAAACTCCAGCTCCAAAGGTGAGTCTCAAATGCTGTATTACTCAGTCTGACCCAAGCGTAAAGCAAAACACAAAACACTCGAGTTAGGACATACATACTTATACAATGTAAACCAACTCAAGTGAACTGTAATAAAGGTACAAGTAACTTAAAGAATGCTTGGGATCACCCATTCTTTAAGGATCCGTTAAACTATCTACTATGTAGTAATATTCGCTATTATAATAATGTCTAATATAAAATAAACATACTTTTAAATAGCATTAAGGAGTGACCCAATATTCCCCTTAACACGTAATAGTCCCAGTAGTCTATCCAGTATTAGCATACTCCCAAAATGGGGGCTACCCTCGATACTCCATAGGCTACGGGAGAAATCACAACTCATAGTAAAGCTCGATATGGTAGGTGACACGTCACACAAGGCAATGCCAGGGTAGATATACCAATTACGCACACGGACTGATGGAAACGCATAGCAGCCACTACCGCTCCACCTCGAACAACACTCCCAAATCAAGGGGTGCACCCAATCAATCACAAAGTAATAGAATGGTATCGAAGGAGTGCGTCCGATAAGAGGTGCTACCTCATTGGCCCGAGATCGCTCTTGTTTTAGCCACCTTATGCCAACTCACGGGAGTTGGGTCCACGTATATACCTTAGGATCGTCGCCACCATCCTACTTCATTCTGGAAACTCCACCGCGTACACAGTTGTTAAAGTGGTTTTCGGTATCGACAGAGAGTATGTCCATATCCAATCTCGATCTCTTTAACAACCAATCGTTATTATAACCTGTGGTTATAATTTTAAAATAATATTTTATACTTCAAAATAGAATATCATTTCAAATCCAAATTTTTATCAAAAATAAAGATTAAATCAATTCCAAACCATTTCAATATATTTAAAATATCATATCATTTCAAAACTTCATTTCAAATCATTTCAATATATCAAAATATCATATCTTTCCAAAACTTCATTTCAAATCATTTAATATATCAAAATATCATATCTTTTCAAAACTTCATTTCAAATCATTTAATATATCAAAATATCATATCTTTTCAAAACTTTATTATCAAATCATCATTTGAGTTCAAATCCAAATATTCAACTTTAAATACCTTTTAAATTCAAAGATATCATTCATTTATTATCATTTCAAGCCACCTTTTATATAGTTTATATTTCAATCAAAATAATTCATTTAAACCATTTAAAAGTGTAAATATTATACTTTCAAATCAAGTATTTAATTTCCAAAGTTTTAAACCATTCTGAGTTCATTTACTAAGTTAAAAACCATAAACATTGAAAATTTCAGCCTTTCACAGCATTTAGAAAAAGCTATTATAAGTTACACTTTAAAACATTTTAACTCAGCAAAGACAGCATTTAAAAACTGCTGTTAAAACCCAGTTTTAGTTGAAAATTAGTTTAAAACAGCAAAGACGGCATTTTAAAACTGCTGTTAAATCTCAGGTTTCAAAATAAGGGTTTTAAACTTATTCAGCAAAGACAGCAGACCACTACAGCAATTACAGAACTGCTGTAATAGACCTGAGTCAAGTTTTAGCTTATTTATTTCAACTACAGCATTTCAGAAATGCTGTAATAGCTCTTTTATTCAAATTTTAGTGCAATTCAGAACAATAGCATTTCTGAATGCTATTAAAAATATTTTCCAGATTTAGTGTATTTCCAGCAAATAATAAACTTTAATTTAAACCATTTAAACATTATAAAAATCATATTTTTAACATTCAAAAATGTTCATTAACAATACTCTTTTAATTTATGATTTTTATAAAGTAAACTTTTACAATAAAATCCAAATTTTCAATAATTTCACTTAACACATTCAAGTGTACAATTTTCCCATTTTTACATTTGACAATTTATTAACACTTACATTTTTAAATTACCATTTCACAAATTAAACTAAATTTCCAATTTATTTAATTTATTTAATTTACTTAATCCTTTATTTTAAAACCAAATATCACATTTCCAAGTCAAGTTATATTTCAGATTACACTTTTAAGCATTCATTTATTTAACCATTTCAATTCATTGAAAAACCAATAATACTTCATTAAATCATTTAAATTCAAATTTAAATCAACTTATCATATTTGTCATTTTCCAAATAAAATTAAATTTCCATTTTATTTATATAACTTAAATTCATTTTAAATCAAAATCCAAATTTCCAAACTTAAGTTATTTTTCAAAAATTCACTTTTACCATTCATTTAAATTACAATTTTAACTTCTAGAAAAATCAAAAAAAAATTATTTAGACATTAAAAATCCAATTTAAATCAAATTTTCATAATTTTACACTTTTAAAAGTATTCAAAATACTTTATAAAAATAACCACGGGCTTGTATATAGTTTTCTAACCTAGGTCAAGTGGTACGGATATGTATCATTTCAATCCGCAGTTTTAAAAGCAAAAATCCGGGTTCTATCATTTCAAACCCGCAATCCCAAGTTAAAATAAAATAAATAAAAACCGTTTAGGCCTATCATTTCAGCCCATAACGAATTTTCCCTATTCTAAAGTCCGTTCGGGTATGTATCATTTCAACCCATAGTGAATCTAATCTACAGGGAACTTGCAGTGTGATAAACAGGTATAAATGAACAGTTTAATAATAAATAACAGTAACAGATAATATGAGAGGTAAAATAACAGGTTTAACATCATATAATTAATAATCATAGGCAGTTATAACATCATATATAATATTCTACACATTCAATTGTTGTCCATTCACATTTGCATAAGTATAAATGTCAGGTGAGATTTACTCACCTTTTTGTGCTGAAGATTGCAATACAAATGACACAAATGGATTCCCAAAGGCACGATGACACAACAATAGATTCAAGTGGATGAGAATCAAGCAAATGATCTTGTCACAACCCATAACAAAACCAAAATAATGTTACTGTTTGCACAAAAAATGGGCAAACATCTCCAAGTCGTATGATTTAGTCGATTTTCTGTTGTTCTTAGTGATTTGGATACTTTATGCAAATATGTAAAAAGCAGGGACTAAACTGTAAAAGACACACAGGTTTATAGTGGTTCGGCCAGAATGTGCCTACGTCCACTTTATATTTTATTCTCCTTTATTGTTCAGATTACAAGTACAAAGCTTTGATTACGAGTGTATGAAAGTTGTTCGAAAGTTCTGTTCGTTCTTGAGCTCTCCAACTTGTCCCCCATTGTTGTACCCTTGCCCCTCTATTTATAGAGTGAGGTTAGGAGTAGTGGTCTTGGATGTATGTAGCTGCTGGCGGGCCTGGGCTGATGCAATCTAGCCTGGCAATGTTGGTTCGGCAACGCCTTGATCCGGTGGTGTCTTGATCAACGCCTTCTCCAACTTGGTTCGGCTAGGCCCTGGTCCGGTGGGTTGGTTCGGCTAGGCCCTGGAAGTGGGTTGGTTCGGCAATGCCTTGGGAGTGGGTGGGTTCGGCGATGCCTTGGGAGTGGGTTGGTTCGGCAATGCCTTTGTTGTTTCGATTCGACGGTATTGGTCCGGTGGCCCTGGTTCGGTGGAAACACCCCCAACATTTGCCCCCCAAAGTGGGGCATATGCCTGCATATGTCGCGCTTTGTTTTCCTAAGTTTGGACACTCTTGTTCGGCCCAAGTGCCGATCCAGTTGGTCCGGTTACCCCACGTTTGCCTATAAGTATGGGCCTCACGCTTCCGTCATTCCTCACCGTTTGAGATAGCCGAACCAAACATTTGCCTGCCGGATCGACCTTGTCTCCGAACCAGATTTGACTGCCGAACCAGGTGAGGCTTTCTTCTGCCGAATGAATTTTATGCTTGGACTACCGAATGAGATCCGAACTTGGACTACCGAATGAACTGAGGGAGTATGAGTGCCTAATGGACTTTTAGACTCGAACTACCGAATGAAACTTTTATGTTTATGAATGAGAGTCCATACTGTAGATATCTGTTTGTTTATATCTCTACATTCCTTGCTCTAATAATATGTTTCCTCGCGTTGCAGACAATGTCTCATAAAGTAGAAACTCGTTCTGACAAGAAGAAATCTAAGGATAAAGGAGAGTCCTCCATTGTGCCCCCAGTCCAGGCAGAACCGGAACGACATGGACCTACCCCGAGATCGTTAGTGGATGGGTACGGTCCACAAGAGCTCTTGAACTCACCGCCTGACTGCATTCCTAGTTCCCTCAAAGATGAGCAGCTTGACGCTATATCTAGATCTTTTGGGATTGACAGAGCTCAGATGAGGTTGCCGGGGAATGGAGTGATGCCGTATAACCCCCCAGAAGGGTATTTTGCTTACAGTAGGTATCATTGCATGTGCGGTGCCATCCCTCCGATTAACGCCTGGATAGTCAGCTTCGTCACATACTTGAAGGTGGCTCCTTTCCAGCTTCAGCCTAATTCCTATGCTATCTTGGTGAGTCTGTTTATTATCTTCCAGAGAAGATACGGGCGTCCTCCTTCCAACCGGGAAATCCAGTACTTGTACAACTTGAGAGGCTACAAGAAGGGGTCTCCGTATATTAGCTTAGAGTCGGCTGTGTCCTTCAAGTCAGTCCTGGATTTATATTCGAAATTCAGCATGTTCAAGAAGGAATGGTTTTTTGTCAAAGATGACTCTGTTTCTTTCCGCCGCTTCACCTCTGGCTGTAAGTTGAATCTCATTTATAATTTTTGTTCTGACTGCAATACTCCTCCTTACGTGCTTTATTTCTTGCTAGCGGCAGGTGGCTTTGTGGTTGTAGAGAACGATCGTCTGGTTCGGATGGCTGAGGAGATAGAAGCCATTCCGGAAGGGGAAAGGGCGGCTTCTTATTTGATCAGAAACGCTACTCTTCTGGGGCTCAACCTGATTCTGCCACGTCAGTCTGTGGTCAACAGAGAGACACAGCTGAGGAGAGGGCCGCCAAAGCTAAAGGAGGGGCTACGGCGAAGAGCAGTAAAAGAAAACCCTTCTTAAAGCATCCAACTGCCGGGGGGAAGAAACTTAAGAAATCCGATGGTCCCTCCCCCAGCACATGTCCAGACATTTCGGAGGAGGAAGATGAGGAGGAGGAAAGAGGAGAGGGTGAAGGAGGTGAGGCGGAGAGTGGAAGTGGTGGAGAGGGTGATGGACAGAGTGGTGATGATGGTGGCGACGGGCAGAGTGGTGATGGTGCTGGGGCTTTGTCTTCTAAGCAAGCGGGTGTGATCCAGGAGTGGACGAACGATGCTTTCCGCCTAGCTTTCGAAGGGCTGGGGGAAGAACCGACTCTGGTAGAGAAGTCTAAGAAAGCTGACAAGGCCGGAGCCGATTCATCTTCCAAAAGTGTTCTAGTTGAGGCAGCCCCCGCGACTCAAGGTGAATTTTTGACTTCTGCAGACTCCATTTATGATAAGGACTTAGGAATATTTTACGGTCAGCTCCCGTCCTGGAATGAGATCCAGGACTTATTGCAGTATCCCACTCCTCCCCAGGGTTTGTATAACAAAAGTGTCTCCTTACTTTTCCCAACTTGACATATTTCTTGAATTATAGTTTAACGTCTGCTTGTAACACTTGGTTTTTTGTCCTAGGATCGGATGAAGTGGCCAAGACATCGGGTGTTCGGCATCGTCTTGAACAATATAAACTTCTAAGTGCTTCCACTAAGACAAAGCCTCCGACTAACCGCCCTGGAGACGTAGTCGGCTACCGTCCTCTTCTCGGAGTTATCGAAGAGGATATCCAAAAGAAGAAGAGGAGTTGCTCCTTGTTGGAATCTCCACCTGATCCTCAGCCCCCGACTCAGCCTCTTCAGGATACCATAGAGGAGAATACTGAGCTTATTCTTTCCCCGCACCGTCTGAGAATCCTACCGTTACCCCGATAGACCATCCTAGCTTGGCTCGTAATCCGTTTGCGGGTCATCCGAATCTGGATCCGGGTTCTCACGATATTTCCTTTGATGAGGCTATTGGTGAGCACCTTCTCCCTCGTAATCCCATGGTAAGGGTGCTTGATGAGGCCAAGTCCCTGGACCTTGATTTGCTTACCACTCGGGTTGTAACCTTGGGGAACGAAGCTAAGGCAAACATTGACCGGGTTGCTGAGGAAACCAGGAAGCTGATGGGGCATCATTCTCGACTGGTTAAGGCTGGAGAAGAAATCGGCAGTGCTAACATTCGACTGCGTTTAATGGTTTCCGACCAGGCCAAACAACTCGCTGATCAAGCCATCCAGATCTCTCAACATGAGACCGCATCTAGGCAACTAAAGAAAACCATGGAAGAGGCCAGCAGGGCAGAGATGCGAAAAATGGAGGTCGTTTGTAAGGAACAGATTGATATGGCTATTGCAACAGTGGATGAGGTTTGGAAAGCGGATCTCGAGCGGGTACAGGAGATGTTCGGGAAACTCGAGGCTGTGGAGCTTGCTCAAACCAAGTTGAAGGAGGAGAAGGAGGCGATGAGAAAAACCTTTCAGGCTGACAGCTCGCGATACCAATCGAAGAGGGACGCCACCATTGCAAAGCTGTCGGCTTCTGAGGACCGAATAAGGGAGTTTGAGGAGAATGAGGGGATAATGGATGAGATGCTTCAAGATATATACTTTCGCACTTGGAAACAGGGCAACTTATCTTGGATGGATGATTACCCCCGAGTCATGGCCAGGATTTATCTCAGGGCCTTGGAGGAGGCTAAGTCCGATGCAGATAAGGAGGGTGGCGTGGCATTTAGCATGGATGTGGTTACGGCTCAATTCATCAAGGAGGAGAAGGTGGCGGTGAAAGAGGGTATGCGGCTGCTTACTGCTGAGGAGGTTGGTGTGCAGATGGAGGATGATGATCAAGGAGTAGAGGCTGGTAAGTCTTCTCTTTTAGCTTTTTGTAACCTGACCGCTTATCGCTTATCTAATGGATTTTTCTTCTGGATTGGACAGGTGAGACCTCCGAGGTACCGACTACCTCTGGCCAGCATGCTGAGAGTTCTGATCCCGTGGCTAAGTAGATCTTGGAGGGCCGGCAGGATAAAGATGAAGCTCCAATGCAGCTGACTCCCTGACTTGACCTGGGTGTCTTTTTGGTTTGTTTGACATTGCTGTCTACGCTAGCTCTAAAACATTAGTGTAACTTTTAGGCTGTAATTATGTTATTGGTAACAAACGACTTTTTTCTTAGCCTGTAATTTTTTAACCTAAGCTGATTCTGTCATATTTGACTGCCTTAGTTATTTTGATGTGTTGCATAAGAAATACAGCTGTGCACACGCCTGTGATTCCATCGTGTCTGATGCCAGTTTCTTGCTTAAGATATAATTTCATACCTTGCTAAGTTAATGTGATGTGCGAATAAATTATAGCTACATATTTATTTACAAGAGAAGAAAGTACCGCCCTTCATGTCTCAGTTGTAGATGGTAGCTTTGAATGTCTTATACGACTGAGTATGGAACGTGGTTGATTGACCTGTCATCCCATTGTGAGTCCTTATCCCCATTGGTGAGCGTCTCCTACTTTGTGTCCTGTACTTTGGGGATCGTTATAGAGGGTAGGAGGAAAGTTTTTAAATAAGATAGAAATACAATAAAAAGTAAAACTTTCAATCACGGAAGGCCTGCGATGTGCTTAAGTTCGGGGCAAACGGGTTTTGTAGTCACTTTCCCTAGCTGTGGGTCTTGGAGACATTTGCCACCCATCTTACACCTCCGCGGGGAGTTTATCTTTTTTACCATAGCCGTACTTAAGACACTCGGAGCCGAGATCGCGCATAGTAACTACCCGGGCCATTATGGCCCATAATCGTGGGTATTATTCGATTTACCGTGGCCGGCTAGCGTGGGTGGCGATCGTCAATCGTGAACTGCCCCTGGCTGGCCACACCTTATGTTGGGGCTTAAAGTAGGTTTACGGTTGTCGGCGAGCCGAACGTCGTAATGAGCTGCCTAGGCTATGGTCGGCCAACTCGGTGGCTTATAATCGGCTCATTACAGTTGGCTTTAAGGGCCGATCGCAAGCAATGAGTTAACCCGCAGCAGAGGGATGCCGGAGCAAAAGTGTCTCATTGGCGAGGGCATAGATTCGCATAGTACCTGTTAGGGCTGGTCCAGGTGAAGTCACGCCGTGATGTATCTTGAATGGAAATGCCATTACACAGGATTTCGTTCAACAGAAAAGGATAAGGTTAACAAGCAGCCAAGATATAAAGGAACAAGTTAAAAAGAGACAAGTTTTTAAAGTGGTTCGGCACGAAAATGCCTACGTCCACTGATTCTCTTTATTAATTCACTTCATATCGGCGGTACAAGTTAAGAAAAGTATCGACGAAGGTGTTGGATGTTCCATGCCCTATGGAACACCTCTCCATCCACTGTTGACAAAATATAAGCTCCGTTGTGGAGATCTTTGTGAACTACATATGGTCCATCCCAGATTGGATCTAGCGCTCCGGGGCGTGGGAAGATTCGCTTGAGGACAAGATCTCCTTTTTGTAAGCTACGATGCTTGACTTTGGAGTTGTATTGTGTTACCACTTTTTGCTTGTGAGCTGCTGCTTTGAGGGCTACATCATTTCTTCTTTCCTCAATTAGATCCAAAGACATATGGAGGAGCTCTTCGTTCTCTTCTGGGTTATAGTGGATCCTACGGTGGGAAGACACTATAGTTTCAACTGGGAGCATAGCCTCCGATCCGTATGCCAAAGAGAAAGGAGTATGCCCCGTTGATGTTCTGAAAGATGTGCGATAGGCCCACAGTGCCATAGGAAGTTCATCCACCCAAGCGCCTTTTGACTTTTCGAGTTTCTTTTTTATTAGAGTTTTGAGAATTTTGTTGACGGCTTCGACTTGTCCGTTTGCCTGGGGATAAGCTACGGATGAGAAGCTTTTGTGAATTCCGTGCTCTTGGCACCAGTTGGCGAACTCCTCGCTGTCAAACTGAAGTCCATTTTCCGATATGATTTTAAGTGGGACTCCGTACCTGCATAGAACATTTTTGATCAAGAAGTTAATAACTTTTGCTGAAGATACTTTATTTAGGGGTTCTGCTTTCACCCATTTGGTGAAATAGTCGACTGCCACTATAGCATATTTGGCTCCGCCTCGGCCCATTGGCAGTTCACCAATCAAGTCAATTCCCCATACTGCAAAGGGCCAAGGGCTGGTCATTTGAGTAATCTCAGTTGTTGGTAGCCGCGGAATCTTAGCAAATTTCTGACATCTGTCACATTTTTTGACGAAGTCTAAGGCGTCTTTGTTTAAGGTGGGCCAGAAATATCCATATCAGAGTATCTTCTTTGCCAGAGTTTGCCCTCCAGTGTGATCTCCGCAGCTTCCTTGATGGATGTTGGATAAGATTTCCTTTGCTTCCCTTCCGGCGACACACCTTAATAAGGGGTTAGAGAAGTCGCGCCGATAAAGGGTGCCCTCTTGTATTGTGTAGCGGGAAGCTCTCCTCAAGATTTTCTTGACTTCGTTACGCTTGTCGGGCAGTGTGCCGTCTTGTAAGTATTTTTGGATGGGAGTCATCCAAGTTTCCTCTCTGATTGCAGCTATCAGATTCACCTGCTCGAAACTCGGGGTCAGTTGCTTTAAGATGGCCACTGCTCCAGAAATAGTGCCGTCTCTCATGCTAGCTTGCTTTGCCAATCCGTCGGCCTCTTGGTTTTCTTCCCGAGGGATGTGTTTGATTAGATAGTGATCCAATTGATCGAGAAGCAGCTTGGTCTTCTTTAGATATGCTGTGAGTCGTTCTTCTCAAGCCTGAAATCCTCCTAGTATTTGATTTACAATAAGTTGAGAATCACTATGAAGACATAAAGAATTGGCTCCAATCTCTAAGGCAAGTCCTAATCCAGCTATCACCGCTTCATACTCTGCATCGTTGTTGGTGGCAGCGAATTCCAACTTTAGAGCATAGTGTAGCTTATTTCCCCTGGGAGTGATTATTACCACACCTGCCCCCGAGCCTTGTTCGTTTGACGCTCCATCCATAAAGAGATTCCACTTGATGTCTTCCGCTCTTTCCGATTGCTCCTTACCTTCGTTGGTAATGAATTCGGCGATGAAATCGGCCATGGCTTGTCCCTTGATGGCGGTGCGAGGATGGTAGGTGATATCATATTGACTTAGTTCAATGCACCATTTAAGTAGTCGCCCAGAAGTGTCGGGACGATGGAGTACCTGCCTTAGCGGTTGATCGGTCAGAACTCTGATGGAATGAGATTGGAAATAGTGACACAGTTTCCGTGATGTGATTAGTAAACAGTACGCTAGTTTCTCCAGTTTAGGATATCTGGCTTCCGCCCCTGTAAACCTCTTGCTTACAAAGTATACTGGCCGCTGTGTGCGGTTGTCTTCTCTCACCAAGGCGGGCTTAGAGCATGAGATGACACAGCAAGGTATAAGTATAGCTCTTCGCCTTTGTTCGGAGTTGAGAGTACTGGTGGTCTCTAGAGGTGTTCGATTAAGTTAAGGAAAGCTGTTAGGCATTCGTCAGTCCAT
Organism: Allium fistulosum; assembly: GCA_030737815.1. NCBI lineage: Eukaryota > Viridiplantae > Streptophyta > Magnoliopsida > Asparagales > Amaryllidaceae > Allium > Allium fistulosum. Next base: position 156,788,971 of record CM060902.1, read on the forward strand.
TCGAACTTTCCTTTGTCTTTCTTTAAAGCCTCGAAGAAGGGGATGCATTTGTCAGTTGCTTTAGAGATGAATCTGCTCAGGGCGGCCACCTTCCCATTTAGGCTTTGCATTTCTTTCCGAGTAGAAGGTATCCTGATATCTTTCAGAGCTTGGACTTGTTCAGGGTTTGCTTCAATTCCTCTGGCATGGACGATGAATCCCAGGAACTTTCCTGATGATACTCCGAAGGAGCACTTTAGAGGATTCAACTTCATTCCATATTGGCGAAGTACTTGAAACATCTCGCCCAGGTGGCTTACGTGATCATCGGCTTTCCTTGACTTTACCAGCATGTCGTCCACATAAACTTCCATAGTTTGTCCTATTAGCCCCGCAAACATCTTGTTGACGAGGCACTGATAGGTGGCTCCTGCGCATTTAAGTCCAAAAGGCATTACTTTGTAGCAATACAATCCCTGGTCAGTGATGAAACTAGTGTGGTCTTGGTCGGGAGTATGCATAGGAATTTGGTTATATCCTGAGTATGCGTCCATAAAAGATAAGAGTTCGTGCCCGGTTGTGCTGTCCACAAGCTGATCGATTCGGGGAAGTGGGAAGCAATCCTTTGGGCAGGCGTCATTTAAGTTGGAGAAGTCAATGCATGTTCACCACTTCCCATTAGCCTTCTTTACTAGTACCGGGTTAGCGATCCACTCTGGGTAGATGGCTTCTCGTATGAAGTCATTGGCAACTAGGTTCTTTACTTCTTTATCGAGGGCCGCTGATCGTTCTGCCCCCATACTTCTCTTTTTCTGTTTTACTGGCGCCTTGGTAGGATCGATGTTTAGTGCGTGGCATGCTATGTCTGGGGAGACTCCAGTGATATCGACGTGCGTCCATGCAAATACATCCAAGTTGTGGCGGAGAAAATCAATGAGTTGTTCCTTCAATTCTGCTTTTAGTTGGGACCCGACTTTCAATAGTCTACTCGAGTCGTGTTTGTCCACAGATACAAATTCCATAGCCTCTGCAGGCTCGGCGGTAGCCTCCTCCTCTTTGTCCCTGGGGTCTAATTCATTGAAAGGGCCACTGGTATATCGAAGAGGAGGGGCTTTCTTTAGTTGCTATGCTTCCAAATTTTTTGTGCAGAGGGCAATCTCTGCACTCTTCCCTTTATCCTTCCTGTGGTTATTGCGAAGTTCAGTTACATAACAATCTCGAGCAATGTCCTGGTCTCCCTCTACTTCCCCTATTCCATTGTCCGTTGGAAATTTCATCTTCAGGCACCATGGGGCCAGGACAATTTGGAAGTCAGACAAGGCTGGTCTTCCTAAGAAGGCGTTGTAGGCCAAGTGGTTTTCTATCAGCACAAATGTTTGTTTCCGCACAACGGAGCGGGGATGACTTCCAATTTCAACAAAGAGGTCCAGTCGCCCGAGGGGCATCTTCGCATTTCCTATGAAACCGTGTAGTGGTTTATTGCAGGGAAGAACATCCTTTAATGACAGCTTCATTTTCTCAAAGGCATGCTTGAATAGGATATTCACTGAGCTTCCAGTGTCTACTAGAATTCGGAAAACTTCGGTTGGACCGAGCCGGGCAGAGATAACCATGGGATCCGTGTGAGGGTACTGCCTTCCCTCCAGGTCACGCCTACTGAATGTGATGTCACCATTCTCTATCCGCTTCGGGTGGCATTCTTCTATAATAGAATTGACGCATTCTTCATTGTTTCTAAGTGACTTTCCGTACCTTTCCATCTCTGCCTAGCATCCGTCGGCGATGTGTGGCCCTCCCGAGATGGTATGGACCACTAACTTCTCTTGACTGGAGCCGCTGGTGTTGCGATTTCCTCTGCTTATTTCTGTGGAGGGTAGCCTTGGGTTCTCATTGGCTGGAACTGGAGTCATGTTCTGACCTTTTACATAGCGTTCTAGTCTCCTTCTTCTGATGTGTTCTTCAATCAAGTCCCGGAGATGATGGCATTCGTTGGTATCATGCCCATGGGATTCGTGGAAGTGGTAGAATTTTCCAGACTTAATTGCGTTATCTGATTCCTTCTTGTGCGGGGGGCATTTGTATTTAACTTCGTCTTGAGTGGCCAGGAAGATGTTTTCGATCGTTTCATTCAAAGGGGTGTAAGCATCAAATCTCGGTCCTGGCCGATATAGACGCTTTTCTCCCTTCTTGCCCCCAGCATTGTCTCTAGAGAAATTTCTTCGAACGTCCTTTGCTACAGCGGGCGTGTTGCCGTGAGCTGCCTTATTTTGTTGCCCTGACTGCCCCTCAGTGGCAGCGTCTTCAAGTCTCTTATATTTCCCAGCCTGATGGAAGAAATCGGGTAAAGTAGCTGGTTTTTCTTTTGTCAATCTTCTAGCAAATTTAGTATCCGGATGCACCCCACTACAGAGGGCCATTAAGATAAGCTTCTCATCGGCATCTTGGACTGCGGCCGCTGCGGCATTGAATCGGGTTAGATATTGCTGCACTTTCTCTCCAGGTTTCTGTTTGATAGTGGATAAGGAATAAGCGTCCTTGGGTTGCTCCACATGAATGCGGAACTGGCTGATGAACTTTTCTTTCAACATCTCCCATGAGCTGATGGATCCTTGGGGTAGATGGCAGAACCAGGAGGTTGCTAGATCTACTAAGAATAGTGGAAAGCATTTGCACAGTACTCCCTCTGTTGCTCCGCTCATGAACATATGCTGTGTGTATCTCTGTAAGTGTACAACGGGGTCAGAGGTTCCCTTGTAAGGTTCCATTGTTGGCATTTTCCATTCTCGAGGGGTAATGGCAATCTCGATATTGCGGGCGAAAGGGCTGCTTACCCTAGCGCCTATCCCTCGATCTCTTTGATCCCATTGGACGCACTCTCTGAACAAGCGTGCCATCCTTTCATCAGAATTTGGAGCAGATAGAAATGAGTTCGGTTCTTCTCTGTGGGATTGATTCCATCCAGATGACCTGTAGGGATGGTATCGTCTATCATTCCTAATATTTTCCAGTGGCTGTCTTTGGTCTTCTGGGAGCATGCTAGGGTCAGCCACAACTGGCCCTTGCCTCGATCTTCCCCTGCTGGGTTCTGATCTAAGTACTTCCTCGGGTCCAACTTCGGACTGGACTCTAGCTCGGCCACGTTCATTGGCGTTTCCATGGTTAGGCAGCATGACAGGCTCAGCTACGGTTGACCTTCGCCTGGTACCTCCCCCATTGGGTTCGGTTCCTAGCGTTTCCTCGGGTCGGCGTTCGGACTGAGTTCGGTCTCGGCTCCTACCATGGCCGCTTCTGTCGTTAGCTTCTTCGAAGAAGGAAGATCTTTGTTGCCTCCGAGATCCTCCAGACTAGGACTCACCCCATGATTCAGTGTTGCGGTTGGACTCTTCAGCATCCCTTAAGCATGACATGAGGTGGTCCACCAAGGCTTCCTGTTGGGATGTGAAGCGGTTAGTCACTTCAGCCACAACCCTGTCTAGATCTGCCCTAGTAATTGCTGCCGGCTGTCCCGTGGCAGGGGTTGTCGGATTTGCCTGACCTCCATTTGGTACTGCTATTGGAATGGGATGATTTACTTGATCTGTGACCACTGGATCTGGAATACTGCTGGTTGCGATTGTTTTTCCTTTGTTAACATCTTTCTTCTGCTTGGGAGGCATGTCTTCCAAGCAATGAGCGATGCTGTTAGGAAGAAAGTTAAGTAGGAGAAGCTGAAGTCCTGAGTTCAGCCGCTCTCAATGAAAGCACCAAAAATGTTTGCACAAAAAATGGGCAAACACCTCCAAGTCGTATGATTTAGTCGATTTTCTGTTGTTCTTAGTGATTTAGATACTTTATGCAAATATGTAAAAAGCAGGGACTAAACTGTAAAAGACACACAGGTTTATAGTGGTTCGACCAGAATGTGCCTACGTCGACTTTATATTTTATTCTCCTTTATTGTTCAGATTACAAGTACAAAGCTTTGATTACGAGTGTATGAAAGTTGTTCGAAAGTTCTGTTCGTTCTTGAGCTCTCCAACTTCTCCCCCATTGTTGTACCTTTGCCCCTCTATTTATAGAGTGAGATTGGAAGTATGGGTCTTGGATGTATGTAGCTGCTGGCGGGTCTGGGCTGATGCAATCTGGCCTGGCAATGTTGGTTCGGGAACGCCTTGATCCGGTGGTGTCTTGATCAACGCCTTCTCCATCTTAGTTCAGCTAGGCCCTGGTCCGGTGGGTTGGTTCGGCTAGGCACTGGAAGTGGGTTGGTTCGGCAATGCCTTGGGAGTGGGTTGGTTCGGCGATTGCTTGGGAGTGGGTTGGTTCGGCAATGCCTTGGGAGTGGGTTGGTTCGGCAATGCCTTTGTTGTTTCGATTCGGCGGTATTGGTCCGGTGACCCTGGTTCGGTGGAAACACCCCCAACAGTTACAATCCAATACAACATTAAATTGATATAACTTTGAAATAAAAACAAATATGAATACAACGACTTTTTCCTTGCTTTCTCTATTCTTTTGCATGGCCTAGGGGATGGTTTAGCTCTGGTTTGGACAGGGGCTGGAGGGTGTGTGGTGGTCTGGTCATGTAACGACCCGATATTTTCAACCATTCGCATCCATTATAAGTGTATAGGTAGACACTCATGCCGGAATTGGATTGCTCAAAATACCGCGTTGTAAATAATATTTGGCAATTCTCAGAATATACAGTAAATAAATATAATCACAGATCACAGACACAGAGTAAAATAATGCAGCGGAAGTAAAAGAAATAGTAGTTCATGAAGCTACTATATAAATATATCAGAGTTACATAAGATACAACAGGAGAAAATAAAGTACAACATAAGTCTCAATATGATAACCAAGTACAAGCTGAACAGAACAACAGAACTGAAATAGATAGGACAAGACAAGCGGATAATCTCCAGCGATTCAAATCTCCAAGAGAGCGGAAATCCAAATCTGTGAATAACTCAGGCTGACCCGAGCGTAAAGCAAAACACAAAACACTCGAGTCAGGACAATATATACTTATATAATGTAAACCAACTCAAGTGAACGGTAATAAAGGTACAAGTAACTTAGAAGATGCTTGGGACCGCCCATCCTCTAAGGATCCGTTAAACTATTTACTATATAGTAATATACGCTATATACAGTAGTGTCTAATCAGTAAAGTATAATCATATAGAAAATAGCGTTAAGGGGATGGTTAACCTTAACGCGGTCGGATCTTTAAACCAAAATCATAGTGGGCTCGGTATGGTAGGTGACACGGCACACAAGGCAATGCTAGGGTAGATATACCAATTACGCATCCGGACTGGTGGTGACGCATAGCAGCCACTACCGCCCACCTCGAACAACACTCCCAAATCAAGGGTGCGCACCAAATCAATCACAAGTAATAGAATGGTATCGAAGAAGTGTGTCCGATCAGAGGTGCTACCTCCTTGGCCCATCGATCGCTCCTGTTTTAGCCACCTTATGCCAACTCACGGAAGTTGGGTCCACGTATATACCTTAGGATCGTCACCACCATCCTACTTCATTCTGGAACTCCACCGCGTACACAGTTGTCAAAGTGGTTTTCGGTATCGACAGAGAGTATGTCCATATCCGATCCCGTTCTCTTTAACAACCAATCGTTATTATAACCCGTGGTTAAAATTTAAAACAGTTTATACTTTAAAATAGAATATCATTTCAAATCCAAATCTTTATCAAAATAAAGATTAAATCAATTCCAAACCACTTCAATATATTTAAAATATCATATCTTTCCAAAACTTCATTTCAAATCATTTTAATATATCAAAATATCATATCTTTCCAAAACTTCATTTCAAATCATTTTAATATATCAAAATATCAAATCTTTCCAAAACTTCATTTCAAATCATTTTAATATATCAAAATATCAAATCTTTCCAAAACTTCATTTCAAATCATTTTAATATACCAAAATATCATTTGAGTTCAAATCTAAATATTCAACTTTAAATACTTTTAAAATTTAAAGATATCATTCATTTATTATCATTTCAAGTCACCTTTTAAATAGTTTATATTTCAATCAAAATAATTCATTTAAACCATTTAAAAGTGTAATTATTATACTTTCAAGTCAAGTATTCCATTTTCAAAGTTTAAAACCATTTTGAGTTCATTTGCTAAGTCAAAACCCCTAATTATTAAAATTTCAGCCTTTAACAACATTTAGAAAAAGCTGTTATAAGTTATATTTGAAAAACATTTTAATTCAGCAAAGACAGCACTTAAAACTGCTGTTATATCACATTTCTAGTTGAAAAATTAGTTTAAGCAGCAAGGACAGCATTTCCAGAAATGCTGCGGTAGCTCAGATTTCAAAACAAAGGTTTTATTTGATTTTAACAAAGACTACAGACTACTACAGCATTTCCAGATAATGCTATAATAGACCTGAGTTAAGTTTTTGCCTATTAGTTCAACTACAGCAACTGCAGCATTTTAGAAATGCTGTAGTAGCCTTTTTATTCAATTTTAGTGTAATTCAGAACCATAGCATTTCTGAATGCTATTAAAAGTGATTTCCAGCTTTTAGTGTATTTCCAGCAATTAAATAACTTCATTTTAAACTCTTTAAAACATTTTAAAAATCATAATTTTACATTAAAATGTTCATTAACATATCATTAAACATTTTGATTTTTATTAAACCAATTTCTTATAAATAAATCCAAATTTCAATAATTCCACTTATTAGTTCAAGTGTATAATTTCCTTTTCTTCACTTTCAACAAATAAACTTAACACTTCAAATTTAAATTACCATTTCACAAATTTAACTAAATTCCCAATTTTATTTAATTAATTTAAACCTTTAATTAAAACCAAATTTACATTTCCCAGTCAAGTTATATTTTAAAATTACAATTTAAGCATTCATTTATTTAACCACTTAAATTCATAGAAAACTTAATAATACTTTAATAAATCACTTAGATTCAAATTTAAATCAAATTATCATATTTACCATTTTCCAAATATAGATTAAATTTCCATTTTTATTCATATAACTTGAATATCATTTTAACCAAGATTCCAAAGTCCAACTTAAGTTATATTTCAATAATCCAATATAACCATTCATTAATTACATTTTTAACTTATAGAAAAATCATAATTTCTTTATTTTAAAACATTTCAAAATCTATTTAAATCAAATTTCATAAATTTATATTTTTAAAATACTTAAAAATATCCAAAACACTTTATAAAATAACCACGGGCCTATATATAGTTTTCTGACCTAGGTCAAGTGATACGGATATGTATCATTTCAATCTGCAGTTTAAAAGAAAAATCCAGGTTCTATCATTTCAAACCGCAATCCCAAGTAAAATAAATGAATTTGGAAACCGCTCAGGCCTATCATTTCAGCCCATAACGATTTCCCTTATTCTAAAGTCCGTTCGGGTATGTATCATTTCAACCCATAGTGATTTCTATACTAACAGGGAACTTGCAGTGTGACAAACTGAAAAAAATAATAAAATAGCATGATATAACAGTAAAATGTGATATAATAGGTGTAATAACAGGTGTGAACATCATATGATAATAATATAAGCATAAATAACATGATGATATACATTACAGATTCAAATGGTGTCGGTTTATCAGTTATATAGGTACATATTGTCTGGTGAGAATAACTCACTTGTATAAGCTGGAGATGACGACCACGAACACACAACAAGGACTTCCAGAGGCACGAAAGCACGACAATGATTTGAGATTGGAAGAGCCAAAACTAATTGCCTAGTCACATTCAAACAAAACAAGTATATATAACATGAGCATTTATCTAAAACCATAATGAAATAAATTGAAATAAAGAGCAACAAAGACAAGACCTTGCCTTTACCATTCAAATACTTGACCATAGGGGATCAAGTTCTCAGCCATAATGTGATATAGCTCAGGTTTGGATCAGGTATGGCATCAAAACTCATGGCTACATAAGTGTGAAGAGGTAGGAGAGTTGCAAAGTGGAGTATACAATAGGTCAAGGCAAATAGGTGAGGTTTGGTTTAACTTTTGGCTTGGCATGGTCATCCCATGGGCTCGTCCATGCTTAGGTCAGATCTGGACAGTGGAGAGTGATGGTGCAGTAGCAGCCAAAAGTCATGTAGTTGCTGGTGGTGGTGGTTCTAGGGGTGGCCAAGGTGATAGATGAAGGTGGTGGTGAAGCATATGTGGTCTAGGCATTGTTTGGAAGGGTTTTTGTGCAATTTTGTGGTGCTAACTTAAATGGATGGGCACGGCTTGGTCATGGTCAGTGGAAGAGGAGGAGGTGCTGCTGTAGATGGTGGTGGGGCTGAAGGTGGAGAGGATGGTGGAGATGAAGGTGGTAGAGGCCAAGCAAAGCTAGAAGAGGAGGAAGGCAAAATCAATGGAAATTGTGAAGTAAAGAAGAGATAAAGGAAGAAGATAAGAGGAGAATGAAAGCCATATCTTTCTTTGAAGTGCCGTGAGTTTTAGGAGATGAGGGAGGACATTTGTTTACGTGAAAATGATATGTGATCAGCTGAAAGAAATGAGATATGGTTGGCCTCAAATGAATGCAAGAGTTATGAATTGAAAGGGTGTAGAATACAAAAGGACTAAGGCATCTAAAAAGTCACAACTCTTCAAATTTCTATAATTTCATTATATAAATTTAAACAACTGAAATATATATATAGATTCAGATAAAAATACGAAAATTTAGTAAATAAACAAAATATAAATAAATAAATATTAATTATAAATGATTAAAATAAGAAAATAGCACAGAAAATGAAAACTAGTCAAGAAAATTTGAAAATAAACAGAATAAACTTTGAAGGATTTATATGGACTTAGAAAATATTTATAAATAAAGATAATAACATAAAACAAAAATTCTTTCACAAAAGTAAATAAATAAATTTTAATTAAATATAATTTTAATTAAGAAAATAGCAGAAAAATAGAAACTAACCTTTAAAAATAGAAAATAAATTCAAGTAAACTTTGGACAAATTATATTATCACTTTAAAATAATAAAAGACAAAATTATACATAAAATAAAATATTAACACATATTAGAACAAAATATGACAAATAAAATATAATATAAAATAGACAATATTGCTAAATACATCAGTTTACATGCAATATTGAAATATACATAACTTTCACAATTTAACTCCGTTTCCAATGAAACGAAAAGCTGTATTCAAGTTATTAAATCTATTTTCATAATAAAAGATAAAATTTAAGATTTTAAATAATTTAAATTTGGAGTTTAAAAGTCAAAGATTGAACAATTTGACCAGAATTTCACCTTTCAGTGAAATATCCAATTTATACTAGTTTGAAACTATAATTCACACAACAATCAAAATTTATATTTAGAAATGAAATGTTTGAAATAGAACAAGTTTTAAAATAATTTAAAATAAAAATAAAGTCAAAGTTAAAAATATATGCAAAAATCTAGGGTTGTTACACTCTCGCCCACTCAAAACTTTTCGTCCCCGAAAAGGAATGAGGTACGGGAAAGCACAAGAAAAAGATAGAGTGAAATAAGATTAAGACAAGAAGATTGAAATTATACCTGATAACTATTGTTATAAGTAAGTTTAATAAGGTGGAGATGATCTTCCCAAGATTCTCCAGAATCAGGAACACAAGCACGAAAAGATCTTCTAGAATCTGATTTACTCTTTCCGCTTGACCGACAGTCTGTGGGTGGAAAGCAGTGCTCAGATTTAAAATGAGTACCAAAGATTATTAAAGATTATAGATAGATTTCTAAACAGAAAGATTATAGAAAGATACCTATACCAGTCTGTAGCACGATAAGGAAAAATAAGAACAACCAAAAGATAGTTTGAAAACAAAATTTGGTAATAAGTTTGAAAATCAAAATAAGATAATAGGTTTGAAATTTCTATGGTTTCAGCTTAAACTGATAATTAATTTTACACAAGTTAAATAAATTTTACTATCTCTAATTATATTATCTTATCATCCAATCTTCTTAAACTAACAATTTCAGAAATCATGGATTGGAAAAATCATTATTATACTCATAATGTACTTAATAAATTTAATTCCTCTTAATATATTTTATCATCTATGTTAAATATACTTACACTTATTATAACTGGTTTAATTTATTTTTAATTCCCCTAACATCATTTTGTTGTGTAAATTATTCCATTACTCTTTTACTCTATTTACCTCTATTAATCTTTTTATAACTAAAACTTAAGTGTATAACATTTATTATAACCACTCAAATTTTATTTATAAAATCTTTTTATATTGTATATTATCCAATTACATTGTTAACTTCTAAAATTTTAAGGTAAGTTATATTGGAATGCAACTGAGAATTATACAAATAAAACTTTCTAAAATTAATATACACTATAAACATTCTAATTCAATCATTTCAAGCTTGAATATTCATTCAAAATTTTGATTTTTTTTTATTTTTTTTTATTTTTTTTATATACTTGAAGTTATTATTTAAGATAGAATTTAAGAATAAAATTTTCGATTCCTTTCAAACGTTTAGAGATAAATGAATGTATGTACATAATTTGTCAAATCAAATTTAAATCATATATCTATATATATTATAAATCAAATCATCTTTTAGAAATTCAAATCAATCAAATTTCCCAAAACAAAGCTGTAGCAAAACTACATAATGGTTTCTTCACTTCGAAACTCGAAAATGAACGTCGATGATGCTGCAGTCATCACCGAAATTATTTTCCAGCGACAAAGGGAAGAGCACAAAATTTTAAACTTTAAAATTCTTTGGAAACAAATTTCTATTCAAAAATACTTTAAATAATATATCCTTTTAAAGCTTTAAACACAAAGTTCGAAACCATCAGAAATTAAATTCTCAAATTCTTGATTTATATTCATTTAAGTTCCCAAATCAAATTTATAAACAACTATTTATAAATTCATTTATAGAATGATAAATCAAGTATTATCATTTCAAATAATCAATTTAAATCAATTATTAAGTTCCATAATATTTACTTATTTCAAAATTTATTTCATTAACCAAATTTTAAAATAATATAGTGTCAGTTTGTTCTGTCAAAGTGTTTTAGAAATCCTATCGACAAACAACACAATATATAAAACAAAACATAGCTTTACAAGTACAATTCAAAATGTTGGAGATAGTTTAGAAATAAAAGACAAGATGGTTAAACAGAGTAGAGAGATGGGTAATGAAACAACCCGACTTCCATAGCCCAGAAAGTCGCATCGTTTTGAAGAAAGAAAGGGATAGAAAGAGAAAAGAAGAGAAGAGAAAAGAAATAACAACAAAATCTCACACAGCGGAACGAATAAATTATATTAATAACATAAACTATTACATAGTATACAACACTTATCAGAGTTACACAGATACACATCACATACTAGACAGTTATAAACATCTGTCTAGTTATTACAACTCAATACAATACACACACTATCATAGAGATTAACACAGCGGAATACTATATCTATGAACGCTGAAGCCTCCTGCTCCATTGCTCCTCCTCAATTCGTCAAAGCTAAACCTGAATCCCTTGGCTACTCGTAAAAATTTGAGTACCCAAGAGTTTATAAAACAGAAATAAACACTTGGGTCAGACATCGGTCTGGTGTGAGTAACAGGTTAAACTTGCTTAACTTCAAAACCTTTTGAAAGAAAAGGTATCACGTAAGACTCCCCACAAATAAACATGGGTAAGTTTTTACCTTACACTAACCAAAACATTTGATAGGAAATCCGATTGTATTATAATAGGCCTAGGGTTTTCAAATAAGTATTCACATAGCCGAAATTGTTACATTCATTAAATTCCAGCATACATAGGTATACAATCAAGTCCGTTATCACTTATTGGAATTTGGGTTTCCATACAATGGCAGAGCTACCGGGGTACCGCTCATCACAGTACGGGGCCTAGATCACCGTACCGAGGATCACTCCCAATCCCCTGCAACACAAAGCCGGAACCATCCCTTACTGGATAATCCCGAATAAAATCACCCCACAGATGGCCGTCGCCAACTGCACCACTAAGCCGAAATAAAAGGAGGAACTCTCTAGACAGGGATGACCTTACTCTCAGTGGGTGCTACCCACGAAGCCTTGCTGCACCTCCCCTGTTTTAGCCATTCCCGGTTGATGAGGCTTGAGGTCACGATTACCTTTAATCAGAACACATCACTTAGAATGCTCATCGTCCGCCTGACGATGTGTTGAAAGCATTCAATCCATACAAGTTCGTTCCGGTTCGAACGAAACCGAAGGCATTATCTCGTTACACTCGTGTTGGAATCACCCTCAGAGTTAACGACAATAACCCTTGCACTCTGAATCTTCATCTTCACTTGAGATTCACGACCTATCGTTAATTTGGATCGATGTGGTATTCGGGTCTCCAGACCTGGAATCCCGGTATACGGAAACCCGATCCCGGTCTCATCGAAATCCAAAACGTATCTTTTAAGGCCAAGTTGTTTTAAGGTTAAAACAATTCAATTCTTATCTATATACACAGATAGATAACTCAATAGATAATCTACATTATCACAAACAAATAATTCACATTATCATTACAATTCAACCAAGTATCTATATCACAGATCAATCATATCTCATCAGAGATATCAAACAATGCAAAGCATTCAATATCATTCATCATCCTTAAGTAATGATTTATATCATCTCTAATCAATTTAAAGTGAATTAAATTAATTACTTCATTTTATAAATCCTTCTTACTTAATTATTAATTAAACCAATTAATTAATCATACTCTAAGTATCATCTTAATTAATCATTTCTGATTAATAATCCTTTAATTACTTTAAGTAATTAATCCTTAATTAATTTCACAAATTAATTATCTTAAACCATTTCAGTAATTAATCTTTATTAATTATCCTATTTGTTTACTTCATCTATTAATTAACTGTACTTAATTACATTAATCCTTTATTAATTACAATTAATTAATTACTTTAATCATTTATTATTGACTAATTTATTTAATTAATCAATCCTTAATCATATCATTAATTATATTAATTAATAATTCTTAATTACTCTTAATTAATTACTTCATTTAAATTAATTATATTTAATAATTAATTCTTAATTAAACCACATTTATTAATCACCTTTGATTAATCACATTTAGTAATTAACTACCCTTAATTACTCTTCCATAAATTAATTACTCATTAATTAATTATCTTTTAATTAATCCCTTGATTAATTATTTAAAGTAATTAAACTCCAATTACTTTTACTATTAAATCATCTTTAGTTAATTACATTCACTAATTAACTCTAATTACTTTCCTAAGTAATTACACTTCACTAATTACATTTAAGTAATTATACTTATCACATAACCAAGTGATTATCTTAAATTAATTAAATTAATTAATTTAACTTATCAAATTATTTAATTAATTACCTTAAGTAATTAATTACCTTAATTACTTCCATTAAGTAATTATACTTAACCCATTTTCATATTAACTAATTAATCTAATTGATTATCAAATTTAATCATGTTAATTAATTATCTAATAATCCCTAATTAATGATCTCTCATTAATTATTAACAATTCTTTAATTACTTCCTAAGTAATTAATCTTTAATCAATTATTTATTAACTACAACTTAATAAATTCTTAATTACCAATTAATTAATTTATAATTACTAAATTAATTAATTAATCTTTAATCACTTAATTAATTAATTTTTAATCAGTATTAAAAATCTATACTTATCTAAATAAATGATTAATTCCAAATTAATTAACCTTAATTAATTTAACTTATAATCTTAATTATTTAATTAATTAACACTAAACCATTAATTAATCAAATTATTAAATTATTCTTAAATTGCTTTATTAATTTAATGATTCCTATATCATTAAACCTTAATCACTTTCTAAATTAAATTATTAACCTTTAACTACTTTAATTATCATTTACAAAAGGCTTTGAAATCTTTTACTTTTAAATTTCATTTTAAATTGTTGATTTATAATAAATACCAATTTATCTTAACAAAATTAAAACTTAATTTTAAAACTTTTAAAATCACAAGTTAAAGAATACTTATAATTTAAAAAGAGATTTTAAAAGTATTTAAACTAATTTCCTTTAGATTTCAAATCATTTATGATTTATTTTAACATTCAAAGTGGTTAAACATTTGAATTTTATAAAACTTTATTTTACTTCAACCAGGATTCAATTTGATTTGAATCTATTCTTAAACTTAGATTTAAAACATTGTTTAAATCTTTTATCTTAAATTTTTAAACCACTTTAAGATTCAAACAGACAGGTTTAACAGAAAACCTGTAACCAACATCTACCCCGAGCAATCCCTAATTTACTTCGAGAAAACCCCGCACTGCTTCCAGTTTTTCCCTTTTCCTTTTTATTAAAAACTGTTATGTTAAAAATTTAAAACAGTTTAACCCACACGAGTTTCTCTGCAACGAACCCGAGCCAAGTCCCCATTTCCTCGAACACGACTTCAAGACAAAACAACTCGAGAGCGACTGCTTCTTCCTCTAACCATCAACTTCCAGATGTACGAAATGTACATTTGCACGTCCACAGGCGAAACGATCGCCTCAGACCATCGGTACCATCACTAGCATGTCGACTTCGACCATCATCCACGATCGCGACCTCCAGAACCACGAACAAGCATCACCATCGAATTCGAGCAATTCTCGACCAAATCTTGGAACAACTCTTCAACCTGAAAGCAACTCGAATCCACTCCTCCGATCATCAGAACGTCTGCACTTCCTGCCACGACTTCGACAACGTCTACACTTCCAAATCCCAGAAATTGATGACACTCGATCCACCATAGCAACCGAGAAAACCAAAATTCCGATCTACCTATAAACTAGGGTTATAAACTTCCCTGATCAATTCCCAATGCCCCAGTGCTTAAACCACCCAACAGACATTTTTCCTGATCTCACCGCACATTCCTCCACCTCTAGATGAAACCCTGATCCCTCATCTCCCAATGATCACCAGAAATTGCCTCTAAACCACTTTCCAATCATCTTAGAATTTCACAAAAAAAGCCTAAACTAGAATTCCCGACTTTTATCTTAAAAATCATATTTTTCAAAGATGTTTTAAGTTATGTAATTAGATTATCAAATTATAATACTCGATTTAACATGTATTTTAAAACTGCAACTGCATTTCATGATTTCAGGACAAATTCAAATCCATATGGCTTTAAATAAATTTTAGACTTAAATTTATGATTAAACAAACATATAATGTTTGAATCTCTAAGCCTAATAAAGATTAGATTTTGGATTTTAATCAAACTTCTATGTTCTGAACCAATAACAGAGATGGTTTTAAATACAAACAGGCATGCACACTTATAAACATTCATAAACACAGAGATAGCTCCTATATATGCACAACAAAGCATCATTTATCTCAGACTTCACAAATGAACAGCCATATATACTTAGCTTTTAATTTAAATTATTTACTCACTTGATAAATAACAGAGAATAGGTTTTTATGTGTAAACTGACAGGCTCATACATATATTTATACTAATTCATATAAATTCAAATTAAAAACTACAATACAAGCCAATATTATCACATGCAAACATATATCATATACTTTAAGTTTTAAAAATGAAAGTTACTCACCAGAAAATGATGAACAGGCTTCCAGATTTGAAAAGCTTTTGAATTTTAAAAACTTGAGTTGCTTGAATCTGTTTTTGATTTTAAAACTTGAATGTTGATTTGGAAACTTGCATGCATGCTCTAAAATCTTGCTTTGTTTAGATGTTGCTTTAGATCAGGTTGCTTACTTTCAGATTCGAAAAGAAGAAATATTGCAGACAGACTTTGATTTTGGAAAATGGGTTACAGGGATTTCAGATTTGAAAAGAAGTGCATTACCGGTTTGAGGAATTGATTACTATTTGGTTTTTTTTGAGAATTATGTTTGATTACTGATTTAGTTTGAGAGGAGAATTGATTTGAGCTTCAGATTTGTTTTTGAGAATTTTGTTTACAGGCTGAAGTTTCTTTTCTTTGAATTGAAGAGGATAGAAAAAGAAAATGGAATGAGAAGTATATGTTTATATAAGTGAAAATGTAGTTTATTAAAAATAAAAGAAAACAAAAATTCAAAACTTGACATTTGTCATTTACATTGTTTTATTAATGTACACATGTTATTACATAGCCTTAGGAATTTACACATGTCCTTTTAATTAGTTTGTATTTATTTTAAATGTGAATAAACCTCTTTTTCTTTAATTAAATAAATACTTATTACTTATTTATATATATAGATAAAGTATTTTGAAGAAAATAAAACCAATTATGTATATAAATAAAAGCTTATCCATATATTTAAAAATCCAAAACTATTTGAATATCTATATAAAAACACATATTATTAATATTGTTTGAAACAAATAAATATTTATTGAAGAAGATTATTAAACCAATTTAAACATTTTTAATAAAGATTATCAAATCAATTTAATTATTTAAACAGATTATTAAATTTATATTGTCCAAAATTCCGGGATATTACATTCCTCCCCCTTAAAATAATTTCGTCCCCGAAATTTAAAACAAAGGTAATTTAATAATCTATTTAAATCACAAGCATATATTATCATCCATATGCTAACAATCATAGCAACCAATCATCCAAACAAACAATTCTAACTATCCAGCGAAAAATTCTGAATAGAATTTCCTCGGGTTTCCCCAAGTATATATATACCGGGATACTCGCTCTACAAACAATCCAAACAACCAATACTACTAAGCTATAGAGCTCCTACTCATCTAGATCTACAAAACTAAACAGAATATCAGACTACAGACGAGTCTGACTCAACAACCAATTCCTCCAGAACTGCTGGTTCCAAAACCAGAGATAGATCAAACACGTACTCCCTCAGAGATACGTAAAATACATTGAATTCCAGTTATCCAAACTGACAATTCAACCTTGTAGATCAAAGTACTTATCCAAATTAGATCACAGAAAAGATCCAAAATAATTCGGAGCTGACTTCCCAGACTTACCAAATCTTATTGCTCCCTTTTACCAGAGAAAACTTCAACAACAACGAAGTCTCCAACTTTGAATTACAAAATTCCTCCGTCTCTTATCCACAAAATCTTCAGACGATCTCGGGCTACCTACAAATCCTTCCTGATCAACTCAACCTTCGCCGATGCTTCTAGAAACAAACATGATCAAAAATAACTCAACCAATGATCCTCTCAAGATTTACCCAATCCAAAACACAACTCTACTACCATCAGTAGACTGAACTAACTTCTCCTATCTGGAAAAGACAAACACAAACAGGAGCACTCGCCAAACTGCTTCCGCTGCACCATTCTGATCTGGAGTAAAATGAAAATGCTGATGAAGAACACAAGCACAGACTGGACAACACATCCCAGAAAATATCGGATAACTTCAAAAGAATACTCAAACTATCGCAAGTCACTTTTGCGATCAACCCAGCCAAAATGCAAAGAAACTGTTCTCTCTTTACCAATCAGAACAACTTACACTTATCTATCCTATCCATTGAAGAAATGGATCCACTCTGCTGCTTCTGAACTTCACCTTCAGAAAACTGCTCATCCAGGAAAACTTCCTGCCAATACAGAACACTCCGAGCTGCACTGCTGCCACAGATGCCAAAGATTTCCTAACCAAAGCTTTTTGAGAAACTCGGACCCAAACCAACACAAACACCATGTTGAACTCAGCCACAATACCGAAATATACACACTTCCTTAAACTTGTTCCAAAGAAAACATCTTCGGGAACATCCATAGTCACTGTATCTCATCACACAGCTACAATTTCCTGAGATATCATCACTCGCTTCTGCCTAACCGACAGATCCAACTCTACTCATCCAAACTACAAAGATAAACTCCGAACCTTAACAGGTTTCCTTCAGAGATCGATGAAATCCTCACAATTGCAAAGTTCACTCGAGACGGTATTAGGTTTACAGTCTCGACAAATACACTTCCAACCTCAACACTCAAACTCCTAATCCTAGATGATAAATTATTATCATCTCAACCAATCATTACAAATACCATATACATTTAAAATGATACTTTTTTTATATATAGAAAATATATCTGGGTAAAATTATTTCACCTTCCCTTTTTAAAACAATATTGTGTCCGTTGGCCTGGTCCAAGTGTTTAGAGATCCCTATCAATAACGTTAGCTACTCGTATTGACCAGAATCCATATACCACTCAACCGATCAATTAACACAATATAAAACCATTTTATATAACTAATAAATACGCACTCTCGTATATATATATATATATACACTCGGACTCAAACAGGTTGCTACAGATCCTGTCTCTAATGAACAATCCTTCCGAACCTAGGTATTCACTCAACCTAGTGTTATGATATTCACTTAACCAAAAGCTTAGGCATTCGCTCAACCTATGCTCTGATACCACATGAAACAACCCGACTTCCATAGCCCAGAAAGTCGCATCGTTTTGAAGAAAGAAAGGGATAGAAAGAGAAAAGAAGAGAAGAGAAAAGAAATAACAACAAAATCTCACACAGCGGAACGAATAAATTATATTAATAACATAAACTATTACATAGTATACAACACTTATCAGAGTTACACAGATACACATCACATACTAGACAGTTATAAATATCTGTCTAGTTATTACAACTCAATACAATACACACACTATCATAGAGATTAACACAGCGGAATACTATATCTATGAACGCTAAAGCCTCCTGCTCCATTGCTCCTCCATAATTCGTCAAAGCTAAACCTGAATCCCTTGGCTACTCGTAAAAATTTGAGTACCCAAGAGTTTATAAAATAGAAATAAACACTTGGGTCAGACATGGGTCTGGTGTGAGTAACAGGTTAAACTTGCTTAACTTCAAAACCTTTTGAAAGAAAAGGTATCACGTAAGACTCCCCACAAATAAACATGGGTAAGTTTTTACCTTACGCTAACCAAAACATTTGATAGGAAATCCGATTGTATTATAATAGGTCTAGGGTTTTCAAATAAGTATTCACATAGCCGAAATTGTTACATTCATTAAATTCCAGCATACATAGGTATACAATCAAGTCCGTTATCACTTATTGGAATTTGGGTTTCCATACAATGGCAGAGCTACCGGGGTACCGCTCATCACAGTACGGGGCCTAGATCACCGTACCAAGGATCACTCCCAATCCCCTGCAACACAAAGCCGGAACCATCCCTTACTGGATAATCCCGAATAAAATCACCCCACAGATGGCCGTCGCCAACTGCACCACTAAGTCGAAATAAAAGGAGGAACTCTCTAGACAGGGATGACCTTACTCTCAGTGGGTGCTACCCACGAAGCCTTGCTGCACCTCCCCTGTTTTAGCCATTCCCGATTGATGAGGCTTGAGGTCACGATTACCTTTAATCAAAACACATCACTTAGAATGCTCATCGTCCGCCTGACGATGTGTTGAAAGCATTCAATCCATACAAGTTCGTTCCGGGTTTGAACGAAACCGAAGGCATTATCTCGTTACACTCGTGTTGGAATCACCCTCAGAGTTAACGACAAGAACCCTTGCACTCTGAATCTTCATCTTCACTTGAGATTCACGACCTATCGTTAATTTGGATCGATGTGGTATTCGGGTCTCCAGACCTGGAATCCCGGTATACGGAAACCCGATCCCGGTCTCATCGAAATCCAAAACATATCTTTTAAGGCCAAGTTGTTTTAAGGTTAAAACAATTCAATTCTTATCTATATACACAGATAGATAACTCAATAGGTAATCTACATTATCACAAACAAATAATTCACATTATCATTACAATTCAACCAAGTATCTATATCACAGATCAATCATATCTCATCAAAGATATCAAACAATGCAAAGCATTCAATATCATTCATCATCCTTAAGTAATGATTTATATCATCTCTAATCAATTTAAAGTGAATTAAATTAATTACTTCATTTTATAAATCCTTCTTACTTAATTATTAATTAAACCAATTAATTAATCATACTCTAAGTATCATCTTAATTAATCATTTCTGATTAATAATCCTTTAATTACTTTAAGTAATTAATCCTTAATTAATTTCACAAATTAATTATCTTAAACCATTTCAGTAATTAATCTTTATTAATTATCCTATTTGTTTACTTCATCTATTAATTAACTGTACTTAATTACATTAATCCTTTATTAATTACAATTAATTAATTACTTTAATCATTTATTATTGACTAATTTATTTAATTAATCAATCCTTAATCATATCATTAATTATATTAATTAATAATTCTTAATTACTCTTAATTAATTACTTCATTTAAATTAATTATATTTAATAATTAATTCTTAATTAAACCACATTTATTAATCACCTTTGATTAATCACATTTAGTAATTAACTACCCTTAATTACTCTTCCATAAATTAATTACTCATTAATTAATTATCTTTTAATTAATCCCTTGATTAATTATTTAAAGTAATTAAACTCCAATTACTTTTACTATTAAATCATCTTTAGTTAATTACATTCACTAATTAACTCTAATTACTTTCCTAAGTAATTACACTTCACTAATTACATTTAATAATTATACTTATCACATAACCAAGTGATTATCTTAAATTAATTAAATTAATTAATTTAACTTATCAAATTATTTAATTAATTACCTTAAGTAATTAATTACCTTAATTACTTCCATTAAGTAATTATACTTAACCCATTTTCATATTAACTAATTAATCTAATTGATTATCAAATTTAATCATGTTAATTAATTATCTAATAATCCCTAATTAACGATCTCTCATTAATTATTAACAATTCTTTAATTACTTCCTAAGTAATTAATCTTTAATCAATTATTTATTAACTACAACTTAATAAATTCTTAATTACCAATTAATTAATTTATAATTACTAAATTAATTAATTAATCTTTAATCACTTAATTAATTAATTTCTAATCATTATTAAAAATCTATACTTATCTAAATAAATGATTAATTCCAAATTAATTAACCTTAATTAATTTAACTTATAATCTTAATTATTTAATTAATTAACACTAAACCATTAATTAATCAAATTATGAAATTATTCTTAAATTACTTTATTAATTTAATGATTCCTATATCATTAAACCTTAATCACTTTCTAAATTAAATTATTAACCTTTAACTACTTTAATTATCATTTACAAAAGGCTTTGAAATCTTTTACTTTTAAATTTCATTTTAAATTGTTGATTTAAAATAAATACCAATTTATCTTAACAAAATTAAAACTTAATTTTAAAACTTTTAAAATCACAAGTTAAAGAATACTTATAATTTAAAAAGAGATTTTAAAAGTATTTAAACTAATTTCCTTTAGATTTCAAATCATTTATGATTTATTTTAACATTCAAAGTGGTTAAACATTTGAATTTTATAAAACTTTATTTTACTTCAACTAGGATTCAATTTGATTTGAATCTATTCTTAAACTTAGATTTAAAACATTGTTTAAATCTTTTATCTCAAATTTTTAAACCACTTTAACATTCAAACAGACAGGTTTAACAGAAAACCTGTAACCAACATCTACCCCGAGCAATCCCTAATTTACTTCGAGAAAACCCCGCACTGCTTCCAGTTTTTCCCTTTTCCTTTTTATTAAAAACTGTTATGTTAAAAATTTAAAACAGTTTAACCCACACGAGTTTCTCTGCAACGAACCCGAGCCAAGTCCCCATTTTCTCGAACACGACTTCGAGACAAAACAACTCGAGAGCTACTGCTTCTTCCTCTAACGATCAACTTCCAGATGTACGAAATGTATATGTGCACGTGCACAGGCGAAACGATCGCCTCAGACCATCGGTACCATCACTAGCATGTCGACTTCGACCATCATCCACGATCGCGACCTCCAGAACCACGAACAAGCATCACCATCGAATTCGAGCAATTCTCGACCAAATCTTGGAACAACTCTTCAACCTGAAAGCAACTCGAATCCACTCCTCCAATCATCAGAACGTCTGCACTTCCTGCCACGACTTCGACAACGTCTACACTTCCAAATCCCAGAAATTGATGACACTCGATCCACCATAGCAACCGAGAAAACCAAAATTCCGATCTACCTATAAACTAGGGTTATAAACTTCCCTGATCAATTCCCAATGCCCCAGTGCTTAAACCACCCAACAGACATTTTTCCTGATCTCACCGCACATTCCTCCACCTCTAGATGAAACCCTGATCCCTCATCTCCCAATGATCACCAGAAATTGCCTCTAAACCACTTTCCAGTCATCTTAGAATTTCACAAAAAAAGCCTAAACTAGAATTCCCGACTTTTATCTTAAAAATCATATTTTTCAAAGATGTTTTAAGTTATGTAATTAGATTATCAAATTATAATACTCGATTTAACATGTATTTTAAAACTGCAACTGCATTTCATGATTTCAGGACAAATTCAAATCCATATGGCTTTAAATAAATTTTAGACTTAAATTTATGATTAAACAAACATATAATGTTTGAATCTCTAAGCCTAATAAAGATTAGATTTTGGATTTTAATCAAACTTCTATGTTCTGAACCAATAACAGAGATGGTTTTAAATACAAACAGGCATGCACACTTATAAACATTCATAAACACAGAGATAGCTCCTATATATGCACAACAAAGCATCATTTATCTCAGACTTCACAAATGAACAGCCATATATACTTAGCTTTTAATTTAAATTATTTACTCACTTGATAAATAACAGAGAATAGGTTTTTATGTGTAAACTGACAGGCTCATACATATATTTATACTAATTCATATAAATTCAAATTAAAAACTACAATACAAGCCAATATTATCACATGCAAACATATATCATATACTTTAAGTTTTAAAAATGAAAGTTACTCACCAGAAAATGATGAACAGGCTTCCAGATTTGAAAAGCTTTTGAATTTTAAAAACTTGAGTTGCTTGAATCTGTTTTTGATTTTAAAACTTGAATGTTGATTTGGAAACTTGCATGCATGCTCTAAAATCTTGCTTTGTTTAGATGTTGCTCTAGATCAGGTTGCTTACTTTCAGATTCGAAAAGAAGAAATATTGCAGACAGACTTTGATTTTGGAAAATGGGTTACAGGGATTTCAGATTTGAAAAGAAGTGCATTACCGGTTTGAGGAATTGATTACTATTTGGTTTTTTTTGAGAATTATGTTTGATTACTGATTTAGTTTGAGAGGAGAATTGATTTGAGCTTCAGATTTGTTTTTGAGAATTTTGTTTACAGGCTGAAGTTTCTTTTCTTTGAATTGAAGAGGATAGAAAAAGAAAATGGAATGAGAAGTATATGTTTATATAAGTGAAAATGTAGTTTATTAAAAATAAAAGTAAACAAAAATTCAAAACTTGACATTTGTCATTTACATTGTTTTATTAATGTACTCATGTTATTACATAACCTTAGGAATTTACACATGTCCTTTTAATTAGTTTGTATTTATTTTAAATGTGAATAAACCTCTTTTTCTTTAATTAAATAAATACTTATTACTTATTTATATATATAGATAAAGTATTTTAAAGAAAATAAAACCAATTATGTATATAAATAAAAGCTTATCCATATATTTAAAAATCCAAAACTATTTGAATATCTATATAAAAACACATATTATTAATATTGTTTGAAACAAATAAATATTTATTGAAGAAGATTATTAAACCAATTTAAACATTTTTAATAAAGATTATCAAATCAATTTAATTATTTAAACAGATTATTAAATTGATATTGTCCAAAATTCTGGGATATTACAGGTAAGCTTAGATAAATCGTGGACAACCTTAACCGGGTCACCGTGACTTAATGAATAAGAACAAATGTGGATTGTCTGGAAATCTACATTCGATCTCAAGAGATAGCGTTTGGAGTAATAAAAGATATTGGCATCTAAACCAAGGGTAGATATAAACCTCTGGTGAATCGATGCTAATTTGTAAAGGAGTTTTCCCCCTTTTACACGCCAATACTCTATAAAGCTCATTCAAAGTGGAGTTATGTGATACTCCAAAATCAAAAGAAGATGAATAGTGAGGGACAAGAATGAATTTTGGAACCGCAGGGAACGTTCCAAAAATTCAAAGGAAATTCGAATCAAGAGGAAAAGATTCAAACTCGAACGAAAGTGATTCTGTAAATAAATCTACTCTATATGCTGAGTTTTGCCTCAAAGCCAAAGCTCTGATACCAACTGTAACGACCCGATATTTTCAACCATTCGCATCCATTATAAGTGTATAGGTAGACACTCATGCCGGAATTGGATTGCTCAAAATACCGCGTTGTAAATAAAATTTGGCAAATCTCAGAATATACAGTAAATAAATATAATCACAGATCACAGACACAGAGTAAAATAATGCAGCGGAAGTAAAAGAAATAGTAGTTCATGAAGCTACTATATAAATATGTGACGACCGCCCATGGCCCCTGCACTGAATCTAGAGATAGTGCGCTGTAAAGTGTACCAGGAGACCATGGACGATTGTCAAGGTAAATTAAACACAACAGAATCTATCGTATTACTCACAGCGCATGGATAAAATACAATAGAACATATGTATAGTGAAGCTTTACAGAACAAAATGACATCATATAAAACTTCATAATAGTTGAATACAAGCATCTGAATAGTCAAGTCATCAAAATACATCAAGCCTCACTACAACACTCAGAGAAAATACAACAGCGGAACATCCAGTACATATAATAAGAAGATAATATGCAACCCTCCAGCTCGTCTTCGATATCAGTATCGTGAGAAGAGAACAGCACCTGTCACCTGTTACCTAGTCTGCCCGTCCCAAAATGGACGAACAGCCCAAGGCAATAAGAATTAAAAACATAAAGCCTTGAGTCAGACAACAGTCTTAGTGAGCAGTAAATTAACTAACAACATACCAAAAGAGCATAAAGGGAAAAGGAATAGGAATACAACCCTCCCACTCCAACCTCTTTCTACAGTGATAGCCCCCTGACACACACTAAGCAGAAGCAACATAGCAGAGCATACAATTTAAAGTAAAGTAATAGTCATTCGAGTCGAGGCGATGTTTTCCAAGTACCATGGCCTAAATCAGATAAGCACCCAGAAAATACCGCTCTTGAGTCCGAATGACGATACAACCAAACATCCATGACTCTGGCTATCACTGTTATCATTGGTTCGATATCACCGTTAATTGAATGACCGGCACATTCTTTCAACCATCCGTCAAGGGCTAATGGAAACCCCGGTTCTAGACATAACTCCCGCACGTCGTCGCAGCCCGTGCCTAGGACTATTGAATCTGCCCAGAGTACTCGACCATCAACAGTTGGCCGTTGGGACTATCGAATCTGCCCAAACGTACTCTTGCTTAGAGCATGCTAGAACCTTCAACAACGATGCTATCCAAGCCTCCTAGTCATCCTCCTCGACGACTATTCTCATATCCATTCATTATCCTCAACTCGAATCATATCACCGAGTTATCAACATGCTTGGAATGATCCCGTCTGGATTAGACCAAGTCTTCATCATATGATGCCTCGCTTCATTACATCCTCGCAAAGCCTCATCTCAACATCACATCATCAAATCTATGCATAAGAGCTTCATCATCCCACTACATATGCCACGAGCAGCTTTTCCAATTCAAGAGCCTTTCCCTTAGCTTTTGAATCATCTTCGATCTAAATCTAATCATCAATCATCTAGTTCATAACAATCAATCAAATCAAACATCAATCCAAGCAATCAAGCATTCAAATATGACCTAAGTAGACAATTATAACAATAATGGCATTTTCGTAATTAAAGAGTTGAAAGTCCAATAAGCATGAAAACATGGATTATATCTCTACAAACTTGATGAATGAACTTGCATAGGTTAACATATGATAAAATGGATGTAACATCATCATGAACAATGGATCTATATGGATCTACACTTAGGATGAAGAAAATGCATGGAAATCACTATTTTAACACCAAATCGAGCCAACAATCCGATATACTCCTTTGGATCCGTGTGAGAGATAATCACCACTCACCAAATCACCTAAACAACCTCAAATCAACACGCTTCAGATCTGGACAGCGAGGGATCAAGCTTGATCTATCACGGATCCGCTTCAAACGAAGAAATCTCTCTTGAAAAGATGAAGATCTCCAATCTAAGCTCTTGAATCTTCAATCTTGATCTTCGATTTGGATGGATGGAAGCACTAGATTAGAGTGGAGAAAAGAAGTGAAGAAGTGTAGAAGTCGAGCTCTCAAAATGGCAGCACTTCGTCGCTTCAAAATCCGGATCCCAAAAAGTGAGAAAGACCCTTCCTATTTATAGCAGAAATTTCCTTAAGTCGTAACTCGGCTATCTCCCTAGGTCGTTTCCGACCTAAGCCTCTCCGACCTAAGCCTCTCCGACCTAACAGATGCACGCGACATAACAGTCTTCGACCTAACGACTTAGCCTATGCGCGACTTAGCGACTTACGACTTAGCGTGTCTTAATAACTCAACAACGCTGGCACGCGACCTAAAACTTACGCGACTTAACAATCTCGCGACCTAACACAAGCCACAGACAACTGGACTGCGACCTAACTACAAAGCCAAAGCCCAACGACCTAACAACTCGCGCGACCTACGACCTAACAAGTGCGCGACTTGCGACTTAGAAATCTCGCGACCTAACACTTAAGATATACCATGCGACCTAACAACTCATACAACAAAACTACACACACGACCTTACTGGGTTATGTTCTAACTCCTTAAGTCGCCTAACTCTTAGGTCGCTAACACGCTAACTTTCTTAGGTCGCTAACCTATAGGTCGCTCCAAGATACTAAGTCGCCACATTCTATAAGTCGCTGGTTTTCTTAAGTCGTCTACACTACCTAAGTCGTAAACTCCGACCTAACTATCGTAGGTCGCTAACTCGAACTGCCGACCTAAAACTTAACTCACCCATTCACTTAGGTCTCTCACAACAGTTTCCTTAGGTCGTTGCCGACCTACTCTACCCCACGACCTAACCCCAGAATACTTAGGTCGCCTACTACTCTTCCTTAGGTCGCCTAAACCTCTTGAGTCGGTCACGACTTAGCTCTTAGGTCGTTCACGACCTAGGACTTAGACAAATCTGCCTAAAAATCTGAAATGACTTGAAAGTGCTAAAATTCCAGATTTTGACGAACTTGTCGATCCGTAAAAATACGGGTCGTTACATTCTCTCCCCCTTAGGAATTTCGCCCCCGAAATTCCAAGCAATCAAAAACTATTCTGTACGCCTACCATCCATAGCAATCAACAAACCAGGCATCCAATTCTAACTTAGCGTACAGAATTCTAAAATTAGAACAAGTTACAATATCGCGAGATGACACGACACCTTAGGGCCATACCTTGAAGAGTTCAGGATGAGCTGCCTTCATCCTCTCTTCCACCTCCCACGTACAGTCGTTATCATCATCACTCCATTGTATCTTGAGCAACTTAACTACCTTCCTCCTAAGCTGTTTCGTGTCGGTTTCAACAACACGAAGCGGCTTACGAGGTCTTCTATCAACTGGGTCAACTTCAAAATCTTCACAGCTATCAGCAGAAACCACCGTATTCGAGTCGTGCACATACTTCCGTAGATATGATACATGAAAAACATTGTGCACACTCGACATCTTCTCTGGTAACTCCAATCTGTAGGCGAGCTTTCCAATTCGCTCGATGATCGGGAATGGTCCAACAAATCTCGGAGTCAATTTTCCTTTCTTCCCGAATCGAATAACATTCTTCAGTGGAGAAATCTTCACAAAAACCATATCTCCTACGTCGAATTCCAAATCCTTTCGACGCTTATCGGCATAACTCTTCTGACGGTCTTGGGCTGCCTTCATTCGTTGCCGAATGATCTCTATGCAATCCGAAGTCTGTCGAATCATCTCTGGCCCAAGTATCAACTTTTCTCCTGTCTCTAACCAACATGTCAGAGAGTTACACGGTCTTCCGTATAATGCCTCATACGGTGCCATACCAATACTTGACTGGTAACTGTTGTTGTACGCAAACTCCACCAAATGAAGGTGATCTTCCCATGATCCTCCGAAATCCAAAACACATGCTCTAAGAAGATCTTCCAAAACTCGGTTGACTCTCTCGGTCTGACCATCTGTTTGAGAGTGATAAGTTGTACTCAAACACAACTCGGTTCCCAAAACTTCCTGGAAGCTCTTCCAAAATCCACTAGTGAACAATGGGTCTCGATCGCTCACTATACTCTTCGAAATACCATGGAATCGAACTATCCACTTCACATACAACTCAACCAACTTTGATGCAGTCCTAGTCGATCGAACAGGAATGAACCTCGCACTCTTGGTCAGACGATCCACAATGACCCAAATACCTTCGTTTCCCGTTCTTGTTCTAGGTAGTCCATCAATAAAATCCATCGACACTTGCTCCCACTTCCATGTAGGAACTTCTAATGGCTGAAGCAACCCACTTGGATTCTTCTGTTCGGCTTTTACCAACTGGCAGTTCATACACTTGGAAATAAAATTTCCAACATCCTTCTTCATACCTTCCCAGTAGTAGGTTCTCTTCATATCCCGATACATCTTATTTCCACCTGGATGAATTGTGAGCTTCGAGTGATGACTTTCCTTCAGAACTTCACTCCTCAATTCATCTATATCGGGAACAACTAGTCGTCCTTGCTTCCGAAGCCAACCCTCTCGATCGACCTCGTATCCTTTATCCTTTTCTAGATCCAATCCAGATTCCAATTCACGGATAATCTTGACAAGCTTATCATCTCGCTTTTGGCCCTCACCAATCCTTTCCACAAGAGTGGGTCTTATTGATAAGTTTGCCAACATCTCAGGTTCCAATTCGCATCTGGGCCTGAAGTCAAATCCAGCTAAATACTCGAGACTCTTCCATTCTGAAAACATGGCTCCCAATCCTGCATGTCTTCGACTTAACGCATCTGCCACTTCTTTACCTTTTCCCGGAGTATAAGCTATACCAAAATCATATGATGCTAAAAACTCTAGCCAACGTTGCTGCCGAAGATTCAAATCCTTTTGGGAGAAAAGATACTTCAACGACTTATGATCCGTAAACAACTCGAATCTAACTCCCAATAGATAATGTCTCCACATCTTCAGAGCGAAAACAATCGCCGCTAACTCCAAATCATGAGTCGGGTAATTCCCTTCATGCGGCTTTAGTTGTCGACTGGCATACGCAACAACTTTATCCTTCTGCATCAGCACTGCTCCAAGTCCAGTACCACATGCGTCGGTGTAAACCACCATCTCATCATTCCCACTTGGAATAGTTAAAACAGGAGCACTTGTCAATCTCTCTTTCAGGATTCCGAAAGCTTGCTCACACTTAGCATCCCAACTGAACACTTGGTTCTTTTTCGTCAATCCTGTTAACGGTGCAGCTACCTTGGAGAAGTCTTTGATAAACCGTCGATAATATCCTGCTAATCCAAGAAAACTTCTCACATCAGATGCATTCTTAGGTCTAACCCAATCCTGGATTGCTGCCACCTTAGCGGGATCAACCGCTATTCCACTTCCAGAAATCACATGGCCTAAGAACCTCACTTCACTCTTCCAGAAGTGACACTTTGAAAACTTAGCCTTCAGCTGATGTTTCCGCAAGATTTCCAAAACAATACGCAAGTGCGTCTTGTGCTCTTCTTCCGTTCTGGAATAAATCAGAATATCATCCACGAACACAAGTACGAACTTGTTCAACTGATCTCTGAACACTCTATTCATAAGATCCACAAAATATGCTGGCGCGTTAGTCAATCCAAACGGCATTACCAGCCACTCAAAGAAACCGGATGGTGTCCTAAAAGCAGTCTTCGGCACACTATCCTTAGCTACTCTCAACTGGTGAAATCCCGTTGCCAAATCCATCTGAGAAAACACCTTAGCTTCGTGAAGCTGATCAAACAAGTCATCTATTCTCGGCAATGGATACTTGTTCTTCTTAGTCACCTTATTCAGCTCACGATAATCGACGCACAATCTCAACGACCCATCTGCCTTGGTTGCAAACACAACTGGTGCACCCCACTCGGACACACTACGCCGAATGAATCCTTTCTGCAAAAGATCATCAACTTGCACCCTCAACTCCTGCTGTTCCCTATGCGCCATCCGCCTAAGAGGCATCACAACAGGTCTGGCTCCTTCAACTAGATCTATACGAAACTCGATCTCTCTATGCGGCGGTAACCCTTTGACTTCGTCAAAGACATCCTCGAATCCATTAGCGATCGGCACTGATGACAGTCCATCCCGTGGAACAACTAGCGAATACATGAAGCTCATGAAGACGCCTTCTTCATGCTTACATCGTATTACAACCTTTCGCCCCTCCACATTCTCGACTGTCACTTCCAACCTCTCGCAATCAACCTTTGCCGCATACTTCCTAAGCCAGTCCATACCCAAAATAATTCCGAACCCCGCAAAGTTCAGAACAAAGCAATCACAAACAAAAGAGCAACCATGACTCGATACAACTAGACCACGGCATAACATACACAAACAAGACAAACCCCCAACTGGATTAGTCACAACCAATGGCCTATCAACAATATCCGGCTTCAAATCTAACCGGCCTACGAGTTCATTACAAACAAACGAATGCGACGCTCCAGTATCAAACAAAACTATAACGGGAACACCACATAGGAAAAGAGTACCTTGAACAACCACACTCTTTCCTTTCTCATCAGCTGTAGGAGCTTTCGAAGACGGCGGAACAGCTCCCAAAGCATAAGCTTGCACAATCTGCTTGTCCCTCCTCGGTTCTGGACAATTCTTCCTGAAATGCCCCGGCTTGTCACAGTTGTGACACTTCATTGACACCTTCGGATTCTTACAATCCTTCGAGAAATGGCCCTTCTGTTGACAATTGTAGCAAGTCACCTCGCCTTTCGGCTTCTTCTGGCCATCCTTACCCTTCTGCTGCTGCTGCTTCCTCTTCTTGTTTCCACCCTGATGGGGTTTAGACTCTTCCCTGGTCACAGCAACAACAGATCCATCCTTAGGAAACAGACTCTCATGCCTGAGAGCTTTCTGCACAAGCTTCTCAAATGAATCGTCCAAATGATCCACCAACTGTCTCCCAAGATAACTGTCCAAGCCGGTCACAAACTTCTCATTCTTCTGATATGCAGACTCAATATATGACCGGGCATACTTGGACAAAGCTTCAAACTCAGAAACATACTCAAGAACAGATCTTCCTCCTTGCTTGAGCTCCACAAACCTCTTGAACAGAACAGACTTCTGCGCTGTAGAAATGAACTTAGCTTCAAATCTAGCTTGGAATTGCTCCCAAGTAATCTCTTCCTCCGGAGTATCGATGGTAATAGAGTTCCACCAATCAGAGGCTCTCCCTTGAAGCTGCCTTGATGCCAACTTCCTCTTAGTTGCATCATCAATTCCCAAATCACCAAAGATCCTTCTACAAGCATCGATCCATCTCTGGACTTCAATAGTTGATTCCGTTCCCAAGAAAACCTTCCCTCCAAGAGCAGTATAATCCTTGCACAACTTAGCAAAATCCACTGGTTTCGGAGTTTGGACTTGAACTCCAACATCTACTGCTGCCCCCGGAACTGGTATCCTCCTCATGATCGAAGTCATCATAGCTTCGAACATGGCTGCATAATCAGCAGTCTCTTCAGTAGCACGGCCTTCCCTAGCAGCTGGTCTCCCTCTTCGGCTCATTCTCAATATCTATAAAAAGGAATGATTAGAACATCTAGAGAAACAACTGCACAAAGGACTCAAACTCTACTAAGCTACTATATTATATATAGTAATCATCCATCAAAATTACAATTACGTCTCTCATACGTAGTTACTTCAGCGAGCGTTGGGTAAAATCGATTAACCAATGCTCTGATACCAAATGTGACGACCGCCCATGACCCCTACACTGAATCTAGAGATAGTGCGCTGTAAAGTATACCAGGCGACCATGGACGATTGTCAAGGTAAATTAAACACAACAGAATCTATCGTATTACTCACAGCGTATGGATAAAATACAATAGAACATATGTATAGTGAAGCTTTACAGAACAAAATGACATCATATAAAACTTCATAATAGTTGAATACAAGCATCTGAATAGTCAAGTCATCAAAATACATCAAGCCTCACTACAACACTCAGAGAAAATACAACAGCGGAACATCCAGTACATATAATAAGAAGATAATATGCAACCCTCCAGCTCGTCTTCGATATCAGTATCGTGAGAAGAGAACAGCACCTGTCACCTGTTACCTAGTCTGCCCGTCCCAAAATGGGCGAACAGCCCAAGGCAATAAGAATTAAAAACATAAAGCCTTGAGTCAGACAACAGCTTTAGTGAGCAGTAAATTAACTAACAACATACCAAAAGAGCATAAAGGGAAAAGGAATAGGAATACAACCCTCCCACTCCAACCTCTTTCTATAGTGATAGCCCCCTGACACACACTAAGCAGAAGCAACATAGCAGAGCATACAATTTAAAGTAAAGTAATAGTCATTCGAGTCGAGGCGATGTTTTCCAAGTACCAAGGCCTAAATCAGATAAGCACCCAGAAAATACCGCTCTTGAGTCCGAATGACGATACAACCAAACATCCATGACTCTGGCTATCACTGTTATCATTGCTTCGATATCACCGTTAATTGAATGACCGGCACATTCTTTCAGCCGTCCGTCAAGGGCTAATGGAAACCCCGGTTCTAGACATAACTCCCGCACGTCGTCGCAGCCCGTGCCTAGGACTATCGAATCTGCCCAGAGTACTCGACCATCAACAGTTGGCCGTTGGGACTATCGAATCTGCCCAAACGTACTCTTGCTTAGAGCATGCTAGAACCTTCAACAACGATGCTATCCAAGCCTCCTAGTCATCCTCCTCGATGACTATTCTCATATCCATTCATTATCCTCAACTCGAATCATATCACCGAGTTATCAACATGCTTGGAATGATCCCGTCTGGATTAGACCAAGTCTTCATCATATGATGCCTCGCTTCATTACATCCTCGCAAAGCCTCATCTCAACATCACATCATCAAATCTATGCATAAGAGCTTCATCATCCCACTACATATGCCACGAGCAGCTTTCCCAATTCAAGAGCCTTTCCCTTAGCTTTTGAATCATCTTCGATCTAAATCTAATCATAAATCATCTAGTTCATAACAATCAATCAAATCAAACATCAATCCAAGCAATCAAGCATTCAAATATGACCTAAGTAGACAATTATAACAATAATGGCATTTTCGTAATTAAAGAGTTGAAAGTCCAATAAGCATGAAAACATGGATTATATCTCTACAAACTTGATGAATGAACTTGCATAGGTTAACATATGATAAAATGGATGTAACATCATCATGAACAATGGATCTATATGGATCTACACTTAGGATGAAGAAAATGCATGGAAATCACTATTTTAACACCAAATCGAGCCAACAATCCGATATACTCCTTTGGATCCGTGTGAGAGATAATCACCACTCACCAAATCACCTAAACAACCTCAAATCAACACGCTTCAGATCTGGACAGCGAGGGATCAAGCTTGATCTATCACGGATCCGCTTCAAACGAAGAAATCTCTCTTGAAAAGATGAAGATCTCCAATCTAAGCTCTTGAATCTTCAATCTTGATCTTCGATTTGGATGGTTGGAAGCACTAGATTAGAGTGGAGAAAAGAAGTGAAGAAGTGTAGAAGTCGAGCTCTCAAAATGGCAGCACTTCGTCGCTTCAAAATCCGGATCCCAAAAAGTGAGAAAGACCCTTCCTATTTATAGCAGAAATTTCCTTAAGTCGTAACTCGGCTATCTCCCTAGGTCGTTTCCGACCTAAGCCTCTCCGACCTAAGCCTCTCCGACCTAACAGATGCACGCGACATAACAGTCTTCGACCTAACGACTTAGCCTATGCGCGACTTAGCGACTTACGACTTAGCGTGCCTTAATAACTCAACAACGCTGGCACGCGACCTAAAACTTACGCGACTTAACAATCTCGCGACCTAACACAAGCCACAGACAACTGGACTGTGACCTAACTACAAAGCCAAAGCCCAACGACCTAACAACTCGCGCGACCTACGACCTAACAAGTGCGCGACTTACGACTTAGAAATCTCGCGACCTAACACTTAAGATATACCATGCGACCTAACAACTCATACAACAAAACTACACACGCGACCTTACTGGGTTATGTTCTAACTCCTTAAGTCGCCTAACTCTTAGGTCGCTAATACGCTAACTTTCTTAGGTCGCTAACCTATAGGTCGCTCCAAGATACTAAGTCGCCACATTCTATAAGTCGCTGGTTTTCTTAAGTCGTCTACACTACCTAAGTCGTAAACTCCGACCTAACTATCATAGGTCGCTAACTCGAACTGCCGACCTAAAACTTAACTCACCCATTCACTTAGGTCGCTCACAACAGTTTCCTTAGGTCGTTGCCGACCTACTCTACCCCACGACCTAACCCCAGAATACTTAGGTCGCCTACTACTCTTCCTTAGGTCGCCTAAACCTCTTGAGTCGGTCACGACTTAGCTCTTAGGTCGTTCACGACCTAGGACTTAGACAAATCTTCCTAAAAATCTGAAATGACTTGAAAGTGCTAAAATTCCAGATTTTAACGAACTTGTCGATCCGTAAAAATACGGGTCGTTACAAAATATATCAGAGTTACATAAGATACAACAGGAGAAAATAAAGTACAACAGAAGTCTCAATATGATAACCAAGTACAAGCTGAACAGAACAACAGAACTGAAATAGATAGGACAAGACAAGCGGATAATCTCTAGCGATTCAAATCTCCAAGAGAGCGAAAATCCAAATCTGTGAATAACTCAGGCTGACCCGAGCGTAAAGCAAAACACAAAACACTCGAGTCAGGACAATATATACTTATATAATGTAAACCAACTAAAGTGAACGGTAATAAAGGTACAAGTAACTTAGAAGATGCTTGGGACCGCCCATCCTCTAAGGATCCGTTAAACTATTTACTATATAGCAATATAAGCTATATACAGTAGTGTCTAATCAATAAAGTATAATCATATAGAAAATAGCGTTAAGGGGATGGTGAACCTTAACGCGGTCGGATCTTTAAACCAAAATCGTAGTGGGCTCGATATGGTTGGTGACACGGCACACAAGGCAATGCCAGGGTAGATATACCAATTACGCATCCGGACTGGTGGTGGCGCATAGCAGCCACTACCGCCCACCTCGAACAACACTCCCAAATCAAGGGTGCACACCAAATCAATCACAAGTAATAGAATGGTATCAGAAGTGTGTCCGATCAGAGGTTCTACCTCCTTGGCCCATCGATCGCTCCTGTTTTAGCCACCTTATGCCAACTCACGGGAGTTGGGTCCACGTATATACCTTAGGATCGTCACCACCATCCTACTTCATTCTGGAACTCCACCGCGTACACAGTTGTCAAAGTGGTTTTCGGTATCGACAGAGAGTATGTCCATATCTGATCCCGGTCTCTTTAACAACCAATCGTTATTATAACCCGTGGTTAAAATTTAAAACAGTTTATACTTTAAAATAGAATATCATTTCAAATCCAAATCTTTATCAAAATAAAGATTAAATCAATTCCAAACCACTTCAATATATTTAAAATATCATATCTTTCCAAAACTTCATTTCAAATCATTTCAATATATCAAAATATCATATCTTTCCAAAACTTCATTTCAAATCATTTTAATATATCAAAATATCAAATCTTTCCAAAACTTCATTTCAAATCATTTTAATATATCAAATCTTTCCAAAACTTCATTTCAAATCATTTTAATATACCAAAATATCATTTGAGTTCAAATCTAAATATTCAACTTTAAATACTTTTAAAATTTAAAGATGTCGTTCATTTATTATCATTTCAAGTCACCTTTTAAATAGTTTATATTTCAATCAAAATAATTCATTTAAACCATTTAAAAGTGTAATTATTATACTTTCAAGTCAAGTATTCCATTTTCAAAGTTTCAAACCATTTTGAGTTCATTTGCTAAGTCAAAACCCCTAATTATTAAAATTTCAGCCTTTAACAGCATTTAGAAAAAGCTGTTATAAGTTATATTTGAAAAACATTTTAATTCAGCAAAGACAGCACTTAAAACTGCTGTTATATCACATTTCTAGTTGAAAATTTAGTTTAAACACCAAGGACAGCATTTCCAGAAATGCTGCGGTAGCTCGGATTTCAAAACAAAGGTTTTATTTGATTTTAACAAAGACTGCAGACTACTACAGCATTTCCAGAGAATGCTATAATAGACCTGAGTTAAGTTTTTGCCTATTAGTTCAACTACAGCAACTGCAGCGTAGTAGCCCTTTTATTCAATTTTTAGTGTAATTCAGAACCATAGCATTTCTAAATGCTATTAAAAGTGATTTCCAGCTTTTAGTGTATTTCCAGCAATTAAATAACTTCATTTTAAACTCTTTAAAACATTTTAAAAATCATAATTTTACATTAAAATGTTCATTAACATATCATTAAACATTTTGATTTTTATTAAACCAATTTCTTATAAATAAATCCAAATTTCAATAATTCCACTTATTAGTTCAAGTGTATAGTTTCCTTTTCTTCACTTTCAACAAATAAACTTAACACTTCAAATTTAAATTACCATTTCACAAATTTAACTAAATTCCCAATTTTATTTAATTAATTTAAACCTTTAATTAAAACCAAATTTACATTTCCCAGTCAAGTTATATTTTAAAATTACAATTTAAGCATTCATTTATTTAACCACTTAAATTCATAGAAAACTTAATAATACTTTAATAAATCACTTAGATTCAAATTTAAATCAAATTATCATATTTACCATTTTCCAAATATAGATTAAATTTCCATTTTTATTCATATAACTTGAATATCATTTTAACCAAAATTCCAAATTCCAACTTAAGTTATATTTCAATAATCCAATATAACCATTCATTAATTACATTTTTAACTTATAGAAAAATCATAATTTCTTTATTTTAAAACATTTCAAAATCTATTTAAATCAAATTTCATAAATTTATATTTTTAAAATACTTAAAAATATCCAAAACACTTTATAAAATAACCACGGGCCTATATATAGTTTTCTGACCTAGGTCAAGTGATACGGATATGTATCATTTCAATCCGCAGTTTAAAAGAAAAATCTGGGTTCTATCATTTCAAACCCGCAATACCAAGTAAAATAAATGAATTTGGAAACCGCTTAGGCCTATCATTTCAGCCCATAACGATTTCCCTTATTCTAAAGTCCGTTCGGGTATGTATCATTTCAACCCATAGTGATTTCTATACTAACAGGGAACTTGCAGTGTGACAAACTGAAAAAAATAGTAAAATAGCATGATATAACAGTAACATGTGATATAACAGGTGTGAACATCATATGATAATAATATAAGCATAAATAACATGATGATATACATTACAGATTCAAATGGTGTCGGTTTATCAGTTATATAGGTACATATTGTCTGGTGAGAATAACTCACTTGTATAAGCTGAAGATGACGACCACGAACACACAACAAGGATTTCCAGAGGCACGAAAGCACGACAATGATTTGAGATTGGAAGAGCCAAAACTAATTGCCTTGTCACATTCAAACAAAACAAGTATATATAACATGAGCATTTATCTAAAACCATAATGAAATAAATTGAAATAAAGAGCAACAAAGACAAGACCTTGCCTTTACCATTCAAATACTTGACCATAGGGGATCAAGTGCTCAGCCATGATGTGATATAGCTCAGGTTTGGATCAGGTATGGCATCAAAACTCATGGCTACATAAGTGTGAAGAGGTAGGAGAGTTGCAAAGTGGAGTATACAATAGGTCAAGGAAAATAGGTGAGGTTTGGTTCAACTTTTCGCTTGGCATGGTCATCCCATGGGCTCGTCCATGCTTAGGTCAGATCTGGACAGTGGAGAGTGATGGTGCAGTAGCAGCCAAAAGTCATGTAGTTGCTGGTGGTGGTGGTTCTAGGGGTGGCCAAGGTGATAGATGAAGGTGGTGGTGAAGCATATGTGGTCTAGGCATTGTTTGGAAGGGTTTTTGTGCAATTTTGTGGTGCTAACTTAAATGGATGGGCACGGCTTGGTCATGGTCAGTGGAAGAGGAGGAGGTGCTGCTGTAGATGGTGGTGGGGCTGAAGGTGGAGAGGATGGTGGAGATGAAGGTGGTAGAGGCCAAGCAAAGCTAGAAGAGGAGGAAGGCAAAATCAATGGAAATTGTGAAGTAAAGAAGAGATAAAGGAAGAAGATAAGAGGAGAATGAAAGCCATATTTTTCTTTGAAGTGCCGTGAGTTTTAGGAGATGAGGGAGGACATTTGTTTACGTGAAAATGATATGTGATCAGCTGAAAGAAATGAGATATGGTTGGCCTCAAATGAATCCAAGAGTTATGAATTGAAAGGGTGTAGAATACAAAAGGACTAAGGCATATAAAAAGTCACAACTCTTCAAATTTCTATAATTTCATTATATAAATTTAAACAACTGAAATATATATATAAATTCAGATAAAAATACTAAAATTTAGTAAATAAACAAAATATAAATAAATAAATATTAATTATAAATGATTAAAATAAGAAAATAGCACAGAAAATGAAAACTAGTCTATAAAATTTGGAAATAAACAGAATAAACTTTGAAGAATTTATGTGGAC
Source organism: Allium fistulosum (assembly GCA_030737815.1). NCBI lineage: Eukaryota > Viridiplantae > Streptophyta > Magnoliopsida > Asparagales > Amaryllidaceae > Allium > Allium fistulosum. The sequence continues at coordinate 156,828,011 of CM060902.1, forward strand.
TTAGAAAATATTTATAAATAAAGATAATAACATAAAACAAAAATTCTTTCACAAAAGTAAATAAATAAATTTTAATTAAATATAATTTTAATTAAGAAAATAGCAGAAAAATAGAAACTAACCTTTAAAAATAGAAAATAAATTCAAGTAAACTTTGGACAAATTATATTATCACTTTAAAATAATAAAAGACAAAATTATACATAAAATAAAATATTAACACATATTAGAACAAAATATGACAAATAAAATATAATATAAAATAGACAATATTGCTAAATACATCAGTTTACACGCAATATTGAAATATACATAACTTTCACAATTTAACTCTGTTTCCAATGAAACGAAAAGCTGTATTCAAGTTATTAAATCTATTTTCATAATAAAAGATAAAATTTAAGATTTTAAATAATTTAAATTTGGAGTTTAAAAGTCAAAGATTGAACAGTTTGACTAGAATTTCACCTTTCAGTGAAATATCCAATTTATACTAGTTTGAAACTATAATTCACACAACAATCAAAATTTATATTTAAAAATGAAATGTTTGAAATAGAACAAGTTTTAAAATAATTTAAAATAAAAATAAAGTCAAAGTTAAAAATATATGCAAAAATCTAGGGTTGTTACAGGTCAGAGGTGGTGGTGGCGGCCAAAGGTGGTGGTGGTGGTGGAAAATGATGTGGTGATGCAAATAGTGGTCACAACATTGTTTTTTAGGCCTAGGTTGCATTTTTGAGGGGTTTGGTCACCATGGTGGGTTCGGCCATGGTAATGACCTGGAGTATAGTTGGTGATGATGGCAGGGAAGAGGTGTAGGAGGTGGTGGCCGTGGATATGAGGAGGAGGAAGTGCAAAAGAATCCAAGAAACAAGGCAAAAACCATGAAAAATGAGAAGAAGAAGATGGAAAAAGTAGCCATTACCAAAATTTTTTTGCAAGCCATGAATAGAATGAGGAACAAATGTTTTTTTGCAGGAATGAGCACTGGAATACACGGCCAAACAAAGTAATACACAGCCAAAAGAAGTAAATGAGGAGTTGTGGCAATTGAAAGGACATATGAGATGAAAATACTTCAGTTTCTAAAGCATTTTAAACTCTTTCATATTTCCTTTTTTCTTTAATTCAAATAAAACAAAATAAAATCAGTAATTTGACTTTAGAACCGAAACAAAGTAATATAAAATAAAAATAATAATTAATTTTAAAGAAAATGGAAAAAGAATATAAGAAATTGCTTAAAAATTGAAAATAGGGTCCAGAAATTACAAATAAATCACTATTGACTTTGGAAAATTAACAACTTCATTTTTAAAAATTATTCTAAAGCAAATTTTGAAATAAAAATGATTTTTAAACATTTTCAAAGTGAATTAAATAATTAAATTCAGAGAAAATAGAAAAAGAACTGAACAAATTGTTTAAAAATAGGAAACAGGACATGAAAATTTCAAATAAATTACCATTAACTCTAGAAAAATTTATACTTTTCTTAAAAATATTTTAAAACCAAAATATATACATAACAAGTTTTTTTACCCATATAAATATAATTTAGAACATTACATGACCAAATAAAATATTATTTATATAATTTTAAAATAAACAATTTGGTTAAATACATCAAATTACACACAATATTTAAAAGGGCATAACTTTCACATTATAAATCAGATTTCAACGAAACGAAAAGCAGTATTCTTGAAATTTTATTTAATTTCATAATAAAAGATAAATTTCAAACTTTTAAATTTTAAATTTAAAAGTCAAAGTTTGACCAAATTGACCAAAAATTCACTTTTTTGGAAAATATACTATTTATTCATGTTTGGAATGATAATTAATATATAAATCAAAATTTATATTTAAAATAACAAAATTTATCCATTTTAATAAATAAAATAAAGTTTTTAAATCAGGCAATTCAATTAAGATAATTAAAATATACAATTAAAATAATCACAAAATACAGGGTTGTTACACTCTTCCCCATTCAAAACTTTTCGTCCCCAAAAAGGAATGAGGTATGGGAAAGCACAGAAAAAGATAGAATGATATAGGATTAAGACAAGATGACAGGAAGATTGAAACTATACCTGATAATTGTTGTTATAGGTAAGTTTAACAAGGTGGAGCTGATCCTCCCAAGATCCTCCAGAATTCAAGAACACAAGCACGAAAAAGATCATCGAGAATCTGATTCACCCTTTCCGTTTGACCGTCGGTCTGTGGATGGTAAGCAGTGCTCAGATTCAGAATAGGGAGAAGTAAGAACCACAGAAGAGATAGAAAAGTTAAATGATGAAGGAAAAAGGGAAAGAAAGAAAGGCTAGAACAAACTTATTAAGCACAATACGAAAAACATGATTCATCAAATCAACAAAGAGAGCAGGAGCATTAAACCTAGTTTGAATAAGCTGGAAATTGATGGTCAGGGTGATATCTATGGTGGACCGAGTGCTACCACACTTTGGGAAGAGGAAGATGGGATATAGGCGAGGACATGGCCAGAAAAGTAGACTCACACGTGGTATCAGAGCAAACCAAAAGGCATGACTAACTATTCATAGAAGAAACCATTCTCAGTACGGAAAGCAATCTCGGGAATACTTTCCTCAGCAACACTAAGTTGGTGAAAATCAGAGGCAAGGTCAAGCTGAAAGAGAACAGTAGCTCCAAGGCTAACCAATTCGAATTTGATTTCCTACTTAGAAGGTAGGAGAAATGGAAACAACCAGAAAGAAAATAGATTGGAAAACAGAATAAGATAATAAATTTAAAACCATGAAAATTTCAACTTACATTAATAATTAATTTCATTCATTTGATTTCACTTAAGTTAAATAAATCTTAATTATTTTTAAATCTCATTATCTCATTATCAAATCAACAATTTATAAAGTCATGACTTTGAACAATCATTTATTATATTCATCTTTATTCATTAAATTTCATTTTTCTTTATTCCACTTAATATATCAAATCCTATGTATATTAAGTTTATTTCACTTATTATAACTATTTCAATTTATTTATAATTTCTTTAAATATCATTATATTTTTAAATTATTGAATTAACCCTTTTTCTCTATTTACCTCTATTGATCCTTTATAAATAAAATTTAAGTGTATAACATTTATTATAACCACTTAAGTTTTATTTATAAAAATTCTCTTTATTTTGTATTTTCCAATTACATATTTAACTTTTAATAATTTATTATAACCAAAAATTCACTTTTCTGGAAAATATACTATTTATTCATGTTTGGAATGATAATTAATATATAAATCAAAATTTATATTTAAAATAACAAAATTTATCCATTTTAATAAATAAAATAAAGTTTTTAAATCAGGCAATTCAATCAAGATAATTAAAATATACAATTAAAATAATCACAAAATACAGGGTTGTTACAGATTTCCTTTAAAAAGCAGTGGTGATTTTGGAAAAATCGTTAAGTATAAAATTTAAAATAAACACTTGAAATTTGTTTGTGTTTCATCAAAGGAAATTGTACAATTTTAATATAAGACTTAGAACTTACGAAAACTCTATTTTGATCTTCAATCTTGGAGCATAAACCGAGGTTCTAACACAATCACACACACACACACACACACACACACACACACACATATATATATATATATATATATATATCTGTATGGGTATATACATACATGCATGAATGCATATATATTAGTAGTGATAAATTTCAAAGCAAGCAATGAACTTCACACTACATCACTAACTAGATCATAAACAATCCAATGGAACAATCAATCATTCAACTTTATTCGTTACTATAAACAATTCAAATATATCATAACAATAATTATTATTCATATCCATATATATTTTTATCTCAAAATAAAACTTGTTCTTTATTTATTTTGAAACAAAAATATTTCTTTTATCTCCATCAATATACTTCTCAATTGGATGTAACTAAATGAGTTAAACTATCAAATACAACAAACAACTACCATTTGTTAGTTTATTTAATCATTCACTATTTAATTTAAATTAATATTGATTAGTATATTAACTTAATATATACTTATCGTTTTATTTGTTAATTATGCAATTCATCTCATTTCAAATAACTGAAATAAAAGATGCAATCAATTTTTAAATCCAAACCAATCATTATATGATATCTCAATCAACATGCAAATAATTATTAATCTTATTACGGATTTAATAAGATCAGCCGTTTAAAATTTCAACAATTGTATTATATATGGATAATTATTATATATATTTAAATCATTTTCAATTAACATATAATCAGTTGTAACACCCCGAAAATTTTAATAAATAAATTAAAATAATAATAATAATAAAAATGTAATTTTACATTAAAGAGTAAAAATAGAAATTGTTACAACGTTGGAATTAGGTCACGGGACCAATTCCATTGCATCCGGAACATCGTTTTCAGTTGAGAAACATATATAACCTGTTAAATTTGATAAAATGGGTAGAAAATATTTAAAAATATGACTGGTGACATTTTCATAAAATGGACTTTGAGCCTAACTCAACAATCCTAGATTGAACTATAAATAAAATGTTAACCCTCCTCTCTTCTCACTCAAAACCATAACAACCACTCTGTACGTATATTTCTTCTTTTTCTTCCTCAAAAACTTCTCAATCTTAATAAAACTCCTTTTCTCCTCAAGCAAATTTTCTAAACCAAAATAAAATTAAAACAAGGAGAAATAAAATTGAAAGATAGCAAGGGAGAATCCAAATTAGAAGAGAAAAGGAGGAGGATGGTGAATCAACCAAGGAGGTCTAGATTCAAATCAAGGTTAGGAAGAGGAAAGCTTCAAAAAGGTGAGTGAATTGATTCCTATGTTTATGATGGTTAAAAGTAATTGAATTCCTTTATAATTATATATGATTTGGAAATAGAGATTTTAGATTTGAATAATAATTCCAACTTGAATATATTTTGAATTACGATTTCAATTATGAATTAAAATGAATGGTGATGAAGGAAAACCCTAGTTGTTAGTTTAATTGAATAATTTTTGAGAAGAGGAAAAGATTAGATTAGTGAAATCAATATCATAAAGATAAATCCTTATTGATAATTTTTGGATTGTGTTGAATAAATGGAGAAACCAAATACATTTTATTTCACGTTGAACTGGTTTTTAAATTGAAATACACATAGAATTTTCGTTAGAAGCACATAGTAGTTTTAAATAAAAATGGTGTAAATATAAATATATAATCGTAAAATTAATTAAATTCATGTAAACAAAGGTACGAACTATACACAAAAATCTAGTTGAAAACAAGTCCTTAAACCTATATTTGAAATCATGAAGAAGACGAATGAAAACAACGAAAATAAACAAACTTTAAAATCTAGAAATACATGAACCAGACGTCTGAATATGCGTTTAGATGTCTGAAAATTATGGCTAAACATCTGAAATAGGGATTAGACATCTGGATTTTAGGAAATTCCAACCCAAGAGCAATTTGTTTGAAATTGACTTGATTCAGACATCCGAATTCTTTTTTCAACGTCTGGAATTAAAGTCGGACGTCTAAAAAGTAGAGTCAGATGTCTAAATTACTCGAAAACATTTTTATTATATGAGCGAAGGTCAGACATCTTGATTAGAGGACCAGATGTATGAATTATTCCAAAAAGCATGGATTAACCCTAGACCTGGTGCAGGCCAAGTAGGGCAAAGTAAGGGACTTGTATTCCACTTTGTCGACAGTTAGGAGTTCAAATAGCTTCATTGAGCAGGTGCAAAGAATAGTATCACTTTATGGAAGGCGTAGCGTGGAACTTGGTAAAGCAGCTATAACGATCGGCCTTTTCGACCATCAAAAGTTGGCAATAATACTTCCACTGTATTCATGTGCCGAACATCCAAGTCCAAATAGAAAATTGCTGAGGTGAAAGGAAAGAAAAGATAGAATAAAATCTTATATCGTGACAAGTAATATATAATATACAACGGATCTTTACAAAAAGAAAGATTATTATACATACAACAATCAGAGTAAACTAATCTATCATCAACCTAGACAGTTATAACAACCTATCCTCACAAATGCTGATAAATACAAAAAAATGCAACGGAAATAATGATATGTGAATATGTCTTGAAGACATCCAGCTCGTCTCTTGAAGCTCCAAAGCATCCATAACTAAATTTGACGGGCTGACTTGAGCATTATAAGAAAATAACGCCCGGATCAGTCTGGTAAACCAGTGTGAGAAACACAAATCATATGGATTTTTAATGTCATAAAATATTTCAAAAATAAAGGCACCTTGTACGACCATGTTGCACTTAAACATGGATGGGTTTTTACCTTACGATAACCAAACCATTTTTATTAGAAAATCTTGCGATATTACGATAATGTGTACGGTTTAAAATAAATATATAACGTAGCTGAAATGCTTGCATCTCACATTCCAGCATATTTGGCATACAACTAAGTCCGTATGGCATGTATTGGAGAATGGATTCCATTAATGACAAGGCTACTAACGTATCGCCTATCATAGTACACCTCTAGAAAAATGCACCGAGGACCTCACATGGACACTCCGCCAACAAAGGACTGACCTACCCTTTCCTGGATAGTACCGAATATATCATCACCCTTGTTGCGACCAATAACCATACTGAGTCACTAGCATACATAAATCCAAAAATATCGACCTAGTTCGGGTAATGATTATACCCTAATGGTAGCGAACCACATATCCCTGTCGTATATCCCATGTTTTAGTCATTACCGGGTGTGAGGCTTGAGGTTATGTTTTACCTTTTTAGCAAATCCTACTTGAAATGCTAACATTGCCCTCGCGATAATAATACAATGCCAGCATTCATCCATACAAGTTCTTCTATGTATAAACAAACCGAAGGCACTACTTCTACTACACCCAACTTGGAATCACCCTCAGGATCAATAGCAAATAGCCCTTACACTTCAAAGATCTTCGTCTTTGATTTCCATCATCTTTAAGATATCTCCAATTCGAACGCTTATGCCAGTTCGAAGTGGTTTTTGGATAACTCATGTTTATCTGATCCTTGTCTCTCCAAACCAACAATCAATAGTTTCAAAACTAGCCAAGATTTGATAGTCGGTTATTTACAATCAAATAAACAAACAATCAAACCATAGATTTAATTTCATATGGAAACCAAGCATGGTTAAGCACATAAGCAACCACTATGCCTCTCAAATTAATTCTTCCATTAATTAAAATCACTTTTTAAATACTTGTATAAAAATACCCAATTAATGAGTCAAGCCTATCTACCCGTTCAAAGTCAAAAGGCTTAACAAATTCAGACTCAGGAAGAATATTCACTTAGCCTTTTACAAAGATTTATTCATAAACCCTCTCTACTCTCTTCAATACTTGAAAATATTGATATACTTATCTCAACTGTATAAATATACTCACAAAACATTTCACTTTCAATACTTAGAAAACTTCTCCATATACTTATATCAACGGTATAAGTATATCCACAAAACCCTACATTTTCAATACTTAGAAAATGTATCCATATGATTATCTCAACGGTATAAATATATTCACAAATCTTAATAAATATTTCATATTTCCAAAATCATATTTAAATGGGTCAAAAACAAATGTCACTAAAACATTGTTTACTGTAAACCCAAACTTATTTCTGGTGTAAGTAAATCGATAGTATGGATATTAAACCAAATATACTTGTCACCACTTTCCGATTTCAAACTTGTACTACTCCTTGATTAACAATGAAGTCAGACAAGTCAGAAAACTATCCTTGCCTCAACATACATCCCTAATTCTCACAGATAGAGACAGATTTTCACACCTCGGAATTTGGTGTTAATTATGAAAGAATACATTCTGTACCATCATAAGTTAGAAAGATCATTCATGGAAGTCAAATCTCGTTCCTTTTATAAAAACTCCTTTTATAAATCTTCTTTATATTTATAAAACTTCCTTTATAAATTTCCTTTATATTTATAAAACTCCTTTTATAAATCTTCAAATTTATTTATAAAAGTCTTTTATATATCTCTAGATTTTAAAGCTGATATACTTATTACAAATCTTCAATTTCAAGATAGGACTAAATATTTTTTATAAAACGATCACTATATATATCACTATAAATTCACAAATATGATTTATTATTCCAATTTATCAAAATGATATCATTTGACTTTTATAAAATATCATTTATAAATCTATTCTTTTATTTATAAAATACCATTTATAAATTTATCTTTATATACAACATTTTATATAAAGCATTTCACAAATATCTACTCCAAAATATTTATGTCTTCTTTAAAAATAGAATCATTTTATTATAAAAGATAAATTCCCCTTTATTTTCCTTTAAAATAAACATTCAATATTATATTATCTTTCTGTAAAATAAATACTTTCCGAAATACTTTTAAAACATTTCCAAAATGGTTGGAGTAAAATAGAGAAGTTCAAAAATTATTTCTAAATAAAAGATCACAGAAAATTTCAAAAATCACATTTTAAATCATTCTCCGAACCAAAACCATTGTCAAATCCAAATAACAATTAATAGTATTTCAAAATACCATAATCAGGCCTAGAGCTACCACAACACTTAACCAATGTTATTACTACCTTTATCACTAAAAAGGTTCAACTTTTAACACGTATCAATGTCACATCCAATATGGCCAAGCTAAAAAGTTTAGCATTCAACAATTTACACGATAAGTTTATAATTGAAATTTAAAATTAACAATGGCAAGGAACTAGATCTCTCTAATTTCATGAGTTCCTAATAAATCATTTCATATGACATTTTGTAAAAAGCGAGAATTCAGCCAAATCCTACAACCAAACAATAAACATCCAACCATACAAATAACAATTTATATCAACACACACATCATACAATGTTCATTCAAAAGTGACATAACTCACCAAAATCCAAACCGACGCTTACGCGTTACTAAGTAGTCTAAAATCGAATGTCATGCAATTTTTGCTAAAAAATTCACTTGCTTCAAACTTGATGAAATCGGCTCTAGTGCGTAGATAATGCTCATACGAGCGCAATGCAAAAGATTGCGTTCTCGGTTGGACCTCATATGAAGAAGATGTGAATTTTATAAGATTTAGGATTAAACAATTCATTAATTAACTTAATTAAATTTATTTACTTAATTACCTTCCCCTAATTATCTTCTTCCCCCCAAATACATGTACATGACCATGCATACAAATGTATAAACCCAACTATGCCACCCCTTCCCTCCTCTTTATCTCCCTCCTTACCCCCACGAAACAAAGATTCGTCGAATCCACCATGCTCAACATAACGCAAGCTTCACAATGCACACAACCACCACAAGCTCAGTCGCTCCTACCCAATCATGACTTGGCAACCCCCTCGCATATCCCAAAATACCAATAAGCTATTGCACTACCTCGTTTTGCCACCAACCATGCTCCTTCACCCAAAAAACCCAAATCCACCAATGTCTTAGCCTATAACTGCTCACATCGCACTCAATCCCTAACCCTAGTTGTCGATCAAAATGTCAATCTCGGCTATCTCCTACAGCGCACCTCCAAACCACCATAGATGTGAAGCTTACCTCCTTTCGAACTCAATGGATCCAACCTCATAATTTTTCATTGATCGAAACTCAAGATTTTGATTTTTGAAGAGTTGGCCATTTTTTTCATTTATAGGAAACAAAAGAAAGAAGAGAGAGAAAGAGAAGTCGGAAGTGAAGAGGGGTGTGGGTTAGTTTATATAGTAAATTATATTATTATTTAATTTTTCTTTTAAAATCGCTGCGCATTTCAAGCTCACACAATCATACAACACATCTGAACGCCACAAAACTCGTCGACGTAGATCATCTTATTATTCCGATTTCGATGGTAATAGTTTCATCAAAATCCAAGACAGTGCTCTGGAATGATAATTTCACGCGTTCGAGACCATTTATCGATAAAATGATTTTTGGTCCCACTCTCGATATTAATTCGGACTCTTTATTTTTGTAAAAATTTTTCTATAACAAGTTCACCATTATTATTTATTAATTAAAAAGAGTTATTAAGATTTTCAAATCACTTATTTAAATATTAAAAATTAATTAAATATTAAGAATCAAAATGATAAAATTCCCGGTTGTTACAACAGCCGTAGCATGGAACTCAACAGGGCAGGCATTAGCAGCATAATTAGAAGCTCTTATTATTATTGAGGTACCCTAGTTGCATGTTAAACATGTAGGAACTGAAGAAGGACAGAGGCATCCACAATAGTAGGGCTACACGGTTGGGCGATGGTTGGACATATAAGGAAATCGCTATATTAGTTTTCCTAAATACTTCTAGTTGAATGATAAAGAGCATATGACATGCTTACCATTGTGATGTTGACATGAATGCTTAGATAGGCTATAAATTGTCGAGGCAATATACTCAATGCGATCCTGGGCATTATGATGTTCGTTTTGTGTGTAAGTGCGATATACGTAGTTTGTCAATTGAGAATGTTAACCCAATGTTGGGTAGAAAGTTAATCATGCGGATTATCCTACTAGGAACTGACTTAGAGTTGTTAGATGTTGGATGTTCAACCCATATTTGAAAACTTTTGCAAGTTGTTTATGGTTGTAGGTGTTATTTTTCCTTCTCCTTTTATACCCACTATAGAAGGACATGTCGTCATGTGATTTGGCCCAAATACAATGCGTGGAGGAAGAGACTATGCACCTAGAGTCATATATATTTATCGAAACTCTCCATGCACTCTATTTCATATTATGTTATTTATATTTATTAGACTCTACATACTACTATTTGGAGACAGTGTTGTATGGACCACGTTATTGAGACAATATCATATCTAGATTGTAACGACCCGTGATTTTAACTATTTTAAATTATTAAATCTAATATAATTTTTGAATTAAAATGGTTAGAAATAAAATTCAATGTTTTATTACTGTAATTTATTGGATATGAACTTAGATAAAATTTTAAATAACAAAATTTGATATGAGAAGAAAAAAATGATTAACTAATTTTAAATATTGAAATATTAATTTTTATCAATCGAATAATAAATTTTTGATATATATATATATATATATATATATATTCTAGAGGCTTTGATTTAAAAGTTTAAAATCTAATTTCTGAAAATAATTAAATAAACTTCACATTTCAAATATAGGATAAAATATATATGTATGTATGTATGTATGTATATACAAAGATAGGATATAAAATAAAAATAAAATATTAATAATAAAGAGATAAATACTTGTAAGTAGCTATTTATGTTTGTATATTAAGTATAATGTTTATGAAATAATTTAGACAAAGAAGTACAAATTTTAGCATGTTAAATTATGTAAATAGGCAAAAACATATACATATGGTCAAAGAGTTAAAGGAAATATATATATATATATATATATATATATATGAAGTATGTATATACATAAGGGAACATCATGATGATAAATATCAACTCAAACATAAAATAAATCAAATCACTCAAATTTTCAGATCAACTAGGAAAATCAAGTCAATCAATTTATCAAATCAAGTCAGCTTATTTTCAAATCAAAATAAAGAGAAATAAAAAGAAAAAGGTAGAGACCTATTTATGAACAAAGGCTTCAGCCTTCTGGTGCCTATTCTCTCCATCTATAAATACCTCTATGTTGGGTGATTTACGTTTACCATTTAACACATATATAAAAAGAAGAAGTACACTGCCATTTAATACTTTAGAGAGACTAAGCACTTAAAGCTCCAGGAAGGAAGGACAAAAACAAAACAATAATGTTTCATTTTTTCAAAAGAGCTGGTGATTAAAACTAAATCTTTACTTACTGGAAAACTATGTATGCTTCTATATGCTTGAAAAGTTGAATGAACACTTTTATTTTGTCAAGTATTCATGAGTTAACAAGTTTCTATGCTGTATATATCTGTGGTTGGACATGTTGAACACCCTGTAACTCAAAGAGGCATGAATAACACTTCAGTTCTTTTGAAAAAGTTAATATCTTGTAACTTTAAAAATCATTATCTCTTAATCTAGTTAGTTTTAGTCCATGATTCCAAAAGGAAAATTGGTTGTTTTCGAGTGTGGTTCATTCTAAAATTAGTTTCGTCTGATATTATATAGCATAGAGGAAGAAAAGCTTATTTTATAGTAAGCAACTTAAAAATGAACAAAATTCGAATATCATAATTTAATCTTTTGATTACATGAATGTGTTTGTTATCGAAAATGATGATTTTTGCAAGTGAATTGGAAATTTTTAGTTGTGTATTGGATGAGATAAAGGGAGATGACCGAAAATGGGTTTTGGGTCAATTTCCGGCGACCGAGGCGATGGGTTGGATTGTCGTTGGTAGTGGAGGTGGCTTGGGTGATGGTAGAGCTAGGAAAAATGGTACGGCATTTTATAGAGGTGTGTGCGTTGGGTCGAAGCAAATTTAGGGTTTAGGCATGTTTTTTTGTGGGTTCGGTCTTGAACAAAGGACGACGACGAGAGGCAACTGGAGGAGTGCGGTATGAGGGGAAAAGGAAGAGGTGGACGTGGCGAACGTTTTGGCAACGTTTAGTGGTGAACGCAGGTGCACGGTGGCACGGCGAGGGGTTTGAGTGGCGATGTGTTGTCATTCCAGTTGGATCAGATGTTCGATTTTCCGAACCATGGTGGTTCGTGCTTTCTCCGTGTGTGATCATGATTGGGAATTCGTGGGGAATGGGGAGAGATGGTCGGCGGCAAGGTTACAGTCGTCGACGATGTATGTACATGCATGGTGATGTAGACGCGTATGGGTTAGAAAAAGAAGAAGAGTAGAAAGGAGCAGGTAAAAGAAAGAAGAGGGAGGAAGGATTTGGTCTGGGTTATCTTCTTGGGCCTTGTTGGGCTGGGGATTTGAAAAAAAAAGAAAAAAAAATTGAATAAGTTTTTATGTTAATAATCTTTCAAACTTTTAAAAATTAGTTCTCATTCATCTAAAATCCAATCGACGTCAGAATTTTTGCATTGTGATCCATCACCTAGTTTAATAATCTTAACTAATTTTGTTAATGTTTTGTAATATAAAATTTAATTATTTATAATAATTGAATTGGATAAATAATTAAATTCTTAATTGATTAAATCTTGTGTTAATTAATAAATTAGTTATTAAATAGATTGTTTAATTTTTAATTAACTAATAATAAATCATTTTTATAATTTCTTTAATTTATAAGTAATTTGGAATTTGGATTAATAATATTCCTAATTAAATCCTGATTTGTGAATTGTTTTAATATTAATTATTAATCATTAATTTAGTTAATGATCTATGCTTTGGTCATGATAAAGTAAACATATGAAATGAATGTCCATATGTAAATATTAACACCCTGATTGTAGAATTGTTTATTTTAAACAACTTGGCCTTTTCAAATTTCTAGTTTTGAGTTCGAAGAGACCGGGATCGGATATCTGCATTATCCGAAATCACTTTGACTTAATAACCACCATGAACCTTAATGGTTTGATTGTAGGACCTAGTATATTGGGTTTTAATTAAGGTAACAATTTCAGTTATCTTAATAAGTATTTATAGTTAGACACTATTATAATATCACTGGATTTTCTATAAAAATGTTTTGGTTATCGTAAGGGAAAAACCCGTCGTGTTTATGTGTGACGCGGTCTTACGAGATACCTTTGTCTTCGAAGGATTTTAATAACTTAAGTAATTCAAATTAAGTATGTTTACTCATGCTAGTTTCCAGCCCAACTCAGGTGTTACTTTATTGTAATACTCGGGTCAGACCGAGTGTTACAGATTTAGGTTAGGATGCTTTGGAGCTCAAGAGACGAGCTGGATGGCAAAGACGTATTACGCGTACTTGATTATATTCCACTGTATATTATAGGCTGTATATTTAGCATTTGTGAGGACAAGTTATTATAACTGTCCAGATTTCTACGTTGATGGTTGTACTCTGACAATTTGTATGTATATAAATAGTTACAGTTTTCTTGTATAAAAATCTGTTATTGTATAATATATTTTGTTCCGCTGCGATTGTGAGATTTTGTGTTGTTGTTTCTATTTATCATATCCTTTTCTTCTTAAACCTTAATGATCTGGTATTTCCGGCACTCGATTGCTCGGCATTCTATACAGTGAACGTATTAGTGTCGATTTTCGTGGGTCGAAAATCCCGGTCGTTACATAGATTATTTTTAGTATTTATATTTTATTTCCTTCTACCATGAGATCTGAAAGTGTAGAATGCTTTAAAGTATTATTCTTTGTATCATGAAATATTCTAAAACCCCGATAGTTCATACTTCTTGGCATGATGCGAGTTCGAAAGTCAATTTAAGGTTTGAAATGGCCCAGAGGTGTGGATTATCACATTAGTGCCTACCTTCAAATATTGTAAAATAATACAGGTATTGAATCAATTTTGAAATCACTCACCGCAATGGTTTTAGCATGCTCCCATCGCCAAAGTTGCCAATGGTGTTGCTTTGACCTCCCTCTTAAGCACGAGCAACGCCAACAGAGCCTAGGACCACCAAAATTTCCAACCTTGCCATCGACGTCCTACCCTATCGGATCACACTCCTCCAAAAGCCATGTCACTTCACTAGCCCGCATTGCTCATTTCTTCTCCTATTCTGATTGCACTACCAACTCCCATTGTCATGCACTAAGTCGAGACACCATCCCTAATTGTAAGTGCATCCATCTCTAGTTTCATACCTCTCCGATCTAGCTATGTTTTCCCCAATGACGTTTGTTTTTTTCTCTTCTTTCGCTTTTCGATTTTGGGAATTAGGGATTAAGAAGAGGAGAAGGGTTGAGTAGGTTCTGGCTTTGGATTAAAGGAGAAGAAATATTTTACTTGTTTTAGGGTTCAACTTTAGCACTTAAGTGTATTTTAAATATTTACATGTTAAAGTTGTTAATTTACACTAGAATCTTTTTTTACAGTTCAATATTTAAATAACTTACCATATAAAATAGATCTTCATTCAAAAATAGTCAATTTATGATATATTTTCCATGATATATATATATATATGTATGTATGTATGTATGTATGTTTGTGTGTGTGTATTTCAATAAGTTAATTACATGCTTAAATTCAATAATCATTCAATGTTGTTAATTATTGATTTATGCATATTGAATAACACTTCATTTTATTACTTTCCGACTCAAATTCATTTTTTTATAAAAATTTCATATTTAACATCTCAGTTAGAATCAATAATTTAAATATGATAATGTTTACTCAAAATACTATTATTTACTATTTTCGTAGAAATAACTAACACGAAATAAATTATTATTTCTTTTTTATTTATTCATCTATTTTTACTTCATAGAATATAATCCTCATTTCCATTTATTTCACCCGTAACCATTTATTTACAATATACAAATATATTTTTACACTTATTGTAAGTTTATTCAAACTCATTTTGGTTTTTAAAAGGAATTAATCGATCTAAATCATTAAATTAAGATTCCTTATATTCATGAATTTTTACTTATTAGTTATTTCTAAAATAATTTTCATGCCAAAATTCAACTAGAGTAATTTATTTAATTTATTACTATACCGTATGTTGGGTTGTTACACTTGGAGATGGAAATTTCAAGCCAATAGCCATGGATGGAGAATCAATTCTAAGGGCATGGAACAATGAGTATCTTTGTCGTTGCTTTACATATGTTATGTTTTCTATTTTAGGAATATTCATTATTTTATTATTTTAAAGTTGCTTATACAGTGAAATAGTTATGTTGTGGATGATTGTAAATAAAAGTGCTTTTTAGGACTAAAAGAACTATGTTCTTTATGGTACTATGCATTTAATGTTACAACTATTTTGATAAATGATGCCTGATGAAAATCAATCTTTAGACTACAGTTACCCTAATGCCTAGCCCAAGTAGACTTAGCCAGAGTTACAGGCATTAGTTTAAGTGATATACCTTGTACAGTTTACCTCGCTATGGTAAATTCAGATGGAAAATGTTACCAAGAACAAAATGAGTAAAGAAATAAAAAAATGAGTAATGAAGGGGCATGGGGTGAGGCAATGGATAGTGACTAATGTAAAATAATGTGAGAGTTAATGGTGCAATTAGCGAACATTCGGATGTAAATGTCCACAGATGATTGTTGTCCCAATTACAATAAAACATGATAATTTGGCAAGTCAATGGGTCTACCATACAACATTCAGAGGTAGATGTCTTGAAGTTGCTGGACGATTCACTTATGATAGAACATGATAGTTTAGCAAGATAAAGGGAAAATTCGATGACAACTCGATTTGGGCATAAATTCTCTCACCCGATAATGAGTGAATGGACTTATCTAGGGTGTCACGATCGAACATGATAGGTCGATGGTAAGGTTATGATTTTTACATAAGTACCCTCACTCAATGGTGAGTGGATGGACTTATACAAGATGTTGTGATAGAATTTTATAGTTCGGTGATATGGATGTGATTTGAATGTAAGTCCTCTTGCCTGATGGTGAGTGAATGGACTTACGCAAGATATCGTGATTGAACTTGATAGTTCAGTAGTATGACTACGATTTGAACGTAAGTTCCCTTGCTCAACGGTGCATGGATGGACTTATGTATCATGTCATGATTGAATTTGATAGGATGGTGGTATGACTATGATTAGAACATAAGTACAATCACCCCACAAATGAGTGGATGAGCTTATGCAAGGTGTCACTACTGAATATGATAGTTTAGTAGTACAACCATGACTTGAACACAAGTCCTCACATCTGACCATTAATGGATGTACTTATGTGAAATTTTTAATGAGTAAGGTGATAGATCCGAGGGTATGCCCTAAGCGCAATTAAATAATTTTGGTTATATAACTGTACACTTAACTTTTATGTATGGATATTGTTGGAAATGGAAATATTTTTTTTAGTTTCTATTTCTGTTATACGTGCACATCTATGTGTGTATAATATGATGTTAGGGATTACTTACTTATACTACAATAAGAAATCGATAGGAATGAGTATTTAACTAAATGCAGTTAAGAACGTGTTTGCAATTGTGAGCAGTGAATCAATATTTCTAAACAAATACTTATCCTTAAATGTTTCTAATCATGATGATTTGAGAAAAGGCTATCAATTCACTTTGTGACTAGTATACATAATTCTTGAAAGGGTGAAAGAGTCGAAATATGGCTAATACTACTAAACTGGTTAAAGTATTGTAACAAATGTAAAGGAAAATAAGTCAGTAAAGCGATTACTCCTGATTTTTTATACTGGTTCGGACCTCTTATCTATGGCTAGTCTCGAACCTCCACTTTAGATTTCACTATCTAACAAGCCCCTTATTAACCTAGAGGAATAGGGGTTACAAGCTTTGCTTGATCGTTTCGAACTGGACTTCTTCCTTTCTTATAGAAAATACTTTGATAACTTTGTGTTCTTGATCAACAAAAATGTATTAACTTGAATATACCCTTTATAGTAGTGGTAATAATTGAAAGTGCAAGATTTAGGAAGTAGAAGACAGAGTTTTTGAAAGATTTTGATTGTGTGGAGTATCAAGATTGTTAAGATCAAAAGAATATAAGTTGGTAGATTTAGTTTTTATTCTCAAAAACTCATGTATACATAACGTTAAAAAGGTTTTAGTGGATCTTTACAACTATTAGAAATCAATAGAAAAGGATGTAAGCATTTATAAGGAAGAAACCTTTCAAAACTCAAAAGCAATTTTTCAAAAAGATGCCCACTATAGTAATCCATACATCTAAAATAATATTTCAGATGCCTGATTTTAAAACTTTAAAATGCAAAAGAAACAAGGCATTTTTCCTACATTCAAATGTCCGGTTTATTTATTACAGCGTCCGAATTTTATTTAGATGTTTGTTTAACCTTTCTAGAGATCTAAACCTCTAAGAAAATTACTGCTTTGTTTATATTTTTAAAATTCTATATCTGTATTTTATAAAAATATGTAATTGCAGAACTTAAAAATAATTATTGGGTTTTTGTATTGATGAGTACCACTTGGGAAATTGTACAAAAATAAAAACCTATAAGACTTATACTCTAAAAAGAGTCTTACTAATTTTCTCTTTTGGAACATCATCTTTGAGTTTCCTTTATCTTTGTCGTTCCAACATGCAAGTCTTTGAAGTTGTTGTAACTGAAATACCTTATACAGTATAGACGTATGATTATATATTCGTCACAATAAAAACACAAAAAGTGAGATTCTAATATACTTTCCTCTTTTATGATGGCAATCATATAATATGTAAAACAAAGATATCACAATTTTTACTGCTTTTGACTATATATACTTCCTTGTCAATATGCTATGTTTTCTCCCATTTGTCGTCAACAAAGAGGTCAAAAAGAGCTAGTGGTAGAATACACATACATACATACATACATATATATTATAAGGTGAAATCATAATCATACAGATTAACACAACAAGCGTGTTCATATCCCAATTATACATATAGCACATGAACACATGAACATATGACAATCACATATAAAAACATAGATGCACAAAGGTAAGTCACAAAAATAAAAATCTTAGAATCAGATAAACCATCACAAATCACAAACATTAGTCACAAACATACATCATAGTCAAACCTACATAGTCACTGACAACAAATTCACATAATAAGTTTTAAGGATAAAAGGAACTTAACACATAATATAAGAAAGTAAATGCATAAATTTACTATATTCAAACTCACCAACCATAGTCACCTAAAGATTGCCCACCATAACCTTTTTCTCATTACATATCTTCATTTTATGTTGCATGGTATGTGGCATCGAGCTCGACATGAGGTACAGAGGATGGAAGTGGTTATGTTATCGTTGATGGGGGTGTTATAGGTGAAGATGATATAGAACTTTCACTCAACTTTCACCATATTTTATCGAGCATTGACTTGATTCCATCTACCTTTGATTCAAGCTTCTCCATTCTAGTTTCTAACTTGCTCGTATCTTTGTCCATTCTCTTCTACAGTTTTTTTAGTTCATAGTAGTTTGGACTTGAGACCTGGAAAACAATTTCCAAGCCCATTGTTGATTGGTGATGGTTGTATCAAGTATCTCAACCGAGTAGTCGCTTTCATCTACATTGCTCTCATCCTTGCTACTTTTATATTCCTCCACCTCTTTCACTATTCATTTCCCCAAGTCTTTTCTTTGAACATTTTAAGGATCCAAATTAATTGGCTCGTTGAGCTTTCATATATGTTCTTCATATGTATCATATGTGGGATCTTTAAAAGTAAATGCATCAAGTTAAAGAACATTTTATCAGCACATTTCACTTTAATTACATTATCATCTATAACCCCTTATCCTATGGTAGTCCAAAATCATGATTATGCATGGAGCATATTGAATAGTTTTTCTTTTTCAATTAGAGAAAAACGTTAATTCATCATGAATGTACTTGGCCCATTTTACTTTAATATTATCGAATATTAGATATAATGCTTGATAATTATTATTATAAACAATTTCATGACCCTCTATTTTCAGTAAAAAAGTATTAACCCACATTTTTCTAAAACTCTAGTATGGCTTCATAAAGCAACAGTGATCCTTTTTGTAATATTATCTCCCCACATATAATGAGCAACTTCATCTCATTGTTTAATTTAAAAATCCACATTTTCATAGTCAATACCATTATAACCACATCAAAGAATCATTCCTAGTTCACCAATCCATAAATATCCTTCATCACCATGAAGCTTAAGAAAGCTTCCACACATATTAGCACAAAATAATTGGATGCAGAAGACATCCATTTGTACTTCATTTGAGATATAATCAATCAAAAATGTTACCTTTTCTCTATCCATTGAATCATCTAAATGATTATTAAGGAAATCTTCTAATTTGTAGAAGATACCAGGGAATATCTTTATTTTTTAAGAGCTTCAGATCTGGAAATAGCTTGACACTACAAATTTCGAGATTCGCTGCTTGAAATTGAAATGCCACCGCTGAAAGGATTGTCGTTGCTTAAATATGAGATCTCGAGCGACATTGTTTGGAAGTTGCGATGGTTGTTGGAGGTGTGTTGCCTCCAAGCTTCAAAGAACCAAGTTCACATATGCTTGGAAAAGTTAAAGTCATTGATGATGGAGGAGCTTTTAATTTTACGGTAGGGTTTCATAAATGGTTGCTGAAAGCTTGTGCTTCCAAAGTCAGTAATCCATGTTGCTTCTTGTTTGATGATGACGTGCTGACTAGAGTGCCTTGCTTGTTGCCGTTAACCAAAGAACTATTGCCTAAAACATTCACTTGTAAGCTCATTAGTAGATCTAGAGTGATACTGCTTATCACTAGAAATGTTTGTTACTGCAACTTGCTTATGTGGCTTTGAGAGTGATGTTGTTGGTTTGTTGTTGTCAAAGAGGTTGTGGTTGGCGCTCGATGGTTGGATTATTTTTGTTTTGCTTGGAATACTGATATGTGATGAGGCAGTATTGTAGTTGTTTGGTGATGATTGAGGTTGTGAATCTGAGCTAAGGTGGTGGCTTTAAGGTGTTGATATGTAGAAAAGATGATTGGCTTGTCATAGTTGTGATGTGTTGATGGTTGTGGGGTTGATGATAGTTGATTAACAAGAGATGATAAAGATATGAGTGATGGTGAAGTAATATACGTGATTGGAAATTGAAGAGGATTGTTAGAAGATTTGTTTTATGATCCGATGCCTTTCTTTTGATGTAATGTGTGCATTTATATAGGCTAATAGAGAAGATGTATATGTATGGAAAAAAGTAGGGGAGATTATATATAGAGAAAGATATGGATTATGAAATAATTTGTTTTCTTGTATAGAAAATAAAATCCATATAATAGGAAACAAATTCTGATGTATATTCCAGAGTATATTGCTTGATTGTATTAATATTTCCTTGCTTCTAATCTGTATTTGTTTCCCTTTTTTTATATATAGAGCTTCTGATTGTGTTTATTTTCATTGCTTCTGATTTGTGTTTGTTTCACTTTCTTTATATATACAACCTCTGATGATGTATTGATATATATATATATCCTGCTTCATATCTTTAATTGTTTCTTTTTCTTTGTATATATAGCCTTTTATTATATTGAAAGAAAAACATCGCTACAACCGGTTCATTTAAAGGAACCCTGTAAATATACAATACTGGACAAACACATTGAATAAAACAAATGTTTATTAACATCAAACAGAAATCATCGATTGCATTATTCCAAAATCTACCGCTTTTGACGAAAACAAACATAAGTTAAGATTTACAGATAGAATATAGATGTTTATTAACACAAACATAAGTGATGTGTTAAACATGATGGGCTTTACTTAAGCTCCCCTTGTATAGATGCTCACCCTACACATATACTCCCCCTACATAGATTCTCTCCTACATAAATATTTCCTCTTCTAGCATGCTCCAAACATGTGAAATGAAAATGGGTTAAATCAAAGAAGAGGCAAAGGAAATGAAAAAGGAAAAAAATGATAATTCCAAGTAAATAATGATTCAAAGTTATATCGTCGAGAAGAGAAAAAGAACATCTTAGATAAGAAAAAGAAACACATCTTAGATATTGTCAAATCAATTCTTCCCCACTAAATTTAACCTCTCTCACTTATTTGTTTCATCAACAGTATGAGTGAATAGTTAACAAAGCCAAAGAGGAAACAAATAAATATAACCCAAGAGTAAAATACCAAAATTATATATTTCTAGTTAGATATCAGACATGAATTGTAGCACTCACTATTGATCAAAGACATACCTAAATGGAAAACAGATGACAATTATAAAAAAATTGTTAATTCTATGACATGTGGTTCAATCAACAATAAACTCAGCATATGGCGATTTTGTTTTGTTTTACAAGTGAAGTATTTATATGAGGATAGTTTTATCCTTAATTCATTATAAATGATATCAAGATACTTATACCTATACATTGTCGCGAGATCTTCTAGATGAGGAAAAAAGCATTGCTCGATGGGTTAATATACACCGACGCTAAAGAATTTTCAACAAAGGTCAAATACCCTTAGGTAATGTAACTCTACTACATCCGTTTTTCATACAAAGAGCTTTAATTGTTTAAATTTAGATTTTTATAAAATACTTGATATGTGATTTACTCATATAGAGCGTGTAAATGACTTGACCTCGATACCCACTATTTTTCCAATAAATTTTTACTACATTCGAGTTTATGTTAATCTTAATCACACATACATAGAAAAAAATGGATCAATGGAATGTGATAGAAAATAAAATGTTATAGGATATGTAATAATACAACATAGAATGTTAGTAACTCATGCTTAACTTAGACTGTGATATATATATATATATATATATATATTACTAGTATTCTTCTCAAGAGTATAATAGTTCATCTCCTAACAATTATGTAATCATTACTCAAATATTTGATGGGCACAAATAGATTCAACTCAACCATAACCACATTTTCCAAAAGAAAAAAATTTAGGCAATCTAAGAGTATTTTTCTCTCATCTTTAAAGTTACAAAAAAATTTTTGTAGAATGAAAAACATACCCTTAAAAACAAAACAAAAACTAAAAAATAAGCAAAAAAGCTAAGAAAATACTCAAATAGAAATCGTACTAATCCATATCCATGATACCCAAATCTAGACATAATCGTGAAAATCTCTCTTCCAAAGGAGGTATTGTAAAGGTGTTGGCAAGCTGTAAATCAGTGGAGATGAATTCAATGTAGGTATCCTCTTTTGAAATATGATCTCAAATGAAGTGATGTCTTATGTCTATATGTTTTGTACATTAGTGGTGAACAAGATTGTTTGACAGGTCAATTGCACTTTTACTATCATATTTTAAGGGGACACACTGAAGTATCAAGCGAAAATCTAATGAGGTTTGTCTCATCCATAGAATCTGAGCACAACAACTGCCTAAGGCAATATATTATGCTTTAGTAGTAGACAATGCAACATAGTTTTGTTTTTGACTTGACCATGAAACTAATGAGTGACTAACATGAAACATGTTCGACTGATGCTTTTTCTATCCACAAGACAACCGACATAATGAATAACAGAATAACTAATTAAATAAAAATTATCACAAAAAGGATACCACGATCCAAATTTTTTTGTGCGAAAAAGATATCTCAATTTTTTTTGGCTTTTGAATGAGATTCTTTTGGATTTTCTTGAAAGCATGCACAAAGATAAACAAAAAACATGATATTGGGTCTAGAAGCAGTAAGACAAAGAAAAGAGCCAATTATACCTTGATATTTCTTCTAATTATTGATGCCAAAAATGGACCAATACTCAAGAATAGATTGTAGAGAACCTGTGAGACCTAGATCTAGTAAATAACAGTTGAAATAAAAGGAAAATAACATAAACAAAGTAGATAGACAAAAGGTTTTATAGTCGTTAGGCATTATATGGTCTACGTCCACTTTATAGCTTTGTTGCTAATAGATTTGATGTTGTTTGTTTGAGATTACAAGATATTTGAAAGAGAATAAGTCACAAGTTTAGGGGTTAGACATATTTTAAGACCTAGAATTGCTCAAATAGCTGCCTTGGTGACTATTGTGTGGAGATAGAAGATGAAGAAGAGGTAGAGCTTCCACGCGGTGATAATAGGAATCAAATCCTCTTTTGGTTCCTACATGGTCTGTATTTATAGGGGTAGAGGAAGTGTTGGGTCAAAAGCCTATTATCATCAGAGTTTGCTACTCGACTCAGAGTTACACAGAAGAAACAAAAGTCATATGAGTTGAGAAAACAACTTGGTACCGAGTCAAATGACTCAATACCGAGTCAAATGACTCAATACCGAGTCAAATGACTCGATACCGAGTCATTTCCTTGAATGGAAATGACCCAACTCCTTTTGTTCTGCCCTCCTATCTTTGAGTAGATGTGTTTCGTGCTTTTTTTCTTGTAATTTGGTTGGTGTTAGTGATAGTTCCTTCATTACTTGGATTGCTTTGCTATTTGAGATGTCTTCTCTTCAAACTTGATGATGGGTCGTCAAAACCCTGTGAAAACACTCGGGCATGAGCTAGAGGAATAGAGAATGGATGGCATGAAGTTGAGAAGCCAATATTGGACAAGAAAATGACTTGGCACCGAGTTAAATGACTCAGTATTAAGTTGTTTCCTTAGACTATTTTGAAGTGAATTTTTCCTCGGCCTCATCTTTGCTTCTTCTAAGTATGTCTGCCAAGTTTCAATTTGTTTCACCTTTGTCTCAATGTTCTAACTCCTTTTGATATCTGCTTGGTTAAAAACCCGGTTAACATTTTCCACATAAGGTACACTTTCGTTGAAAACAAAGCATGCTCTACAACAAGACAAGTCCTGGACTGTTATCTTACGAATTCCAGCTGGCCATTTGAATGCCTTATTAAGACACTATTTTCACTCGATCGATTTTCAATTTACCATTCACGTTAGCTCCAGTCGAAATTTCATTTCTTTGCGCTAGCGATGTTACTTGCGCTCTGGAGACTACGTTGTGCTTAGATTGGGTTAGGGACTCTCTGGGATGATTTTGTATTGGACCGGGCGAAGAAAAACAACCTGGTAACGAGTTAAATTGTTTTTCTTCTATAAGTTTAATACTTGGTGAAATTTTAAGCTTTTACTTCCATTTATCTTGCTACCGAATTGCTTCAGGTTTCCTTTGAGTTATTACTGCCGAGCCAAATATGTCTTCTAGTTAAATCGCCCACCTCCGACTTGCCTCAAACTCATCATTATCGTCCTTCGAGCATCTGCCGCCATTGCTACTTGTCATGCCGCCATCGAGAACCATCGCTAACACCCTACTTTTCCTCGAACCAGAGCTAATTCAAAACCCTAGCATTCAATATGACCAAATTAAGGTTGGCATGGGTTTGCTTTATGGTAATTGCGATGGTGATAATGGTTTGGATCAGACTGATAACAACTCCAAGGTAGATAGTTGAATTCTGGGCATGTTTGATTGGTGGCGGAGTTGAGTTTCTACCCCGATCGAATGCATGCCGTTCTGGTACTAAGTTCTGCCTTCCAATTTCAACAGTCTCTTTTGGAAATATGGCTAAGTCTCGATCACCAAACGGGTTCTAATATGATGATTCATTTCTAGAAATCAGACGTTTTAGATGTTTCCATTGCAACGTTTTCTGTTTTTGCACTTCTAGTGGTCCTGGAAAAAAATTTTATGCATCTCCTTGGATAACGGATCCGTTACCAATTTTCAATCGATAATGGGTAAGTTCCCAAAGAAATAATCTTAAAGTACGATACAGTTCATTTTTCTAGCGCGAGTGAGCTACCTACGTAGTATGATCCATTTGTGGTGTTCAGGACATTGGACTCACTTTGCATAGATAACACACCACACTTTCCCTGATCAATGCACATAATCCATTTAGTTAACACATGTCAACTTCCTTCGGATTCTGAACGTTGGTCACACGAGGATTTTATAAAATATACATATCTAACTATATTGAACTCAGAGTTTTATTATTTAGAAAAACATGCCGGTCACCCTGCCTTAAGCCCGGTGAAGGAACATCTACACCTTCAGAGGCTGGATCCACAACTGCTCTTGTATCTTCTACTATTCACATTGGGCCAAGTTAGCCCATTACATTAGAATATTATGGCCCACTAGTCCCCACGGGCCCTGTGCTTGGATAGTTACCTCCTGGAATAAGAACTTTGGACAACCTGCCAGAACAAGTGACCTTAGTTCGCATGGTTAGATCGCTTTGAAATATATGTTTACAGCATGGCATCCTAGAAGATGACGTACTCTTACCGTAGAGAGATGGACTTGGACGCAACCCTCCATCGAACTTCACACTTACAACCGCTATATGTGTTTAGGTAGTGTCGGCCATCGTTTAATTGATTTTTGATGGTGGTGTTACAAGAACTTAGACTTGCAC
This sequence comes from Allium fistulosum, assembly GCA_030737815.1. Lineage (NCBI taxonomy): Eukaryota > Viridiplantae > Streptophyta > Magnoliopsida > Asparagales > Amaryllidaceae > Allium > Allium fistulosum. The sequence continues at coordinate 156,854,128 of CM060902.1, forward strand.
CATTTCAAATACACTAAATGGTTATGCACTCCAAAGTTCTCTATTTTTGTCATGTTCATGGATAGATTTAATTGCTCTCCTAGGCCCAATGTGCTAACTCATCTCCTTCAGTTCAAAACAAGAAGAGAATGTCCCTCCTATATGATTATAGCAGCTTGGAAGGGGTGCAAGTTGATAGAGAAACTCTAAAATAAGCGCTCAGCTTTCAAGAATGAATACTTCTTCATTCGATGTCCAGAGGGGTCCAACCACCCCCAACTATCAGAAAGTAAGCTTCTTTTTCTCGGGTTCTGCCATACTAGAGGTTCTAAGTCTCTAACTTGCTACATATTTCATTGCAGACATCCTAGCTTGAGACGGCAATAACGAGCATAAAGCAAGCTCGATACCTTGAAGGCAACGAGAGCTTCTCAACGCTCCATGAATTTCCTTCTGACTAATGAAAATATTTGAATGTACGACTTGCTTCATCTTAGAAGATCCATGGTGGCCGAGTCCCTAGCCCCAACGATTCTAGAATACAATCCCATTCCTCTACCCCATCTCATAGCTCCAATGAGAATGCCCAGGGAGACGTAGTTTGTTTGTTGGGTGAAGTACAACCTGGAGAGGCTTCTGAGGTTGAGGCCGATTTGCCTGCCAGAGAAGATATCCCAAAGGATAGGGATGAAACAAATAGGATGCCCCCAATCCTGGAGGAGGATAAGCCAATCCAAAGTAGAGAGGGGAAACAACCAATGATAATAGAGATGGGGGAAGAGGCTTTAGACTATAATGATGACATCGATTTTCATGCCATCGAGGAAGAGGATGAGCTCATCGTATATGAGCCCTAATCTCCCTCACTCACCTCTTCGAACAACTAATTACTGAAACAATGAGTCTTGGACTTCCTATCTCACCTCCTCCAGAAACGTATATCACTGAGACTTCTCAATCAATCGGAGGCCATGTTATGGAAACCCCCTGTAGGAGATACAACACATTCACACCTTCTCAGAGACGTATCCATTAATCTGAGCAAATTTGGGGACTTCACAATCAATGACATTATATGCGTGATTGGTTTAGATATCACCCTATCTCCGGGTGATTTCATAAATGAAGGTATAGAAACTCCAACTTTGAAACCATGCTGACACGGTTGGTAGAGTATACATAGGGAGTCATTAGTTCTATACAGTCCACTTATGATAGAATCACGGACACATATTCCTGCATTGAATGTAATTTCAAAGTTTTGATATTAATTCCATTCTTCTCCTTATTTCAGGTTCGATGGGTCGTGGACTCTTTGATCAGCTTTCACAAAGATTGTACTCTAGATCCAGCTCAGTGTCCTTACTGTGAAACTGATGAGGAGAGAAGGTTAAGGAAAGACAAAGAGGCTGATGACGAAGCCCGTCGTGTGGAGAGAGATCACGAGAGGAGGGATAAGAGAAGAAGGGATGGTGAAGGTGACATCCCCAGCGATATTCATTAATGTCACAAGGACTCCTATGATCGCCATGGGCTTACAACATTCATCACTCCTCTCCGCACTGAAGTTCAAACTACTGCAATATAAGAAATCCCATCCTCTCAGGACATTACTACTGCTGCTGCCCCTACTCCTTCTAAACATGCCAAGAAGTACATGCTTCCACCAGGTCCAGCTCTCCTTTAGGCTGCTTACCCACACTTGTTCCTACATGGGGTCAAGTTTGATCAAACTATAAAACCCATAAACAAAGCTGCCTCTCTTCAAAATCTTGAGATAGTCCACGAGGATTTGGAAGCTGGGTTCGAGTGGCAACGTCTTGTTCGAGCTCTTTCTATTATGAATCAAGCTAACTATCAGCAGATTCTTTCCTTTGAGGTGGAGAGGGCTAACCACAATAGAATAATCAAGGATTGTGATAATGAGATAGCTCAGTTGAAATAGAGAGAGATGCCACCTTGAAGGGAAAGACCGTAAGTGATAAATTACTAAAAGAAGTGACCCAGGCCCATGAAATAGCATGCCTCATGATTAAAGATCAGCTCAAAGCGTTAATGAGGAGTTATTTAAATTAAAGGAGCGAGTCACTAAGGGAGCTAATGCCATCAAGGCCTGGGATCAGATCATCACCAAATAGGCCATAGAACTCGTTTGCCTCCACGAGGAGAATGCAAAATTAGCGAAAGAGAAGGAGATAATTGAATTTGACAAGTTGACAAATGTGATCGATCACTTAGTTACCTGGATAGAACTTGCGGAACTTTAGAGAGCTCATGAAGACATGACGAATTGGATGGATCATACCATATTACACTTTTATGCTTACATCATCATGCACAAAGGGAGCTTGAAGTGGTTAGGAGAGAACTAACCTAGGACTCTTGCCATTGTTTGCGAAGAAGTATTGATCAGGTCTGAGTGAGCTAGGGACATGGGCTCTGAGGAAGAATTAATGGTCGCCTACCTCAGTTCTGAGGACATAGACTTTCTTGTGGCTAGCAAAGAGATTCTAACAGATGAAAGGGAGAATGCCGCCGCTGAGGCCGCTGCTGAGGCTTTTTTTGGCCTGAGTTCTTCGGGTCAAGGCAAAACATCCGCTTCCAAATCTCAAGAGCCAGCAGTGACTATTCCCGTGTCTAGAGGAGTTGGTCCTACAACCTCCCGTACCATTCCAGCTTTGAAGCTCTACAGAAGTCATATCTTTCTCCAATTATTGAGCGACCCACTGAAAAGGAAACCAACGAAAGGGGGCTTTGAAGTCAAAGTTCACAATCAAACTCCTGGCTCAGGTATTTCTCTCATTTCTCTAGTACTTCAAAAGCTTCAATTCACTCCGGAGTCCTTTAATAAACTATACAGTTATGTTTTCCAACTTATAAGTCAACCATCTCTCTCGTCTATGCTTCTAGCTACTAAAGGCTCAGCGGCCGCTATTATCTTTACTGCTTCCACCACTGTCTCCACGGCGGTTTCAGGTTCAATTCCACTCTTAAATTATAGTCATGGACCGGACTCTAAGCAGATAGGAGCATTGCAGAACCTGGAGGATTCTCCGTGTCTCAAGAATTTGATACTATGATCACAGGTAGGTCGGACCCGACCGACATGGAGACGATGGCGGAGAGACTTACAAGGAGGGGCTACAATCAAAGAAGGAGAAAGAAGAGGTCAAGCAAAAGACTCCAACTACGATCAAGCTTCAGAAGCCAAAGGATGGAGGCACAGCTGCTAGAGGATCTGAGCGATTTGGCCCTACCACGGAAGGGGATTCTGTGCATTTGGAGGGTGGCATTACCCCTAGCAAGGAAGGTAAGAGAAGGTCGAAGTTGGAGACTTGTTTAGGCGAGACTGGGAAAGGTAGCCAGAGTGACAAAAAAGGAAAGATGCAGTAGCATGTGTGTCGGCTGAACATTTTTCATTTTGTGCCGAAGTGTATCAAGTCTGTATTCTTTCTTTTCTTTTGAGTCTGAAACTGGCCGATATTGTGCGAATATCACCCCCGCTGTTTGTTTATGTACATAAAGAGATATTAGTAATGAAAGATTAGCTTTTTTATTATAATCTCTCTTGTGTACTTTTCTTGCTTTTGATGTACCGTGCCTGGTCATGTATCACACAGCTCTATGCTTGTAAATAATTTTTTTGCAGCTATTTAGCATACTATATTACTTAGCTCTATTACAACCGCTATGATACTCCATTCGACATGACATAACCATGATGTGTCTCGATCTAGCCGACTCCATGGCTATTTTCTATTTAAGCTCAATCGATCTCACCTCGACCATGTGTTAGTGTGTGCACCCATCATTCCACAGGGCTGGTTACTCCGAATGCTGGACTTAAACATTTGATAAGAGAACAAGTATTCAGGACAACTGTTTATTTGCCCCCAGTCGGAGTTACGTGGTAGTCCCTATCTTCAGGGACTTGTGGTTTCGTCGCTCGATTTCAAGTGTTTAGACCCTTTTGTTGTCGCCTATCTCCAGACGACTCTCAAATCCTGGACGGTTTGGATTAATTTTTTCTATCGGCTCGACGGTTAAGTTTTCCCCAATGTTGCCAGAGCGATGCTAGTCCATGGAAAGTGGGGATTGATTTTCCTCTAATCCTGCAATTAGAAGCTTTCACAGTGTTGCTAAGGCAACTTCGGAACTTAGAAAATTTGATAGTCTCTTAATGTTGCCAGGGTAAAACCGATGACTAGACAATAGAAGGGTTTCCTAGCATTGCCGGGGCAATGCTAGTACTTAGGAAGTTGGGATCGATTTTCTCCTCGACCCGACGGTTTTGGAAGTCCATACTTCTTATCTGGAAACAAAGAAGTAATTTCTCGGTTATGTGGCTTATTGAATTGCATACAAGAGTACTGCTTATGAGAACGTGGTTCCTGTAACGACCCGTATTTTTAACACTTTAAAAATACGAATTAAAATTAAAAAATTTGGATAAAAATCCGAAGGAAATAAAATTTTGTGTTGTTAAATGTTAATTGCAAGTTAAAATACAAAACTGAATTCTGAAATAACTTATTTGTAAATTAAATATGGATGTTAACTTGTATTGAATGTAAATAATGAATTGAATTTGATTGTAAACCAAATTGGTTATGATTGTAAACAAAGAATAAATAAAATGGTAGATTTAATAGTGGACGTTTATGTTATTGAAACTAATATAAATAAATGTAACTTAATGTTACAGTTGATTGAAATCAAATAATAACTGAAACTGTAATTTGATAAAGATGTTAACTTGTAATTGAACATAAGTAAAGATTTAAATTTGAGTGTAACAAGTAATTGATACGAATTGAATTTGATTGTAAACACCGAAATAAATAAAATGTTACATTTAATATTGAAGTTATAATATTGAAATCAACATAAATGAATGTAATTTAATATTACTGTGAATTTAAATAAGATGATAGCTGAAGAAAATGAAAGTAAATGAATTATAAACTATTGATAATAATGTATAAGTAAATGGTTGATTCAATAATGGAAGTGTAAATCGAAATAAAAGAATTCAATTGGAATTAAATAACTTGAATTTAAATTACAATATAATTGAACGATGAATCTAATGTAATTTTTTATACTGGATTTATAATGGAAAACTGCATTGTAAAAGATTGTTAATTACTATGAAATTAAAAAAATGAAATTTGTGAACAATTGAAATTTGATTTAAAAGTTAATAATTTAAAATTGGGAATTTTATATTGAAATTAAACAGTAGGAATAGCCATTTTTACAACTGTCTCGGATTTCGACGAAACCAATTTCATCGGATCCGTAACAGTGAATTATTGTAAGGTTTCATTTTTCGTAGCAATCGGACTTGTCGTTTGGCCGTGCGAGCTTGAAACGCGTAGAAATTTAATGTCGAATTTGATTAAAATAATCGACTTCAAAAGCTATCTTCCACATACGATTGAATTAGGCCTTGGGACTAGTTCCATTGCGTTCGGAATATGGGTAAAACATTATAAACGTCTGGCGGCACATCTCGATTGGAGTTCGGACGATTTTGGACCTACCTATATAAATATGCACGCAACCGAGAAAGTTTTATTTTATTTCAGAAATCCTAATTTCAAACCATGGCCGTCACCTATTCCATGGCCAGAAATTGCCGATCTTCTTTCCTTAATATCTCTCAATCCGTTCAACGAAATCGAAAAATTCCAAAAGCAAAAGTGTAGATCTCGACGAGCTCTTCAAATCCATACAGTTGATCTATGCAATTACGCCACGGATTCGCCAGAATCTGGCTTGGAAGCATGGACGTATTTTCTCGGATTTTGCGCAAACGGTGGCGAATGGGGTGGCGAATCATGGCGCGTTGGTGGAGGAGGATGGGGCGCACGTGGTAGCTGGTGTTGATCGACGTCCGGTCGTCTTTTGCCTCGCGTGTGGATGAGGATGAACGGCGTGAAGTTGGGTCTCGGGTGTGCTGTGCGTGAATGGAAGAAATGGTATACGTTCTTTTTTTTTTATTATTATTAATTAATCATTTAAAATTTTAAATGTTCAATCGTTCTAACGTATATAACTTTTGCATACGAGCTCGGATCGACGCGCGATTTTCTCCGTTGCGTTCGTATCGAAATTCCAGACAACATGGAGCGGGTTTGGTTGGATTTCGAGACTGTTTAAATTTGGGCCTTTATTTGGATTTTAAATCGTCGATAAATCAAAGGTGAGTGTTTATATGCTCATAATTGACTAAAATAATTTTTTGTTAGTTAAATTTATATTCTGAAGTGATATGAAATTTATTGGTTGTTGTTTGGTAGGTTTAATTATCATCTGTATTGATATATGAATTAATTGATAGAATTTAAATTGACCGTTAAAATAAATTTAAATTTAAATTGGCAGTATATTACTCGATATTGATAATTATAAAATTGTTGCGAATGTTATTGGCTTTATGGTTGATTGGTTGTGATGGATGCTATTGGTCGATATTGGTTGTTTATTTATTTTGATATATCATGCTATCATCATGTATATTGTTTATTGCATATAAACTGTAAACTGAATCTTTTCGAATAAATTAAGGAATAGGCTGAAATGATATACCTATGACATCTATTTGGATTGAAATGATATATCCATCCTTGAAATTAAAATTGAAATAATTATCCACTTGGCCATAGGTTAGAAAATTATATACGGACACCGGGTTGGTTAAATTAAATGATTTTAAAAGTTGTTTTGAAATTATTTAAATGAATTGATTTTAAGAATAAAAATCCAATTTATGGAAATTGAATTATTTTGAATCGAAGCTCGAAATGTTGGAATTTAAACTTGGTAAATGGAATTGTTTAATTATTCGAAGTTTAGATTTTTAAGAAAAAAATTTGAAATACGGCGTAAATTTTCGAAAGTTGATTTGTTTTAAAAGATTGGACTTTTAATCGAACTCTGAATATTTCTAAGAAAATTTATATGAAATGATATTTCAAGTTTGAGTTTGGAATTGAAAATTAATTTGAAATTGAGATTTAATTAATTTGAAATGTGAATATTTAAAGCTTTGAGATATATTGAAATTGAAATGGCTTATTTTTTGGTTCAAATATGTATTTGAAATTGATAATTTGAAATGGTTTATTGAGAAGCTGAATCGAGTTGAAATTGATGATTTGAGATTTGATTAAATTTTAAATCTAGAATTCGAGCTTATGTGAATCGTTTTGTGAAATTTGAGGAAGCTATTTTCATATAAAGTATTTTAAACTATATCTAAAACTATTTATATTTTACTTTATAAATTTTAATATAAATCATTTTCAATATAAATTATTTTATTATAAACTATTTTAACTTATAACTATTTTATATAAACTATTTTATTGTATAAACTATTTTCTATATATACAAATTTTAATATCTAAACTGTTTAAGAGGAAAGTGTTAGGATTCCAAATGTTATGATTTCAAGCTATGATTTCAAAGTGTTATGAATTTCAAGGTTTTGATTTCCAAAGTGTTTTGATTTTAAAAGACTTATGATTTCGAAAGTGGTATAACTTCGGAATGTGATATGATTTTGGAAATGGATTTATTTGAAGTGAAAGTAATATCGTATTGATATGGTTTTGAAATGGCAATGATATGTCAGTTTTGAAATATGAACTGTTTTGAAATGTAAAGATCCAACCGGTGTGAAAAATATAACGTAGTTATTAAAGAGACCGGGATCGGATATGGACATACTCTCTGTCGATACTGAAAACCACTTTAATAACTAATATACGCGGAGTGTTGATCCAGAACAAAGTGGATGGTTTTGATGAACGCGTTGAATGAAGAAAGAGAACGATTTTGGATGACCCCTGACATGACTAAAACAGGAGTCGCGCCGGGCCATTGAGGTTCGCCACCTCTAGTGGACACACTTCTTCGTTACCATGTCTATTACTTTTGTGGTTCGATTTGGGTGCACCCCTCGATTATGGGAGTGTTGTTTCGCGGTGTTGGGGTAGTAGCTGCTATGCCCAACATCAGTCCGGATCACGCAACTACTAATATCCTAGTTGGTATCGCCTCATGTACCTTGTCATACTGATTATCCTATTCGCAACCACTACGTTTTGGTTTGTACCTTTAGTATATGGATTTCCCTCTGGTGACTTCCAGTTTTGAGGAAACTACGGTCTTGTATATGCTCTTGGGAATAAAAATGTGTTAAGGGTGGAATGGGCCATGGCTTAACGCTAGTTTGATATTTTACTTTATGATAGACATTATTGTATATAGCGTATTCTATAATATAGTAGATAGTTTAACGGATCCTTAGGAGATGGAAATCTCGAACATCTCTTAAGTTAATGCACACACGTTAAACACTGGATAGGAGGTGTCTAAAACCCGTAAACATCTCCGACGCCGTCACACTCATATTTACTTATTCGATTTAACTTACATGAGATATTTTAGTCCTGACTCGAGTGTTTTGTCTTTTCATTACGCTCGGGTCAGCCTGAGCATTTCAGATAAGGTTGAAGATCTATTCTGGAGGACGAAGACGGAGTTTGGTATTACATCATTTGTATTCTACTACTGTATTATTTTTCCGTTGCATTGTTGTATTATTTCTGATATGTATGTAACTCTGATTTATGATGTATAATAATAATCAAATTTATTTATTTAACAGCTTCATGAACTGTTATTTTATTATTATATCTTGTCCCTTCCGCTGCGAGATTCTGAGTTTGTTTCTATTCTTTCTTTTCTTTTCTTATTTAACCCCAATAACTATCCGTATTTTGGATTGTTTGAGTCGGCATGTGTGTATGTTTTGTCGACTTGAACGGTCAAAAATGTGGGTCGTTACAGTTCCATTGGTTGAAGAAGCGTCTTGCGACTTATTATATGGCGCACAGAAATATAGGCATTCCCAATGTTGCCCGAGCAACGCCGGTTCTCGGAAGTTTTGGATCGATTTTCCCCATCAATCCGGCGGTTTGAGTCGATTTTCCCTGTCGACTCGGTGGCTTTGACCCTTCCCGGTGTTGCCGGAGCAACGCCAATTCTCAGAAGGTCTGGATTGATTTTCCCTGTCGATCCAAAGATTTAAGTCGATTTTCCCCGTCGACTCGGCAGCTTTGAACCTTCCCGACGTTGCCGAAGCAACGCCGATTTTCAAAAAGTTTGGATCGATTTTCCTTATCGATTCAATGGTTTGAGTCGATTTTCCCCATCGACTCGGTGGCTTTGAACCTTCCCAACGTTGCTGGAGTAACATTGGTTCTCAAAAGGTTAGGATCGATTTTTTCCTTTAATCCGGTGGTTTGAGTTAACTTTCCCCGTCGACTCGGTGGCTTTGAACCTTCCCGCCATTGCCGGAGCAACGTCAGTTCTCAAAGGGTTTGGATCAATTTTCCCAGTTGATTTGGTGGTTTGAGTCAATTTTCCCCATTGACTCGATGGGTTGGACCGTCCCGACATTGCCAGTCTTTGGACAATGTCAGTTTTCAGAAGGTTAAGGGTTGATGTGACCATCGACCTGGTGGTTTAGTCTTTCTTGATGTTGTCGGGGCAACACCGGTTCTCAAAAGGTTAGGGGTCCATGTGACCGTCAACATGGCAATTTTGGCCATCCTGACATTGCTAGTCTAGGCACAACGTCGGTTCCCATAAGGTTGGGGATCGATACGACCCAAAAATCCGGTGGTTTAGACGTTCTCGACGTAGCCAGTCTTCAAACAACGCCGATTCTCATAAGGTTGGGGATCAATACGACCCATCGATCAGTGAGTCTACACTCCCCATCCGTTGTTCGAGGGCAAAGGAGTGTTTTTCTCGACTGTGCTACCAGTTGTGCGGTACAAGAGTTTTACTTGCAAGAACACGGTTCTATTGGTTCAAGAAGTAGGTTTTATTAATGAGTGGAAGAAATAGTAAGTTATGCCTATTTGCAATACCCCCCGTGTCTCTGGAAGGCTTATTTGTAAAAGGAATTTAGATAAGGATGAATGAAACAGTATTGTCTTAGGTTGCTGCTTCATTCCTGAGTGACCTGCTAGCTTGAAGGTTAAACTCCCACCAGTCTTTCATTAGCTCACCTGGGCCCCTCTCTACTGGGTCAAGGCAGCTTTCCTTGAGTGGGTAGACCTTGGGGTCTTGCAGTTTCTCTGCTATTTTGCAGTTTCCTAACTTACTGTGGGAGCTTGTTTTCCTTTATCAGCTCCTTGATTGAAAATTTTCAGATGTCGGCATTTATTATTGTTATGCCCATGCGTTTCATGGAAGCAAAAGTACTTCCCGAAACGTCTCTCCTGCTCCGTCACTTCCCTCCTGGGTGGCTTCTTATATTGCTCAGTTTCTTGAGTAGCAAGATATATATTCTCTAGCATATCACTCAAGGGCATGTAATCTTCCAAGCCGAAGTTCTTCGAAATTTTCGCATTCGCGTTATGCTTATTACCAGAGTTTTGACTTCTTTTTGTGTGATTACTAGAGTTTTCAACCTTTACCGCAATGTTGGTTTGGATTATTCCTTCGATTGTTCATTACCAACCTTTCTTTCGACCAGTCCTGCTTCTTCCAATCGCAGGAACTGATTTTCCTTTTGGTGAGATTCTTCCATGGTTGCAGGTTGCTTCATCTTTAACCATCTACCAAAATCCATATTCGAGTGAATGCCCCCGACCAAAGCCATAAATACAAGATCCTCCATCGGATTGCAAACTTCCTTAATAGCGACGTTGAATCGTTCAAGAAAGCTTTTAGAGACTCCATGGGTCCTTAAGACATGTTAGATAGGAACATTACATCCTTTGGTCGGGCGGCATGGAGCCTGAACTGCTCTATGAATTTCTTAGCTAATTAGTCAAAAGTAGGAATAGACTTCGGTGCAAGCCTAGTAAACCACATGGAAGCGATTCGTCCAGGAAGACAGGAAAACATCGGCAGTGAACAACATCTTTAGCTCGTGCTGCATCCATATGCCATTTGTATTTGAGCAAGTGTGGTTTGGGATCAGTAGTTCCATTGTAGGATGGCATTGTTGGCATGGTGAACTTTCAGGGATATTCTTCTCACGTAACCTTTTCAGTAAATGGAGTTTTGCTTGGTGTGAAATTCCAATCTTCATCTCTCCTGCCTCTGCTGTCCTCCACTAATCTTTGACCATGTTAGCGATGTACTCCTCGCCGGTGCGGTAAACTGCAGGTCTGCACCAAGTGTTTGGCTCCGCAAATGATCACGGCTTGCCGACTGAAGTCTAGGTTCACCATTCTTCAGGAGAACCACTCCTGGAGAGTTCCATTGGCATCTGGTTGCTCTTGCCAAGGATGTTTGAACTCCAGTTATAGCGTTTTGTTTGTTAATGCCAGTATTTAAAAAAATTCACCATCATTTAGCTGTATGTCATCATCAGAGTTAGAAACTATCAATGCATCGCCTTCCCGAGGAGTGTTCACCACAAAGTTTGAGTCAGTATTGAGTTGTTTTAGCTCGGTACCAACCTGTCCTCTTGCAGAAGGAACACCCTTACTTCCTCCTGCAACTCTAGTAGTGGCTTCCTTATGTTTAGGCCAGAAATGGAGGAATTTTCTTATTCTATTGCCGGAGGAGTTTCCCTTTTGGTTCTTCTTGTTGTTAGCGGCTGTAAAGTTAGCAACGCATCCATCTTATCCATGAGAGCTTTCTAACTATCAATAAATTTCTGGTTAAGATCATTGATAATCTGATTAAGTTCTGTTAGTAACAACTTCCTATTGAGTAGAAGATCCAAGTAGTGGATTTCCATTGTTTACTTTTATTTGGTGGGTGTTTGCTTCATCACCACCAGCAGTTGCTCCTATTGGTCTTCCAAATATAGATTTTCCTTTCCTTGGAGCCATCAGAATTGCAAATCTTCAATTTCTCCAAGCAAAACTTTTCAGATCTAACTTCTAGATTATGCAATCCAGATTAGAGAGCTAGATCAAAGCCTAGGTTCAGTTTTCTCAGTGAAAGCACCAAAATGTTGATGCCAAAAATGGATCAATACTCAATAATAGGTTGTAGAGTATGATACAAAGATCTTGCAGATAACAATTGAAATAAATGGAAAATAACAGAAATAAAGTAGAGAGACAAAGGTTTTATAGTGGTTTGGAAATCTATGGTCTACGTCCACTTTATAGCTTTGTTGATTATAGATTTGATGTAGTTTGTTTGAGATTACAAGAGATATGAAAGAGAATAAGTCATAAGTATAGGAGTTAGATCGATTCTAAGTCCTAAAATTGTCCGATGTAGCTGCCTTGGTGACTATTGTGTGATGAAGAAGAGGCAGAGCTTCCGCATAGCGATAGCAGGAATCAGATCCTCTTTTGGTTGCTATATGGTTTGTATTTATAAGGGTACAGGAAGTGTTGGGTCAAAAGCCTGTTATCAACAAAGTCTGCTAGTTGACCCAGAGTTGAGAAAACAACTTGGTACCGAGTCATTGTTTTGATTGGAAATGACCCATCTCATTTTGCTTTACCCTCGTATATTGGAGTAGATGTGTTTCATGTTTTTTTAGTAATTTGGTTGGTGTTGGTGATAATTCCTTCATCACTTGGATTGCTTTGCTATTTGAGTTATCTTCTCTCCAAACTTGATGATAGGTCATCAAAACCCTATGAAAACACTTGGGCATGAGCTATAGGAATAGAGAATGGATGGCATGAAGTTGAGGAGCCAATATAGGACAAAGAAATGACTTGGCACAGAGTTAAATGACTTGGTGCCAAGTTCTTTCCTTAGGCTATTTTGGAGTGAATTTTCTTGATCCTCTTCTTTGCTTCTTCTAAGCACGCCTGCCTAGTTTCAAGTCGTTTCATCTTCGTCTTGATGTTCTAAAACTCCTTTTGATTTCTGCTTCGTTAAAAACCCAGTTAACACTAATCAACTGCGATTCCGTTTTTGTCTTTGTTAAGCTCGGTTGAATGGCTCATGGGAGTTCTAACTAACTTTGCATTCTCGACACCAAATCTTCAACAGCTCCTTCACATATTTGATTTGTGAGATAATAACTTCCTTATCGTTTTGCTTGACTTGAAATCTTAGAAAATACTTCAAATCACCTACCAAGCTCATTCAAACTTATCTTGCATGACTTTTTCAAACTTTTCACATAATTTTTCATTAGTAGCACCGTAAATGATGCCATAAACATACATTTATACAATCTAAAACTCATCAACCTCCTATATCATAGAAACATAGTGTCAGCGATTCCCTTCTTGAATCCATTTTTCAAAATATATGCATTAAGACACTCATACCATGACCTTGGAGCTTGTTTGAGACGATATTATGCTTTTTCAAGTTTGTACACATGGTTTGAAAATTCATGACTTTCAAAACTAAGAGGTTGTCTACATAAACATTTTCTTTCAAATAAAAATTTAGAAAGGCACTTTTTACATCCATTTCTTAAATTTAAAACCTTTAAAACATGCAAAAGTTATTAAAATTCTAATGATCTATAATCTAGCAACTGAGACAAATGTTTTATCAAAATCAATGCCTTCTATTTGCTTGTATCCTTTTGTAACCAATCTAGCTTTTTTCTACTCACATTCTAGGATTCATCAAGTTTTTTTTGAACACCCATTTAGTTCCTACAACTGGATAGTCATTTGGTCTAGGAACTAATTTCCAAACATTATTTCTCACAAATTGGTTAAGTTCATCTTGGATGGAAATTATCCAACATTCATCACTAAGTGCGACACCAACATTTTTTGGTTCAATTTCAGAAATAAAACCATTATGAATACACAAAGCACAAAGATTTTTATTGAATGAATAGCATGTTTATATACCTGCCATTGGACTGCCTATAACCAATTCTGGTGGGTGACTTACTTCGAACTTTAAATTCAAAATTTCCAAACTTGATTTTGAAGGCACGATAGTGCACAAATCACCTTTGTTGTTTGTTTCAAAGATTTTTTCAAGTGCTTGTTGAAGATTCCATAAGCTTTGCTCCTTAATAAGTATCTCATACAAATCCCTTCATCTGTTTTGGACACAAACTTCCCTATACGATCAGCCATATTAAGAATAAAGCAAGGGCACTTGAACATCTTGAAATGTGCAAAGTTAGGTTTCTAATTGAACTAGAATTCATAATAAGTTTTATTAAGTATTGGCCTAATCATTACTATACCCATTACATGGTAGGAAGTATTAACTGCCTTTGCCTAAAATGACAAAGGAAGTCTATATTCATTTAATATTGACTTAGCCAATTCTTTTAACGTACGATTCTTCCTTTCAACTGTTCCATTTTATTGAGGTATTCGTTGTGTGGAGAGTTCATATTTGAAACCATTTTCTTCGTAGAAATTTCCAAAATCCAAATTTCAAATTCTCCTCGCGATCTTCTTATTATTACCATTGATGCACCCTTTTCATTTTGAACAAGTTTTATAAATTGTGAAAACTAATCGAAAGTTTCAAACTATTTGGTTAGAAAATGAACCCAAGTAAATCTAGAGTAATCATCAACAAATATACAAAAATACTTCTTACCACTTAAGCTAGCATAATCATAAGGACCAAACAAATCCATATGAATCAATTCTAAAAGTCTGGAAGTACTCATAGTGTTTTTGGGATGAAAAGATGATCTATTAAATTTACCTTTATACAAGCTTTTCGCACTTGATTGTTCTTGAATTTTTGATGTGGCAATCCCCTGACTAACTTATTTCTCTCCAAAAGTCCCATGCTAGCATGTCCTAGCCTTCTATGCCACAAGATGGCTTCCAAATCTTTAGCCGCAAGCACCTAGACAAGGTTAGATCATCAAATGACAGAGTGTAGACATTCTTTTTCTCTGACCTGTAAACACAACCTCACTCAAAGACTTGTCAATGATCTTATACATATCAACGTCAAAAGTTACGCTCATAACTTTATCAGAGAGTTGGCTTATAAAGATGAGAGATGTAAATTTTCAACATAAAGAACATCGGTGAAAAAGAAAGTGGTGTTACCTACTTTACATTTTCGAACAATCTTACACTTACCATTGTCGCCTATAGTAACGCTCCCACCTCTATTATTTTCTAGGCTACAGATCTTTGATTTATCGCCCGTCATATGTCTGGAATAGCATGGATCCAAGTACCATTCTTGACTTTGTTAGTAACACACCCACTTCCATTTTATTTTTAGTAAATCGATCTTTGTCTGCTTAACTTTGTTAGTACCCTCGTGTGTGATTTATAATGTATGCTAAATGTCATATGCAATTTTACACATCATGACTCTAGAAAAATCATTTGTTTTCTATTGCATAAAATAACATGTTTACTGCTTTAAAATTATTGGTAGTAGCAGTCTTTTGAATATTTGTCCAAGTTATCACAATGATAGTAGGGGATACATACTAAACCTGAGTCGCTTGCCACATCTCTAGACCACCAACTTCCATATGAATCCTCATATGGGTTGCCAGATAGTCATAGTGAGACACGGTGAAAAGAAGAGAACGTGGAGTGTAGTGAATTGTCCTTCCTTAAATGTGCTATAACTCATGTTAGCCATATGAATAAGAATTTTCAAACTTTTATTTTGATTTTGAAAATTCCTAATATGATACCAAAAGAAAGGTTGAAAGGATCGAATATATGACTAATACTACTAAACTAGTTAAAGTAATGTAATATATATATATAAAGAAAAATAAGCAAATAAAATGATCACATTAGAGTTTTTACACTAGTTTGGACCTCCCTCCAACTTCCAGTCCCAACACTCCCCTTCGAATTTCACTCTCTAACAAGCCTTTTCCTAAGCTGGAGGAATAGGTGTTACTTACTCTGTTTGATCATTTCAAATGGGTCTTCTTGCTACCTTATAGAAAATAATTTGATTACTCTATTTTCCTATGATCAACACAGTTTGTCAACTTGAGTATACCCTTCCTGTAATTTCCTTGTAGTGGCAATAATTAAAAGTGCAAGATTTAGGAATTGGAAGATAGAGTTTTTTAAAGCTTTTGATTGCGCGGTGTATCAAGTTTGTTAAGATCAAAAGAATAGAGGGTTAGCAAAATTATGTTCTTGTTCCTGAAAAACTCATGTATAAATAGTATTAAAAATGTTTAAGTGAATCATTACAACCATTACAAATTAATAGAAAAAGATGAAACCATTTGTAGAGAAGAAGCCTTTAAAAACTCGGTAGCAATTTTTCAAAAAATTGCTATTACAGCATTCCAAGCATCTAAAATAAAATTTCAAAACTTTATATTCAAAAAATATTTCATAAAAATATGTTATTATATAACTTAAAAATAAATATTGTGTTTTTTTATTTTTGAATACCACTTAGGAGATTGTACGAAACTAAATACTATTAGGAGTTATATTTGTTAACTGGGTTTTTAACCAAGAAGAAATCAACAAAAGTTATAGCATTAAGACGAAGACGAAACGATTCGAAAACTTGGAAGTATGTTTAGAGGAGATAGAGAAGAAACTTGGAAAATCTTCACTCAACCTTGGGCAAAGGCCATACTTCGACACCGAGATAAGACGGGTCAGCGTCGACCTATAATTCTTCCCCTATTCACCTCCCAAACTTCATACGACTCATACTTTACTCCATCTACTCATGATCAAGTGACTTTCCCAAAGTTTAGATGACCAATTCCAAGATTGATGAGAAGAAATCCAAGAAAAAAGCAGGAAAATCCAAGTGCTATCGAGAAAATTGCTAGAATCAACTCCAAGTTGATAGAAAATGGGTTAAAACACTCAAGCAGAAGATAAAAGAGCAAAGCAAGTTGCAAAGTTGGATTTGCACCAACATAAATAACTCGGTATCGAGTTATGAACCCATAGGTTGGTACTAAATCATCATGTTATCTCGTGATATTTCTATTTCTCTTGTACGGCTTCGAGGTATCTTTTGGTCTTCGATGCAAGCGGGCTTCTGACTTCATGCAACTGTTTCCCTATAAATACCAGCCTAACTACAACCAAAAGAGGATCTTCTCCCTACTCTTTCTTTTTCACTCTGATCTAAGACTCTATTGCTCTTCATCATCTACCTCCCTCACAATAGTTATTAAGGAAGCTACTCTTGGCAGTTCCAGGCCTTAGAATTTGTTAACTTCTTATACTTGTGACTCTAATTCTCTGCAATCTCATACAAACTCTCTAAATCCATAATCAATAAAGCTATAAAGTGAACGAAGGCTAGAGATTGCTGAACTACTATATAAATCTTGTTTCTCCTTGTCTACTTTATTTTATTTTTCTATACTATCTGCTAGATCTCGGTCCTACAGGTTTCCTTCAACTCATTCTTAGGTGTTTGATCCATTTTTGGTGTCAACAAATTCTAAAAAGAAACTTCTAATTTTCTCTTTTACGATCTTTGCCGTAAGTTTCCTTTATCTTTGTCATTCTAATGTCCAAGTCTTTGAAGCTTATTGTACTTGAAATATCTTGTACAATATAGAAGTATGATTGTGCAATCACAATCAAAACACTAAAAGTGAAATTAGAAGAATTCTCTCAATATGATGAATGATGATTTACTCATGACCATTGAGGCACCACAATGTTATATATAGGGGTGAGAATATATTGGTTAAAACTGAATAAACCAACCAAACCAATTAAGTTTGGTCGATTTGGTTTGGTTTTGTTAGTTAATTGGTTGGTTTTGGTTTCCTTTTTTATACTTGTTTGGTTTATTCGTTGGGTTTGATTTTCAATATTTGAAAACCGAACTAAACAATTAAACCAAATTTAAAAATTAATTTATTTTAAAATAACAAAATTACTACTGGCAATGCTATTATTTATAATATTTTCATAACAATATTATTTTACTTTCAATTCATACTAATATTTTAAAAGATGAGTTTGTTTTTTAATATGTTTGCAATATATGGACTCAACTAATTGTTTTAATCTTATATAATATAAACAACCAGAAGATCTAATTCATTTTAAGATAAGCTAAATAAACCAACCAAACCGAACCAAATATTATCGGTTTGATTGGTTTTGTTTTAAAAACTATCGGTTTGATTTGTTCGGTTTATGTTTCTTAAATTCTTGAATGATTATTATTGTTTTAGCAATTTTGATCGGTTTCAAACCAAACCAACCATTTCCCCACCCCTAGTTATATACTTTTAGTTATTGTTGACCAACTATATAAGGACTCATTAAGAGTCTTCTATAGGTTAGTTTTACCTAAATCAAAAGAAAGGATCTCACATGACGATGTGCAGTGGTCTTTTGGCTTAAGAGCACTACAGATCTTGTTTTATCGACGTCCTACTTTAATGATGGTTAATCACATGATATGACTTTATCTTAAGACAATAGTTGGAAGGATGCTACATAGTCGTAGTGAAACACCACTGAAGAGAAAATTCAACTTCTTCAATGTAGAAGGTTAGTGTTACCGTGATGATTTCCAACTCAAAGTTAGAAATCTATGCCCATATTAAATTTGGTTGATTGATAATTGTTATCGATTGAACTAAATAACTAGGAGCTCAACTTTGTAATTAAATAAGGACATCATTGAGATTTTGACTAATTACCAAACCCTAGATGTCTACATGACATAGATTTCACAAAGAGACAAACAAAGACAAATATCACTACAAGATGGTGCAACTTTAAAATGATTATAAAGTAGGACTTCACTTAGGTGATTGATAAGCATATGATTTCATTACTCTTACCGTGATACATCAAAATTTGCATAAGATTTGATATTTAAGTACTTCAAATGTAGCTAAGGAACAAGGTCACACTTCTGAGTCACATAAAAGGGAATTGTAGCATTGGACCTAAATACTACAATACAATAATTTATAATTATTATAAATTATCATGGAGAATATTCATATGCATAATAATTATGTAAATATATATGAATAATTTAATTTACTTTAAATTACCAAAATTAATTGAGTTAAATATATATAATTGTTGTGTATATTTAATTTAATAGGTAATATGATTAACTAAAAGGGTAATACTAAATAAAATGTTTTATGCCACGTATTAATAAAGAAAATTTGTATTAACGAACATATATATCATTGACCCTATGATGATAAGAGGAAAGATCAAGTGTGCTTGGTCTAAAGGGATAAATAAATGGAGATCTAATATCTATGGTACGTACTATTAGCCTAATCATATACTAATGAATTTAACATTTATTTTTTATATGATGCCCGACTAAACAAAAGGGAAAGGCATGGGAAAATCTGCAGAAATAAATGAAAATTATTTGCCACTGTAAATAAATCCGTAGTCACTCCTCTTAGATGTAATTGATATAAATTCTAATCGGAAGAAAGAAAAAACAAAAAAGTTTTCTTCTTTCTTTTCTTCATTAAAGAAAATATCTCTTCTTCATCTCCATCGCTAGAGCACTTCAAGTTAGGCCTTGCAAACCATAGTTAAAATCAAAAGGAGTTTTGAAAGGTCTATTTACAAATTTCGATGTGCACAATGTAAGATAGTGCATGGATCAATAATATGACCACTATTGTTAAGTATAATAAAGTTTGGAATAAACAAAAGAGAAAACGCGAGTAAATAAAGATCACACTAGAATATTTATACTGTTTAAACCATATGTCCTACGTCTAGTCACAAAGCTCTTCTTTGGAATTTCACTAACCAAAAACTCTCGCTTAACCCAAAGGAATAGGTATTATACTTATCAGCTACTTCTTACTAAAACTGGACTCAAACTTTTGACGTTGAGACTATTATTTGTTTGAAAATAATATTACAACAACCCGCCATATAGGACATCTTGATCTACATCTAAAAGTGGCACTAGCATTGCGATTGTCATTCACAATGGATTGTTTTAAGGTGAAAGATAAAAATAGATCACATATCACAGAGTTATTTGCAAAAGGCTACACTTTCTAAAATTCAGAGCAGAAGCAATACATATATTACTGAAAATCTCATAATCCCATATAAATAAAATAAACTTTAACTAATAGTCTCTAGGTACACAATATCTATAAATAGTATAAAGGAAATAGTCTGAGCGTTTGGGAAATAAAAAATGTAGCAGATAGCTAATAGATAAATAAATGCATGTCTTCATCGCACCATCACATCTCCAAAAAACACCACTGGTATTCTCTATTTACCTATCAAAGTAAAAAAAAAAGGAGAAAATGATAGAGTGGGTCAGACATACGTTTGGTGAGTGAAATGCATCGTATAAGTGTATAATACTAATATGCTAGTAAAACAACTCTTATGCTCGAAAATCATACCTTAACCCATGTCATCCACACCAAACAAGTTAGCTAAATATGGCATAGTACAACAAGAATAATTATGGCATCATATGCTAAGGCTTAACTAAAATACCAACCCATACTCAAGTACATCATCTAGTATTTCCCTATTGAGAATCACACTCTCAAACCGGAATCCCAAACTATAGGCGTCACTATTGGAACGAAACTCCAAGTCCCGAGCTGCCATGCACTACACTATTGGGATAAGGCCGCAACTCATTTGTTAAAATGTATGCATACTATTGGTATAAAAACCAACTCGCATCCTGAACTATATGCGACACTATTGGTATAAAGACCAACTTGTCATTGCCAAACCATATTTATAATATTGGTTTAAAGACCAACTCACATGCCGAACCATATGTAACACTGTTTGTATAAAGACCAACTTGCCATCGCCAAACCATATGAACACTATTGATATAAAGACCAACCAGAATGCCGAACCGTATGCGACACTATTATTACAAATACCAAATTTTCATCGCCAAACCGTATGCCTAGTGTTGGTATAAAGACCAACTCGCATGTTGAACTGTATGCAACACTATTGTTATATAGACCAACTCGCCATCTCTAAATCATAAGCAACATTATTGAGGTCAAGTCCAAGGTAGCCACACCTAACAGTCTATGACACTATTAGGACCAAACCCAAACTCGTCATCATTATCATGCTATTAGATCAAGCTCCAACCCGTTATCGCCAAACAACAGTAATATAACTAAGAACCAATTCCCTCGTATGCGTACTAAAACGCCCTAGTAGAATCCTCGTATAAAGAATCTACTAAAATAAGTCATTTTTTAAAGTATCTCAAAATACAATGAACAACATACTAAAACATTCCTCATCTTCTCATGATCATAATGCCATGATCCATGTGTGAAATGGTGATCGTATGTGAGAGTTATAAGCATTTTAAGTATATGGTATTTAAATTAATTTGTACACAATTGTATAATTAATTAATTATCAAATGATTAATTAACTTACGTGTTTTGGTTAGGATACTCGATTCCGATCACGCACCAAAAAATCCACCAATGCCCATATTTGACCACTTTCCAACGCCAACTACGGACCTTTGGATGTCGATTATAGACCACCTTTAGCCTCCACATCGTGCACGCCACCCAAGCATACTCTCGTCATCGCCCCTACTATCACCTACCAACCTCGCCACCACCGACCTTCACAGCCAAATATATGCCACCTCGTCATGATCAGAGATGATCGAAGGCCACCATAAGTACCTACTCGATCTCCTCTACACACCCAAGTTCCTCGATTATTGTTTCATTACGGTTTCACCACTGAATAAAAATGAATGATCCATGTTCCTCTAATATCTGACATGTTTTTTGATCAACCAATGCACCTAATCAATGAACGAACATCACCAGTGGATTCGCATCGTCGAGAACAACATTTTGATATATAATATAATTAATTTGGAACATTTTTGCATTTTGCACTAGGAGAGATCAAACTTTTTCTAATTTCAGTTAAAAATCACTTTTTTAATTATCTAGCCATGGCATGCTATGTCCTAATCATGTATATGTTTAAAAAAATCCCTTTTTAATTATCAATTTCATTATCTATAATTTGATTTAAGACCATAATGGATGAATTGTTGCATTTTATTAATATATACCCAAATAGGAAGTGTCTCGCTCACCAATTTTCCACGCATCTTGTAACGACCCGGAATTTTAGACACTTCGTATTTAAATATTTGAATTATTTAAAAATTTGAATTTTGGATTATATATTATTAAAATGATTTAATAAGCTTTTTAAACCCTTTTAAATCATAACTAATTCTAGTAAACTTGTTTAGGAAAAATGTTTACAAAAATAAATACTCTGAAAAAATAGCGATAATATGATCGATAATCTTTTTATCGATAAATAGCTTTTTTCTCAATGAAAGTTGTTCAAACTTTTTGTACATGTCTAATTAATCATTATAGAGATAATTAGCAACTAATAATTTTTTCATATGTATGGATAACTAAATGTTATGATGTCATATAAGATGTAATGGAAGATATTTAAGAAATGAGCTTAAATGGAAAGTCTTAACTCTTAAGAAATGATAAAGGAGATGCGATGGAAGGTAAGCCTTACATGACATGAAAGAGGGTGAGAACAAGCTTAAACCACACCATTTTTAAGCCTATATAAGGAGGGGCACACTCTTGTTAAATATACTAATTCACTAACTTTTCATGTCCTAACCAAATCATCTCATCTCTTCTAAACTTTGACTATAGGACTAAAACATCATGGTAAGCATGATTATAAAATAAAAAGAGGGAGAAAGTAAAAGGAAGAACGGGATCCAGGGAGTGTGAGCATAGGAGGAGGATGGGAGGTGTTGCCTTGGTTTGAAAGTGCTAAAGATTGGATCGGATATTTAGGCTTTTGGTGATGGTGGTGGTGGTTCTTTGTTCTCGTGGCTTTATACTTGAATTTGGCGTGGATAGAGTTTTCTCACTATATTATAAGTATATATTGTGTGTATATATGTTGTGTGTAAAGTATAAAGTTAAAGTGACATTAACTAAGTAAAATTATAAACTTTAGACCTCTCTTGCTTTGAAAGTAAATGATAACTTTATACTACATAATGTCACTTATATCACCCTCTTAAACATGTGGTATAGTCTTGACTTGATTTTTAAATGGTTGTTTAAGTTGTGTGTTAAATTGAAGTAAGTTTGAAGGTGTTTGAAGTAAGAATAGTCGTTTTAAGCACACTTCTGAATCCCTTGTTTCTGGGAATTTTTATAAATAAATGGAAAGATGTTCTTAGTGCTTTTCTTTCCTTGGTGTTTAAGTACCCTAATGGTAGTAATTACTATAAAAATATCAAGTCTTAAATCATTTATTAAAGTGATTAAAACTAGTCGTAAAAATCGTGCTTTTTAATGTTATTTTTAACAATGACTTTTAACAGCATTTATAATTGCTGCAGTAATTCGCTTATGGTTTTAAATGTTTACAAATGATATTTAAATTTTGTAATTTTCTCTAATAATTTTAGAGATGTTTTCAAACATGTTTTGAAGTATATTAAACTTGGTCTGAAGTTTAAATATACTTTTAATAAATATATATGTATTTTCAAAGTAAAGAGGTTTTATAATATAAAACAATGTTTTTCATCAAATTACAACTTAGTTATTTTCAAGTAATATTTTACATAGATATTAAAACCTATGTACATATATTTAAAAGCTTTGAAAAAGTTAATTGACTGGGCTTAACACTAAAAGTCGATGAGGTAG
Organism: Allium fistulosum; assembly: GCA_030737815.1. Classification (NCBI taxonomy): domain Eukaryota; kingdom Viridiplantae; phylum Streptophyta; class Magnoliopsida; order Asparagales; family Amaryllidaceae; genus Allium; species Allium fistulosum. Next base: position 156,877,739 of record CM060902.1, read on the forward strand.
ACTTCTCTATTTGTGAGAGTTAAGATTGATGATGAGTAGGGACGGAGCAATAGAGCTCTAACCTACCGGTTTCCCTCTTGACCGAGGAATAGTTAAATTAGACTATTGAAAACATTTTAACCTTATTGTTTACTTATTTGTTTGAAAAGTAATTGACTTCGCTTAACGATAAAAGCCGACGAAGTAGGCTTATCTATTTGTAAGAGTTAAGATTGATATCGAGTAGGGATGGCGAGCTCTAACTAACCGGTTTCCCTCTTGATTGAGGATTAGTTAAGTCGGGAATGTCAGAGATAGGTTAACCATGTTGTTTGTTACTTGTTTATGGAATCATCAATATTATCCTTAACACTAGAAGCCGATGAGTATGCTTGTCTATTTGTGAGATTCAAGAATGAGGTGTCTAGGCAAGGCTTTGATGAGACCAGTGCTTTAACTTACCTGGCTTCACTCTTGAAAGAGGAATTGTTAAGCTGAAATGTCGGAAACAAGTGGAGTATACGAACTTTGTTTTGTATAAGCGGTTGTTTAACTAGATAATCGATTAGTCGACTATCGAACTTAACCTATTATAACTTAGATCTTTAAAAATAATATTTTAAAGGTAAGCATAAATAGAATGGTTTTGGGTTTGTTGTGACAATGTGTTAATAACATTTGTCTTTAAACCTTTTTGATTAAACTTATGAATGTAAATAGATCTTTAAAATAATGTATTAAAGATAAGCATAAGTGAAATGATTTTGGGTTTGTTGTGACAATGTGTTAATCACGTTCATCTTTAACCCTTTATTATACTTATGAATGTAAATAGATCTGCAAAATAATGTTTTAAAGATAAGAATAAGAGAAATGGTTTTGGGTTTGTAGTGACAATGTTTAAGTAACATTAGTCTTAAACCTTTTGAATAGATTTTTATTTTTGAAAGCACTTAGATCTTTAAAATGGATATTATAAGTATGAAATTATAAGTATATGAATATTATAAGCGAATTTTAAAGGAAATTATAAGTATGAAATATTTTGGAAAAAGATAGAAAAATAAAAGGTTTGAAGTAAGAAATCTTGCTAGTGATTTGTGAATACACTTATACCATTTGAGATAAGTATATGAATATCTTTTGAAGTATAGAAAAAGTAAAGGTTTAAAGTAAGAAATCTTATTAATGATTTGTGAATATATGTAACGACCCGTAAATTTCAACTGTTTTAATAATGTAATTAGTTGAAATTTTGTGAAATTTTAAACGATAAAATTTTGAAATAAAATTTTATATTTGGAATACGTCTAGTTAAACATAGCAACTGGTAAATTTTCGTCCGAAAATATGGAAGTTTATTTCGCGCGTAAATTCACTTCAATTTAATCGGTTAAAAAGCGATGAAAATAAAATGTTTCCGTAACCTAAATATTTTTACATAGAAAAATTCTAAACCATCTTCTGAGCAAGATTTCAGTTTGTCGTTTTTCCAAATTCGGACATCTTTGGCTCCGTCGATCTTATTTTTCAGCGTTTTTCTTGCATTTTCCGTAGTAGAAAATTCGAATGTTTACAATTCAAATCGTACCACAGGGATCTATATACCGTTTTGATCGTCTCGCCGTGCTAATCCCAGCGGTATATCAAATCTGTGTTTTGAAGTCCAGTACGTAGCGGAACCCTTAAACAGTTATCTGTATCGGTACTTTTAAATCATTTGGTTCTACTATTCATTTGTCCGGGAAGAAATCGAGTAGCCGCTTACATTTATAATTCTGGAATTCCAAAGATTTGCCTTTTGCTTTACATCGGTTACATAAATCATTATTACGTTCACCATATTTCCTACTGTCCACAACTGTGAAGGCTACAACCTTTTGCATTTTCATCTGGGAACGTGTGTTGCTTTTCCCATAACAAATGAAAGGATGCCTCTTCCTTTACTTCTTCTTCTCTCCCCTCAATATTTTCTCTTTTCCTTTCTTCTTGCCGTGCCCACCACCCCTTCATTTTCTCCACTGCCCCTCTCTCGTTCTCTCTCCCAAGCCTCGACCACCGCTCTCATTCCTCCTCGTCCTCTTGAGCTTCCGCAAGACACCCATCTCAGTCTCGCCACCGACGCAATCAACCTCCATCACGAAACATCGGCCCCTCCTCAGCTCCACTTGCCGTGCTACTCCGCCCATCATCTACATCATTTCCCCGCCTTCACCGTGCTCAGCAACCTACACCTCCAGCCCACCCACTCCACAACATCAGCCACGCAATCCATCTCCGCGAGCTCCGCCCCAGCCTATCGCATCTCTTGATCTCGCCACCACGTCATCCACTTGCTCCCCACTTTCCCAGACCACGTCCTCACCTTTTCTCCTACCTTTCTTCAATTGACAACCCAGACTAGCCATGGCCGAGCAAACCACATATGCAACACTTCCTCTTGATATACGGTTCAGGTATCATATTACAACGTGTTTCCAATTTTCAATGTCCTGCTCGTATAATGAGTATATCTATAGATTCTCGTTTATATATTTGGTTTGCATATAGGTGTTTAAGTTAGAAACTATATAACGTGTTCTTTAAGGTATATATAGTGGTTATATAGAATCTGCTATACTAGTAGTTTATATACATATGGTTCTAACTATGGTTTATAAAAGAAGTTTGGGTATATATATTTTATGATGATGTTACATGTCAGTATATTAAGTTTACAAAGTATAATGGTTTGTACAGTTTACATATTTTAAAGGATATATAGTTATAAATTTTTATTTTAGTCTTACATGTTATTTAAAGCGTGTGTATTCTATGTTATATATATACATTTATACATTTGGGCTTTGACTTTTAGAGATGCATGTATACATTTCCCATATATTAAGATATTTTGCAAATTGGTTTCAGCATTGTTTTCTTTAAAACTTGTATACATTTATATATGTATTTCAATATGAAGGTACAAGATATATATTATTATGCTGTATATATTTGTAGGTTTAATGATTGCATATTTTGTTTAGTTTGGTCTGTCATATTCTGTTTTATATAAAGTTATATGTATAGTACAATATACACATTTTGAACAATAGTACATATGTTTTGTAAGTTGGAACAGTTTAGAGTAGAGTATATTTAAGGTGTATATATAATTAGTTTACAGAAGAAAAAAACATCTACGGTTCATAGATATACTTCTGTGATGTTTTGCATTGTTTTGAAAAAATTTCGATGACTTAAGAATATAAAATGTCTACTGCGCTTGAATATGCAGTTGCATTTCATAGCAGGTGTGTTATTTTACGTTAAAGTAATATATTATGAGAAGCAAGTGCTGTTGTTTATATAGGTATTTAGTTTAAAATGTATACGTATATTTTGATTTGAATATTGGGTTTAAGGAAAATAATATAATTTATGCATCTAGTTTAAAACTTTATGTTAGGCTGAATTGATTTGTTTCCATCGTTTACTGTTATCAGATCTGGTCGTCTAATTCGTGCCTATCAACCATGATCGTTGAATTTGTGTCGATCTTACTTTGCTTGGGTTCGCAATTCAAATTTCAGTGTCCGTATCCGTGTGCGAATTCATGTCATCTTCTGTATTTTTCTGGCCTCGAAAGGTGAGCAATCACTCACGATTAACGTTCTTTTATTTATTAAATTTGATTTCAATTGAAACAACAATTAAAATATGCTGCTGTTAGTTAAATAAACTGTTATATATGTTATTGCCTGTATCAGTTCACTTGTGACATCTGACAACATTATCTGTTAATTATTTATGCGATGATAATACAGTTTGGCTGATAATTGATTGATTGTTGATGTTTATATTGGATGTTAAATTGTTAATGTTAAAATGATAAACAATATAAAATTGAACTTGATATAGGATAATTAAATGTTAAATTTGATTAACTGACATTTGTATAATATGACCCCTTTAACTGTTGAATTTATTGACACGTAGGATTTGTTTAATTATACTTTGAACCACTGAATGTATGATGTTAAATTAATGATGTATGGAATTGTAAATAGATGACAAGTGAAAAACTGTAATGTAATAATCTTTAATCTACATAAAATGATAGTGTAGATTCTAGAAATAATTATATTAATTCGTACAAATAACAATGCGAATTAATAGGATTATTTCGGGATTATTTGAATTGATTATTGGATTGTTATTGATTGTTGTTATTGCTTGTTTATTTACTTTGACACCATCCCAGTTATCACACTGCAAGTTCCCTTTACTATGATCTGTTTTGAATTAAATTGGAATCGGGTTGAAATGATAAATACCCAAAATTGAATTTTGACCTAGGATAGGAAATTAAATAAAACCCGATTGGTCAATAATTTGATTTAAAAATAAACGAAGATTTTATTTGAATAAAGAATATGGTTTTGAAATGAAGTTGAAATTTGGATTTCTATGAAAGGAAAATGTTAATATGTAATAACCCGAAACAAAATATTAACAATGTAATTGAAAAAAAATGTTGTTTAATTTGAGAAATGATTGAATTAAGTTTGGAATGATTTAATAATTAAGTTTGAAATTATAATTAAGTTTGAAACAATTAAACTTTGAAATGATTTAATAATTAAGTTTGAAATTATAATTTAGTTTGAAATTATTAAACTTTGAAATTATTTAATAATTAAGTTTTGAATTATTTAATAATTAAATAAGATTGAATTTTTAATGATTAAATTGAATTGGATTTCTAATAAGTAAATTGAACTTTTGAATAAGTTAATTTTACTTCGTAAATAATTGAAATTGAGTTTCTTTATTAATTAAGTTTTGGAAAATTATTTAAGTAAGTAAATAAGTGAAATTGAATTTCTTTAATAAGAAATAAAATGTGATTTATTGGAATTAATGTAAGACTTGAAATTTAAAGAATTTGGTTTGGTGAATAAAATTTAATTAAATTTGTAAGTTTTGATATAATGAAGTTGAATTTAAATAACGGATTAAATGAATTGGAAATTTAATAGAAATTATTTTGAATGGCAAATTTACTTAATGAATATTGAATGAAATCGATAAATGAATTTGGAATTGATTTGAATGTTAAATTAAATTAATTTAAATGATTTCGGAATGAAATTATATATGAACTTGAATCAATATTTGAATTGTTTTGAATAAAATTTGAAACTGAATTATAAGATTTTGAAATGGGAATTTGAAAATTTTGAAACGTAAATTATGGAAATTGATGTAGAAAGATAAATGAAATGTTGATTTAAAAATTCTAATTGAAATTGAAATTGATTTTGTTTTAAATAAATAAACGACCAATCGGTGTAATAATTACGAAAGTTATTAAAGAGACCAGGATCGGTAATGGATATACTCTCTATCTGAACCGAAACCACTTTAATAACTATACGCGGAGTGTTGATCCAGAACGAAGTGGATGGTTTTGATGAACGCGTTGACTGAAGAAAGAGAACGATTTTGGATGACCCCTGACATGACTAAAACAGGACCCGCGCCGGGCCATTGAGGATCGCCATCTCTAGCGGACACACTTCTTCGATACCATATCTATTACTTTTGTGATTCGATTTGGGTGCACCCCTCGATTATGGGAGTGTTGTTTCGCGGTGTTGGGGTAGTAGCTGCTATGCCCAACATCAGTCCGGATCAGGCAACTACTAGTATCCTAGTTGGTATCGCCTCATGTACCTTGTCATACTGATTATCCTATTCGCGACCACTACGATTTTGATTTGTACCTTTAGTATATGGATTGCCCTCTGGTGACTTCCGGTTTTGGGGAAACTACGGTCTTGTATATGCTTTTGGGAATAAAAATGTGTTAAGGGTGGAATGGGCCATGACTTAACGCTATTTTGATATCTTCTTATATTACTGATAGACATTATCTACTTAGCGTATATTACTACATAGTAGATAGTTTGACGGATCCTTAAAGGATGGTTATTCCAAACATCCTTTGAGTTACTTGTATTTCAATTGTTATTTCACTTGAGTTGGATTTATTAATATAAGAATGTTAATCCTGACTCGAGTGTTTTGTGTTTTTGCTTTACGCTCGGGTCAGACTGAGTAGTTCAGCTTTCGAGACTCACCTTTGGAGTTGGAGCTTCGCTTGGAGATCCAGCTATCTATCCAGCTTTCGGATATTCGATGATTCCAGTGATGTATTCTGATTTGTATCTGATGTATCATGCTACTCTTCCGTTGTATCTGGTTAACTCTGATGTATCGTATTACTCTTCTGTTGTAAACTCTGATGTATTTTATATATTCATATAGTAGCTTCATGAACTACTATCTCTTTTATTTCCGCTGCACTTATTACTCTGTGTCTGTGATCTGTGATTATATCTATTTACTGTATATGTTCAGTTTTGCCAAATTTAAATTAACAACGCGGTATTTTGAGCAATTCAACTCCGGCATGAGTGTCTACCTATACACTTATAATGGACGCGAATGGTCCAAAATGGTGGGTCGTTACAGTTGGTATCAGAGCTTTGGTAGCTCTAGGCAAAACTCAACATATAGGGTAAATGTATTTACAGAATCACTCTCATTCGAGTTTCAATCTCTTTCTTTGACTCAATTCCTTTGAATTTTGGAACGTTCCCCTCGGTTCCGAAATTCATTCGTGTCCTTCACTATTCGTCTTCTTTAAATTCTGGAGCTCCCCATAACTCCATTTTGAATGATATCTATAATAGATCGGCGGTCTCGCCAATCTTCGAATGATTCATAAAGGAGAAACTCCTTTATAATAGGCATCGATTTACCGGAGATTTCTATATCCTCGTTTATGATGCTATCTATTACCTGCTATACCTGAATTCCATCTCTTGAGATCGAGTGTTGATTTTCCTCGGAATTCTACACCTATCTTATCTTGAAGTCACGGTTGACCCGGTTAAGGTTGCCCGCGATGTATATAATTTATCAATCTTCCTACTTTGTTATTAATCATCATATCTTTGTTTCGAACTTAGCTTCAAATCAAATTCCTCTTTGATTTGAGTCCATCAAATTTGAAGCCCTATCCTTATTTTGAAAATTCATTCCTGTATCGTCGAGCGAGGAAGTGTATTTGTAAATTAATATTAAAATGTTTTATATATTGTGTTGTTTGAGTTGTTGATGTTGATTTGGGTTTCCGATCGATTCGTCTGGTCAACGCTATCGATAGGATTTCCAAAACACTTGAACAGAACAAACTGACACAATACTGTTTTCAAAATTTGGTAAGTAAAATAATCTTGCAAATTTATATTATATAAGTATAAATTTTCTGAAATTAAATTGTTAACTGAATTGGTTGTAAAAAAAGGGGTAATATTGGATTTTCACTATTTATTTTGTAAATCATTGATTACTCCAACATAAAAATAAATGGAATTATAAAAGTTAGTTTATAGAATTATTTAGAAATTTAAATGAATTTAACATTTAGAATTTGAGAATTTAATTTTCAGAAATTTCAAGCTTTGGTTTTAAACTTTTAAAATGTATATTATTAAAGGTATTTTTCAAATAGAAACCGTTTTCAAAAAATTTTAAAATGTTGAAATCAGTGCTCTTCTCTTTGTCGCTGGAAAATAATCTCGGTGATGGCGGCCGCATCATCGACATTCATTTTCGAGTTTCGAAGAGGAGATATTATTCTGTAGCATTGCTACGGTTTTGTTTTGAAAAATATTTTGATTTGAATTTCTTCAGTATATTTTGATTTACATATATATAGGTATCTTATTTTAAAATTTAATTTGATTTGATAAATATGTTATATATATCTCTAAATTGTTTAAAGTTAATCGGAAACCTAATTCTTAAATTTTGTTAAAGGATGATTTTAATAAAACCAAAGTTTGAAATAAATATTTAAAACTTGAATAATTGAATTGGGAAAAATTTATTTGTATATTGTTCAATTGCATTCTAATACAATTTACCTAAATCATTCAGAAGTTGAATATGTAATTGGATAATATATAAGATAAATTGAATTTATAAATAAAATTTGAGTGTTTAAAATAAATGTTATACACTAAATTTTGATTATAAAGATGTTAATAGAGTTAGATAGGATAACAAGTAAAACTCAGCTAATAATGAAATAAATTTGTTTGAAAAGAATCAATAAATTGTAATTTGACTAACTTATGGAAATACCTTGAATTTAAAATCAATTATTGAATATAAATTAATTTAAATTTATATGGTTTAAATTAATGTATATGGTTTAAATATAGGTGATAAGATATATTGAGTGGAATAAAATTTAATAAGGATTAAATTTGTTGAATAAATATGAGTATAATAAATGATTATACAAATTGATGATTTAGAAATTGTTAACTGAGGATAACTAGATAATGAATTTAGAAATAGATAGATTGATTTAACTTAGGTAAACAAATGTATTAAACCAGAATGTTGAATATTAATTAGTTTAATTTGAAATTTATATGGTTTTAAAATTAGTTGTTTATTTTGTATTTCAAATTTGTTTTTCTCTCTGGTTGTTTCTATTCTCCTACCTCGTTCCTTTTCGGGGACGAAAAGTTTTGAGTGGGGGAGAGTGTAACGACCCGTAAATTTCAACTGTTTTAATAATGTAATTAGTTTAAATTTTGTGAAATTTTAAACGATAAAATTTTGAAATAAAATTTTATATTTGGAATACGTCTAGTTAAACATAGCAACTGGTAAATTTTCGTCCGAAAATATGGAATTTTATTTCGCGCGTAAATTCACTTCAATTTAATCAGTTAAAAAGCGATGAAAATAAAATGTTTCCGTAACCTAAATATTTTTACATAGAAAAATTCTAAACCATCTTCTGAGCAAGATTTCAGTTTGTCGTTTTTCCAAATTCGGACATCTTTGGCTCCGTCGATCTTATTTTTCAGCGTTTTTCTTGCATTTTCCGTAGTAGAAAATTCGAATGTTTACAATTCAAATCGTACCACAGGGATCTATATACCGTTTTGATCGTCTCGCCGTGCTAATCCCAGTGGTATATCAAATCTGTGTTTTGAAGTCCGGTACGTAGCGGAACCCTTAAACAGTTATCTGTATCGGTACTTTTAAATCATTTGGTTCTACTATTCATTTGTCCGGGAAGAAATCGAGTAGCCGCTTACATTTATAATTCTGGAATTCCAAAGATTTGCCTTTTGATTTACATCGGTTACATAAATCATTATTACGTTCACCATATTTCCTACTGTCCACAACTGTGAAGGCTACAACCTTTTGCATTTTCATCTGGGAACGTGTGTTGCTTTTCCCATAACAAATGAAAGGATGCCTCTTCCTTTACTTCTTCTTCTCTCCCCTCAATATTTTCTCTTTTCCTTTCTTCTTGCCGTGCCCACCACCCCTTCATTTTCTCCACTGCCCCTCTCTCGTTCTCTCTCCCAAGCCTCGACCACCGCTCTTATTCCTCCTCGTCCTCTTGAGCTTCCGCAAGACACCCATCTCAGTCTCGCCACCGACGCAATCAACCTCCATCACGAAACATCGGCCCCTCCTCAGCTCCACTTGCCGTGCTACTCCGCCCATCATCTACATCATTTCCCCGCCTTCACCGTGCTCAGCAACCTACACCTCCAGCCCACCCACTCCACAACATCAGCCACGCAATCCATCTCCGCGAGCTCCGCCCCAGCCTATCGCATCTCTTGATCTCGCCACCACGTCATCCACTTGCTCCCCACTTTCCCAGACCACGTCCTCACCTTTTCTCCTACCTTTCTTCAATTGACAACCCAGACTAGCCATGGCCGAGCAAACCACATATGCAACACTTCCTCTTGATATAAGGTTCAGGTATCATATTGCAACGTGTTTCCAATTTTCAATGTCCTGCTCGTATAATGAGTATATCTATAGATTCTCGTTTATATATTTGGTTTGCATATAGGTGTTTAAGTTAGAAACTATATAACGTGTTCTTTAAGGTATATATAGTGGTTATATAGAATCTGTTATACTAGTAGTTTATATACATATGGTTCTAACTATGGTTTATAAAAGAAGTTTGGGTATATATATTTTATGATGATGTTACATGTCAGTATATTAAGTTTACAAAGTATAATAGTTTGTACAGTTTACATATTTTAAAGGATATATAGTTATAAATTTTTATTTTAGTCTTACATGTTATTTAAAGCGTGTGTATTCTATGTTATATATATACATTTATACATTTGGGCTTTGACTTTTAGAGATGCATGTATACATTTCCCATATATAAAGATATTTTGCAAATTGGTTTCAGCATTGTTTTCTTTAAAACTTGTATACATTTATATATGTATTTCAATATGAAGGTACAAGATATATATTATTATGCTGTATATATTTGTAGGTTTAATGATTGCATATTTTGTTTAGTTTGGTCTGTCATATTCTGTTTTATATAAAGTTATATGTATAGTACAGTATACACATTTTGAACAATAGTACATATGTTTTGTAAGTGGGAACAGTTTAGAGTAGAGTATATTTAAGGTGTATATATAATTAGTTTACAGAAGAAAAAAAACATCTACGGTTCATAGATATACTTGTGTAATGTTTTGCATTGTTTTGAAAAAATTTCGATGACTTAAGAATATAAAATGTCTACTGCGCTTGAATATGCAGTTGCATTTCATAGCAGGTGTGTTATTTTACGTTAAAGTAATATATTATGAGAAGCAAGTGCTGTTGTTTATATAGGTATTGAGTTTAAAATGTATACGTATATTTTGATTTGAATATTGGGTTTAAGGAAAATAATATAATTTATGCATCTAGTTTAAAACTTTATGTTAGGCTGAATTGATTTGTTTCCATCGTTTACTGTTATCAGATCTTGTCGTCTAATTCGTGCCTATCAACCATGATCGTTGAATTTGTGTCGATCTTACTTTGCTTGGGTTCGCAATTCAAATTCCAGTGTCCGTATTCGTGTGCGAATTCATGTCATCTTCTGTATTTTTCTGGCCTCGAAAGGTGAGCAATCACTCATGATTAACGTTCTTTTATTTATTAAATTTGATTTCAATTGAAACGACAATTGAAATATGCTGCTGTTAGTTAAATAAACTGTTATATATGTTATTGCCTGTATCAGTTCACCTGTGACATCTGACACCATTATCTGTTAATTATTTATGCGATGATAATACAGTTTGGCTGATAATTGATTGATTGTTGATGTTTATATTGGATGTTAAATTGTTAATGTTAAAATGATAAACAATATAAAATTGAACTTGATATAGGATAATTAAATGTTAAATTTGATTAACTGACATTTGTCTAATATGACCCCTTTAACTGTTGAATTTATTGACACGTAGGATTTGTTTAATTATACTTTGAACCACTGAATGTATGATGTTAAATTAATGATGTATGGAATTGTAAATAGATGACAAGTGAAAAACTGTAATGTAATAATCTTTAATCTACATGAAATGATAGTGTAGATTCTAGAAATAATTATATTAATTCGTACAAATAACAATGCGAATTAATAGGATTATTTCGGGATTATTTGAATTGATTATTGGATTGTTATTGATTATTGTTATTGCTTGTTTATTTACTTTGACACCATCCCAGTTATCACACTGCAAGTTCCCTTTACTATGCTCTGTTTTGAATTAAATTGGAATCGGGTTGAAATGATAAATACCCAAAATTGAATTTTGACCTAGGATAGGAAATTAAATAAAACCCGATTAGTCAATAATTTGATTTAAAAATAAACGAAGATTTTATTTGAATAAAGAATATGGTTTTGAAATGAAGTTGAAATTTGGATTTCTATGAAAGGAAAATGTTAATATGTAATAACCCGAAACAAAATATTAACAATGTAATTGAAAAAAAATGTTGTTTAATTTGAGAAATGATTGAATTAAGTTTGAAATGATTTAATAATTAAGTTTGAAATTATAATTAAGTTTGAAACAATTAAACTTTGAAATGATTTAATAATTAAGTTTGAAATTATAATTTAGTTTGAAATTATTAAACTTTGAAATTATTTAATAATTAAGTTTTGAATTAATTAATAATTAAATAAGATTGAATTTTTAATGATTAAATTGAATTGGATTTCTAATAAGAAAATTGAACTTTTGAATAAGTGAATTTTACTTCGTAAATAATTGAAATTGAGTTTCTTTATTAATTAAGTTTTGGAAAATTATTTAAGTAAGTAAATAAGTGAAATTGAATTTCTTTAATAAGAAATAAAATGTGATTTATTGGAATTAATGTAAGACTTGAAATTTAAAGAATTTGGTTTGGTGAATAAAATTTAATTAAATTTGTAAGTTTTGATATAATGAAGTTGAATTTAAATAACGGATTAAATGAATTGGAAATTTAATAGAAATTATTTTGAATGGCAAATTTACTTAATGAATATTGAATGAAATCGATAAATGAATTTGGAATTGATTTGAATGTTAAATTAAATTAATTTAAATGATTTCGGAATGAAATTATATATGAACTTGAATCAATATTTGAATTGTTTTGAATAAAATTTGAAACTGAATTATAAGATTTTGAAATGGGAATTTGAAAATTTTGAAACGTAAATTATGGAAATTGATGTAGAAAGATAAATGAAATGTTGATTTAAAAATTCTAATTGAAATTGAAATTGATTTTGTTTTAAATAAATAAACGACCAATCGGTGTAATAATTACGAAAGTTATTAAAGAGACCGGGATCGGTAATGGATATACTCTCTATCTAAACCGAAACCACTTTAATAACTATACGCGGAGTGTTGATCCAGAACGAAGTGGATGGTTTTGATGAACGCGTTGACTGAAGAAAGAGAACGATTTTGGATGACCCCTGACATGACTAAAACAGGAGCCGCGCCGGGCCATTGAGGATCGCCATCTCTAGCAGACACACTTCTTCGATACCATATCTATTACTTTTGTGATTCGATTTGGGTGCACCCCTCGATTATGGGAGTGTTGTTTCGCGGTGTTGGGGTAGTAGCTGCTATGCCCAACATCAGTCCGGATCAGGCAACTACTAGTATCCTAGTTGGTATCGCCTCATGTACCTTGTCATACTGATTATCCTATTCGCGACCACTACGATTTTGATTTGTACCTTTAGTATATGGATTGCCCTTTGGTGACTTCCGGTTTTGGGGAAACTACGGTCTTGTATATGCTTTTGGGAATAAAAATGTGTTAAGGGTGGAATGGGCCATGACTTAACGCTATTTTGATATCTTCTTATATTACTGATAGACATTATCTACTTAGCGTATATTACTACATAGTAGATAGTTTGACGGATCCTTAAAGGATGGTTATTCCAAACATCCTTTGAGTTACTTGTATTTCAATTGTTATTTCACTTGAGTTGGATTTATTAATATAAGAATGTTAATCCTGACTCGAGTGTTTTGTGTTTTTGCTTTACGCTCGGGTCAGACTGAGTAGTTCAGCTTTCGAGACTCACCTTTGGAGTTGGAGCTTCGCTTGGAGATCCAGCTATCTATCCAGCTTTCGGATATTCGATGATTCCAGTGATGTATTCTGATTTGTATCTGATGTATCATGCTACTCTTCCGTTGTATCCGGTTAACTCTGATGTATCGTATTACTCTTCTGTTGTAAACTCTGATGTATTTTATATATTCATATAGTAGCTTCATGAACTACTATCTCTTTTATTTCCGCTGCACTTATTACTCTGTGTCTGTGATCTGTGATTATATCTATTTACTGTATATGTTCAGTTTTGCCAAATTTAAATTAACAACGCGGTATTTTGAGCAATTCAACTCCGGCATGAGTGTCTACCTATACACTTATAATGGACGCGAATGGTCCAAAATGGCGGGTCGTTACAATATACTTTTACCATCTGATGTAAGTATACGAATACTCTTTGAAGCACTGAAAAGAGTACAAATGAATAGTAGAAATTAATAACGATCTTTTATTAGATAAATGAAGTTTTACTAATGAAAAGGAGTTTAAATTAATAAAAGATTAATTAAACAAAAAGGGGATTAGAAGTCACTCATGTGACTTGATCGTGCTTTGTGTGACTTCATCGTGCATTGTATGTTTACTCCTTTATGGAAAGCATTTAGTCGTATGCTTAGCACTAAAAGTCGACGAAGTAGGCTTGTCTATATATGGGAATTAAGACTGATGTTCATGTAGGGATACGAGCAATAGAACTCTAACCTATCAGATCCACTATTGATCGAGAGATAGTGTGAGATGAAAATATCAGAAATGTGACAAGTATATGAGACTTGGTTTCCATATGTGATTGTCCTCATTAATGTTGAATATAACCAAATTCGTCGATACAGTCTTGAAGAGACTAGGATCATTAAGTGTTTTACTTAGCAAAAATCACTTCAAGACTGAGATACATGTTCTATCTCTTGGAAGTGGATCTGTATGAGATGCTAGAATCCATGTATGGTTTCAAGATCTGTTTGAGATGTGCGAATCCAGTTGGGGATTCATGTTTGGTTATAGTGAGGAAGACTCATGTAAAAGATGCCGAATGTAACATCTACCTCAGAAATGGCTAAAAACGGATTAGGCCTCATAGCCTTGGGTTTAGCTAACCCGTGGTAGGATATATCAACTCCATATCTAGAGTATGCTTATCGGTTGTTGGCTGGTGGGAGTTAATGATATGTGGGATCTTGTGTTTGGGCATGAACCAGCTTTGTTTACCTAAAGGTATATTTTATATAAAAATATATGTCGCTCGAAGGTACTTCCTGACCCTTGTGCAAGAGATTGGATCCGGCTCCAAGTGTAACAGCCCGATATTTTTAAAGCGAAATTTTAAATTTTAAATAAAAATAAAACATTTTGAAAAATTGAGTTAAAAATAAAGTGTAGTAATTTGTGTAAAACGAAATTTGAAACGTTACATTTCGTTACGTTTTGTCCGTTATTAACTTCACTTTAGAATAAATCTTATTTGTGATGATAATAACTATTTTTAGATTCCGGTTAAAAGATACGTTATATTTTTGAGAAACTGTTAACAATTTATTAAATTTATTTAATAAAAGAAATAAGTAGATTTGTACGTTATTTGGACGTTTTATAATTTCTTTTGTTTTCACCGTCCAAATTGATTCTTCGTTTGTGTTGGCTGTTCAAAGTCTCAGCTGTTCACGTGAGAAAAGATTTGTTCCCTTGGCCTTCCATGCGTTCCACCTATTCAATAATAATTAACAGGCTTAAATTTTCTTACCGTTCAAAGCAATAAAGCTTGCCCTCTTGGTCACGTTTCATTTCTTATTCATCCTTCCAAACAAAAAAAAAAAAAACTACAGACTGCATTTTTTCATTTCGTTCTATCAAATCTCAGAACCTTCTTCTAAGGTATGATCACTTATATCTTGCTTTTGTTTTATCTTGTTATTCCCCATCCCTTCATGCTTCTACCCTATGCCATCCGCCACCTAGACCACCACCGCCTCCCTACCCAGGCCACTGACCCGCGTCAGTCCACCATCACGGCAACCCAGACCGTCACCGCTTTCCCTCCACGTCAGCCTACTCCACCACCCCGACTCCATCAACCACCGAACCCCACGTCAGCGTCTACCCCATACCAGACGTCAGCCTCCTACTCCATCAACCACCGAACCCCACGTCAGCGTCTACCCCATACCAGACGTCAGCCTGCCACTCCATCAACCACCGAACCCCACGTCAGCCTCCCACCCCAGGCACCACCGAACCCAGGATGCCTTGGATCTGAGAATAAACGAACAAGTTTGCCCCTGCCTTGTTTATACGTTATTTTGGTTGTCACCTTATTTTGGTAGCAGAGTTTCCAAAGCCTAGTATTTTGAAGTTAGAAAACATTTCCTCTGACCTGGTAGTTGAATCAGAGAAGAGATTTGATTGGGCCATTGTTTGTGATACCATAGTTATACGTTACCCTGACCTTGGTTCTAAAAATTTTAAATGAAAATTTTACCTTGGCCACTTTTATTTTTGAATCATGATTTATTATTTCCTCTGTCCTTGTTTTATTAGTTTCTCTGACCTTTGTTTTGGGAAAAAAAAATGAAAATGTGTTTTGTCACTTTGCATTTTAAAGTTATAATCGGTATTTCAAAAGTGGTCGTACTAGTGTTTTCAATTTTCGACTTGTTTCTTTTTTCGTTTGTTGGTTTATTTGAATTTCGTTATTCGTGCAATCTTAGAGTGGTTATTTATTGTGCTTTTGGTTTGAATCTAGTTGGCGCATCCGCTAACGACTGATCGTGCTGTCCGCGTGCTTTCGTTTGACTTCGTACTTCTTTCTTTCCGAATCTCCAGCTCCGTAGAGGTGAGTAAATCTCGCACGAATATCCATACTTATATAATTGTGAAACGACCGCAACTGAATGTGTAGAAGTAAATAAATAAATAAATGATGTTATATTTACCTGTGATTTATTTATAGTTGATGTTAATTGTTAAAAACTGCATATCGTATCATCTGTTATATCTGTTCTTATTTTACTGTTATTCTATTCTGTTAAATCACACTGCAAGTTCCCTGTAGAATAGAATCACTATGGGTTGAAATGATACATACCCGAACGGACTTTAGAATAAGGGAAGGTCGTTATGGGCTGAAATGATAGGCCTGAGCGATTTTCAATTAAATTTTATTTACTTGGGATTGCGGGTTTGAAATGATAAAACCCGGATTTTTCTTTGTAAATTACGGATTGAAATGATATAGTATCCGTATCACTTGAATTAGGCTAGAAAATATTATACAGACCCGTGGTTATTTTCCTGTATTTTTCTGAATATTTTAAATAATTTAAAGACTGTAATAATATTAAATTGATTTAAACCGAATATTAAATGATTTATTTAAAAATAGAAATGATTTTTCTATGTGATAAATATAAATAAATGGAGGAATATTGATTTTTAAACGAAACTTAAATTTGAAATTTTGATAAAATAAAAAGAAAGATGGAAACTTAAGTTAAATAAATTTAAATGAAATTTAGTCTAAATTGGTGGAAAAATGGAGTTTAAGTTTAAAATGTTGAAATGAATGTAATAGGCAAATTGGAAAGTTTTGGTTTTAACTTGTAAAATTTCTTTTGAAGTAAAATTTGTTAAAGGATCTAAATGAACGTTTGAATGTATGATTTTATAAGTTTTACTAGGTAGAGTCCGTAGCACTTGTTAAGTGTTGTGGATTGTATAAGTGAACTAAAAGACTAAAATGAACTAAGGCTATGATAGTACTTGGTAAGTGCTGTTGTAGCTGAAACTGAAACTGAAACCGAACCTGAACTAATAAAAGGACTACTGTAGCACTTGTTAAGGACTGCAGTAGGCTGAATATGATTTTTTTTGTTTTTAAAATTTAATTGTTATAGCAGTTTATAAATGTTGTTTGTTGAATAAAAATTATTTTCAAATAAAACTTAACGTTATTGTTTTAAGTGAATAAGTGAACTCCGAAAAGGTTAGATTTTAAATTTAATAACTTAATGATTGTTTTAAGGGATAATGTCTTCGTTTTAAAATGGTTTAATTCAAAGTATATTTGATAAATTGTTTAAATCTATAACCACGGGTTATAATAATGATTGGTTGGCAAAGAGACCGGGATCGGATATGGACATACTCTCTGTCGATATCGAAAACCACTTTGACAACCGTGTACGCGGTGGAGATTCCAGAATGAAGTAGGATGGTGGCGACGTTCTTGAGGTATGTTACGTGGACCCAACTCCCGTGAGTTGGCATAAGGTGGCTAAAACAGGAGCGATTGACGGACCAATGAGGTAGCACCTCTTATCGGACACACTTCTTCGATACCATTCTATTACTTGTGATTGATTTGGTGGCCACCCTTGATTTGGGAGTGTTGTTCGAGGTGGGCGGTAGTGGCTGCTATGCATCACCACTAGTCCGGATGCGTAATTGGTATATCTACCCTGGCATTGCCTAGTTGTGCCGTGTCACCTACCATATCGAGCTTTACTACGATTATGATTTTTAAGATCCGACCGCGTTAAGGTTCTCCATCCCCTTAACGCTATTTTCCGATATGATTATACTTTACTTATTTAGACACTATTATAATAGCGAATATTACTATATAGTAGATAGTTTAACGGATCCTTAGAGGATGGGCGGTCCCAAGCATCTTCTAAGTTACTTGTACCTTTACTACAGTTCATTTGAGTTGGTTTACATTGTATAAGTATGTATATCCTGACTCGAGTGTTATGTTTATTTTACGCTCGGGTCAGCCTGAGTATTCACAGCTTTGGACTTCACTTTTCTGGAGCTCGGAATCACTGGAGATTCTGCTTATCTAGTTATCTTCCTATTTCAGTTTCAGTTGCCTTATTTCAGCTCTTGTTTAGAGACTTGTGTATTTGGATCTCTATTGTACTTGTTTCAGAACTGTTTTGGGTTTCAGACTATGTATTTTGTATTTGATTTGAGACTATGTATTTTAGTGGCTTCATGAACCACTATGGTTATTTTTAAATTCCGCTGCGAGTTATTCTGGTATTTCTGTGTCTGTGATTCTGTGAATGATTTTATTTGCTCCAAATTTTATTACAATCTGTTATTTTGCATTATTCAAGTCTGACATGTGTGGATTATTGTCGATTTGAATGGTCCAAAATAGTGGGTCGTTACATTTGGTATCAGAGCGAGGTTTTGGGCAAACCTTAGCCTATGGAGCAAAAAAAAAAAAACTCATTAGAGATAGGGTAGAAATACCCTAGAATGAGTGAAATCAAACTCAGAATCATTTTCCTTGTGAGTGAACGTATTTTTTAAGTATAAAATGATTTTAAAATGATTTTTCGAATGATTTTTCAAAGATTATTTTGATATAAAGTTTTCTTGTTTTAAGAAGAAATTTTCTAAACTTCCATCTTTCCGCATCTACCTTGTTAGGAATTTTGTTATTAGGATTTCACCCAAGTGTTCTTATCGTGTTTTATCTTAACTTATCTTTGTCTTCTCTGTTCCTTGTCCTAAATTTATTCTTGATATTTCCAGGATGAATCGTGGAAATGCTAGAGGTAGGGGTCGTGGTATTGCCCCAGTTCCTCCACCTGTTGCACCCGTTAAGTTTACAGTCCTTTGCAAGGAATTCTCTCAGCTCGGTGGCACTAAGTTCACCGGTTCAGAAAGTATCATCGAAGCCCAGCAATGGCTACGAAGTCTGGAAAGAATCTTTACTGGTTTAGAGATCACTGATGCCCAGAAGCGTCATTTAGCAGCATGGCAGCTGCAAGAGTCAGCCCTAGATTGGTGGGAGTCTGTTACGACTCGCACTAACGAAGGTGACCTTTCATGGGAGCAGTTCAGGTATCCTTTGTGTTAATTTGAATTTTCCCATTTCCTTTCTTTTCAATTTATCTAAAGTTTTGTTTCTGTATCTTCCTTTTAGGGAGGCTTTTGTGGCAAAATGGATGCCCGAAGCCGGTAAATCTCAGCTTTACCGCGAATTCATGGACCTCAAGCAAGGTACCATGTCCTTCTCAGAGTATGAACGGAAGTTCAATGAACTTTCAAAATTTGGTCCTGGTCTTATCGACACTCAGCTAAAGAAGAATGAGAAGTTCATTGCTGGAGCTCGCCCAGAGTTCTACGATCGTCTTATTTCGCATGTTCATGGCACTTTTACTGAGCTCATGGATATGGCTATTCGCTATGAGAACCCTACTTCCAAGGGTCCTGCTGCTTCCAGTGCTCATGTAGCTCAGTCCTCCTCTGCTAATTCCAAGAAGAGAAAGCCCAACTTCCACCAGCAGAAGAAGAATTGGCTCAAACATCCGGGCTTAGGATCTTCAGCATCTGCTCCTTCCCAGAGGCACCCTATTGATCTTTCCTCCATTACTTGCTTCAAATGTGACCAGAAGGGTCACTATGCCAATAGTTGCCCTAATCCGTCTGTTGCTGCTGTTCCTCCACCCCAGGTTACCAGGAACGATCTTTGTCATGTTTGTCTTCAGCCGGGTCATTTTAAGAAAGACTGTCCTTTATATCAGAAGGGAAGGCCATCTGGCGTATTTGCTGTCACATCTGCTTCATCACCTGCTCCTGCACCCACTCCTGCTCCTAGCGATGATCAAGGTACTCTTCAGGGCACCTTTACTTTATTTCATCATCCTGTTCGTGTTTTATTTGATACTGGGGCTTCGCATAGCTTTATTTCTGATGTTTTGTGTAATAAGTTTGAAACTCTCCTTTCTCCTGAGTATGTTTCTGTTCCTCTATGTGTTTCAAATCCTATTGGTGGTCCCGCAAATCTAGATAAGATTTGTAAGCAAGTGAGACTCTTCTATTCTGGTCATAAATTTTCTGGAGATTTCTATGTCCTAGGTTTCGATGCTTTTGATTTGTTGCTTGGAAGTGATTGGCTTGATGGACACGATGCCCGTATCTCGTGTAAATCCCGAATTGTTTCTCTTAAGGATGATTGAGGAAATTCTTTGCTTATTCAGGGCTGTATGCCTCATGATTATGCTGGTAGCTTTATCTTTTCTCTGGATGCTTCTATTGTTGATCTTCAGTCGACCCGTGTAGTTAATCACTACCCGGATGTGTTTGGAGAAGTTACTGCTTTACCTCCCAAGCGGGAAATTGATTTCCGCATTGACCTCATTCCTGGAGCTCGACCTATAGTTCTTCCTCTTAGAAGAATGGCACCCCGCGAGAAGGTTGAGTTAAGGAAACAAATTGAAGACCTATCTTCCAAGGGTCTGATCAGACCTAGTTTTTCTGAATGGGGAGCTGCAGTAGTCTTCGTCACCAAATCCGATGGTTCTCTCCGGATGTGTGTTGATTATAGGGAGTTGAACAAACTCACTATGAAAAATAGATACCCAATGCCTCGCATCAATGACATGTTCGATCAGCTTTATGGTGCTACTATTTTCTCTCAGCTTGATCTCGCCACAGGTTTTCACCAACTCAGAGTGGCTGAGGAAAGTATTCCTAAGACTGCTTTCCGTACTGAAAATGGATTCTTCGAATGGTTAGTCATGCCTTTTGGTTTGACTAATGCTCCCGCTTTCTTTGTTGACTTGATGAATCGTGTATTCCGTAATGTGCTAAATAAATTTGTTCTAGTCTTTGTGGATGATATCCTCATATTCTCTAAGTCTGAAGAAGAACATGAGTCACATTTGAAATCTGTTCTTGAGACTCTTCGAATGCATCAGTTAAAAGCTAAATTTTCCAAATGCCATTTCTGGAAGGATGAAGTCCGATTTCTCGGGCATATTGTTTCTAGTAATGGAGTTTCAGTTGATCCAGTCAAGATCGCTGCGATCAATATAAGTCATTCTTCCCTTCTCTTTCATCTCAATTTACTCTATCTTTTCTATTATCCTTCTTTTTCCCTATTCTGTGCAGGATTGGGAAACTCCTAAGACTCCTACTGATATCCGTAGTTTTCTGGGCCTCGCCGGTTATTACCGGAGATTCATTGAGAATTTCGCTCGGATTGCTGCACCTCTCACTGCTTTAACTCGGAAGAATGCTAAGTTTATTTGGAGTAACGAGTGTAAGGCCGCCTTCAATGAGTTAAAAGACAAGCTTACTTCTGCACATGTTCTTACCGTTCCAAATGGAGATGAGGGATTAACGGTATACACTGATGCTTGTCGAGAAGGTTTGGGAGCTGTTCTGATGCAGGATGGTAGAGTGATTGCTTATGCTAGTAGACAGTTGAAAACTCATGAAGTAAATTATGCTGCCCATGATCTAGAGTTGCTTGCTGTTGTTTTCGCTTTGAAGCTTTGGAGACACCATCTGTTGGGTACCAAGTTCGATCTTTTCACAGATCATCGGTCTTTGAAGTATATTTTCTCTCAGAAGGATTTGAATCAGAGACAAGTTAGGTGGTTAGAGTTCCTTGCTTCTTATGACCTCGACATCAACTATACACCGGGAAAGGCTAATGTTGTGGCGGATGCTTTGAGTAGGAAGAAAGCTTTGTTGTGTCAGATTGTTGTTTCTTCTCCCCTTGTGGATCGTATTATGGCTAGACAGGATGAGGATCAGATGCTTAGATTGATTAAGGAGAGTGTTCGAAGCAGAGTTGGAAGTAGTAGTATGGATGGTAATGGAGCTCAGATTGACGATAAGGGTGTATTAAGGATCAATAATAGGATTTGTGTCTCGAATGTTGATGGATTGAGACAGGAGTTACTTCGGGAGAATCATCAGTCCAGACTTTCTATTCATCCAGGCGTAACCAAGATGTATCAGGATATGAAGAAGTTATATTGGTGGAAAGGTATGAAGCGAGATATTTCCATTTTCGTCAATAGGTGTGCGACTTGTCAGCAAGTCAAGGCAGATCATCAGAAGACTCCTGGTTTATTGCAGCCTCTTGAGATTCCCAATTGGAAGTGGGAACAAGTTTCTATGGATTTCATTGATGGTTTACCGAGGAGTAGGAAGGGTAACGAGAGTATCTGGGTTATTGTGGATAGATTGACCAAATCAGCTCATTTCATTCCGGTCAAGTCTACCCGTTCAGCTTCTAGTTTATCTGAGATTTACATGAGGGAGATTGTTCGTCTCCATGGTGTTCCTCTCAGTATCGTTTGTGATCGTGATCCTATCTTTACTAGTAGGTTTTGGAAGGCCTTTCAGGATTCGTTGGGTACTCATCTAAATCTGAGCACTACTTACCATCCACAGACCGACGGTCAAACGGAAAGGGTGAATCAGATTTTAGAAGATCTTCTTCGTGCTTGTGTGCTTGATTATGGAGGATCTTGGGAAGATCATCTCCATCTTGTCGAATTCACTTATAACAATAGTTATCAGGCCAGTATTGAGACATCTCCATTTTCTGCTCTTTACGGACGACCTTGTAGATCTCCTTCTTGTTGGATTGAATCCGGAAATCGATTGGTTCTTGGTCCTGAATTGGTTTTGGAAGCTTCAGAGAGAGTTGAAGAGATTAAGAGGAAGATGAGGATTGCTCAGGATAGACAGAAGAAGTACGCTGATCGTCGAAGACGGAGTTTAGAGTTTGCTGTTAGTGATTTGGTTTTCCTTAAGGTCTCTCCCTTAAGGAATGTTATTCGTTTCGGTCGTAGAGGAAAGCTTTCTCCTAGATTTGTTGGTCCTTTCCGCATCTTGGAAAGAATTGGTGCTCTTGCTTATCGTCTGGATTTACCCGAGAAATTTTCTGGAATTCACAACGTCTTTCATGTATCTCATCTTCGTCGCTATCTGCATGATCCATCTCTTATTATTCAGCCTTCTGCTCTTGATAGTTTGGATATTGAGCCAAATCTGACTGTTGAGAGGAAGCCACTTCGTATCGTCGATCGAGGTACGAAGCAGCTAAGAAGAAAATCTGTCAACCTGGTCAAAGTGCAGTGGAGCACTGATGAACGGGATTGCACCTGGGAGACGGAGGAGAGCATTCGTGCTTCGAATCCGGAATTGTTTAATTCAGGTATTTTACTATTCTGTCTTATCTTTCTTTGTTTTCTTTCTTCGTTCCTTTTCGAGGACGAAAAGCTTTGAGTGGGGGAGAGTGTAACAGCCCGATATTTTTAAAGCGAAATTTTAAATTTTAAATAAAAATAAAACATTTTGAAAAATTGAGTTAAAAATAAAGTGTAGTAATTTGTGTAAAACGAAATTTGAAACGTTACATTTCGTTACGTTTTGTCCGTTATTAACTTCACTTTAGAATAAATCTTATTTGTGATGATAATAACTATTTTTAGATTCCGGTTAAAAGATACGTTATATTTTTGAGAAACTGTTAACAATTTATTAAATTTATTTAATAAAAGAAATAAGTAGATTTGTACGTTATTTGGACGTTTTATAATTTCTTTTGTTTTCACCGTCCAAATTGATTCTTCGTTTGTGTTGGCTGTTCAAAGTCTCAGCTGTTCACGTGAGAAAAGATTTGTTCCCTTGGCCTTCCATGCGTTCCACCTATTCAATAATAATTAACAGGCTTAAATTTTCTTACCGTTCAAAGCAATAAAGCTTGCCCTCTTGGTCACGTTTCATTTCTTATTCATCCTTCCAAACAAAAAAAAAAAAACTACAGACTGCATTTTTTCATTTCGTTCTATCAAATCTCAGAACCTTCTTCTAAGGTATGATCACTTATATCTTGCTTTTGTTTTATCTTGTTATTCCCCATCCCTTCATGCTTCTACCCTATGCCATCCGCCACCTAGACCACCACCGCCTCCCTACCCAGGCCACTGACCCGCGTCAGTCCACCATCACGGCAACCCAGACCGTCACCGCTTTCCCTCCACGTCAGCCTACTCCACCACCCCGACTCCATCAACCACCGAACCCCACGTCAGCGTCTACCCCATACCAGACGTCAGCCTCCTACTCCATCAACCACCGAACCCCACGTCAGCGTCTACCCCATACCAGACGTCAGCCTGCCACTCCATCAACCACCGAACCCCACGTCAGCCTCCCACCCCAGGCACCACCGAACCCAGGATGCCTTGGATCTGAGAATAAACGAACAAGTTTGCCCCTGCCTTGTTTATACGTTATTTTGGTTGTCACCTTATTTTGGTAGCAGAGTTTCCAAAGCCTAGTATTTTGAAGTTAGAAAACATTTCCTCTGACCTGGTAGTTGAATCAGAGAAGAGATTTGCTTGGGCCATTGTTTGTGATACCATAGTTATACGTTACCCTGACCTTGGTTCTAAAAATTTTAAATGAAAAATTTACCTTGGCCACTTTTATTTTTGAATCATGATTTATTATTTCCTCTGTCCTTGTTTTATTAGTTTCTCTGACCTTTGTTTTGGGAAAAAAAAAATGAAAATGTGTTTTGTCACTTTGCATTTTAAAGTTATAATCGGTATTTCAAAAGTGGTCGTACTAGTGTTTTCAATTTTCGACTTGTTTCTTTTTTCGTTTGTTGGTTTATTTGAATTTCGTTATTCGTGCAATCTTAGAGTGGTTATTTATTGTGCTTTTGGTTTGAATCTAGTTGGCGCATCCGCTAACGACTGATCGTGCTGTCCGCGTGCTTTCGTTTGACTTCGTACTTCTTTCTTTCCGAATCTCCAGCTCCGTAGAGGTGAGTAAATCTCGCACGAATATCCATACTTATATAATTGTGAAACGACCGCAACTGAATGTGTAGAAGTAAATAAATAAATAAATGATGTTATATTTACCTGTGATTTATTTATAGTTGATGTTAATTGTTAAAAACTGCATATCGTATCATCTGTTATATCTGTTCTTATTTTACTGTTATTCTATTCTGTTAAATCACACTGCAAGTTCCCTGTAGAATAGAATCACTATGGGTTGAAATGATACATACCCGAACGGACTTTAGAATAAGGGAAGGTCGTTATGGGCTGAAATGATAGGCCTGAGCGATTTTCAATTAAATTTTATTTACTTGGGATTGCGGGTTTGAAATGATAAAACCCGGATTTTTCTTTGTAAATTACGGATTGAAATGATATAGTATCCGTATCACTTGAATTAGGCTAGAAAATATTATACAGACCCGTGGTTATTTTCCTGTATTTTTCTGAATATTTTAAATAATTTAAAGACTGTAATAATATTAAATTGATTTAAACCGAATATTAAATGATTTATTTAAAAATAGAAATGATTTTTCTATGTGATAAATATAAATAAATGGAGGAATATTGATTTTTAAACGAAACTTAAATTTGAAATTTTGATAAAATAAAAAGAAAGATGGAAACTTAAGTTAAATAAATTTAAATGAAATTTAGTCTAAATTGGTGGAAAAATGGAGTTTAAGTTTAAAATGTTGAAATGAATGTAATAGGCAAATTGGAAAGTTTTGGTTTTAACTTGTAAAATTTCTTTTGAAGTAAAATTTGTTAAAGGATCTAAATGAACGTTTGAATGTATGATTTTATAAGTTTTACTAGGTAGAGTCCGTAGCACTTGTTAAGTGTTGTGGATTGTATAAGTGAACTAAAAGACTAAAATGAACTAAGGCTATGATAGTACTTGGTAAGTGCTGTTGTAGCTGAAACTGAAACTGAAACCGAACCTGAACTAATAAAAGGACTACTGTAGCACTTGTTAAGGACTGCAGTAGGCTGAATATGATTTTTTTTGTTTTTAAAATTTAATTGTTATAGCAGTTTATAAATGTTGTTTGTTGAATAAAAATTATTTTCAAATAAAACTTAACGTTATTGTTTTAAGTGAATAAGTGAACTCCGAAAAGGTTAGATTTTAAATTTAATAACTTAATGATTGTTTTAAGGGATAATGTCTTCGTTTTAAAATGGTTTAATTCAAAGTATATTTGATAAATTGTTTAAATCTATAACCACGGGTTATAATAATGATTGGTTGGCAAAGAGACCGGGATCGGATATGGACATACTCTCTGTCGATATCGAAAACCACTTTGACAACCGTGTACGCGGTGGAGATTCCAGAATGAAGTAGGATGGTGGCGACGTTCTTGAGGTATGTTACGTGGACCCAACTCCCGTGAGTTGGCATAAGGTGGCTAAAACAGGAGCGATTGACGGACCAATGAGGTAGCACCTCTTATCGGACACACTTCTTCGATACCATTCTATTACTTGTGATTGATTTGGTGGCCACCCTTGATTTGGGAGTGTTGTTCGAGGTGGGCGGTAGTGGCTGCTATGCGTCACCACTAGTCCGGATGCGTAATTGGTATATCTACCCTGGCATTGCCTAGTTGTGCCGTGTCACCTACCATATCGAGCTTTACTACGATTATGATTTTTAAGATCCGACCGCGTTAAGGTTCTCCATCCCCTTAACGCTATTTTCCGATATGATTATACTTTACTTATTTAGACACTATTATAATAGCGAATATTACTATATAGTAGATAGTTTAACGGATCCTTAGAGGATGGGCGGTCCCAAGCATCTTCTAAGTTACTTGTACCTTTACTACAGTTCATTTGAGTTGGTTTACATTGTATAAGTATGTATATCCTGACTCGAGTGTTATGTTTATTTTACGCTCGGGTCAGCCTGAGTATTCACAGCTTTGGACTTCACTTTTCTGGAGCTCGGAATCACTGGAGATTCTGCTTATCTAGTTATCTTCCTATTTCAGTTTCAGTTGCCTTATTTCAGCTCTTGTTTAGAGACTTGTGTATTTGGATCTCTATTGTACTTGTTTCAGAACTGTTTTGGGTTTCAGACTATGTATTTTGTATTTGATTTGAGACTATGTATTTTAGTGGCTTCATGAACCACTATGGTTATTTTTAAATTCCGCTGCGAGTTATTCTGGTATTTCTGTGTCTGTGATTCTGTGAATGATTTTATTTGCTCCAAATTTTATTACAATCTGTTATTTTGCATTATTCAAGTCTGACATGTGTGGATTATTGTCGATTTGAATGGTCCAAAATAGTGGGTCGTTACACCAATGGAGAGATCTCTATGAAAAATCCAATATGAAAACGTTCATTATCGAATTTGATTGTACTCGTAATTTGCTATTGAATGTTACCAATGTAAGCATTACAGCTATTTTTCTGATTTATATTCTTCACCCTAGACATTATCTAATATACCTCCTTATGTACTTATTAGATAGTGGTTCTTTTGAGAGGATAACTGTTATGGCATTCCATGCGATCTCAAAAGTACTATTATATGCTAGCTACATATTTCTTTGGTTTCTCTAACCAGACTTATGTTTGACACATGGCATTTGTTTTCTCTAAATTCCTCGTGTGCTCTTTCGAGTAGTTTGAGAAAGACAGGTTTTCATTAGTGTTCTTTGAAGCTCGAGAAGATGAGCTGGACATTTCACCTACCGTAGTATTCCTATTTCTGCTGCATTACTATTGTATATATCAGCATTTGTGAGGACAAATTGTTATAATTGCCCAGGCTGGTAACGCTACTTAGGTTTTGTAGCTTCGAAATTTCTGTATCAGTGTAACCATTTTGCAACGACCCCGAATTTATATGAATTTAAATTTGATAATTAAATTGATTTTTGAATAAAATTTGTGAAATAAAACGGTAGATAGATTACGAGTTTCCCCGAGATGAATAAATTTGTGTTAAATCAATTAAATTTAAATATTATATAAATATTATATATGTGTGAATATATATGTATTTGGGCATATACGAGTAAATTTGAAATTTTATATATAAGTATATATTGATTCGAATTTAAATTTCAAGTAAATGAATTTTAAAATAAATATATAGAGAAATACAATATAATTGGTATTGAAGTAAAAATATTTGATAGGTTAAGTCTTAGAATAAAAATAAATACACTTATGTTAGGAGTCGAATTAAATACTTAAGTACAAGATAAGATAAAGTAAAGCAAAAGTATGTAACCAGACAAGAGATAAGGAATACAAATATAAACAAAGTAAAATAAATATCCATCAAACATGAACAAAGCAAACAAATGAAAAGTTATGTACCCAATATCACCTCCAACACAATACCATCATTTCAGCCAAAACAAGTATATCAAGTATAATAAATGCTAGCTAAAATAACATCATATCAGCCGAGATTCATCTTAAAAATTAGATATACTTGATTACAATGCTAGGCTGTTAGACTAAAGCAAAGCTGTAGGACATAAGGAAGAAGGGAAAAACATGTTCATACTTGTACAGGAAGTATAAAACTATTTTGTACACTTGAAAAAGAATAAATAAAACACAAGTACATGCGAATTGAACTAGAAAGAAGATAAGTATGACAACTTAATAAATGCTGTTGTACCCATGTCTCCATATCAGCCATGTAGAAGAAAAGATCCCTGATCAAATTTTGTACTAATACAACTTTCAGCCTGCCTTTGTCTTCTTTAATATCAAGTTCTTTTTCACTTCGAATTCATTCACACATTTGCAAAGAAAAAAAAACAACAAGCCCTGTTATCTTTTTTTTTTTTAAAAAAGCCAAAGCAAGACATTTCAGTTTTTAAAAGAAAATCAAAGTTTTTCAAGTTTCCAGTTCAAAGCATTTCAGTCTTAATGTTCAAATCTGGAAGTCAAAGCAAATCATCACAGTTTTAAAACATAGATCAAACTCAACCTGATCTGGAGAACTTCAAACAGATCAGAATACAACCTTCAAAGCATTCAAGGCTTTCAGCTTCAATTCCCTTCGAGTTTCCAGTTTTAAAGCTTTCCAGAATTTCAAATTTTTTGGCTTGCTCTCTGTTCTTCTTCTCTCAGGTGAGCAAACTCTTAAACCATATATATACTTTGGTTTGCATGTGGTCAGTATTGGATGTTTGTTTGTGAAATGTGTTTGCATGGGTATTAGAGTTGAACCTGTTCTTCTCTGTTTTGGGTTATAGGGTGCAAAATCACCAAGAAAATTCAATATAATTTCAATAAAACATTTTAAGCTTGAAGTTTAAAGCAATACAAGTTTGTTTATACTTGAGTTAGGATCTAAAAATAATTTTAAGTAGGATAGTGATCTATAACATCTGGAAATCTGGTTTTCCAGAGAAAACTCGAATATATGCAAAATTCGAATGTCACGAATTATCCATTCAAATATGTAACTTGAATCACCATTAGAAAGTAGGATTTTTAAAACGAAAATGGTGATTTTTAGTTGTGTAAGCTAAGAGCAGTTTGGAGATGAACTGAAAATGCAATTTGGTCAATATCTGGTGATCGGCCATAAACTGGAAGGCGGGGCTCATGCTAAAGATAGGTGGAGGTATCGTAATCATCTGGAAAATGGTTGAGAAATTTATAAACCATTGAGGTGGTGTCACGGCAGTGGTTTGGGGTTTCAAACCTAATTTGGGTAGAGGCTGAGAACTTGATCGTGATGTCATCTCTGGAGCATCGGGGATGATCGGATGTGTGGGAATGATAGCGTGGATCTTCGGCGGAGCTAGTGGTCAGAGGCTCATGACTTCTGGTGGTCAGAACAGTGAAGACGAGGAGAATTGGGGTCGAAGTTGCCTATTCCAGTTCGAAGCAGATGTCTCGATCTTGATTTTTGGGGAGTGTCGTAAATCGGGGTTCTTTGGTGGATTGGTGTGATGAATTACGAGTTTTTGACGATCAGAGTTTTGGTCGGAGTCGACCAAATGGTTGGTGCACGTGCACCGTTTATCATCTGTGTCTGATGATGTTGCGAATTGGGGAAGAAAGTGAAATCTCGGGTTCGTGTCGAAGTAATTTGCGTGGTGGCTCGGGGAAACGAATGTCGTGGAGAACTCGAAGCTGCTCTCGGGTATTCTTTGGTTTGTCTCGAGTAGTTCTATGATGTTTAAAACCTGTTAACAGAAGAGTAGATTTTTAAATAGTTTTAAAAGGGGTTTTAAACCACAGTTTTTGAAATTTAAACAAAGGAATTTGGTTAAAACTTCTTATATAAGTTACTTTAAATTGTTTCCTTAAACATTTAATTAAGAAATCTTGAAATCCGTTTAAATTAAATTTACGAAAGATTTCAAGTTATTTTCAATCTTAAATTAGGAATGAAATAGAAAGGAAATTAATTACTTGAAAGTTAATTACTTAATAAAAGTAATCATGGTAAATTAACTAATAATTTAAGTTGATTAATAAGTAATTAAGGAATAATTAATTAAAGGAATAATTAATTAAAGGATTAATTGATAATCAAAGGTTAATTAATAAAGATGGTTTGTAATTAATTAATGTTAATTAAAACCAGGATTAGTGACTAATCTGATTTAATTTTAATCAGATAAATAAATTGACCTTACTTATGAATGTTTAGATTCTATTGGATGATTGGGCAGTTTGTTATCCCTGTTTGTGATTGTGATGCTTTGTAATATGAATTGTTTTGTGCTGAGCTGTTATATTTGTGATGAATATACTGTTATATGAATATGAAAACCCTTGACCTGTAAAACGACACTTGAATTTCGATGCGATAGGGAGTCGGATTCCAGTTGGTTATCCGAAACCCACATCGAATTGTAATGATGAATCTTTGTGACTGATAAATTTACTTTATCTATGAATCTGTGAATGAAGATAAGCGTTATGGATTATACCGCTTATCGATATATCTGTGATGATTGATGTTGTGCACTATTGTGTGAAACCCCTGGACTACACCTTTACACACACAAATATGGATTTCACGTGGAAATCGGTTAAGTCACAGATGATTTAAATTAATGTTTTGAAATTGAAATTTTAATTTCAATTGATTTTGAAATTAGAAATTTGGGTTTAAAGTGAAAAGCTTTTGAAATGGAATTTCAAAGATAAAAGTTATTTTGAATAACTTAATCGAGTTTTGGAAATTTAAATAATTTGATTTAAATTTGAATTCAAGTTTGAAATTGAATTCTATGATTTGAAACTAGGGATTAAAGATGCTGTACAGGTTATATATGGGTTAAACCATCTTAAAGGTATTGATTTGGGAATTTGAATTTTATTTCAAGGGTTTTAACTCGTGTAAATATAACTGGATTTTCCCGAAACGAAAACTACTTGTTTTCAAATAATAATAGCTTTCATTTTAAGAAATGAACTTCCAATTTGTGTTGAAAGAATTTCAAGTTTGAAATGGAATTGAAATGTTTCTAAAATTATGAAATGAGTCTTTGATTCAAAGACCGGACGAGTTAATCCAATTTGAAAAATGGAACTGAAATGTTTTGAAAGACTATGAATGAATCTTTGAAAACAAGTTTTGAAAGCTATAAGTTAAATCTTGACTTAAAGATTTAACGAGTTAATTCAATTGAAAGGGAAATTGTTTTGAAATCCATAAATGGATCTTTGTGAACGGGGTAAACTTTTTGAATTGAATCTTTTTTGTTTAAAAGATTAAAAGTGTGGAAATTGTTTAAACCATTGAAGGTTTTTGAAATGAATCTTTTTGTTTAAAAGATTGGAAATGGTAATTTGTTTTAACCATTCGAATGAAAAGATTTTAGCTTTAAGCTGTGATTTAACTGAGACCCCAATATCCATATGATTTTTAATTGCGCTCGTTATTCAGTTTAGCCGGGAGAGGAACTTTGTGTCATATAACCCATTCCGAATAGTGATACGACGATATGGATAGCATTTGAAGACCGGTGGTGAAGACCGGGTATTTGCGAGAGCGATAGGATGACCTATCGATTGTCTCTGCACTGAGTAGCTACGGTATAGAGATTTCCCTAAGTGATGGGAAGTCCGATCAGGATTGTGAATACCCGGATTGCAAGGGCTTCTTTGGAAGTGCCTTCGGTTCTGTTCGAACCCGGAACAGACTTGTATGGATGTGTGTCTGACGTTACACTTTGAGATGTAAAGCTGGTTTCTATCAAATACATTTCTGTTGGTGGCGGAGAATTTATTCTCTTAGCTTAACACCCTTCTCTGAGACGTACGAGCTCAGAGGTTATGTAGTTGATGGTTACTAGTGATACATTCCCAATTTGGTAATGTGGCATACGAAGTGCTGATGATCATTTGTTGGTCAAAGCGTGCTTTATGAAAAAGCGTGGCTTTGTGGACGAGACTTCGTCGAGCCTCACAACCCGGTAATGGTCGAAACAGGAATGTTGAGACAAAGGTTTGTAGGGGTAGCGCCCCTAGGGTATGCCATTTCCTTCTGGATAAAAGGTGATATCATGGTATGGAGCCCAGATATCTTACCTATGTTGATTATACTTTGTGGCTGTTGCTTTATGATTGAGGATCCTCGGATAAAGGTTGGTTACGACCGGGGGATGGCATACTTGTGTGTTAGTTACCTAGTTATAGCTGTACAGCGTGAGGTAGCGTCAGTGTGTTAGTTACCTAGTTACAGCTGTATAGCGTGAGGTAGCGTCGGCCTTTTGTTTGCAGAGATCCGGTTAGGATCCGGGGCGTCTTTCCAGAGGCGTTTCCATTTCGGTAAGGAAGTTCCTTTGCCTGATCATTTGTTGGAAATCCAAAGAAACAATACGAACCCTGTACGATTTTAGTTGTATTACCTGCTATGGAATGTGGCGGTAACCTGCTATTTAACGTAGTAGCTATAGTAGGCATACAACAATAGTTGTATGTTGGCTAAGATTGATATTATATTTTCGAAATGTTTTCGACACTATGCACTAATGCTAATAATATCGAATGATCTTTGCGTAGTAAGCATGTTTGACTATCATAAGGAGAAATCTCCTCCAATTCTGCGATTGCATTGTGTGTGTGGCGGGAGGCCTTATGGTAGTTTCATTTTCGAAAAGCATTGCGGGTTTCAATGTTTAAATGCCTTTTGTGTTTGTTTAAAGATAAACTGTTTTTGTTGCTCACACCAGTCCCAAGACTGATCTGGAGTTTATTGTTCCCTTCCTAAACTCTGGGTGCCTACTATTTTCCACACGGGCAGTCTAGAGTTGGGTTTTTCAGATATTCAGGTTGAGTAAATTATTTGGAGCTAGTCAGTCCTTGGACGACTGACCTTGCTTTCCGCTAGCTATGGATTGGAGCATTCTATTGGAGACATTCTATCTGCTGCTGGTGTTATCTAATTTTTATCCGCTGCTATTTCTTGTATCATATCTCTGATGTATATTGATATCTGTTGTATCATTCTGTTGTATCATATTGTATCAGATTTTGTATCTGTCATTGTATCAATGTTTTGTAATTGATATATTCTTTTTCCGCTGTGTTGTTATACTTAATGGTGTTATAAGCTCCGGCGACTCGGATTTGAACGGTCGAATCTACGGCATTCGAGTACGATTTAAAGTATGGGTGCCGATTTTCGAACGCGAAAATCCGTATCGTTACATTTGGTATCAGAGCTAAGGTTGAACTTTAGCTCAGGAGTATAACACGTTAAGTCGCTCATTAGATATAGGGTGAAGCATTCCCTAGAATGAGTAATCCTCAGATATCTGTCTGTAAGCCTCAGTAAAATTTTCTTGCTATCCACTGATAGTGAGTATGAGTGCAAGAAGAGGATGAGATAGGGGACAGGGGAATCCGACTACAAATGGTCAATACTCTATAACAACAAGGAAGCAATCTTTTCTCTATCAATCACTTTCGTTCGTCATCTTTTCTCAATTCTTCAATAATTTCTGGTGGATCCAGAAAGGAAATTCGATATATTAATATGGGACAATAAACTCCAGACTGAGCCAAATTGTTTGTATGGATGAATTAGTTGCTTTGATTGCTATGGTTGATAGATATACTTTAGTTTTTAAACTAGAAAGTTTTGAAATTGTATCCATATATCTGTCTATTTTAGGGTCCGGATATATTCTACGAATAGTTAGTTATCCTTCGAACTAACCGATGCCCTGTATATTTCGTAGATCTAGATAACCCGAGTATCGTGTGAAAGAATCCAACAGATTCGTTCTTGTATCTATTATTGATATTCTGATTTGGTAAGCCAAATGCAGAATAGATGTTCAGTTTGAGTTGGTGAAATATTCTTCATCTATCCTTGTGTCTCTTGTCAATTTCGAGGACGAAATTCTTTTAAGGGGGGAAGTCTGTAACGACCCCGAATTTATATGAATTTAAATTTGATAATTAAATTGATTTTTGAATAAAATTTGTGAAATAAAACGGTAGATAGATTACGAGTTTCCCCGAGATGAATAAATTTGTGTTAAATCAATTAAATTTAAATATTATATAAATATTATATATGTGTGAATATATATGTATTTGGGCATATACGAGTAAATTTGAAATTTTATATATAAGTATATATTGATTCGAATTTAAATTTCAAGTAAATGAATTTTAAAATAAATATATAGAGAAATACAATATAATTGGTATTGAAGTAAAAATATTTGATAGGTTAAGTCTTAGAATAAAAATAAATACACTTATGTTAGGAGTAGAATTAAATACTTAGGTACAAGATAAGATAAAGTAAAGCAAAAGTATGTAACCAGACAAGAGATAAGGAATACAAATATAAACAAAGTAAAATAAATATCCATCAAACATGAACAAAGCAAACAAATGAAAAGTTATGTACCCAATATCACCTCCAACACAATACCATCATTTCAGCCAAAACAAGTATATCAAGTATAATAAATGCTAGCTAAAATAACATCATATCAGCCGAGATTCATCTTAAAAATTAGATATACTTGATTACAATGCTAGGCTGTTAGACTAAAGCAAAGCTGTAGGACATAAGGAAGAAGGGAAAAACATGTTCATACTTGTACAGGAAGTATAAAACTATTTTGTACACTTGAAAAAGAATAAATAAAACACAAGTACATGCGAATTGAACTAGAAAGAAGATAAGTATGACAACTTAATAAATGCTGTTGTACCCATGTCTCCATATCAGCCATGTAGAAGAAAAGATCCCTGATCAAATTTTATACTAATACAACTTTCCGCCTGCCTTTGTCTTCTTTAATATCAAGTTCTTTTTCACTTCGAATTCATTCACACATTTGCAAAGAAAAAAAAACAACAAGCCCTGTTATCTTTTTTTTTTTAAAAAAAAGCCAAAGCAAGACATTTCAGTTTTTAAAAGAAAATCAGAGTTTTTCAAGTTTCCAGTTCAAAGCATTTCAGTCTTAATGTTCAAATCTGGAAGTCAAAGCAAATCATCACAGTTTTAAAACATAGATCAAACTCAACCTGATCTGGAGAAGTTCAAACAGATCTGAATACAACCTTCAAAGCATTCAAGGCTTTCAGCTTCAATTCCCTTCGAGTTTCCAGTTTTAAAGCTTTCCAGAATTTCAAATTTTTTGGCTTGCTCTCTGTTCTTCTTCTCTCAGGTGAGCAAACTCTTAAACCATATATATACTTTGGTTTGCATGTGGTCAGTATTGGATGTTTGTTTGTGAAATGTGTTTGCATGGGTATTAGAGTTGAACCTGTTCTTCTCTGTTTTGGGTTACAGGGTGCAAAATCACCAAGAAAATTCAATATAATTTCAATAAAACATTTTAAGCTTGAAGTTTAAAACAATACAAGTTTGTTTATACTTGAGTTAGGATCTAAAAATAATTTTAAGTAGGATAGTGATCTATAACATCTGGAAATCTGGTTTTCCAGAGAAAACTCGAATATATGCAAAATTCGAATGTCACGAATTATCCATTCAAATATGTAACTTGAATCACCATTAGAAAGTAGGATTTTTAAAACGAAAATGATGATTTTTAGTTGTGTAAGCTAAGAGCAGTTTGGAGATGAACTGAAAATGCAATTTGGTCAATATCTGGTGATCGGCCATAAACTGGAAGGCGGGGCTCATGCTAAAGATAGGTGGAGGTATCGTGATCATCTGAAAAATGGTTGAGAAATTTATAAACCACTGAGGTGGTGTCACGGCAGTGGTTTGGGGTTTCAAACCTAATTTGGGTAGAGGCTGAGAACTTGATCGTGATGTCGTCTCTGGAGCATCGGGGATGATCAGATGTGTGGGAATGATAGCGTGGATCTTCGGCGGAGCTGGTGGTCAGGGGCTCATGACTTTTGGTGGTCAGAACAGTGAAGACGAGGAGAATTGGGGTCGAAGTTGCCTATTCCAGTTCGAAGCAGATGTCTCGATCTTGATTTTTGGGGAGTGTCGTAAATCGGGGTTCTTTGGTGGATTGGCGTGATGAATTGCGAGTTGTTGACGATCAGAGTTTTGGTCGGAGTCGACCAGATGGTTGGTGCACGTGCACCGTTTATCATCTGTGTCTGATGATGTTGCGAATTGGGGAAGAAAGTGAAATCTTGGGTTCGTGTCGAAGTAATTTGCGTGGTGGCTCGGGGAAACGAATGTCATGGAGAACTCGAAGCTGCTCTCGGGTATTCTTTGGTTTGTCTCGAGTAGTTCTATGATGTTTAAAACCTGTTAACATAAGAGTAGATTTTTAAATAGTTTTAAAAGGGGTTTTAAACCACAGTTTTTGAAATTTAAACAAAGGAATTTGGTTAAAACTTCTTATATAAGTTACTTTAAATTGTTTCCTTAAACATTTAATTAAGAAATCTTGAAATCCGTTTAAATTAAATTTACGAAAGATTTCAAGTTATTTTCAATCTTAAATTAGGAATGAAATAAAAAGGAAATTAATTACTTGAAAGTTAATTACTTAATAAAAGTAATCATGGTAAATTAACTAATAATTTAAGTTGATTAATAAGTAATTAAGGAATAATTAATTAAAGGATTAATTGATAATCAAAGGTTAATTAATAAAGATGGTTTGTAATTAATTAATGTTAATTAAAACCAGGATTAGTGACTAATCTGATTTAATTTTAATCAGATAAATAAATTGACCTTACTTATGAATGTTTGGATTCTATTGGATGATTGGGCAGTTTGATATCCCTGTTTGTGATTGTGATGCTTTGTAATATGAATTATTTTGTGCTGAGCTGTTATATCTGTGATGAATATACTGTTATATGAATATGAAAACCCTTGACCTGTAAAACGACACTTGAATTTCGATGCGATAGGGAGTCGGATTCCAGTTGGTTATCCGAAACCCACATCGAATTGTAATGATGAATCTTTGTGACTGATAAATTTACTTTATCTATGAATCTGTGAATGAAGATAAGCGTTATGGATTATACCGCTTATCGATATATCTGTGATGATTGATGTTGTGCACTATTGTGTGAAACCCCTGGACTACACCTTTACACACACAAATATGGATTTCACGTGGAAATCGGTTAAGTCACAGATGATTTAAATTAATGT
Source organism: Allium fistulosum (assembly GCA_030737815.1). Taxonomy (NCBI): domain Eukaryota; kingdom Viridiplantae; phylum Streptophyta; class Magnoliopsida; order Asparagales; family Amaryllidaceae; genus Allium; species Allium fistulosum. The sequence goes on from CM060902.1 coordinate 156,915,482, forward strand.
TTTGAAATTGAAATTTTAATTTCAATTGATTTTGAAATTAGAAATTTGGGTTTAAAGTGAAAAGCTTTTGAAGTGGAATTTCAAAGATAAAAGTTATTTTGAATAACTTAATCGAGTTTTGGAAATTTAAATAATTTGATTAATTTGAATTTAAGTTTGAAATTGAATTCTATGATTTGAAACTAGGGATTAAAGATGCTGTACAGGTTATATATGGGTTAAACCATCTTAAAGGTATTGATTTGGGAATTTGAATTTTATTTCAAGGGTTTTAACTCGTGTAAATATAACTGGATTTTCCCGAAACGAAAACTACTTGTTTTCAAATAATAATAGCTTTCATTTTAAGAAATGAACTTCCAATTTGTGTTGAAAGAATTTCAAGTTTGAAATGGAATTGAAATGTTTTTAACATTATGAAATGAGTCTTTGATTCAAAGACCGGACGAGTTAATCCAATTTGAAAAATGGAATTGAAATGTTTTGAAAGACTATGAATGAATCTTTGAAAACAAGTTTTGAAAGCTATAAGTTAAATCTTGACTTAAAGATTTAACGAGTTAATTCAATTGAAAGGGAAATTGTTTTGAAATCCATAAATGGATCTTTGTGAACGGGGTAAACTTTTTGAATTGAATCTTTTTTCTTTAAAAGATTAAAAGTGTGGAAATTGTTTAAACCATTGAAGGTTTTTGAAATGAATCTTTTTGTTTAAAAGATTGGAAATGGTAATTTGTCTTAACCATTCGAATGAAAAGATTTTAGCTTTAAGCTGTGATTTAACTGAGACCCCAATATCCATATGATTTTTAATTGCGCTCGTTATTCGGTTTAGCCGGGAGAGGACCTTTGTGTCATATAACCCATTCCGAATAGTGATACGACGATATGGATAGCATTTGAAGACCAGTGGTGAAGACCGGGTATTTGCGAGAGCGATAGGATGACCTATCGATTGTCTCTGCACTGAGTAGCTACGGTATAGAGATTTCCCTAAGTGATGGGAAGTCCGATCAGGATTGTGAATACCCGGATTGCAAGGGCTTCTTTGGAAGTGCCTTCGGTTCTGTTCGAACCCGGAACAGACTTGTATGGATGTGTGTTTGACGTTACACTTTGAGATGTAAAGATGGTTTCTATCAAATACATTTCTGTTGGTGGCGGAGAATTTATTCTCTTAGCTTAACACCCTTCTCTGAGACGTACGAGCTCAGAGGTTATGTAGTTGATGGTTACTAGTGATACATTCCCAATTTGGTAATGTGGCATACGAAGTGCTGATGATCATTTGTTGGTCAAAGCATGCTTTGTGAAAAAGCGTGGCTTTGTGGACGAGACTTCGTCGAGCCTCACAACCCGGTAATGGTCGAAACAGGAATGTTGCGACAAAGGTTTATAGGGGTAGCGCCCCTAGGGTATGCCATTTCCTTCTGTATAAAAGGTGATATCATGGTATGGAGCCCAGATATCTTACCTATGTTGATTATACTTTGTGGCTGTTGCTTTATGCTTGAGGATCCTCGGATAAAGGTTGGTTACGACCGGGGGATGGCATACTTGTGTGTTAGTTACCTAGTTATAGCTGTACAGCGTGAGGTAGCGTCAGTGTGTTAGTTACCTAGTTACAACTGTATAGCGTGAGGTAGCGTCGGCCTTTTGTTTGCAGAGATCCGGTTAGGATCCGGGGCGTCTTTCCAGAGGCGTTTCCATTTCGGTAAGGAAGTTCCTTTGCCTGATCATTTGTTGGAAATCCAAAGAAACAATACGAACCCTGTACGATTTTAGTTGTATTACCTGCTATGGAAGGTGGCGGTAACCTGCTATTGAACGTAGTAGCTATAGTAGGCATACAACAATAGTTGTATGTTGGCTAAGATTGATATTATATTTTCGAAATGTTTTCGACACTATGCACTAATGATAATAATATCGAATGATCTTTGCGTAGTAAGCATGTTTGACTATCATAAGGAGAAATCTCCTCCAATTCTGCGATTGCATTGTGTGTGTGGCGGGAGGCCTTATGGTAGTTTCATTTTCGAAAAGCATTGCGGGTTTCAATGTTTAAATGCCTTTTGTGTTTGTTTAAAGATAAACTATTTTTGTTGCTCACACTAGTCCCATGACTGATCCGGAGTTTATTGTTCCCTTCCTAAACTCTAGGTGCCTACTATTTTCCACACGAACAGTCTAGAGTTGGGTTTTTTAGATATTCAGGTTGAGTAAATTATTTGGAGCTAGTCAGTCCTTGGACGACTGACCTTGCTTTCCGCTAGCTATGGATTGGAGCATTCTATTGGAGACATTCTATCTGCTGCTGGTGTTATCTAATTTTTTTCCGCTGCTATTTCTTGTATCATATCTCTGATGTATATTGATATCTGTTGTATCATTCTGTTGTATCATATTGTATCAGATTTTGTATCCGTCATTGTATCAATGTTTTGTAATTGATATATTCTTTTTCCGCTGTGTTGTTATACTTAATGGTGTTATAAGCTCCGGCGACTCGGATTTGAACGGTCGAATCTACGGCATTCGAGTACGATGTAAAGTATGGGTGCTGATTTTCGAACGTGAAAATCCGTATCGTTACACATTTGTACCGTTCTTTTGATATTATATATTACCATTCCGTTAGTGAAATTCTGGTATTATGTTATCTTCTTTCTTGTTTTATTTCCTTTCCTTTTTCTTTTATCTTAACAATTCGTCTTTCCGACACTCAGTGCTCGGCACGTGAATACCGTGGATGTATTAGTGTCGACATACGGGGGTCGAAAAGGCGAACTATTACACATCCTTTCCAATTTGATGTGAATCTTCTATTTTCTTCACTGTCTAGAAATCCCTTACCTGCAAAACTCCAAATTCCTCGATAGTTTGATTTATTTGTGTAGCCTTTTTCATGGTAATCGATTTCATATATTAATTTTTTTAATTTGGATTTGTTTTGAAGAATCTATAACTAACTTAGAAATTAGGGTTTTATAAGTGGAGGCAATATTTTAGAGTAAAAGAAATAGCGTTAGAGATTTATTTATAGGCTGAAAACAATAAAATTTAGTATGAAATTTCATAATCAATATATTACGAAATGCCATAGGTTTGACTTTTTCTACTTTCCTACATGTTTACTTTAATTTAGCAAGTTATATCTGCTTTGTAATTAAAAAAACATTTCAAATGCAATGGGATAGGTCCTAAACCCTAATTCCAACTTCTATAAAAATGTACTATGTTGCTCTTTATGTAAAATTATGTTTTACCAATTTAATTTAATTATTGAGTTACGTAAAATTATGGGGTGTTACAAATATATTCTAGAAAACACTGATTTTGTCCCTATAAGTTACATGCTTCCTATAATCTCCTTGAAGTTATAATAATTGGACATGCAACGATTAAGGAAGCAATTGATCAAGATGTATTTGAAATTGAACGGTTTTGCATATATGATTACTTGAAAACTTAGAAAGTTTAGAGAATAGAATTAAGTGATTAAAAAAAATTTCAAGGCTCTATTTACAGTGGATGAAGAGTTTTAATCAAGTACGCAACTTTCTGAAAATGCAGAGCTATTTCTTTTTAAAATGAAGAGTTATGATTCGAAGAAGAAGAAGATGTATCCTTTTTAAAACATTGGCAGCAGCATTTTAAATGTTTGAATATGTAATTCATATGTCAGGAACATTTCTTGGTAAAACCCGCAAATAAAAAGTTCAAAAAATAGATAATTCGGATGTCTGAATGTATTAACTAGAGTTTTAAATTTCTAGTTAGATATTTGGATGGTTGATTTAAACATCTGAATGACTGTGTTTCTGACTTATTAAAACTTAGCATTTTTCTATTATATTCAGGTATAAAATCCTATTAACAACTTTGATGTGTTTGTGTAATTGTTCGTGTCTACCACTGTTTGGGAGATTGTACACATTAATAATTCTAAGAAACTCATTTATAAAAAGGCTCTTACAACTGAATTTTCATTACTTAAGCTCATCGAGTTATTGTTGATGCTCTTACTCATTATTGTAGAACATACATCCCTATAAATAAACTTAAACAACTAGATAGTTATCACAATCAAAATCCTCTAAAAAGGGTTCTAACATACAACACTGGGCTATTATATCAAAGCAAATTCTATTTCTTCATTGTTTAAATATGTCATTACGATTCACATGACTATATTTGCCCAATAATATAAAATAAATTATATGAAATCAACTGTGTATATATATGGATTTATTATCCTTGTGCATATATATTTATATCCGTGTGTGTTTTACATTATGATTAAAACATAAGTTATAATATATATATATATATTTATTTATTTAATTCGAGTAATATTTTGGACTATATCTTATTTGCACAACCCATAAAAATTATAATTAAAATTTTTGAATTTATATATATGTATACATACACACACATATACACACACACATATACTTTTTCTTAATCAACATCACAAAAAAGTTATAGTTCAACATTACATATAAACAATAATTTGCATGTGTATATGTCTTTGTATGTATAATATATTAGATATTTTATGGGACCAAATTTCACTTTAAATCTAAATTAATGTGTATATCTTAAATATTAGGAATTAGATCGGGGTCGAAAGATTAATTATTTATCACGATATACTAAACATATATAGAGGCCCAATTTATTAGGCAAGATATCTTAACGAATATTACCCAAATTATGTCTTATATATATAAGTAAATGATAAATGAGTAAATATATATACATCTTAATTATGATCGAATATAATTAATGTATATGAGTGTGTGTAGTCTCTGTGTGTGTGTGTGTGTTTGTGTTTCTTTCTAATATGCATTTATATTAAATATAAAATATATATGCATACAGTACTTGCTACTAACATGCGTGCACGGTTGTATATATGAACCCAATATTATATATATTATATCATCTATACATTCATTTATATTATCATACTGTTATGTTCCACATGAAATTAAACAAGTACATGCGTTGAGTATATTAATATTCACATAATATAACTAGATTTATTGAAAAAAATTAAGTAAAAAAATTAAATTTATACTAAATATAATTTAATATAATTTTCAAATTTGTTCATAATAACACAACATCGATCTTAGGGCAAATTTAATAAAAAGATAATTTTTTGAAATTAATTCAATTATACTAACTACCTTCTAGATCTACCTTCTAGATCTAATAATGGGTCATAGCCTTCGCGTGTTATTATGAATAAATTGATCAATACATAGGGTAGATCTTATGAGAATCGAACTAAGATAGATGTTTAGGAAAGAGTGTTTAACTATGGAAAATGCTACTTTAACTCAGAAATGTTCTTATGAATATAAAATCTTCCTACTCCTGGCTCTTACCTAGCTCATCAAGGAGTTTGTCAACAGGATATGGTGAGTGTAAACCCAAAATTGCTAGTGCCCTAGGTTGATTCAAATACAATTTTGAACAAAATATGGATCATATTTGAAAAAATTTCTTAATTTGATTTTGTAGATTTTATAATTTCAAATTTTAAAACAGTTTTTAATTTAAATTGATATTATAAAATTATAAATATAAGTTTAAAATTGATTTACTTTCGAATTAAATATAAATTTAAAGTAAATTATAAATTCTAAAAATAATTAAACTAAAATTGTTTGAATCTAAAATTGAAATGTAAATGACTTTAAAATTTAAAATAAGCTATTAATTATTATAATAAATTAAAATAATTTTGGAACTATTTGGACTTAAAAGGAATAAACTATAAATGTTATAAGTGTAATTTAAAAATTGTTTGAAATAAAATATAAGCTATAATTTATTTATATAAAACAAATAATTGTACTTAGCATCCCCTATGTTATAAGATTCCTTTCTATAAATTATGAATTTATAGCGAAAGGTAACTCTCTATCATTTACTCACAAATCAATGTACTAGGGTATATGGATGGTTATTAAGAACACTTAAGCTACCTATTCTATAAAGAAGCCTTGTGTGTGCCTAGACATGTAAGATAAACTATATGGCATTGTTAAGTACATTCAAGGAGCGTATACTTGTACTTTGTAATGACCCTAAAAATGAAAGTTATATTTATATTAAGAAATTCTGAAATTATAAAATATATATATATATATATATGATGCATTAAAACAGAAAAGAAGAAAAAAATTTAGCAATAAATAAAATTGCATGGGAGCTTCTGTTTGATAAAAATGCAAGAAAATAAGGTGATTAAAAGAAAATTGGAACTCAAAATAAATATAGCTCTATGTCCAAAGAATTATATAAATACATACATTTGATATATGGGGTGTTTTCTGTTCTATTTAAAGATAGAATAAAATGAAGTTTAATAAAAAGATTTATATGTCTTATAATTATGCTAGAAATAATTAGCATAATATATGTGATTCTTATTTAGATATAGGAGGAGTTACTATTTTAACAAGGAGGCAGAGATATATATAAAGATATATACATACAGGATCAAATAAAAAATTTCCATATCTTATATTTATTTCAAGCAAATAAAATGGGAGAATGATTTTACATTACATGATTAGATATAATAGTATGCATGATTGAATAGAGATAATAAATAGGTAGAAAATACAAAGGAGATTTTCAGATTCTTTAAACTTAAAAAAAATGAACAAAGGATCACATGCATATGGCATGAATAAAATGGAGACATGAAAATAGCATGCAGTGTTTAAAAAGTTTGATTCCTGAAATAACCAATTAAAGTAACCTAATGTGTGCATTTCCAATTTAGGACCACACAGAAATGTGATATGTACATGAACATCTAAGGGTGTCAGGGGAATTACCCATTTTCTTAAACCCTAGAATGATTTTATAAAGAACCTGCAAATAACTATATTCATCAGTCTCTCGGGATCAAAATAAAAATAAAAAAATAGGAGAAGCAATAGCTTAAAACACTGAAAGGATCTGCTGTTCAGAGGAGCAAGACAGTAAAAGAAAACATTAGGTGAGCATTAATCCTTTTTTATGCTATGGCACTAAGTCCTCTGGTAGGCAGCCCATAATGTTATGATTCATTTAAAAGAAAAACAAAATCCTTGAAATGATTTATTATGGGTGAGATGGATGTTTGGTTGTGTATTCTTGTTTGGTTGTGCTTTATTGTTTGGGGGTTTTTAATCTATATGTGTGTTTTACAAAAACAAAATGGTTCGGGCACTTTTGTTCTGCTTTATTATTATGGAGTATGGATCTACATTATTTAGGGAATAGGCAACAAGACAGTGATCTAGCTTATGTCTATTTCTTAGATAATGAAGCATGAAGCTCAACATTCATATCACAAGTCATTCTGGGTTTTGAGGGGCTTCCTTAATAAAACCCTTATCCATTTATTCACAATAATATAGCAGGATCATGATGCTCAAATTACTTTTAGGAAGACCAAAGAAATGTTGTATTTCCTGTAATAAGGCTAATAAACAAATATCATGGGGATTGAAATAGAAAGTACAAGCAGTTATATCTTTTTGAAATATGAATGAATGAAAGAAAAACTAAATTGGTCACTTGGGAGTTAGTCAATGATCTGCCTGCTTCAGGTGGGAGCAAGTATATGCATGGTGCAACTGCACCCTGAGGCCTTTGTGTGTTGGAATAATTTAAAAAACCTGGGAGTTTCCTTCACAATGCATACATAGTGTTCATTTGACAAGGAGATGTAGACCATAAAATAAATAAGGAATGGGATTTATAAACTTGGGTTATGAATATCTAGACAGGGAGTTAAATTAATCAGGATTAATGTGATGTTCTGATTAATTACTTGGTGAGATTGGGAGATTAAGATCTGAGTTTATTTATCTAGAAATGGAAGTATGAATATGTGTATAAAATTTTGATTAATGTTCACACCAGTATAAACTGACCCTTTTGGTTGCCCTTGCAATCATCTGGGTGTCTCAAAAATTCTTTGGGGCAGCTAAATGAATTGCTTGCAGGAAATTGAAGTTGGCTTGATGAGTGAAGAAGGCATTAGCTGCTAGTATAAATAAAAGAGACTTGTTTTGAATTTGCAGATGCTTGTAATGATGTTATTAGTCAGATCACATGTGGTAGTTGGAGTTAATTGTAAGGAGTTTTTTTGAGTATTCGGATTAAAACTTGTACTTAAGTAAAACTTATTTTAAATGATGTTTGATGGAGTTTGATTACCCAATGATTTTATGATTATCTGATTTGGAGAAAACAAGGGGATGAACATAACACATAAATATAAAATGTGTATGTGATGATCTCTGGTTTTATTGCCTGAGCTTATTATATAATTTTCTTTAAAAAAAATAATGGAGTTGACAAGATTTGGATAAGAAATATTCAAGTGGAATAAATGTATGCATGGCAGATAATTGATACTGACTTGTGCATATATTTTGATGAGTCTATAACATTGCATTAATGTACCTGATTTCAAAAAAAAAAGATTATAAAAGAAACAAACCTAGAAGCATTTTGTGTTTTTGGTTGTTAGCATAGATGGATGAATTCCCAGGAACATACATAGGAAAGAAATATGCTGGTGTTAGGAGAAGCTTTTGAAGAAGTTTATTTGAGAAACATGGGTTTGAAAGTGGTAAATAAGGGACTATGGCCGGCCAAGATGGCCATGGGTCAAACCCTTGGAGCCTGGAACCACTTCATTTCAATCAATGAAGTGTAAGTGCTTCCGGGACAAAACAAAGAAAACACCAAGCAGTCCTTAGATAACACCAAGCAATTCCAGTAAAAACACCAAGCATTTAAGTCTGCACCATGTTAAACTAAAAAAAAAATGCAATCTAACTTCAATTGTTTAATTTGAAATGGTGATTAGGAAATCTACTCTTAATGTTCATAACTGCAAGTAGGATCTTAAAATGATTTCATGCATGAGCTTAATAACTGTCACAAGAACAATTAAATACTATTTTTGTGTTAATAGGATTAGTTAGGCAGAAAGCCTAGATAGCATAAAAAAATGTACAGTGCTCTGCAAGTCAAATATATATACATAAGTGTTATAAATTGCCAAAATGTACCTCTGGTAGTAGAACAAGATTTAGAAAAGAAATAAGTGGCTATGTCAATAACTTGTATGGTATTTTGATTTCTATTTGATTTAAATTCCCTCTGATAAAAAAAAACAATTGTATATCATCAAATATATAATTGTCTTAAAGTGTTTTATGAACTGATATGAATATATTGGTAAACCCAGGGTCTTGGGAAAAATATTTGGAAATTATATAAATATTCAAATATAAAAGAATTGGGGTTTAGTGGTGAATTCCTCTTGAAAGTTTAGGAAAAAAAATCTATGTGTTTTAGAGTGAGGGTCACCACATACTTGCACATCATGAAATGATATGTCATGAGTCTCTAGTGTACTCTGTGTTTTGATGAGGACACTCAAGGTTACAGTGAAGAATACGATTTATAATGTTAGGAGTTATATATTATATAACCAATAATGAGTTATTCACCATTTATGGATACCTTGACTTTTTAAGCACACTCAAGGTCGCAAATACATGATAAATGGATCCTAACACCATAAAAGGAATTCTAAGAACTGCATGATTGTCTATTGTACTTAATATATTTGTAAGAAATTGTTGCTTGAAACATGACGTAATTACCAAATTGAACCGTAAAACAATGACTAAGAAAAATATAAAATAATATTCTTCTACAAGACTTTAGCATGTTGTCGCCTTAATTCCCATAATATAAAATAATTTTCTTCTACAAGACTTTAGCATGTTGTCACCTTAATTCCCATAAAAGATCCAAACTGAATGAACATTGTTAATAAGATTAAAACATTCAGGTCTTGGTCACCTATAACGACCTGCCATTTGTAGCACCTATAATACATGCCTAAAAGCACTCGAATTCCATAAGTATCAATAATGACATTCGTCGAGTAGTACATAAAACAATACAAAGCATATCTATTACAATATATATTCTAAATATCACAATGGAAGGAATAAATATGATATCAACATAAACATGTAATAGTTTAAGTGCATATCATATCATAGAGACATACAATCTAATATCATGATACATCATGCAAATGGTACATCAAGTCTCATATACAATATTTCTCAAAATACAATATAACTTACATGTCAATATCCCAAAATACTGGTTAGATACAATCATAGTTGTAATGACCCTTATTTTACGTATTGGAGAAACGTAAAATATTATTTTTAAATTCATATTAGACCATATGACATTATAACTTTAGGAAGTCTTGAATGGTCATATTTCTGATCTTGAGAAATTTTATTAAATGATTTTGAACCTGAAATCTTGTAAGCCTATAACTTTAGATAGGAACTGAATTAAGGGTTGAGGCAGTTTCCTTTGGAAAGATGTGATGGTTTTTCCTTTCGTAGAGTGATTATAATAGCATTTTGAACTTAACATTTAGAAGATATGACCTTTTGTAGTTTGAACAAATTTTGGCCAGATTAGCGAGTAATTGATTAGGCTTGGATTAGGACCACTAACCCATTTTAGGATTTGTGCCTAATTAGGAAGATAAGACGGTTCCTAATAACTTTTCCTACTTCCTAATAATTACCAAACCTTCCCTAATCATTCCTTAGTCAAATCCACAGTCTTTCCTTACTTTAGTTTGATAAATCATGTCATTAAGTGGTAATTAGCGAAGGGGTTAGAGGATTTACTGTTTGGGACCTCGGGATTCATGCAGGTTATTGTTTATGTCTGGTTTGCATCGATTTTTGTGCACTTTGATACTAAGGTGAGTGATTTTGCATCTCTCGTTATTCTATGCATACTGATATAGTAAAACAATGATTTTGATGTTAGAACATTTTCAAATCTTGATATTGCTTTAATAACACCTTTAAACTGAGGTAAAAATTATAATTTGGTTCATTTTTCACTATTTTGCAAATCATGTCGTCATTTTATGTATGGTTAGACCTATGGCAATATATGTCTTTGAATTGTGTTTGGATTACTTATATGTGATGTTTGGATGATATATGATGTTTGTATGTGATTGTTTGCATTTAAAGTCGTTTGATGCAATTAGAAAGAGGTCGTCATTTTGTGTAAATTGATAGTAAAAGTTTATAAAACATGATGCGGTTGAAGCATATTGGTCTTAGAAGTCTAGAGAGGCTACATAACAGGTTGCATGAAATTCGGATGGAATTTGGAGTTGTAAAATCAGGTCGGTGGTGGAAGCAGAATCATGTTGGTGGTAAATACAATTAAGTCAGGGGTTGCTTGCATCGAGTCAAGGAAGGAAGTACCTCGAGGAAATAAAGAAGGAGCTTCGGGCTTACAAGGATTGGATGAGATGTCGGAGTGCTTAGACCTGGAAAACTGGACTAAGGGATGAGGCCGGTTATGTGTCGGTTATGTGATGGCTTTAGGCATGAGACGAAGGAACTTCAAGGACAAGATGGAGAAACTTCGTTCTTGAGTTGAGGCATGAGAACTTAGTCAAAATTTGACTAAGTACTAATGTCAGCACCGACATGATGAGTTGTAAACGAACCGTATTTTTTAAATCTCAAAGGATTGTATAATATTATTTTAAAATTCTTATTCGGTCATATGATGTCATAACTTTGGTTTATGACGAGTAGTGACATTTTTTACCCTTGTAAATTTTAATAGACAATTTTACCCCTAAAGACTTGTAACGGCTATAAATTTAGACAGGAGGCGATTTAGGGTCCGAGACCACTTACATTGAAAGAATATGATGGTTTCTCTTTCCATAGAGTAGGTATAATAAATTTTTCACACTTACAATTTAGGAGATATGGGTGTTTAAAGTTCGACAGTTTTTGAGACAGTTGAGTGCGTAATTTGAGGTGTTAAGATGAGGGCCAACAACACATTTCGGGTTTCAGAGTTACGTTGGCTCCCATAACCTCCCTAAATCATTTTTCCATAATCTCAAAATAGATCTAAACCTCTATTAAACTTCTCTAAACCAAAAATCTTCTCTAATCTCTTCCAAAACAAGCCAAATCCATATATTAAAAGTATACTAGTAAGGGGATCAGCTAGAGACTTTCAAATCCACATTTTTGAAAGGGAAAATTCAGTGCTTTGCTGTCTATTCTTGGTTTTGCATCGTTTTGCGTGCATATCTTCCATTTTTGGGTGTTTGGTGAGTGATTTATTACCTTACATCATATTATATCTATATCCAAATGTTTTGACAGGTTTTGAACTCATTTTCAAAGTCAAAATTATGTTTTGGGACCGTTTTAAATAAAATCTGAAGTAGAAACAAGTTTAAATGATTTAAAGTAATTTAATCATGATATTTTGATGTGTGATGGCATATATAGATGTTAGGCTCCGTAATAGAAGTGTTTGGAATGGATTTACCATGTTTTGATGCTTGTATTCATGTTTGAATGATGATTGTATGTTATATGTATGTTTGAATGGTTGTAATGCTCATCAGCGAAATAGAGATGATGGACGATGCTATATTAAGGGGTCTTCATGTAGAACGAGTAGTGTTGTGCTCTTCGATTCGATGCATAATCGATGTGAGATTTGTAAAAATAAAATCAGATTTTGACGGATCAGCTCTAGGGTTTTTAAGGTCACATCGATGCATAGGAGATACATGCGGGTCGCAGTAGTAAGCATGACGATGGAATCAACTCTAAATCAAGGAGTCAGGAGTGCTACAGGAATTTGGTCTGGCGCTTGGGGTCGGCTTGGTGGCATCCAGTGGTTGGCTTCATGTCCGAGGGGTGGTTGCTTAAAGTTAGTGAAACATCCCATACCCCTTAATATACCCAAAAGGACACAGTAAAAGGCGTGGTGCGTTGTAGGTATAACTAAAACTAACAGAGACTAAGATTCACAAGACAAAAATAGGTAAAAACAGCGGAAACTAAAATAATAACTTAATTAAAACAAAGCTTCATAATTACTTCATAAATAAGTCAAATACCAAATACCACATACATGTCTAAAAATCCAGTATGTCTCATGAAATAAAAACTCATAGTCTCAAAATCAGAGCACATGATATCCCTCATAATAGGCCAGTACATAGAAAGAACAAAAGCTGAAATAAAAGAAATACATAGAAGAAATCTCCTCCAAGAAAACTCCAAGCTGTAGCAATCTACTGACTTCTCCCTTGATTGCCTAAAGAGGAAAAGAGGAAAATAGAAGAGTGGGTCAAACTAAAAGTCTGATGAATGATAGTAATTACTAGAGTCTTTAAGCAAGATAAAAGTAATAGACTCTACAACAGTTCTAGCATAAATAAGGATAATAATAAAGGAAATAGGAAAGAGATAAACTGAAAATAAGTACGATTAATATTGCTCAATTTATAAGCTAAGTTAACTTTGATTACTTGCACTTGTCCTCGATTTCTGCTTTAATTAGGCAGAATTTCTAATCCTGTAATTAGGATGTGACCCTAATTCTACCCTTTTTGATCGGCCTGCTACTCCATAGACCTTACTGTGGACTAGCTGCTATATAACTCCCTACACAGCAGCCAATGGTACCTATGGAAGATGCACAGAGCAACCACTGTGGATCCGGATGACATATATAGCTCCCTACACAAAAGGCAATGGTGTCTACGAAAAACACTCATACTAAGCGCTTGGAACTCATAGCTATTACTAAGCACCCGAATGGAAGTCGCACGCGTAACTGCCACCATGCCCATGCTACCTTTTGCTCCACATATTGGGTCTTCTTATTACCTCAACATCCAGCATAAGCGTGCCCCTCATCCCACTTCAGGCTAACGTGAGATCACCGTTTGTCCATAGAATCTATATGGGAAATGCAGTTGGTACTGGCCATTCATCTAAACAATATCTAGTTGTGCCTCTTATCCAAATCCCTCGTGATTTGAACTTCTATTTGACCAATTACTACCATTCTTCACATAAGCATGCCTTAGGCTCAGCGTTTTGTCTAATAGAGAATGCTATTTGGTACAGGTCCTACTTTCATCTTTGCTTATTAACTTAGATAAATTATTTTAAATAAGCTTTTACACTTTTCTCTACCGTTTGTGCTTATTAATTTATCCTAAGTCTTAAGATAAGCCTTATTCTGTTCTTTTTCTTATTATAACCTATGTTATAATCATGCTTATTACTTAACCCAAGGTCTAAGTTTGAAAATAAGCTTCTTTCATCTTTTACTATATTTAGTTATAATTCTAAGTTATAACTATGCCAATTATCTTTAATTAGTCCAATTCTAATTATAATTAGGCGTAATTTCAATCCAATTCCATTATTTATTACAGTCTTTATAATTTACATCTTATTTTCTTCATTCAATATTCTTACTTATATAATCCATATTCGCGTTTAATTTATTCTAATCCATACACAAAGAAAAGGGGGATGACGAGAATAGACGCTTGCATAAAATCCAAAACGTCAAAAAAAATGAAAATAAGAAATAAATAGCAGTAAATAAACTTAAATACTGTAAATAAACTATAAATCAATAAAAAGCTATGCTTAACAGTAATAAATTATAATTAACAGAAATAAACTAAAATTATTGAAAAGAATAGCTGAAAGGAAATAGACTGGAAATAATTCTAAAAACTGTAATTAAACTAGTGAAAAGGCTATTCCAAAATCGTAGTAAAACTACAACTATTGAAAACCCTATTATTTTAAATTACTTAAAGAAATCTTAAAATAATTACAATCACACCTTCGGTCCTAAGCTCTTCCTTTGGTCTTCCCGGATCCACTTGGAGTTGTAAAATAATTTAATTTATAACAATTTTCTCCTTTGGAAAAATTATTCCATTTAGGTTCCTTCCTAGAAAGGTGAACCTAATTGGAGAAAACCTAGAATGAGAAAAATTGTTAGGTCTAGGGGTCTATTTACAGGTGTAGAAGTGGATCTCGGACCGTTGGATTTGGTGATTGAATAGGACGCAACCACGTCATAGGCTGAATAGGGGCCATCGGATGCAGAAACGTAGGGACCGGATTGGTTTAACCGATGAAAAATACGTGTTCACTCGTCTCCGAATCGTTCGAACGAACAAAAGTTCTTTTTCTTGCCAATAGGCAAGACAGGTCGACCGCCCCCTCGACCTGTATATATATATATATATATATTTCTTTTCTATTTTTTCTTATTTTGTTTATTTTATAACTTGGTCATATTAGCTCGGTTTCTGACGTTCCACATATAGAAATTGACCGGAAAATTACCACGGACACAATGGTGCAACTTCCATGGGTTGATTTTGAAAATTTCACAAAGTTATTTTATTATTTAATTAATTAACAAATTAATTATTCCGAGTTAAATTTTGGGTTGTTACAGTCGGGCTAGTTGGTAGGAAGAATCGGATAAAATATTTGGTTTGGAAAAAACTTAAGGTCGGTGGTGGTTTTGTTTCGGTCTACTAGTTTGCTTGCTTAGGGTTAGGGAAATAACAAACAAGAAAGTGTGTTCGAGGGGTCATGGCCAAACAAGATTTGATGCTCAGTGTTTTGCTTCAGTCCGATGGTGGGCTTGCTTGGAGTCGGCCCTAGGAAATACTGGATATGGTTAATTTGGGGTGCTTCGAATTTCGACCCTGGGTCAGACAACCGAACTGCCGCCAATACCCAAGAACCGAAAGGACGAGTCATTGGGGTAAGATAAAATATTTATATGGTCATAGGTAGATATCAAATATTTAATATAATTCTAACTATCACTGCCTACTTTCATATTCTCACATCGAAATGAGTAGAATATAATACATAATAAATACCATAGTCACATCACCATAACTTGTCCGAAATGTCAAATATACATGTCTGAATAAATATCCAATCCCATAAATGAAAAATCAAATCCAGATAAAATCTAGATATACTCCATATATACACTACATCAATAAATCCCCATCAACCTAATATATATATATATATAGTGAAAGTAGGAGTAGATCAGACACAAGCCTGGTGAGTGAACCACTCTACTTATACAACAAAAATAATACCATAACATAATATGAGTATCGTCCGGCTACCATTCGTCTCATCACTATGTGACTTTCTTATACATCTAATCGTATTGCATCATATTTATACAGACCCACGCTTTAGTTTGACCTCTTGCTCTATAGAGTTGCATGTTACTTGTCATCACCTAAATCTCGTATAGGACTCACTTCCCTGTTCTACCCAAAGCCTACAAGAAAGCTTGTTATCCTCATGTTACCTAATTAGACACAAACCCTGGTCTATCATAGCCTACAAGGTCGCTTAACATCCACTTCCATCCCTGGCCCATCACAGCACTACATGGGAACAATATCGTCATGCCTGGATCACCTACTAAGTGTCATAGGAGTGCATTTGCATCACATACATATTCTAGGTTGTCTATCCTTCGTCCCGGACTTGTTCCTATCCACGTTCTTCATCGCATCACAACCTCGATCATAACTCGTATATGCATACCCCCTATATAATAACCAAACCATTCCATATACCCATTCATTTCGTAGCATCGTCATTTCCACTAGTCACGTTTCATATCACTTTCCAGAACATGAAAGAAAACATGAATGTAATTACATATTATTTATTTATATTGTGCCATTAGGCTAAGGTTCATGCAGGCAATATTAATATGAACCGGTGCATTGGTCTATGGCCGTCAATCAACCGCTGTGCGTTTTGATTTTAGGTTTCAGTTCAAAAATTGGTAGTTTTCTTTATCGTTCTCATTTGTGGACACTACCGTTTTGTCTCAGATCATCGAGGAACGTGCCTAAACCCTAGCTTAGGTTCCTTATTCAAATTATGTCATTTATTTCACGGATTTTGGGGTAAAAGTTTTAGATTTTTGGATTTTGTCTAAACCTAGTTTCTAAATATTTATATCAACCAGTTCCCTCCCAAACCCTTGTAATTTTGAAATAAAAGTGTTTATACATGATTACCTAATCTAGTATAGCCTGCAAATCATCTTATAGCGTTAAGATTGTATGATAGGAGGAGAAAAACATAAATCACTCACCAATTCACTGTTTCCAATCCAAAGCTTTGCTGTCTAGGGTTGTCGCACTTCCTCTTTTAGAATTTCTACCTCTAAATCACAACTGGATCGTAACCCCGTCCATTACCTTCGCGTTGCTTTGATCCGATGAAGAATTGAGTGAATTATCTAAATTTTAATGGAAGTGGTTTAGAGGAAGAATGAAGGAGGAGGAAGAAGTTACAGAGTTAGTTTTCGAGATGAGAAAATGGGTTACGTACTTTCAGTTTAAAGTCAAAGGAAGGAAAAATCAAACTGTCAGTCTATTTTTGAATTCAAATTCAAAACATGTAGCGCATGTTCGAGTCGATTACATTTTCAGCCATTTCTCCTTTATACGAGCTCCAAATGACAAAAACCAATATCTAAGCCTAACCACTTCTTCAATATACTTTATCGCTAATGTCGCCTCAGTTCTCGTGCCCTTTACTGGAATAAAATGTGCAATTTTCATGATCGATCTACTATCACTCATATACTCTCATTTTCTCTTCTACTTTGGTTTAATCTATCCACAAAATCCATAGATATGTTGTAACGACCCAGAATTTTGAACGAATTAAATTGGGAATATTTAATTTATTTTAAATATTTGAACGATGATTTAATTTGAAATCCCCGATTCAACCTTGAAATTTGCGATTAACTTTAAAATTTAATCTGTTGAATGTTGAATAAAAATTTGAATCTTCAAATTTAGGCCGATTAAAAAATATTTCAAATGCTTGTAAAATTCGTATTGATAACACTGAAGATAACAACAGCTTCAGAATTTAAATTTAAACTGTTTTGATCAGTTTTGAATTTAATCGTTTAAATCGAATTTAAAAATAGCCGTCCGAGGCACAGTCTCGGAATTCGACGAAACAAGTTCCATTGGGTCCGTAATATTGAATTATTATCGGATTTCAAATTTCGTGGCATTTGGAGTTGTTGTGTGTACATATGACGTTTAAACACGTTAAGATAAAATGAGATTCGATTTAAATTTAAATTTAAATTTGTCGCATCATTACTATTCGTTCCTAAAATCATGCCTAGAATCATGCCTAGTATCGTACCAGAGAACGTGAAAACATGTCGTCTTCAATTTTTAAATACCCTCGTTCCTTATTCTATGCCGAGCATCTCGTCCCCCCTCCTCTTCCTTTATCTGTTCAAAATTAATTTCTTCGAGTAAAATTTAAATGGCCGAGTTCTTTACCCTCAATTTATCCCCCTTCTCAAATTCAATCGCGAGTGTCGTAGTCTAGGGGTCTCGACCGTCTGGTAGGGTCGCGGTCAGCTCGCGAGGGCGATTGGGGGGGGGGTGCTGTGGCGGTTGCCTGGAAGGTATTCGAAGTGGTGATGAGGTCGCGACTCGAAGTGGGATTGTGATCGATCGAGGAGGGGCAGTTGTGGTCGAGATAGGGTTCATAAGGGCGAGTTGGTAGGGGGAGCAGTGAAGTGATGGTGGGATGTCGCGATGTTGTCATTCGTGATTAGCAAGGCTGCAGTAGGCTGAAGAGGCTATTCGACGTTCGTGGTGGTCTCGATTTGGGGGATCGCGATGCGTGGAGGAGGATGTTGGCGCGAGACGTCGTAGGGGAGATGAGTGCGTTCGCGTGGAACTGGAAAATAGTGGTGATCTGGAATCGAAGTCGCGAGTGATTTTGGGGCGGCGCGCGAATACAGTCGAAGGCACGGCGACAGTGGATCGTAGGGGATAGGCGATGGAGGCCTCGTTCTCGAGACAGTGGCAACTGAAGATCGCCGTTCGAAGTTAGGGGACATGTCAGAGAGAGGAGGCTGCGATTCGATGGAGTTCGTCAAGGTCTGGGTTCGTTCAATTTGGTCAAGAGAGGTATAATTTATTTCAAATTTAAAATTTATACAAAAGATTTACAGTGAACAAAATAAATATAGGTTAAAGATAATAACCGTAAAGTAAATTTCATTTTTGCAGTTTACAGTAAGGAAATATAAGCAGCAGTTTTGTTTTTATAAAAAAAAATCTATATATATTTATCTAATAAATAGAAAACTTGTTACAGATAATTTTAAAAATAAAAATATGTCTGTTTGATTTTATAAAGTTTGAAAACAGAAAATTTATATGGAAAGGATTTCGATATATATATGAATGTTAAAAATGTTGAAGGTTTATATGTATAAAATTCAAATTTTTATGGAATTTATATAGCTAATTTTTTTTAAAATATATGTATAAGGTTTCAAGTGGGAAAAAAAATGTATTAATGGAAATTAATTTATTTAAAGAACTTATATAGTTATTTGGTTATTAGAAATTATTTAATGGAAGCTGAGTTTAAATTACATTTGGAAAATATAAGTGGATTGTTCGGGTAGTTCAACTAAAATAATTTATTAAGAAGATTTGTTTAACTTATTTTGGCTACCAAATTAATTATCAAAGGAAATTTAGTTCAAATATAATAATTAGTTGAAAATTGAATCTATTTGACGAAATTTAAAAATTCGATTTAATTCGAATATTGATGAATTACATAAATTATTTATACAAGGTTTGAATCGAGAAAACGAGTCAAAATGGAAAATGGAATGCAAAATAAAAGCAAAGGTGAGATCTTCTCACTCAGATTTATAATTGAATTGAAGTTATTGATTGATTTGTTTGAAATGTGCTATTAGATATGATAGGATATATCTATATATATAGCAGTATATACATATTGGCATATGTATATATTGGATTGATGATTTCCCGCCTCGTATAGCGGATGAGACCCTATTGCGCCGTTAGTAAGGGGATTTTTATAAAACCCATATACCGCGATAATTCCGTACTGGAGCGGAATTGGTATTGTGCTAACGTCTTTGGATGCAGGGAAACAGGTTGGAGGGATCCAACTGGATTCCTCACCAGTAGTTATTTATTTACAGGATTGATGTATATTCTGTTATCATATGTTGATATATGATGTTGATGTTGTGATTGACTAATTGATGCGTTGCATCATTGGATTCAAATTTTTGAAGTTTTAAAATAACGACTATTACTTTAAAAGGATTTTAAAGTGATTTTTGAAAATATACGTTTTATGGAATTTTTGAATTGATTTATTTCAAATAAATAAACGTATGAAATTTTAAAGTTACAAAAATTTATAGATTTGTGAAATATAACCGAAAAGTGATTTTTGGAATAAATAGTTGACTGATTTATGAAATGGTTTAAATTGAGATTTTTGAATTTCTGTAACGGTTTATATAAAAGATTTATGAAATTGATATCTACAAAATTAAGAATGTTGAAATTATAAAATGAGTTTTTATAAGTGATAAAAATGAAATATTATGGAATCCGTAAGTGAATGAAATTTATAGATTTATAAATTGTGAAGTTGAAAATGAATGATGAGTTATTAACTTATAATATGGACTTGTGATATTTATATCAAGTATAACTTGAATTTGTTAATAAAGAAGATGTATAAATCAAAGTTGTTAGAAAATGGAAATCGAATTTATAAACGTTGTTTTATAAATTCGAAAATCAATCAAATTTGATGAATCGAATCTAGAAGGTTATTAAGGAAATTTTATCCACGATTTTGGATAGTGGATAAATTCTTGAAAATAAATGTGTAGAAAAGATTGGAATGTGGTTAGTGAAGTATATTCACGATTTTGGACAGTGAATATATTTTTAAGAAAAATGGATATGGTTTTGGGAAAGTGATATTTAAGATGAAGTTAATTGTTTTAACGATGTTTTAAAAGGATTAAATATCGAAATCATAGATTTCAACATACTTGTTGAAATAGACGTTTTCGAGAAATTTAAGGAAATGGTGGACTATAACACTGTTGTTATAGTAAATGGATTCCGAAAGGAAATGTTTTTATGTAGTATTGGGATTTATAAATATCTATCTTAATTTTCAAATCCCTATACTAGTGGTTTTGAGTCGTCGTAACGATGTTTTACGTAACATTCGTTTTGACTCAAATAAATGTCGTCAAAGTAAATGATTTCCTTAAAAGAATGAAATATATATATACTTAATTTGATTTAAGTATATCGAATATTTTCCAAGTGTTGAAAATAAATGGATTGTGAATTGCTGACTTATTTTTAAATAAGTATGGAAATGTTTTCCAAAATGAAATGAAATGTTTTGAGAATTTATCTTCTTAAAGATAAATTGAAATTGAATATTGAAAACGATTTGAAAATCGAATATCAGTAGATATTCGAAAGTATAAATTCAATACGGAATTTATAAAAGAAAGCGAAGTTGTTTAAAAATAAATATTGATTTATTTTTGAAGTGTGGAAAATTGATTTGAAATTGTTTTCAAATGGTTAAGTGTGGAAATTTTATATCTAGTAAAGATATTTTGGAAGATAAAATAATTTGGAAAATTATTTGGAATCTGATGATGTTGCGCATCTTTATTGATAGTTAAATAACCGACTATCAATATTTACCCCTGAATGGATATTTGTTGTGAATTGGATGAATTTGAATGCCACACTTATTTTTGAATAATCGCTCACTATTCGGGTTAGCCGGGAAAGGACCATGGGGTCGTATAACCCATTCCGAATATGTGATACGTCGTTATGAATTGCATTCGAAGACCGGTGTTGAAGACCGAATATTTTTGAAAACGGAAAGATTACCGTCGAGTTACTCTACATCGGCTGATCTCCGATTTAGAGGTTTTATCACCCTTAGTGACGGGAAGTCTGGACGTGATTAGAAATTTATCCGGATATGCAAGGGCTTCGTGAGAAGTGCCTTCGGTTCTGTTCGATCCCGGAACAGACTTGTATGGATTGTGTGTCTGACGTTACAATTTGAGATATAAAGCTGATTTCTTTCAAATACATTTTTGTTGGTGGCGGAGAATTTATTCTCTTAGCTTAACACCCTTCTCTGAGACGTACGAGCTCAGAGGTTATGTAGTTGAAATTTATCAGCGATATATCCCAATTTGGTAACGTGGCATACTGAGTGTTGCTGTGAAATGATCAGTGTTTGATCATTTGCTATATGATCATTTGTTTGATCTTATATCTTTGTGATCATAGGTTGATCATTTTGTTTGACCCGAAGCAGGGCTTTTTGTAGAAAGCGTAGCTTTGTGGACGAGACTTCGTCGAGCCTCACACCCCGGAAATGGTCGAAACAGGAAGAATGCGGCAAGGTTCTAGGGAGTAGCGCCCCTTAGTGTATGTCATTCCTTCTGGATAATGGTGGTATCATGGTATGGAGCCCAGATACTTAACCTCTGTGGTTGCTGCAAAATTTATTTCTTTGTGGTTGTTGCGAATCGGGGATCCTCGGGAAGATCGGTGACGATCGGGGGATGGCATACGCGTGTCAGTAGTTACCTATTTTTGCAGAGGTAACCCGGCCTTGTGTTGGCAGAGATCCGGTTAGGTTCTCGGGTCATCTATTCCAGGGACGTACCCATCGTGGATAGGAAGTTCCTTAGCCTGACCATTTGTTGGAAATCCAAAGAAACAATACAAGCCTTTACGATTTCAATTGTATAACCTGTCTCCTCAGGAGGCAGCTATAGCAGGCATAATATAATGGTACCTATGCCGGCTAAGATTTATATTCTACTTTCGAAATGTTTTCTACACTATGCACTAATAATAATATCAAAAAGAATTTGATTTTTGCGTAGTAAGCATCTTTGACTATCATAAGAAGAAATCTCCTCCAAGTCTGCGTTTGCATTGTGTGTGTGGTGGGAGGTCTTATGGTAGTTTCATTTTCCAAAAGCATTGCGAATTTACTTTAAAAATTTTCTGTTGTTTATTTTAAAGATAAAATAACTGTTTTACGATCTCACACCAGTCACCATGACTGACTCGGAGTTTATTGTTTCCCTTCTAAACTCTGGGTGCCCACCAATTTCCACACGGGCAGTCTAGAGTTAGATTATCAGGATATTCTGGATATTCTAGAGCTTTGGAGATAAGCTGGATGACGAGACGTAGTATTTGTATCTGATAGTATTTATTCCGCTGTGTATTCTGTATGAGGACAAGTTATATAACTGTCCATTGTTGTATATTGACTCTGATGATTGATGTATGTATAAACTGAAATAGTTCTTTGTTTTAAAAGACTAGTGTTTATCTATTATATATTTTTCCGCTGCGATGTGTAAGATTCTGATATTTTTTTCTGTTCTGATGTGTTTTCTGTTGTTCTTCTTCTTTCTTTCTTCTCTTTTTCTTCTATCTTCTTCTTCTTCTACTTTTTCTTTTTCTTAAAACCCTCACTATTGGAGTTTCCGGCACTCGATTGCTCGGCAGTCGATAAAGTGAGTATCGATGTCGAATTTTCGAAAGTCGAAAATTTCGGTACGTGACAGAGTGGTATCAGAGCATATGGTTAAGCGACAACCCTGCTCTGTTGGGTGTTACTCATTAGAGATAGAGTCAGTAGTACTCTAGAATGAGTTGAGTGTAATAATAGATATGAGCGCGTATTTGTTATTGAATATAAAATTGTTTTATATTGTGATAATTGATTTATTGAGTGGTATATGGATTCTGGTCAATACGAGTAATTAACGATCATTGATAGGGATCTCTAAACACTTGAATAGAACAATTCGGCACAGTATTGTTTTAAAATAGGGTAAATGAGATAATTTTGCCCAAAACTATTTTCGTATAAAAAAAAGAAATGATTTTCTATGAATTACTATAGTATATGGTTGCATGGTTGTTAGGAAAGTGATAATATTGAAATGTTATCATTATTATATGAAATTAAATAAGAAATTGAAATTGTAACTCCAAAGTTAAGAAATAAAATTCATATATAAATGAAATTTGAGAATATAAATTTTAAATGTGACTTATAAATTAAAACGGGAGTCCAGAGAAGTTTTGGAAGTGTTTTGGAAAGAATCTGAAAATTTTGGAGATTTGGAAGTTTAAATTCTTTTTGGAGTGGAAAATGAATTTCAAAGGTTTTGAAAAGTATTTTGAAGAGATGAAAAGCTCTAAACTCTTTTCGGTCGCTGGAAAATAATTCCGATTGGTGATCGCGACACTATCGGTGTTCATTTTCGGGTTTCCAAAAGAGAAATTGCTGCCAAATTGTTTTAAATGGAAGTTGTTTGAAAAATTTGGATTTTGTTTTGGAAATTCAAGGATAAATTTGAATTGTTTTCAAAATGGTTTTGAAAGGTTGAAAAGACTCTGGAATACTGTATAAGAATATTTATGGAATATGATTGAATTGATAACTTATACAAATAGAAATTGTTAATGTAAATTATGTAATTGTGATTGGAATTAAAGTTCATTAACAAATGAAATCTATAAATGTGAATTGAAAGTATAAGGAAATAAATTCATATATGAACAAAAATTATGAATATGAATTGTAAATATGATTCATAAATGAAAATAGAATTCCAAAAAGATAATTGAAAATAAAATTCCTTAATGAAATGGAATTGTGAATGTGAATGTATAAATGATTGTATAAATCAAGATGTAGATAAGTTGATAACTTGTAGAATATTTGAAATCTGATTGGAATGAAATTCAAAAATTTAAGATAAATTGAACTCAAATAGAATTGAAATTGTGAATTAAATTCAAATGAAATTGAAATGTAAAGATTGAACAAAATTGAATAGGTGTAACTTCAATAGTGAAGTAATGATGATATAAGCAGTAGTATTGAAATTTTGTAATGGAATTTGCAAAATGGTTTGAATATGTAACTAGATATTATGGCTAGTAGGACATACAGGTGTTATAAAAGGAATTGAAATTGAATTGCAAAGATAAATTTGAATTTCTCGACAAAAGGTAAGTATTTGAATTATAATATGAGTTTTTGATGATTTCTTGTCTAGCCGCTTGGCTTTTTCCTTTTCTTTTTGAAATCTGAGAGTCCGTAGGGACGTTTTGTAGTCGTGCCGTATTAGCCGCGCAAAGGAGACGCTGGCGAAATTTTTCGAAAATTTTGGAAGTTTAAATTTGAATTTGAATTTGAATTTGAATTTTGAAGTAAAGCAATGTTGGTTGAAACCTATAATTGAAATTAGAAAGATAGTTGAAATGATAACGAATCTTTAGTAGGAAGATTTGTTTTGATAATTTGATAAAACTATTGGATTGTGAAAAATAGTAGACGAGTTAAGGACATTTTTTCCTAACTTGTAATTTCGAGGACGAAATTCTTTTAAGGAGGGAAGTCTGTAACGACCCAGAATTTTGAACGAATTAAATTGGGAATATTTAATTTATTTTAAATATTTGAACGATGATTTAATTTGAAATCCCCGATTCAACCTTGAAATTTGCGATTAACTTTAAAATTTAATCTGTTGAATGTTGAATAAAAATTTGAATCTTCAAATTTAGGCCGATTAAAAAATATTTCAAATGCTTGTAAAATTCGTATTGATAACACTGAAGATAACAACAGCTTCAGAATTTAAATTTAAACTGTTTTGATCAGTTTTGAATTTAATCGTTTAAATCGAATTTAAAAATAGCCGTCCGAGGCACAGTCTCGGAATTCGACGAAACAAGTTCCATTGGGTCCGTAATATTGAATTATTATCGGATTTCAAATTTCGTGGCATTTGGAGTTGTTGTGTGTACATATGACGTTTAAACGCGTTAAGATAAAATGAGATTCGATTTAAATTTAAATTTAAATTTGTCACATCATTACTATTCGTTCCTAAAATCATGCCTAGAATCATGCCTAGTATCGTGCCAGAGAACGTGAAAACATGTCGTCTTCAATTTTTAAATACCCTCGTTCCTTATTCTATGCCGAGCATCTCGTCCCCCCTCCTCTTCCTTTATCTGTTCAAAATTAATTTCTTCGAGTAAAATTTAAATGGCCGAGTTCTTTACCCTCAATTTATCCCCCTTCTCAAATTCAATCGCGAGTGTCGTAGTCTAGGGGTCTCGACCGTCTGGTAGGGTCACGGTCAGCTCGCGAGGGCGATTGGGGGGGGGTGCTGTGGCGGTTGCCTGGAAGGTATTCGAAGTGGTGATGAGGTCGCGACTCGAAGTGGGATTGTGATCGATCGAGGAGGGGCAGTCGTGGTCGAGATAGGGTTCATAAGGGCGAGTTGGTAGGGGGAGTAGTGAAGTGATGGTGGGATGTCGCGATGTTGTCATTCGTGATTAGCAAGGCTGCAGTAGGCTGAAGAGGCTATTCGACGTTCGTGGTGGTCTCGATTTGGGGGATCGCGATGCGTGGAGGAGGATGTTGGCGCGAGACGTCGTAGGGGAGATGAGTGCGTTCGCGTGGAACTGGAAAATAGTGGTGATCTGGAATCGAAGTCGCGAGTGATTTTGGGGCGGCGCGCGAATACAGTCGAAGGCACGGCGACAGTGGATCGTAGGGGATAGGCGATGGAGGCCTCGTTCTCGAGACAGTGGCAACTGAAGATCGCCGTTCAAAGTTAGGGGACATGTCAGAGAGAGGAGGCTGCGATTCGATGGAGTTCGTCAAGGTCTGGGTTCGTTCAATTTGGTCAAGAGAGGTATAATTTATTTAAAATTTAAAATTTATACAAAAGATTTACAGTGAACAAAATAAATATAGGTTAAAGATAATAACCGTAAAGTAAATTTCATTTTTGCAGTTTACAGTAAGGAAATATAAGCAGCAGTTTTGTTTTTATAAAAAAAATCTATATATATTTATCTAATAAATAGAAAACTTGTTACAGATAATTTTAAAAATAAAAATATGTCTGTTTGATTTTATAAAGTTTGAAAACAGAAAATTTATATGGAAAGGATTTCGATATATATATGAATGTTAAAAATGTTGAAGGTTTATATGTATAAAATTCAAATTTTTATGGAATTTATATAGCTAATTTTTTTTAAAATATATGTATAAGGTTTCAAGTGGGAAAAAAAATGTATTAATGGAAATTAATTTATTTAAAGAACTTATATAGTTATTTGGTTATTAGAAATTATTTTAAGGAAGCTGAGTTTAAATTACATTTGGAAAATATAAGTGGATTGTTCGGGTAGTTCAACTAAAATAATTTATTAAGAAGATTTGTTTAACTTATTTTGGCTACCAAATTAATTATCAAAGGAAATTTAGTTCAAATATAATAATTAGTTGAAAATTGAATCTATTTGACGAAATTTAAAAATTCGATTTAATTCGAATATTGATGAATTGCATAAATTATTTATACAAGGTTTGAATCGAGAAAACGAGTCAAAATGGAAAATGGAATGCAAAATAAAAGCAAAGGTGAGATCTTCTCACTCAGATTTATAATTGAATTGCAGTTATTGATTGATTTGTTTGAAATGTGCTATTAGATATGATAGGATATATCTATATATATAGCAGTATATACATATTGGCATATGTATATATTGGATTGATGATTTCCCGCCTCGTATAGCGGATGAGACCCTATTGCGCCGTTAGTAAGGGGATTTTTATAAAACCCATATACCGCGATAATTCCGTACTGGAGCGGAATTGGTATTGTGCTAACGTCTTTGGATGCAGGGAAACAGGTTGGAGGGATCCAACTGGATTCCTCACCAGTAGTTATTTATTTACAGGATTGATGTATATTCTGTTATCATATGTTGATATATGATGTTGATGTTGTGATTGACTAATTGATGCGTTGCATCATTGGATTCAAATTTTTGAAGTTTTAAAATAACGACCTTTACTTTAAAAGGATTTTAAAGTGATTTTTGAAAATATACGTTTTATGGAATTTTTGAATTGATTTATTTCAAATAAATAAACGTATGAAATTTTAAAGTTACAAAAATTTATAGATTTGTGAAATATAACCGAAAAGTGATTTTTGGAATAAATAGTTGACTGATTTATGAAATGGTTTAAATTGAGATTTTTGAATTTCTGTAACGGTTTATATAAAAGATTTATGAAATTGATATCTACAAAATTAAGAATGTTGAAATTATAAAATGAGTTTTTATAAGTGATAAAAATGAAATATTATGGAACCCGTAAGTGAATGAAATTTATAGATTTATAAATTGTGAAGTTGAAAATGAATGATAAGTTATTAACTTATAATATGGACTTGTGATATTTATATCAAGTATAACTTGAATTTGTTAATAAAGAAGATGTATAAATCAAAGTTGTTAGAAAATGGAAATCGAATTTATAAACGTTGTTTTATAAATTCGAAAATCAATCAAATTTGATGAATCGAATCTAGAAGGTTATTAAGGAAATTTTATCCACGATTTTGGATAGTGGATAAATTCTTGAAAATAAATGTGTAGAAAAGACTGGAATGTGGTTAGTGAAGTATATTCACGATTTTGGACAGTGAATATATTTTTAAGAAAAATGGATATGGTTTTGGGAAAGTGATATTTAAGATGAAGTTAATTGTTTTAACGATGTTTTAAAAGGATTAAATATCGAAATCATAGATTTCAACATACTTGTTGAAATAGACGTTTTCGAGAAATTTAAGGAAATGGTGGACTATAACACTGTTGTTATAGTAAATGGTTTCCGAAAGGAAATGTTTTTATGTAGTATTGGGATTTATAAATATCTATCTTAATTTTCAAATCCCTATACTAGTGGTTTTGAGTCGTCGTAACGATGTTTTACGTAACATTCGTTTTGACTCAAATAAATGTCGTCAAAGTAAATGATTTCCTTAAAAGAATGAAATATATATATATAATTAATTTGATTTAAGTATATCGAATATTTTCCAAGTGTTGAAAATAAATGGATTGTGAATTGCTGACTTATTTTTAAATAACTATGGAAATGTTTTCCAAAATGAAATGAAATGTTTTGAGAATTTATCTTCTTAAAGATAAATTGAAATTGAATATTGAAAACGATTTGAAAATCGAATATCAGTAGATATTCGAAAGTATAAATTCAATACGGAATTTATAAAAGAAAGCGAAGTTGTTTAAAAATAAATATTGATTTATTTTTGAAGTGTGGAAAATTGATTTGAAATTGTTTTCAAATGGTTAAGTGTGGAAATTTTATATCTAGTAAAGATATTTTGGAAGATAAAATTATTTGGAAAATTATTTGGAATCTGATGATGTTGCGCATCTTTATTGATAGTTAAATAACCGACTATCAGTATTTACCCCTGAATGGATATTTGTTGTGAATTGGATGAATTTGAATGCCACACTTATTTTTGAATAATCGCTCACTATTCGGGTTAGCCGGGAAAGGACCATGGGGTCGTATAACCCATTCCGAATATGTGATACGTCGTTATGAATTGCATTCGAAGACCGGTGTTGAAGACCGGATATTTTTGAAAACGGAAAGATTACCGTCGAGTTACTCTACATCGGCTGATCTC
Organism: Allium fistulosum; assembly: GCA_030737815.1. NCBI lineage: Eukaryota > Viridiplantae > Streptophyta > Magnoliopsida > Asparagales > Amaryllidaceae > Allium > Allium fistulosum. The sequence goes on from CM060902.1 coordinate 156,944,972, forward strand.
CGATTTAGAGGTTTTATCACCCTTAGTGATGGGAAGTTTGGACGTGATTAGAAATTTATCCGGATATGCAAGGGCTTCGTGAGAAGTGCCTTCGGTTCTGTTCGATCCCGGAACAGACTTGTATGGATTGTGTGTCTGACGTTACAATTTGAGATATAAAGCTGATTTCTTTCAAATACATTTCTGTTGGTGGCGGAGAATTTATTCTCTTAGCTTAACACCCTTCTCTGAGACGTACGAGCTCAGAGGTTATGTAGTTGAAATTTATCAGCGATATATCCCAATTTGGTAACGTGGCATACTGAGTGTTGCTGTGAAATGATCAGTGTTTGATCATTTGCTATATGATCATTTGTTTGATCTTATATCTTTGTGATCATAGGTTGATCATTTTGTTTGACCCGAAGCAGGGCTTTTTGTAGAAAGCGTAGCTTTGTGGACGAGACTTCGTCGAGCCTCACACCCCGGAAATGGTCGAAACAGGAAGAATGCGGCAAGGTTCTAGGGAGTAGCGCCCCTTAGTGTATGTCATTCCTTCTGGATAAAGGTGGTATCATGGTATGGAGCCCAGATACATAACCTCTGTGGTTGCTGCAAAATTTATTTCTTTGTGGTTGTTGCGAATCGGGGATCCTCGGGAAGATCGGTGACGATCGGGGGATGGCATACGCGTGTCAGTAGTTACCTATTTTTGCAGAGGTAACCCGGCCTTGTGTTGGCAGAGATCCGGTTAGGTTCTCGGGTCATCTATTCCAGGGACGTACCCATCGTGGATAGGAAGTTCCTTAGCCTGACCATTTGTTGGAAATCCAAAGAAACAATACGAGCCTTTACGATTTCAATTGTATAACCTGTCTCCTCAGGAGGCAGCTATAGCAGGCATAATATAATGGTACCTATGCCGGCTAAGATTTATATTCTACTTTCGAAATGTTTTCTACACTATGCACTAATAATAATATCAAAAAGAATTTGATTTTTGCGTAGTAAGCATCTTTGACTATCATAAGAAGAAATCTCCTCCAAGTCTGCGTTTGCATTGTGTGTGTGGTGGGAGGTCTTATGGTAGTTTCATTTTCCAAAAGCATTGCGAATTTACTTTAAAAATTTTCTGTTGTTTATTTTAAAGATAAAATAACTGTTTTACGATCTCACACCAGTCACCATGACTGACTCGGAGTTTATTGTTTCCCTTCTAAACTCTGGGTGCCCACCAATTTCCACACGGGCAGTCTAGAGTTAGATTATCAGGATATTCTGGATATTCTGGAGCTTTGGAGATAAGCTGGATGACGAGACGTAGTATTTGTATCTGATAGTATTTATTCCGCTGTGTATTCTGTATGAGGACAAGTTATATAACTGTCCATTGTTGTATATTGACTCTGATGATTGATGTATGTATAAACTGAAATAGTTCTTTGTTTTAAAAGACTAGTGTTTATCTATTATATATTGTTCCGCTGCGATGTGTAAGATTCTGATATTTTTTTCTGTTCTGATGTGTTTTCTGTTGTTCTTCTTCTTTCTTTCTTCTCTTTTTCTTCTATCTTCTTCTTCTTCTACTTTTTCGTTTTCTTAAAACCCTCACTATTGGAGTTTCCGGCACTCGATTGCTCGGCAGTCGATAAAGTGAGTATCGATGTCGAATTTTCGAAAGTCGAAAATTTCGGTACGTGACATATGTAATCCCATTTCCACTGTGGCGCATCTAACGGAAGTAATAGCCCGCTCGGTTTCTTCTGTTCCGCCTTCACCCTTTGGCATGTCTTACACTTCGCCACATATTCAGCTACCTGTCTCTTCATTCTTGGCCAATAGAATACTCTTTTCACATCTTGATACATCTTGTCTCCTCTTAGATGAATAGTCATTTTAGTATGATGACACTCGCCCAAGACCTCCTCTATCAATTTCTCATCATGTGTTATGCATTGCCTTCCATCTCCTCTTAGATAAACTTTTTGATCTTTGGATTAATGATCCAGATGGCTCGATTGTTCATCCCCTCCTAATTGCTCCATAATATTAAAAAATCGTGCATTCTGCCCATGACTTGCTCTAACTAATCCATTAACACTGGCCTAACCTCCATTGCTGCTAACAATCCAGGTATGCACTCCGCTCGTGGTCTGAAAACAAACTCTGATATGAACTTCAAATTTCTACATTCAATCAATATAGCATTTATCTCCATGCGCTTCCTACTCAAAGAGTCTACGACTGGTTTTCCTTTCCCTTGAGTGTAAGAAATTTCATAATCATACAACGAAAAAATTCCATATGTCGCTATTGTCTTAGATTCAGATCCTTTTGCAAGAACAAGTATTTGAGAGATTTTTGATCCATATATAGCTCGAATCTCTCACTCAACAAATAATGTCTTCATGACCTTAATGCGAATATAATACCAGCTCACTCTAAGTCGTGCGTTAGATAATTCTTCTCATGGTTCTTCAACTATGGGCTCGCATATGCTACTCCCTTCTTGCATAAGAACAGCAGCAAGACAAGTAAACATGCATTGGTAAATATGGTAAGAGGTTTGATACCATCTGGAATAACCAAAACTGAAGCACTCGTCCATAACTCCTTCAACCTAACACAAGCTACTGCACACTTCAAACCCTAAGTATACATTAAATTCTTCTTAGTTAAACAAGTTAGAGGTGTCGATATCTTCACAAAATCCTTAACGTACTTCTGATAGAATCCAACCAAACCAGGAAAGCTACGGACCTTTGAAGTATTCTTTGATGTTTTCCAATCTCTAACTACAGCTACTTTCTATGGATCTACAGCCAACCCATCAACTGATACAACATGCTTAAGGAAATGAACTTCATCTCTCTAGAAGTGACACTAAGAAAATTTATTCTTTAATCGGTCCCTTCTCGAAACATCCATCAATTCCTTTAGATGAAGTTCATACTCCTCTTCACTTTTAGAATAAATAAGAATATCATCCACGAAGACTACAACAAACCTATTTGATTGCTACTAGAGTATCCTACTCATCAAATTCATAAAATAAACTAGAGCATTCATCAATCCAAAATGCATTGCTAGCCACTCAAACAATCCATTAGGTGTACAGAAAGTAGTCATCTAGATATTATCTTCAGCCACTTGCAACTAGTGGAATCCAACCATTAAATCAAGCTACGAGGAAACGTTAGCCCTTACTAACTGATCAAAGAGGTCGTCAATTCAAGGTAAAGGATAGCGGTTTTTATTCTTCCTTAGTAGCGAAAATAACAGGTGCTCCCTATTCTAAAATACTTGTATAAATAAAACACTTATGTAAAAATTCTTATACCTTCTTATCCAAGTCTTGTCTTTCCTTTGGAGCCATATGCCTAAGAGGCATAACAGCTAGCCTTGCATCTTTTTTGAGATCAATATGAAATTCAATATCTCTTCGGGGAGGAAGACCAAAATCTTCATCAAATACATTGGGATAGTCCTTCACTACGGGTGAACTCAATAGCTCTTTCTGTGATGGGCTAAGTGAATATAGATACACCCCCATAACAAAAAAAATCGGCGTCGCAACTTAGAATTGAATCAAATACGTCACCCTTCCTCAATGAAACTACCCTATTATCACAATCCAATACTACCCTATAGCGAGACATCCAATCCATTCTCAAAATCAATCCATACCCCCAAAAAGTTTAGTACATATGCGTCACAAAGAAACCCCATACAATGAATGAACAACTTTAGATTATGACATAACATTGATAAGAGTGTCGATCCACCAACAAGAATCGACACCATTACAGATTCATGCACGATGTCGAGTTTAAGAGGTAAACTAATGAACTTGATATGAATGATAGGATGCACCGTTATTAAACAAAGTATGAATAGGAGAATCGGGTAAGATCAACACACCTTTCATCAAAATCTGCTTTCCCTTTTCATGCACTATTGGCTTTCCTATCTCATGAACCATCGGTGGTTTTTTACTAGAGGTTGGAACATCATCCAGAGCATATGCCTTCACAATCTGACCTTCACCCTTCAAAGTTGGGTCATTTTTCTTCATGTGTCCGCTCTAATCATAATTATAACACTTAAATTTCTTCTAAGCTGGAGCTGCCCTATAATCCTTAGCTATGTGTCCTACCTGGTTGCGGTTATAACATATACCCTTCGAGAGGTCTGTCCTATAATTTTTGCCAAGTGTCCCACCTTCTGGCATCTGCGACAAGTAACCACTTTTTTTTACTCTGCCCTCCTTGTGGTCCATTTCCCTTGCATTTGCCTTGCTGTAGGTACTATCCTTCCACTTACTTATTTTGTTCCTTACCATATTCCAATTCAAAGAGTTTAATAATGCTGCCTCAACCAATCCCTTGACCGTCACTCCATATGGTATTTGATTCAATAATAACTACCTCAAAGATTAACTCAAACCCTTTGCAAACTTTAATGCCTTCTTTATTGGAGTATTCACTAATTCAAATCCAAATCGGGCCAACTTATTAAACTGACTGACATACTCATCAACTATCAATTCTCCCAACTTCAAATGAATAAACTTTTCTAGCAAAAAATCTTTTTCAGCACCAGAAAGAAACATCGCCTCAAATCTCGACTTGAACATCCTCCAGGTAATAGTATTCTCATCGACTTTAGCTACTACCAGTTCCCACCGACAAGCTACTTCACCTTTCAAATGCCAAGTAGTTAACTACCTCTTTTTCCTCTCACTATGTCCCAAAAAGTGGAAAATCTTTTCCTAATCATTAGGCCAAGCCCAAAACACTAGGTATGGTTCCATCGTGAGAAATGGCTTTCCACCAAGGTTGGAGAAATCCTTACGCAACTTAGGAAAGTCAATAGTTTATAGTGCTGGGGCTGGAATCACACATTGATTAGCAATGGTATTGGTGGTTGCGGGTTCAATGGGATGGTACTGGTTTGGCTCGTCACCTAAAGGTAGTGTCTGAACGATACTGAGATATTAACTCTAGAAATATCCAGTATGTCTACACAGGTGATAGTCCATGCCTTGGTTTCCATCCTACCAGCATAGGCTACGTTGGTCTCTATTCCAAATTCAGTCTAACTTAATTACTCATTTCAGCTATCTATAAAATTGTAGATAGTAAACAAAACTAGAATATTAAATGGGTGTATGCATATGTACTTGAAATCCTATATTATATATAATAGAAAATACAAGTATGCTCTCTTAGTACATTCCTAATTCCTATCCTATTTCCTAACTTATGCTCTGGTACCAAATGTAACAACCCTCCATTTCGACCCCAGATCCGATGCCCAAACCAATGCCAACATCCGAGAATTAAAAGGACGTGTCATTAGAGTAAGATAAAATATGTATAGTTCACAAGAAAATATCAAATATTGAATATAATTCTAACTAACCTTGTCTACTTTTAGAGTCTTGCAGTGGAATGAATAAAATATAATAATAATCAATACCATAGTCACAAATCCACAACATGTCTAAATTGTTAAATACACATGTCTAAATAAATACAAGTACAATCCAATCCCATAAATACAAAATCAAATCCAGATATAATAGTGATCTATTCCACATATACACTGCATCACTAAATCTCCATTTCTGATACCATCTCATCCCTGAACTCCGTCAACCAGATATATATATATATATATATATATATATTATAATATATATATATATATATATGCAACTGAAATAAGAGTGGGTCAGACATAAACCTGCTGAGTGATCCATACTCTACTCTACACATACTATAAAAATTATATTATAACATTATATGAGTTAATAGTCCAACCACCATTTATCCCATCACCACGTTGTAACAGCCTAAAATTTTAACAAATATTTTATTCACTTTATTTAAAGACTTTGTTGTTTGATTACTAAAAAATTTAATTTTGGAAATTTTCTTGTAATGATTTTTAATCAATTGCCCAAAAATAAATAAATATAAACAATTTCTGTAATTTTGATTTGGGTTAAAGTTTAACTTTAATAGGAATTTTAAATTTTAAAATTCTAACTGCCAAATCTTTTATCTTGAACTGTATATAATTGTGCAACATTTGTTCCACTTTTGTTTCGGTTAAATTGGTTGTATACTTTTAAAATTTAGTAATAAATAGTGTGAAACAAGAAATAAATTTTACATTTCTTTTATACGTATATACATCCGTTTTCTTAGCTTTATATTAAACAATCAAATGGATGAAGCTAAATCAAATTTGATTAATTATGGTAAATAGCTATTTAATTTGTGGTTTAAAGTGATACATTATTTCATGAAGAAAAAAAACGTTAGCGTTTTAAATTTACTAAATAAGCGAGAAACAAATAAATTCAGTACGTTACTTTGGCATACGTTTTATAAGTTTCTCTTGCTTTTTTCTTTGTCCATTTGATTCTATACGTTAGCATTACAAAGTCTTCAGCCGTGTTTTTTTATTTGAAATTCGAAATCTTGCCTTACATTTTTCACGTGAAAGTTATTACATTCCTTTGCCACCTTCCGTTTGTTTCTTTTAATTCAATAGAAATAAATGCCTTCAATTCCTCTACCGTTCAAACTTTATGACTTACCTTCCTCCCACTAAATCAACGTGAGTAGTTACATTATATAATATAGCCCACGCTCACAAATTTCCTTACCACTAAATCTTTCTCTTTGGCTTCCATCAAAAATTTATGTGAGCATCTTATCTTCAGATAATGACCGCATGCGTTTTCCCTTTCAATTTTTTTTTGTTTTGTTTGATCTCCTTTCCTTGCTGTGTTTTATTCTATTTCCTGCTCCCAAGTGCTCGGCCTATTCACCATCATGACCAGCCTAGAGCACCACCAGCGCGGCTTCTCCCCTCCTCTGGCCGTGAATTTAAGTGCAGTTCACCACAAAAAAACCCTTCGCCTTAGCCTTGCCTTGCCGTTCCACTCTATTTCCTCCACCATCAAGTGAACCGAGCCCATGCCACCACGAACCTAGGCCAGACCGAGCCCATGCCACCATGAACCCATGCTAGACCGAGCCCATGCCACCACGAACCCCAGGCCAGACCGAGCCTCCTTGTGCTTTGAACCAGAACAGTGAACCCGATTTCCATTCGCCACCTTGCATATTGAAATCACAGCCTAAATCCCTCCGAGCCTTTCAAACCTTGAGTATGGTAAATGGTCGAGACTATGGGGCTATGGGTTGAGTCGTATGGTGAAGTGGTCGAGCCATATTTTTTCAATATGTTCCAGTTTGCTTTATTCAAAAAAACTTGATGTATTTTATGTGTGATAGCTTATTCTCAGATTTGCTTTATTCTCTTTTTTTTCAAAATTTGAATCTAGTTGGCGGATCCTCTAAAAACTAATCGTGCTTTCCATGCGCTTTTCGGTGGATATCGTATTTTCTTTTGAATCAAATCTCCAGCTCCGTAGAGGTGAGTAAATCTCACACGACTATTCATACTTATATGATTGTGAAACGACCACAACTGAATGTGTAAAATAAATAAATAAATAAAAAAGAAGAAAAAGAAAAAAAAATGATGTTATAATTACTTGTGATTATTTATATATGATGTTAAACTGGTTAAAATTGCATGTCATATCATCTGTTATATTTTGTTTTATTTTTCTGTTATTCTATTCTGTTAAATCACACTGCAAGTTCCCTATAGGATAGAATCACTATGGGTTGAAATGATACATACCCGAACGGACTTTAGGATAGGGAAAGATCGTTATGGGCTGAAATGATAGGCCTGAGCGATTTTTGATTAAATTTTATTTACTTGGGATTGCGGGTTTGAAATGATAAAACCTGGATTTTCTTTATAAACTACGGATTGAAATGATATATTATCCGTATCACTTGACTTAGGCTAGAAAATATTATACAGACCCGTGGTTATTTTCTGTATTTTGTGGACATTTTTTAAATATTTTAAAAATTTGTAATAATATAATGAATTGATTTAAATTGAATTTTAAATGATTTATTTAAGTAGAAATGATTTTTCTATGTGATAAATGTAAAATTAAAGGATAAAAATGGTGATTTTAAAATATAACATAAAGTTGAAATTGAAAAAAAAATGGAAACTTAAGTAAATTAAGTAAAATGAAAATTTAGTTTAAATAGTGGAAAATGGAGATTTAAATTTAAGTGTTGAAATAAATGGCTAAAAATGAAAATGAGAAATTTTCACACTTGAATTATATAAGTGAACTTTGGAAATTTTGATTTTTATTTATAAAATCTTTCTTTATAAAAAACCATAAGTTAAAGGATTAAATTGAACATTTTTTTTGTGAAATTATGATTTTTTATAAGTTTAAATGATTTAAAGTGAAGTTTATTTATGGCTGTAATTGCACTTAAAACCTGGAAATTTAATTTATAACACTTCAGAAATGCTACCATTTCTGGAAATAAACTAATTCTGAACTAAGTAGAATCTGCAGCACTTGGTAAGTGCTGTGGTTGCATAAATGAACTAAAAGACTAAAATGAACTAAGGCTATGATAGCACTTGGTAAGTGCTGTTGTGGCAGGAAACTAAAATTGAACCTGAAACTAATGAAGGGGCTACTGTAGCACTTGTTAAGTGCTGCAGTAGGCTAAAATATGAGTTTTGTTTATAACTAAACTATTAACAGCGGTTTTTAAATGCTGTCTTTGCTGAATTGAATTGTTTTCAAATATAACTTACCGCATCACTTTTTTAAATGCTGTGAAAGCTGGAATTTTGATATTTTAATGTTTTAAGTGAATAAATAAACTCAGAAAAGGCTAAATTTTTTTGGAAATTGAACATTTGATATAAAGGTATAATGACTTTACTTTTAAATGGTTAAATGAAGTATGTTGATCTGAAATATAAACTGTTTTAAAATTTATAACCATGGGTTATAATAACGATTGGTTGTTAAAGAGACCGGGATCGGATATGGACATACTCTTTTTCGATACCGAAAACCACTTTGAAAACAGTGTACGTGGTGGAGTTTCCAGAATGAAGTAGGATGGTGGCGACGATCCTAAGGTATATACGTGGACCCAACTCCCGTGAGTTGGCATAAGGTGGCTAAAACAGGAGCGATCTCGGACCAGTGAGGTAGCACCTCTTATCGGACGCACTTCTTCGATACCATTCTATTACTTTTTGATTTTTGGTGGCCACCCTTGATTTGGGAGTGTTGTTCGAGGTGGAGCGGTAGTGGCTGCTATGCGTTTCCATCAGTCCGTGTGCATAATTGGTATATATACCCTAGCATTGCCTTGTGTGCCGTGTCACCTACCATATCGATCTTTACTACGAGTTGTGATTTCTCCCGTAGCCTGTGGAGTATCGAGGGTAGCCCCCAGTTTGGGAGTATGCTAATACTGGATAGACTACTGGGACTATTACGTGTTAAGGTGGAAAATGTAAAGCCTTAATGCTATTTAAAAGTATGTTTATTTTATATTAGACATTATTATAATAGCGAATATTACTATATAGTAGATAGTTTAACGGATCCTTAAGGAATGGGCGATCCCAAGCATTCTTTAAGTTATTGTACTCTTTATTACAGTTCACTTGAGTTGGTTTACATTGTATAAGTATGTATGTCCTGACTCGAGTGTTTGTGTTTTATTTACGATCGGGTCAACTTGAGTATCAGTTTGGACTTCATCTTCTTGGAGCTAGGACTACTGGAGATCATCTTTATCAAGCTGCTATCTGTTTTTGCTATTCAGTCTTTTATTTTAGCCCATGTAATTGAGACAAATGAATTTGGGATTTTCTGTGGTTGTTCAAGATGTATTGGTTTTTAGACTATGTAATTTGTACTTGTTTTGAGAATCTGTATTTTCGTGGCTTCATGAACCACTATGGTTATTTTTAAATTCCGCTGCGAGTTATTCTGATATTTTCTGTGTCTGTGATTCTGTGAATGATTTTATTTGCTCCAAATTTTATTACAATCTGTTATTTTGTATTGTTCAAGTCGGACATGTGTGGATTATTGTCGATTTGAATGGTCCAAAATAGTGGGTCATTACATTTGGTATCAGAGCTTTGGTTTTAGGCAAACCTTAGCCTATGGAGCAAAAACTCATTAGAGATAGGGTAGAAATACCCTAGAATGAGTGAAATCAAACTCAGAATCATTTCTTTGTGAGTGAACGTATTTTCAAAGTATAAAAGGATTTTTGAAATGATTTTAAATGATTTTCTAAAATGATTTTTAAAGATTATTTTGATATAAAATTTTCTTGTTTTTAAAAGCAATTTTTCTAAACTTCCTTCTTTTCGTATCTACCTTGTTAGAAATTTCTGTTATTAGGATATTCATCCAAGTGATCTTATCTTGTCTTATCTTAGCTTATCTTTGTCTTCTCTGTACCTTTGTCCTAAATTCATTCGTGATATTTCCAGGATGAATCATGGAAATGCTAGAGGTAGGGGTCGTGGTACTGCCCCTGCTCCTCCACCTGTTGCACCTGTTAGGTTTACTGCTCTCTGTAAGGAATTCTCTCAGCTCGGTGGTACTAAGTTCACCGGTTCAGAGAGTATTATCGAAGCCCAGCAATGGTTATGAAGTTTAGAAAGGATTTTTTCTGGTCTTGAGATTACTGATGCCCAGAAACGTCAGTTAGCCGCTTGGCAGCTGCAAGAGTCAGCCTTAGATTGCTGGGAGTCTGTTACAGCTCACACTAACGAAGGTGATCTTTCGTGGGAGCAGTTCATGTATCCTTTGGGTTATCTTGAATTTTTCCCATTTTTTCTTTTCTTTTGAATCTATCTTAAGTTTGTTTTATGTATCTTCTTTTCAGAGAGGCTTTTGTGGCAAAATGGATGCCCGAAGCCGGAAAATCTCAGCTTTATCGTGAATTCATGGATCTCAAGCAGGGTACCATGTCCTTTTCTGAGTACGAACGGAAGTTCAATGAACTTTCCAAATTTGGTCCTGGTCTTATCGACACTCAGCTTAAGAAAAATGAGAAGTTCATTGCTGGAGCTCGCCCAGAGTTCTACGATCGTCTTATTTCACATGTTTATGGCACTTTTACTGAGCTCATGGATATGGCTATTCGTTATGAGAACCCTACTTCCAAGGGTCCTGCTGCTTCTGGTACTCATGTATCTCAGTCTTCCTCTGCAAATTCCAAGAAGAGAAATCCCAACTTCCACCAGCAGAAGAAGAATTGGCTCAAGCATCCGGGTTTGGGATCTTCATCATCTTCTCCTTCCCAGAGACATCCTATTGATCTATCCAACATTACCTGCTTCAAATGTGACCAGAAGGGACACTATGTTAATAGTTGCCCTACTTCGGTTAGTGCTGTTGTTCCTCCACCTCAAGTGACCAGGAACAATCTTTGTCATGTTTGTCTTCAGCCAGGTCATTTTAAGAATGACTGCCCATTGTATCAGTAGGGAAGGCCATCTGGTGTATTTGCTGTCACATCTGCTTATTCACCTGCTGCACCTGCTCCTGCTCCTAGCGATGATCAAGGTACTCTTCAAGGCACCTTTTATTTATTTCAGCATCCTGTTCGTGTTTTATTTGATACTGGAGCTTTTCATAGTTTTATTTCTATGGCTATTAGTGATAAGTTTGAGCATCTCCTTTCTCCTGAGTATGCTTATGTTCCTTTATGTGTTTCTAATCCTATTGGGGGTCCCGCGAACCTTAGTAGGATTTGTAGAGGAGTGAAACTCCTCCATTCTGATCACCGCTTTAGTGGTGATTTCTATATTCTTGGTTTTGATACTTTTGATTTATTGCTTGGAGATGATTGGTTAAGGAGTCATGATTCTCGTATCTCTTGTAAATCCTGAATTGTTTCTCTTGAGGATGATCGGGGTAATCCTTTGGTTATTCAGTGTTGTATGCCTCATGATTGTGCTGGTAGCTTTATTTATTCTTTGGATTCTTCTCCTGTTGATCTTCAGTCGACTCGTGTAGTCAAACTCTATCCCGATGTATTTGGTGAAGTTACTGCTTTACCTTCTAAGCGGGAAATTGATTTTCGCATTGATCTTTGTTAGCACCAAAATTGGTCACTAACCTCGTTCAGAAAGATTATGTAGAGATATAAGTGATGAAAGCAAATTAAACAGAGAAGACAATCCTAATTCAAGTGCAGAAAGTAAGAACACCAAATTTATAGTGGTTCGGCGTAATTGCCTACGTCCACTTTGCTCAACTTTATTGATTTCCTTTATGATTGATTACAAATACAATTCATGAATCAAATGCTTGAATGAAGGTGTTTAAGTAGAGAAGATGAGTCTTGAAAATGGCAGAGTCTTCCCGTCTTTTTTCTCCGAAAAAGGATCCCTTTCACTGTGACCCTGCCCCCTATTTATAGGCAAATATGGGCTGGACTTCCCAAATGGGCTGGATAGCCGAACGGTCAAGCCTCAGTACGGTGGTCGCTGCATGCCGATCCTGGTATGCCGAACGCTCTGATGCCGAGCAGTCTTTCCCATGCCGAACGATGCTTTCCGTGCCGAACGGTCCTTGTGAAGTTGTGCTTACTGAATGCCTTCTGAATGTCGAGCGCTCTCGTTGCCAAGTTATCCTATCGCCGAGTGTTACTGATGTCGAGTACCCTGCGATGCCGAGTACCAGGGACGCCGAGCGCTCTTGCAGCCGAGTGCCAGTTGATGCCGGACACCACTTTACGCCGAGTACCTAGGGACGCCGAGTTCTCCTGATGCCGAACACCACTTGACGCTGAGTACCTTGGGATGCCGAGTTCTCCTGATGCCGAACACCACTCGACGCTGAGCACTTTGGGATGCCGAGTTCTCCTGATGCCGAGTACCACGCCGAGTACTCCTGGATGACAAGTGCTTCGCCGAACACTCCTGGATGCCGGACACTCTCTGATGCCGAGCTCCACTGGATGCCGAACGCTAGCGCCGAGCATTGGTTGTCGCCGAACACTAACTGACGCCGAGCACTACGGATGCCGAACGCTATGGATGCCGGCTCCCATTGGATGCCGCGCGCTTCGCCGTGTCCTCCTGGATGCCGAACAGTCCTTCATGCCGAGTAGTGGCCAATGCCGAGCACTCAGTTGCCTGGTCAAATCTCCAGGAAACACTTGCCCCCCAAAGTGTATCGCGTGGCCGAACGTGGTACGCTTTGAACTGTGCAACCTTTTCGTCACGTCTTAAACCCTTGGCTAACCTCGAACGGAGACGTCCCCTTTGTGGGATCGATGTGTGCCGGACGTGTTCCAAATGCCGAACGAGACATGCGCGTTCGAACGGTGCTTCCTTGCCGAGCGATGCTTCAGTGCCGAACCGTTATGCGCCGGGGCCGGACGCTATGACCTTGACCGGTTCTACCGGTCATGGCCTTTTCGACTTCTACCTCCCTCTATATAACCAGTCGCCCTTCCACCACTTTCCCTTTACGCTTTCTCTTCTATTATTCCCAGAGATTTGCAATTCTTGCCACTCTATCAGATTTAAAGTCTAGTTGATCCTTCCTCAATCTCGATCGTTGAACTAGGTATCATTCCCTCCACGATTACATTACTTCAATCTTTAGGTTCATCACATGGTGTACAATGTGTGGCTAGTAGAAGTGGTTCGCACGTTCGGAGTCGCCGAACAGTGCATGGTAGTTAGACCTAGCTCCTTTGTGCCGATCAAGATTGGAAGAAAAAGGGAGATGGGGCGTCGAACGGCGTAACCTTCGCCGAGCGATCTTGTCTCTGTCGTTCATCGTGAATGGAGAAAGAGCAGGGCGGAGTTATGATCGAGGGCGGAGCACTGCCTTAGCCGAACGAACTAAGGCCGAACAGTACCCTTATGCCGAATAGACATATATGCCGAGTAGCTCCTAGACTGAACGACATAATTACCGAACACCTGTCATGCCGAACAGCTACATACCTGCCGAACAATATAACTGCCGAGCATTATTTTTGCCGAACATCAAAAATGCCGAACAATATAAATACCTAGGCCGAACAATATACGTGCCGAACATCATATTTGCCGAACATCAAAAATGCCGAACAATATAAATTGCCGAACATCAAAAATGCCGAACAACATAAATACCTAGGCCGAACAATATATGTGCCGAACTATACTTAGGATGGACAATACAATTGTCGCACAATAATTCAAGCCGAACAACATTCAAATGCCGAACACTTGACAATGACTTAACCGAACCAAGATACATGCCGAACTCTTCTCAGGATGAACAATGTAACTGCCGAACGATATAAATGTCAAATTAGACTTAAGCCGGACACTTCATAAATTACATGTTTTCTGAATCTTGAACTGTAATCACCTCAAGGCAAGCTTTTTGAGACGGTCAGCGATGACGGTCTTCGAAGGCGATGATTCGAAGCTAATTATTATATCTTTAAAACCTTTAGATTCTTATTGTCTGTACACAATTGCTTGCACTAGTTCACACACCACGTGGGGGGAAAACTCGTGTTGCTAATTCTAACGCTCAACGTTTTTCAAGTATAGCTTTCTCAAGCATTTAGCCAGGTTCATTATTTATTCGGGATGTCAGGAAAATCTAGTTCTGCCACCATATCTGACAGGCCTGGGCCGTCAACAAAGCAAGGAGCCGCAGATGCTTCCAACCCGTCAATCTCTCCCGCTCATAATCTGGCGCCCGATGCTCTGGAGTCAACCATCTTACTGGACAATCCGGTCGATTCTCAAGCCTCGAGGGTCAATGAGGCCGCTCTGCGACGGATATGTTCCATTCACGGAATTCCCTTTACTGACGTGTTAGTTCCTTCGAGACACGACCGTCCTCATTTGCCCCCAGTCGGGTACACGGCCTGCAACAAGTTCATGTGCTGGATGGGCAGCGTGCCTCCGTTTAACCTATTTCTCCGGGATGTGCTGCAGTATATAGACATCGCTCCGTCGCAGCTGCACCCGAATGGTCATGCGTTCCTATATGGGACTTATTTACTCTTCATGGCTGTCTTCTCCAGACCTCCAACCCCCGGTGATATTCGATACATTTACATGTTCAAGAGACGGAAAGATAGCCCCTCCTTCATTTTCCTCGAGCCGTATCACAAGTGCCAGATCTTGACAGGGGCCTGCAGCAAGTTCGCCCTGTACAAACAGGAATGGTTCTATGTGCGATGCCCGTCTGGTTTTGCTAGGAGATGGGTTGAAGGCAGTAAGTCTCTCTGCTGAACCGTTACTCGTACTTAATGGGAGTCACGTTTTTCTTAACTCTTCATTTCCTCTTTTCAGGTATTAACCCGCGTCCGGAAGGCCGAGGATATTCCGATGCTGTCGACGCGATTAGAGCTCTTCCGGCCGAGGATCGAGATATTCGAGCAATCATTTCAAATGAATCGCTGTCGGGGTTCGGCTTGCTAGCTCCTGATCGTCAGGTCAGCCTCCCAGAAGGTGTTACAATTCCCAAACCTTCATCTGGTAAAGGGAAAAAACTTGCCGGCCCGTCGTCGCGTCGCGCTCCCGACGCGCACGAAGAAGGCGAGCGTAGAGAGGATGATGCACCCGACACTCAGGGCGAGAACGTGGGTCCTGCTTGGAATCCGGCAATCGAAGTTCAGGACATTGAGACATCATCCTCCCCTTCGAAGGGAAAGAAAAAGCTGAAATATACGGTTCAGAAAGAGAAGGTTGGCGACACCTCAAAATCTACGCCTATCCCTCCTGAAAAAGAGGCTTCTTCGCAGCGTCTGGAGAGTTCTCTGAGAGGTCTCTCGAACCTCTCTATTCCCGAAGACATACTTAATTACGGGTTCGACGATCCTGAAGCTCTCAAATTCTCCTCGCCCGCTAGAGGCAATGTAGGAGTTCAACTACCGGCTCATAGAGACAATACACCGATTAGCAAAGACAAACGAATGGGTCCGTCGGGGGGAACACTTAGGACACACACGCTCATGCGCATTCCATAACATACTTCAAGTCTTTTTAATTCGTGAATTTTCCTTAATTCGTTGTTATCTTCCTTCTTTGCAGGTGATATGGGCCGCTCCCACGGACTTGATCGCCTTCAGGGGTCTTCAATATTTCACCACTCCGGACGGGATTCCGGTTCAGGCAGACGCCGGGACCGAGGTGATTACGAAGATAGGGACAATCGCCCTCGCGAGTCGTCTCACCGCAAGAAAGCGCACTATCAATCTTCTCAGTCCCGTGATCTTCCTCCTACTGCTGAGCCGGATAAAGAGAAGTCTTTGCAGAAGGGTTATCAGTCTGATGCTGCTCGAGAACAACATTCCAGTTCATCGAGTACGAGGCAAGTTCGAGAGCCGCGTAAAAGAACGGAATTCTCTAAGCCTCCTCCTCCTGCTCCTGCCGTGGACCCGACTGTTGCAGAAAAGATGGTCGACCTTAAGGCCAAGTTTCCGAAAATTTGTTTTGACGGTTTGAAATTCCTCCCGGCCATCCATCACATTCCTGGGCACGTGAAGCAAAGTGCCATTGCATGCAACAATGACGTCTATGTTCAACACGACGCATTCGTGCACTTGGTGGAGAAGATATCAGAAGTATCTGTTGAGCGTCAACACGAGATTGACCGTCTGACTCTGGAGGCTGACAGCGATAAGAAAATCATCAAACTCCAAGATGAAGAACTCGCCTCTTATAAGTTAAAGCTAGAAGCCGCTGAACAAGGTGCAAAAGATACTGCCGAGGCAGTTACTCGCTTAGAGGTGGCTCACAAAAAGGAGCTTGACGAAGCAGTTCAGCGCAGCGGCGCCCTTGCCCTAGAAAAAGACTCTGTCCAAAAAGAAAGGGACGCGCTCGCTACTCAAGTCAAAGAGCTGAAAGAACAACTCTCCAAGGAGAAAGAAGACAAAATAGCCGCTTAGGAAGAATCACAGCGGTATTGTGATGAGATTGTGGCTACCCGGCTCCTGAAGGCAAAGCTTGATGGTGAACTTGCCGGGGTCGAGAAAATGAAGGATGAGGCCCGTGAGGAGGGCAAAAGAATGGCTGAGGAGGAGCTTGATTCTCGCCTGGAGGCGGCCGCAGAGACCGGCAGGGAAGAAGTCAAAAGTATGTTTGACCCGTTGATTGCCGAGTACGGAGCCCGCGTCCTTATGCACCGCGACCTAACATTCTTGGGCGACGGCTACCATGAATCCCTGGCTGAGGCATGGGAGACTCTGATAAATTAAGAACCCCAGAGTTTAAGGGGAAAACATAAACTTTGAGTCAAACATAAAGCCTGGTATGAATAATAATCTACCATCTCAAACCGTTTAGATATCTAGCGAGACCACGCCGCTTAGCGGAACAAGTTTTCCCCTCACTAGTATCTTATCAAAAACTTATAATAACCATATATTATGCTCCAGCATCCACAATGGTTAAAAACATAACAATTGAAAATATTACGATGATATGCAAACAAGTAAAATTATTTCTGGATTTCCCATCCCCATTCATTTGACTATCCGTCTCAGTTATAGTTTCTAGGGTCACTACCTATTAGTTTTCATGGGCTAACTAATAACCTAATTTAAGTTTGTGGACTACTTTTCCTATTTCATAGTTTTCATGGGATCACTAAGAACCTATTGGCCCCTGCCAATAACTTCATTCAATTATTTCATGGGTTCTCGCTGAACCTATTGGTATCTCCAATACCTCCCCTTATATCATAGTTTTCATGGGTTGACTAAGAACCTATTGACTTCCGTCAATAACTTAATCCAGATACAGTTTTCATGGGTTCACTACAAAACTATTGGCCCTTGCCAATAACTCTTTCTAAACATAGTTTTCATCAGTTTACTATAAACCTGTCTATCTGAAAACTTCTTTAATCAGTATTTAGGCATCCTATATTCTGGTCTTCCTGACCTTCTAGATGTTATTCTACTCATTCAGGAGTTAACTCAATTTATATTCACTACCGAGTCAACCTAACTAGTTATTCTGTCCTTTCTCCCCAAAATATAATTATGGGTCCATTTTATAGTGAATACATTTATAGAAGAAGCATATACAAAATAATACCAACATCTTTGGTTTAATATCTTTGAAATCATTTCCCCCTGGAAATTTGGTTAATCCCTATAATCCATTTTATATATATCAAGGAAGGCTTCTTCAAAAACTCCAATTTAAAAGCATTTAAAAGCTCTTTTATAATGCCATCGGTTTTACCTTTATAAATTTAGATTGGGTTCTTTGTTTTGAAAACTAAGGCTTTCGAGACCTTAGACCTTTACTTTCGAAACCATTGGAAAACCTCTTTCGAAAGCATTCAAATCTTCATTTCAAAACCCTAAGAATATGTCTTTCGAAACACTCAAAACATATGACTTTCGAACACTTTTAAAAGCATTAAAACCTTCCTTTCGAAACCATCAAAACAATCCTTTCTAAAGTATTAAAGTATACACAAAATCGTTGCTTCGAAACCATTTGAAAGTAACTCTTTCAAAACCATTGGGTTTATCTTTAAAATATCTTTTGGGTCAATAGTAAATATAAATGAAAGTACCCCTTTTGAAACCATTAACCTTCATACAAAAGAGTTTGGGGAAAACTGATGGCTTTGGAACCATCCTTTCGAAAGCATAAATCATTTAAGTAAAACATTTGGAAGGATAGCTTCGAAACCCCTTTCGTAGCCATTGCCTTCGAAACCCTTATGTGGCTACTGGAGCCCTTTCGAAAGCTTTGGGAAGTGGCTATTTATATTTATAAAACAAAAGCTACCTTTTGAACTAGTTGATGACTTTAATTCATTCGAAAGGTATAAGTTCGACAACATGGTTTCGAGTGGGTTCAAACTACCCTTTCGAAAGCATTGATTTAAAAACAGAGTAACTCATTCGAAAGCTACACTTTAACAAAAAGAAGGTAACT
Organism: Allium fistulosum; assembly: GCA_030737815.1. Lineage (NCBI taxonomy): Eukaryota > Viridiplantae > Streptophyta > Magnoliopsida > Asparagales > Amaryllidaceae > Allium > Allium fistulosum. Next base: position 156,963,836 of record CM060902.1, read on the forward strand.
TCTTCGAAAGCTATATCAAACCCTTTCGAAAGCATTCTTTTGAAAATATGGCAAGTGGCATTTCTTTGGATAGTAAAACAAAAGACCTTCGAAAGCTATTAAATTGGTCTCGACCCCTTCGAAAGCTAGGTTTCGACTCCATACCTTCCGCCTTTCTCCAATCCAATACATTTCAAAGCATTGATACCATGTGTATTGGTTTCGACTTAGATGGGGGCGAAGGTACATGGTCGAAAGGTCACTATTAGAAGTGGCGAAACCATGTTTTTGAACAAAATCGATATTATTGCCTTTTTAGGTAAATGTTTTTCAACTAACTTGCCTATTTGTTAAACTTTAATTGGTTACCATAAAATTTTAAAAATATTTTCCTAAAATACTGCCGAATTTATTTCAGGTTTAATCAAAACAATTAGCAAAGAAGTCATTCCCTTAATCAAAACAATTAAAACATATAAGTCCTCCAACTAAAATAATTTAATTTCCATAGTAAATTTATTAGGAAAAATCCCCAAAAATCATAGAAATTCATTTTTAATATGTTATCTAACATATATAAATTTCAGACCCAAATTCTTCATAATATAGCCGAAATTAATTTCTAAACCCAATTGTTTATATTTTCCTTTGAAAATTCATAATAAACTTTCCAAAATTATAAAAATTAAAACCCATCTCCAAAATAATGTTTTACATAACATATAAATTCCTCATTGCATTCGAAACACAATATAAATAATTTTAACCTTTAAACCGTATATAACATTTTCAAACAAACTTGTTTGAATATAACATATCATGAAATCCAAGCATATCATCATCAGAAATCATCTTAATGGATTTAAACTTAAACCTGAAATGACCCTCTCTTTTGTACCTTAATTTGTAAGGATTTTTTTTTAATTTTTACATACATACATACATATATATATATATATATATATATATTTCTGAAGCCTAGAGTCATTTTTTTTATCTATACAACTTATCCAGGATCAAAATCTGTACCAATATAAATATATCAGTGTATTCATAAGGATATGCACACACATGTGAAGATGCATGTGCCTCTCTTGTTTGAATCAGAGTTCTGGTAAACAAGAGGATAATTTGATTGATTAAATTTAATCAATCCACACATAGTTCAATTTAATTCATGCAATAAAATTCCATCCATATATGTAACAATATGATTTTTAACTCTTGATTCCTTGCTAAATTCTCTGTGAAGTATAATTCCTAGAAACCAGATAATTGTGTTATGATTATTTATAAATTAATGGTGTAGTGCTTGTGCTCTGAAAAATGATATAAGTTTCTATCATTATCTATGTTTGATTTTCTTATAAAATCTGTTTAGAGTACTAACACTTTTCTGGAATATTTTAAGTGATATATCATATTCCAAAAACTTATTTCTTTGATGCCAGGATGCTAAGCTAAATGAAATGCAAACTTAAGTGGGTTTCTGTAACCATGGGTATCCAAAACATGGCCCAACCAGACTCTTTGTTCTGGTATAACCCATATGGTCTTAAAAATTCATTTTGATCAAAGCCTGAGTGAAAAGGAATTCAGATTCATGTTAAAAATACAAAGGTAACTGGTGTGCTAATATCTATACAAAACATGTTTAAATGTGCATATATATGCAACTATTATGGACCTTGCTTTCAACTCCTATATTACAGATTCTTCCTTTATTTAAAAACAAGGTATAAAACATTTTTGTAGAACAAATTGAATTATGGAAACATTGCAGACACATAAATACATTTTCTCTATGCCTATCAACTCTTGTATACAAATGTCATGGTAGAAGAATAAATCATATAATTTACTGAGACTCGACTATCCAGATTTCCCCAAAACTTAACCCTTTTCAAAGACTCAAGATTGACTAATACATTTATCAAATAAACCGTCCTATTTGTCATAGAGTTCTTGCTCAGATTTACTTACAAAATCATAGGTTAGCTTCTTCATTTTTTCAGATAATCTCTAAATTCATAAACTCCAAATTACAAGTCAATTCCTTAGCAAAACACTTAGCAAAATATTCCTTCAACATTCAATATTTAAATACAAGTGATAATTAAAAATATCAATACATGCAGATTTCATCTTTTAAGCTTTTATCTAATAAATTTTTAGCATGCTATAATCTTCTTCTCAAAGTCTTGCTCCTACTCCTACTTAGTTGCTGCTGCCCCTGAAAATGCATTTGAAGCTGCCCCATATTAAATGAGACACCCCATATGCCATTAGCACACTAGGGTCAAACACATGTCTGGTATGAGAAAATCCACTAAAACAGTTTATAAATCAAGTTAAAGTTGAAACATGTATATATGTATATAGCTCTGCCTTTAGAAAACAAATAAGTCATGTGTGCATGTTATGTATCAGTGTGCAGGTGCACACTTAAGTCTGTCCTTCCAGAGACCTCAAAAAGATATGGTACATTCATACATTCATACATTCATACAACTCAGTCATAAGTCAAATAAGCATCCATAAAAAACAGAGAAAATCACCAAAATTAATTAAATCATTTATTCCCTACTCAGATTTCATTCCAGGAAAACTCTAGTTCCTCTTTATATCAAATTCTCTTACATTGATATACTTATCTAGCTTGGTCTCATCTGCAATTAATTGAATCAATGGACACACTGTAATGGACTAATTCACTCCATTACACAAAGATCTTAGGACTTAAACAAGCCATGTGTCAACTTGTATTACTCAAGAACACAAGTCATTCCTGTAGTGCTCTTGAACCCCATTTCCTAATCAGGTTTAAGTTAATAATAATACTTTTGATTTTTCATGACTAAACCATTCAATGAATCATTTCACTAAAACAAACATTCATGTCATAGCATTCTATATTATACATAACCAACAAAGACAAACAGGCAATTAACATAGGTGTTCATTAAATAAGATTCTGCATATATATATATTCTTGCATTTTTAAAAGAGTATAGACAACTAACATTGGCTTATGGCTATTTGAGAGAGAGAGTTTTTCTTTTTGCAAACATCTGTGTTTAAGTTAAACTCAGAATGACCAAGTTTCAGTGAATCACAAAATTTATTTTCTATGTGTATGAATATTTATATATTTTCATTGAATCAGGAGCATCGGCACATAGGCAACCCTATTGCACCCCTAATTCCTTTTTGTCTCAAGCCTCAGCACTTATACATAAGTATATTACAGCTCACATGTTTATATTTTTCTGGGTTAAGCCAAAACCAACACTACTTGCCTATATTCAATATTTGATTCTCTGGGTATTTACTTATGTTTTTAAACATTAACATATCAGAGAGATCTGGGTTTTTTTAGAACATATTTATATACTAATAATACCTAGAACTTTCATATAATAAAACAAGCAGAACAACCAGTTAAAAATCAAAACATTTTTAATCTCTGAAAACACAGATAGACAATCACATATGATAATACATTTTGAAGAAAAATTAACTTATAAACTGGCTGCCTATATTAGGACTTAGTGCCTTAGATTTTTATGAGTGAGTTTTCTCACCTAGCTCTCTTTCACTTCTCAGTTGATTGACAAGCTTCTACCTTCAACCCTTTTCTTCACTTGTTTTATATTTATATAATATATATATTTTTCTCAAGAGCTATCCGGGAAGAAGAGAAGGTTCCTCATATCACTGCTTATTTATGCAGGGTCCTTCTTAGGGTTTAAGGCACTAGCTAAAGACATTTTTGCCCATCAGAAATCATGCCATTTGCATTTTATCTAGACCCAAAATCTTACCCTCCCCGGCTTAAGTTTGTGAAGAGAAAAGTGGTTATATTTTTTTGGTTATTTTCAGAAATTTTGCTTTTCCAGAAAATAATTTTCCTCTTGTCTACTATCATGCTAAAAGTGTGACTTGATTTCCATTGGTTATATATATATATATATATATATATAAAGTATTCTGCCTAATTCTACCTTTACAAAACATATCTCTGTTTTATCTTATTTTCTATTTTTAGCTTTCACTTAAATGGCATGTACTTCCTTTATTTATTTATAAAAGGATTACTCCTTTTATATCTTCATTCTTTTCTTTCTGTTTATAATTCAAAAATGTATTTGTGTATTTTATTTTACTGATTTGAACTCTAGTATTTGATTAGCATACCTATATGTATATATAAGTCTTATAGAAATAATCAGTACACACATATATATCTATGCATTATTTTGTACTGACACACATGCACATGTACACTCAAATGCAATCAGTATCATATATATATCTATTCATATAGCTTTTTAAGGATTTACTCTATTTATCTGTATATATATATATATATATATATATATATTTATACCCATCAACATTTGTTCATTCATATCATTCAGGAATTTAGCTTCAATTCATGTGTATTCCCTGTGCACACATGTACACCCATATAGTTACACCATATCAAGCCATATCAATTCCCCCTTTTCTTTTAAAATTAACTTAAAAATTACTTTAAGCTTATTTATATTTTCAAAAATAAATTCCTAGAAATCTTGGGTCATTACATACACCCCACCTTTTAGAAATTGTGTCCCACAATTTTCCTAAGCTTAAATTAATTTTAAACTTAATTCAGAGAACAATACATTCTCAACCAAATAGATTTTTGTCCTATCACAATAACTAAAAATACATGCATCCAAAAGGAAAGCAAATTAAAAATCAGAATTACCTTTAATCTGAAAATAGCTTAGGGTAGTTCATCTTAACTTTGTCTTCTAATTCCCATGTGCAATCATTAGGATCAAGACTACACTGTACCTTCACAAGTTTCAGTGATTTATTCCTCAACTTCTTCACATCCTTTGCCAAAATTCCCACTAGATCCTTTTCATAAACCAAATTAGGATTTATTTGCACTTGGGTTGGGGTCTCCAGAATTTCTGCCTTGTCATGAACCCACCTTCTCAATTGTGATACATGAAAAACATCATGCATCCCTTGCATGTTTTCTGGTAATTCCAACTTATATGCCAAGAAACCAATTCTTTCTAGAATTTTGTATGGCCCAATATATCTTGGGGTTAACTTGCCTTGCTTCCCAAATCTCAATACATTTTTCATAGGTGAGATTTTGATGAAAACAAAATTTCCTACTTCATATTCCACCTGCTTCCTTTTCATGTCTGCAAATTTCTTTTGCCTATCTTGAGCTGCTGCCATTCTTCTCCTTACCAACTCAATTTTCTCTTTAGTTTCTTGTATGTACTCAGGTCCTAAAATAGCCCTTTCTCCTGCTTCCACCCAACATACAGGTGACAAACATGGATTGCCATATAAGGCATCAAATGGAGCCATCCCTATGGTGCTTTGATAGCTGTTATTGTATGTAAATTCAGCTAAATGGAGATAGTCTTCCCAGTTGCCTCCAAAATCCTATGCACATGCTCTTAACAAGTCCTCTAAAACTTTGTTCACCACTTCAGTCTGCCCATCTGATTGTGGATGGTAGGCAGTACTTAAGCATAATTCACTTTCCATGGATTCTTGAAAACTTATCCAGAATCTTGAGGTGAAGATGGTATCCCTATCACTCACAATTGTTTTGGGAATGCCATGTAATCTTACCACCTCTTTCATGAATACTTGAGCCAATTTTGGTGCATTTCTTTCTGATTTCACTGGGATAAAATGTGCTACTTTAGTTAGCCTATCCACTATTACCCATATGCTTGTGTTTCCCCTTTTTAATCTAGGCAGGCCATCTATGAAATCCATAGATATATCCTCTCATTTCCACTGTGGTATGCTTAGAGGTTGCAACAACCCTGATGGTCTTTGTGTTTATGCTTTAACTTGTTGGCAAGTCATACACTTTGCAACATGCTTGGCCACATCTGATTTCATTCCCTTCCACCAAAAATTCCTTTTCAAATTTTGATACATTTTTGTACTGCCTGGGTGTATGGAGTACTTACTCCTATGATATTCATTCAAAATTTCCTCCTTCAATTCTGTGTCTTCTGGAACACATATCCTATTCTTGTTTCTCAAATAACCATTTTTATCAATGTGGTAATTTGTCACTTCTTCCCTTTCTGATATGAGAATTTTCTTCTCAAATATAATAGGGTCTTGGTCTTGCATTTTACTTACCTTCAAAATTAATTCAGATTGAAGTGTCATCAAGCTCAACTTCCCTCTATTTTCCTATGCACCATGCACATGCACATCCATGTGCACATAGTCATTCTCTCCAATTTCTAACTCAGCAAGCAAAGAGAAGTCCTTAAACTCTTCTATCATCATCATAGCTAACTTGGCGTGTTGTCTACTTAGAGCATCAGCAACTTTGTTTGCTTTACCTGGTGTGTAGAGTATATCTAAATCATAGGCAGCTAGAAACTCCACCCACCTATGTTGCCTCATGTTTAAATATTTTTGTGAGAATAGATATTTCAGTGCCTTATGATCAGTGTACAAAATAAATTTTGCACCTAATAAGTAACGTTTCCAAAGCTTCAAGACATACACTACTGCTGCTAGTTCAAGATCATGGGTTGCATACCTAGTTTCATGTGGCTTTAATTGCCTAGATGCATAGGCTATTACTTGGTCTTGTTGCATCAACACAGCCCCTAGCCCAGAGCCACTTGCATTAGTATACACAATTAATCCTTCATTTCCTTCAGGTACTCTCAACACTGGTGCATTAACTAAAGCTTCTTTTATTTTGATAAAAGCTTGCTCACATTTTTCAGTCCATATAAACACTTGATTCTTTCTAGTTAAATTTGTAAGTGGTGATGACATTTTAGAAAAAACTTATAAAAATCTCCTATAATATCCTGCCATCCCCATAAATGATCTTACCTCACTCACTGTACTTGGTATTTTCCATGCTTGAATAGCCACTACTTTATTGGGGTTCACAGAAATTCCTTTGGCAGAAATGACATGGCCAAGGAAATGTACTTCCTTTTTCCAAAATGCACATTTTGAAAATTTTGCCTTTAAATCTATTTCCCTCAATCTAGACAAAACCATATGCAAATGATTCTTATGCTCTTCTACTGTTTTGGAATAAACCAAAATATCATCAATAAAAATTAGCACAAACTTGTCTAAATAATCTCTGAATATTCTATTCATTAAATCTACAAAATATGAAGGAGCATTTGTTAGCCCAAATGGCATAACTAGAAACTCATACAAACCATATCTAGTGTTGAATGCAGTGTACTTAACACTTGAGTCCTCAACCTTCATCTGATGGAACCCAAATGCTAAGTCTAACCTAGAAAATATTTTAGCTCCACTGAGTTGATCAAAGAGATCATCAATTCTAGGCAATGGGTATTTATTCTTAATAGTAACTTTATTTAGCCCTCTGTAATCTATACACATTCTCAAAGTACCATCATGTTTTCTTACAAACACTACTGGAGCACCCCAGCATGAATTACTTGGCCTTATAAATCCTTTGCTTTCTAATTCTTCTAACTGATTTTTCAATTCTTTTAGTTCACTTGGCCCCATTCTATAAGGTTTCTTTATTATTGGGCTTGCTCCGGGAATAAGATTGATTTGAAACTCTACTGGTCTATAGTGTGGAACACCCTTAACCTCCCCAAACACATCCAAGTATTTATTAACTATGGGAATTTCTTCAATAGTAAGTTCACTAGAATCTTTTTCCAAGTCAATTAAATGATATAATTTCCTTTCTTTAGCCACTTCGCATAAAATTATGATTCTCTGGCCCCTAAGATTTTGCAATGATATAGTGGATGATTCTACGTTAATTATGGCTTTAAATTGCCTTAACCAGTCTACCCCCAATATAACACCTATATTTGGGTAGTTTAAAACATATAAATTGGAAATGAAAATGTTTCCACCTATGTTTAATTCCACATCCACACAAATCATATCTAAAACACTAGAACTCCTTAGTGGACTTTGTATGAACAATGGAGTTTCAACCAATATGCAATTCAATTTTAGCATTTTAACTAGTTCATAAGAAATCAAAGAGTGAGTTGCCCCAGTATCATATACTACTGCTATGGGTATGGTACAAATAAGTAATGTACCTTCCACTTGGCTATGGTTTTCAGCATTAATTTCCACTGTAGATTTGCTTTTGCTCTCCAGGTTTGCTAACTTCCCTTGCTGCTTATACTCAGGACAATTTCTCTTCATATGCCCCCTCTTTTCCACATAGATAGCACTTGAAAGCTCCTCCTTTCAATTCTGGACATCTTGGTTTGATATGTCCTTCCTTTCCACATTGATGACACACAATTTTCTTCTTGGTTTCCTTAGCTTTAATATCTCCAGTGCCCTTGTTACTGGCCTCCTCTTTCTTCTTATCATAAGGGTGATATCTCCCCTTGCCCTTCTTAGTGTTATTATTCTTAAAATTTCTGAACTTTTCCCTTTCCTTGTCATGCTGCTCTAATCTCAAAGCCAAGTCTATTACTTGATCAAATGTCCTGTCAGCATAAGGTAACATGGCTCTGCTAAGTCCTGGGTTCAAACCTTTAATGTATCTATCATTTTTGGATGCTTTATCTGCCACTAGCATTGCTCCATATGTGGAAAGCCCCTCAAACTTTTGAGTGTATTCAGTGACATTTAGAGTTCCTTGCCTGAGTCTAATAAATTCTTCTAGTAAAGTGGTCTTAGCTGATGCTGGTACAAATCTTGCTTCCAACATCTCCTTGAATTGATTCCAAGTGATTTCATTCTCATTCCTCCCTGTAATGATTACTTCCCACCAGCTTAAAGCTACTCCTTTCAGCTGTCTTGAAGCCACTTGCCTCTTCCTTTGATCATCAAGCTGCATGTCATTGAAAATCCTATCCAATGTTCTCAACCATGCTTGAATTTCCATAATACTCTCTATCCCTTCAAAGCTTTTGCCTCCTAAGTGAGTATAAGTCTTGAGTAATTTTGAGAGCGCTTCATGGGGATTTTCTTGCCTTTGCCTTGCCCCATCCCTAAATGCTCTCACCAAATCTTATAGATTGACCATTGGTGGTGCATTGGAGGATCCTGCTCCCTGATTTGGTGGTCTTCCTACCATAGTTTGCTAATAATAATTTACATAGCTGGTTAGTTTTTTTTTAAGTTTTTAGTTTCATAGAAGGATCTGATTTCAGTTTTCAACTATGTTTTAGTAACATAGCTCTGATACCAAATGAAATGACCCTCACTTTTGTACCTTAATTTTTAAGGATTTTTATTTTTTTATTTTTACATATATATATATTTCTAAAGCCTAGAGTCATTTTTTTTATCTATACAACTTATCCAGGATCAAAATATGTACCAATATAAATATATCGGTGTATTCATAAGGATATGCACACACATGTGAAGATGCATGTGCCTCTCTTGTTTGAATCAGAGTTCTGGTAAACAAGAGGATAATTTGATTGATTAAATTTAATCAATCCACACATAGTTCAATTTAATTCATGCAATAAAATTCCATCCATATATGTAACAATATGATTTTTAACTCTTGATTCCTTGCTAAATTCTCTGTGAAGTATAATTCCTAGAAACCAGATAATTGTGTTATGATTATTTATAAATTAATGGTGTAGTGCTTGTGCTCTGAAAAATGATATAAGTTTCTATCATTATCTATGTTTGATTTTCTTATAAAATCTGTTTAGAGTACTAACACTTTTCTGGAATATTTTAAGTGATATATCATATTCCAAAAACTTATTTCTTTGATGCTAGGATGCTAAGCTAAATGAAATGCAAACTTAAGTGGGTTTCTGTAACCATGGGTATCCAAAACATGGCTCAACCAGACTCTTTGTTCTGGTATAACCCATATGGTCTTAAAAATGCATTTTGATCAAAGCCTGAGTGAAAAGGAATTCAGATTCATGTTAAAAATACAAAGGTAACTGGTGTGCTAATATCTGTACAAAACATGTTTAAATATGCATATATATGCAACTATTATGGACCTTGCTTTAACCTCCTATATTACATATTCTTCCTTTATTTAAAAACAAGGTATAAAACATTTTTGTAGAACAAATTGAATTATGGAAACATTGCAGACACATAAATACATTTTCTCTATGCCTATCAACTCTTGTATACAAATGTCATGGTAGAAGAATAAATCATATAATTTACTGAGACTAAACTATCCAGATTTCCCCAAAACTTAACCCTTTTCAAAGACTCAAGATTGACTAATACATTTATCAAATGTAACCGTCCTATTTGTCATAGAGTTCTTGCTCAGATTTACTTACAAAATGATGGGTTAGCTACTTCATTTTTCCAGATAATCTCTAAATTCATAAACTCCAAATTACAAGTCAATTCCTTAGCAAAACACTTAGCAAAATATTCCTTCAACATTCAATATTTAAATACAAGTGATAATTAAAAATATCAATACATGCAGATTTCATCTTTTAAGCTTTTATCTAACAAATTTTTAGCATGCTATAAATCTTCTTCTCAAAGTCTTGCTCCTACTCCTACTTAGTTGCTGCTGCCCTTGAAAATGCATTTGAAGCTGCCCCATATTAAATGAGACACCCCATATGCCATTAGCACACTAGGGTCAGACACATGTGTGGTATGAGAAAATCCACTAAAACAGTTTATAAATCAAGTTAAAGTTGAAACATGTATATATGTATATAGCTCTGCCTTTAGAAAACAAATAAGTCATGTGTGCATGTTCTGTGTCAGTGTGCAGGTGCACACTTAAGTCTGTCCTTCCAAAGACCTTAAAAAGATATGGTACATTCATACATTCATACAACTCAGTCATAAGTCAAATAAGCATCCATACAAAACAGAGAAAATCACCAAAATGAATTAAATCATTTATTCCCTACTCAGATTTCATTCCAGGAAAACTCTAGTTTCTCTTTATATCAAATTCTCTTACATTGATATACTTATCTAGCTTGGTCTCATCTGCAATTAATTGAATCAATGGACACACTGTAATGGACTAATTCACTCCATTACACAAAGATCTTAGGACTTAAACAAGCCATGTGTCAACTTGTATTACTCAAGAACACAAGTCATTCCTGTAGTGCTCTTGACCCCCATTTCCTAATCAGGTTTAAGTTAATAATAATACTTTTGATTTTTCATGACTAAACCATTCAGTGAATCATTTCACTAAAACAAACATTCATGTCATAGCATTCTATATTATACATAACCAACAAAGACAAACAGGCAATTAACATAGGTGTTCATTAAATAAGATTCTGCATATATATATATTCTTGCATTTTTAAAAGAGTATAGACAACTAACATTGGCTTATGGCTATTTGAGAGAGAGAGTTTTTCTTTTTGCAAACATCTGTGTTTAAGTTAAACTCAGAATGACCAAGTTTCACTGAATCACAAAATTTATTTGCTATGTGTACGAATATTTATATATTTTCATTGAATCAGGAGCATCAGCACATAGGCAACCCTATTGCACCCCTAATTCCTTTTTGTCTCAAGCCTCAGCACTTATACATAAGTATATTGCAGCTCACATGTTTATATTTTTCTAGGTTAAGCCAAAACCAACACTACTTGCCTATATTCAACATTTGATTCTCTGGGTATTTACTTATGTTTTTAAACATTAACATATCAGAGAGATCTGGGTTTTTTTAAGAACATATTTATATACTAATAATACCTAGAACTTTCATATAATAAAACAAGCAGAACAACCAGTTAAAAATCAAAACATTTTTAATCTCTGAAAACACAGATAGACAATCACATATGATAATACATTTTTAAGAAAAATTAACTTATAAACTGGCTGCCTACATTAGGACTTAGTGCCTTAGATTTTTATGAGTGAGATTTCTCACCTAGCTCTCTTTCACTTCTCAGTTGATTGACAAGCTTCTGCCTTCAACCCTTTTCTTCACTTGTTTTATATTTATATAATATATATATTTTTCTCAAGAGCTATCCGAGAAGAAGAGAAGGTTCCTCATATCACTGCTTATTTATGCAGGGTCCTTCTTAGGGTTTAAGGCACTAGCTAAAGACATTTTTGCCCATCAGAAATCATGCCATTTGCATTTTATCTAGACCCAAAATCTTACCCTCCCCGGCTTAAGTTTGTGAAGAGAAAAGTGGTTATATTCTTTTGGTTATTTTTAGAAATTTTGCTTTTCCAGAAAATACTTTTCCTCTTGTCTACTATCATGCTAAAAGTGTGACTTGATTTCCATTGGTTATTATATATATATATATATATCAAGTATTCTTCCTAATTCTGCCTATACAAAACATATCTCTGTTTTATCTTATTTTCTATTTTTAGCTTTCACTTAAATGGTATGTACTTCCTTTATTTATTTATAAAAGGATTACTCCTTTTATATCTTCATTCTTTTCTTTCTGTTTATAATTTAAACATGTATTTGTGTATTTTATTTTACTGATTTGAACTCTAGTATTTGATTAGCATACCTATATGTATATATAAGTCTTATAGAAATAATCAGTACACACATATATATCTATGCATTATTTTGTACTGACACACATGCACATGTACACTCAAATGCAATCAGTATCATATATATATATCTATTCATATAGCTTTTTAAGGATTTACTCTATTTATCTGTATATATATATATATATATATTTATACCCATCAACATTTGTTCATTCATATCATTCAGGAATTTAGCTTCAATTCATGTGTATTCCCTATGCACACATGTACACCCATATAGTTACACCATATCAAGCCATATCAATTCCCCCTTTTCTTTTAAAATTAACTTAAAAATTACTTTAAGCTTATTTATATTTTCAAAAATAAATTCCTAAAAATCTTGGGTCATTATAAAACCAAAAATCAAATGATCATTAAAACAAAAATAGAGATGGTTTTGATTATTATTCACCTTGATTAGGATAAGGAACTTGAGATTTGATATTTGCTTAATTCCCCTTACTTGATTACTTAGCTTTAATTTGATTTTCCTCTTTTTCTTCCCTAGGTAATGGTCGGCTTGCTTTGCTTCTCTAATTTACGTTTGTGGTGTTTTGAAAACGATCATGTAAAATAAAGAAAACGAGATATTTAAGGGTAATGGGATTATGGTGCGGCAATTACCCATTAAACCCTCGCGTTAGTTGTTTTCTTATTAATTAACGTATGAAACCCTTTATAGCACATTCTTTGTATTTAATTAAGCACGGCTTTTAATTTAAATTTTCAAATCTCAATCCCCTTATCACTCTAATTTTTACATTACTCTATTTAATTTACCTAATTGAATCTCCTGAATAATGTTTTTAAAAATTAAGGGTGTTACATACACGTTCTTCTCCCCCTTTGTCATCACCAAAAAGAGATAAGAGAATAGGCATATTATATTTTAAAAACTCCCCCTAGATATAATATTTCTCTTAAAAATGAATATGTGTACTCTTCCTATATATATATATATATATGTAATTTTTCTCCCCTTATAAAAAGAGATAGGAAGTATCATATATAAGTTAAATTATAGATTAATATTAATTTAAAATGCCCAGTATCTAATAGATATGTCAAGTGTGAGCAAAAATTATACTCATATTTCAAAAAATATGTATACGATTCATGACTTAGGAAACCATATCCAGTTGGATGTGGTTGATCTTTTAAAAATATAATTTTTATCATTAATCATAATGTCGTAATAATTTCTAATGTATAATTGTCTATCATGATCAACTAGATTAGGAGGAACCCATTGTTATCTGACCTTTTGACCAAGCGGTATTCGAGTGATGAGCGAATGACAGAGAAATGAGCCAAGGACATTGGGAATATCATAACAAGGCAAGAAAAAAGAAATATAAAAAATGAACCAAAAAAGTTGAAAATCTGGATGTTTAAGTTTTTGGAAGGGTCAACTTGAAACAAACCCACAAAATTCTTAGGTTAGACTCGAAGCAGAATAGACTTGAGAAATCCCTGAGTCGGACCTGAAATATTCCATAAAAAACCCCAAGCATGACCCAGAGTGGACTTGGTATCGATCCCTAGACTTGACTCGGTATCGACCCCTAATGACTCGGAGCGAACACTCAATAATCTTAGGTCTGACTCCAAGCAAACAAAGGAAAACTCAAAGCACGAAAATCTTCGAGATCTTTAGGTTGAGCTCCAAGCAAGCACTCAAATTTCTCAGGTTGGACTCCAAGAAAATTCAACCCAAACGACAAAGGGATCACCCAAATTGGAGATCGATACCGACCCCACTCTATGGATCGCTACCGACTACCAATTCTACCTTAGGTAGACCCCATCTTCTGCCTACATCTCTAACTCGACGCTAAGCTCCTATTTCCAAAGTCGTTTTGTTGAATCAATGCAATTCTCTATCGATCTCTGTAAGCACTAGAGTCAGCAACACCCTGGAATACATTAAGTATAGATTGGTGCTCCACCCTACATAGGGGATTGGTATTGATCCCTAAGGGCACACCCAAAGTAGCCCCTACTTCTATGTCACTCTTCTCTATCCACATAGAGCCTGATTCAATTGTTGTTTTAGAGTTCCTATGCATCATATTGATAATCCTCATATGCGGCCTAAAATAGCAATTCAACCTTCTGTAGATTCATCACTTGGACCAAAACGCACCTAAGTGACTATGCAAAATAACCTTAAAAACATGAAACCAACATCAAGACGAGCCAACATAAGAAGTCGAAAGACCTTTAAATACATGGGGATCGATACTAATCCCCCTCCTTTGGGGATTAGTATCGATCCCCAACCTCAAAGGAACCGAGATCAAGATTTTTTAGAGGACTTCTTCTTCATTGTGAGGATCTGTAGACGAAATATCAGTGAGGTATTTGGTCGTTTACCCCTGTAAATACATGGGCAATGCTTCATTTTAAGGATCTTTGCACTGCTGCTACACACAAATTCCATTGTATTCTGAGATCCTTACCAATCCCTTCTACTTGTAATCACAAAAACTAGTGCAAAAGCAATAAAATCATTTAGTGGATGTAGGCTAAGATTGCTGAACCACTATAAATTTGTGTGTGCCTATTATTAATTAGTTTTCATTTACTTTCTTTATTGAATCTCTACTCTCTTACTTTTTTGGGTGTTTATGTCATTTTTAGTTTAAACATTTTGGCACTTTCACTTAGAAATTAATTCTCTAGCTATTTGAATCCTTATCTACTATTGGATTACCTATAATCCAAGAAAGAGATCCAATTCCTTCTCAACTACTTTCCATGTTATTCAGATTTGCATAAAGTCTACAGAAAGCTATTTTTAATGGCCTACAGGAAAGACAAAGCTTTTGCCTCCTCAAGAGCAACTGATGAAATAGGGAACGCTAACCTTCACATCTTGCATGATGATGCACATCAAGTAGCTGTTAATGTCCAAAATCCTTCGAATGCTATCACCAGGATTGATTTTGAGCATATGATGAAAGAACTTTAGGATAGCCATGCCGAGTTGAACTGGCAAATCCAAGGGAACAGAAATTAGATGGCCCAACTGAATACCCACTGTAGGAAGACTAAGAGAGAGCCATCTCCTCGATGCTCATAATCAGGTAGTTCCTCATCATCTGACCACCTTCGGAGAAATAAAAAGCGAAGGATAGAGGCATGTGAAGCAGGGACCTCTAGGTAGGAGAATGCAACCGACCCTTACCTAGGCTTAGGGGTCGGTACCAATCACCCCCCATGGGGGTTAGTACTGAACCCATCCACCAAGGAGCAGGACTTCAAGTTTGAATAGGAACGCAATCCGTATGTACTGTGGCTAACCAGGGCATCAAAAATCAAGAGTTCGCTGTTGAATTGCCCCCAAAGAATGAACGTAGAGCTATCGAGCAAATGGTTCCTCCAGAGTTAGGAGACTTAGGAGATAAGTCAAGAACCATGATCGTTTACTGGGCCAAGCACAAGGAATAGATTACGATTACCACAACCCAACAGGTACCCAAGAGCCGAACTTGGCTAAGATGGTAAGGCAACTTGTGAGAGAATGTCAAGGCTAAACTAACAATGACTGGGGAACTTCCCCCAGTAAAAATCCCTTCACTAAAGTTGTATTACGCGAAGAGTACCCGCGAAGATTCAACAAGCCGACGATGCCCTCGTACTAAGGAAAGACTGATCCTAAACAACATCTCATGAAATACGAGTGGCATATGGACTCCACTAGAGCGTCATATGTAATCAAGTGCAGGTACCTAGAGTTAGGTGCCCACCAAATCTCCATGGTCTAAGATCAGACCCGTGGAGCTCTACTGAGGCGAGCATGGCTCGAACACTCATCAACCAACTCTTGCCCCTGACTCAGGGGCAATACTGTGATCCAAAAGTGGATGACTTGATAATCCACTCTCAAGCTCATACCCGGTGTTTTCGAAAACATTTACGCCTTGCTTGGAGCTCGGCAGACTCAAAAACCCAGTCTAACATGTATGTGACATGATCGTCCATGCACTAACTCTTACCCTTGCATGGGCCCAAAACATAAACCAAAATGGATGTGACTGGCCATCTACTAACTTAACCCTATCCCTTGACCCGACACTGGGAGTTCAAGCCAAAATGGTTGCGACTGACCATCCATCAACTTAACTCTATCCCTTGGCCCGATAGGGGGATTTCACACCAAAATGGATGTGACTGACCATCCATCAACTTAACACTATCCCTTGACCCGACAAGGGGAGATTAAACCAAATTGGATGTGATTGACCAACCATCAACTTAACTCTATCTCTTGACCCAATATAGGGAGTTCAACCCAAAATGGATGTGACTTACCATCCATCAACTTAACTCTATCATTGATCCGATAGGGGGAGTTCAAACCAAAATGGAGGTTACTGAACATCCATCAACTTAACTCTATACCTTGACCCGACATGGGGAGTTCAAACCAAAATGGATGTGACTGACCATCCATCAACTTAACTCTATCCCTTGACTTGACAGGGGGAGTTCAAACCAAAATGGATGTGACTGATCATCCATCAGCTTAACTCAATCCCTTGACCCAATAGGGGGAGTTCAAACCAAAATGGATGTAATTGACTATCCATCAACTTAACCCTATCCCTTGACCCGATAGGGGGAGTTCAAACCAAAATGAATGTGACTAACCATCCATCAACTTAACCATATCCCTTGACCTGATAGTGGGAGTTCAAACCAAAATGGATGTGACTGACCATCCATCAACTTAAATCTTTCCCTTGATCCAACATGGGGAGCTTAAACAATAAATGAGCGGATGTGACTGGCCATCCGTCTCCTAGCCCTTTCCCTTAACCCGATAGGAGGAATTTAAACACAAAAGGATGTGATCCGACCGTCCATCAACGAACTTAGGTGGATGTGACCCAACAATCTAGCTCCTAACACTTTTCCTTAACTCGATAGGAAGAGCACAAATCATAAAGAGGGCGTAACTCGACCCTTTGATCCTAGATGGATGTGATCCGACCATCCATCAGCCTACTCTCTCCCTTGATTCGATGGGAGGGGTATGAAATTAAAATGGATGTGATATGACCGTCCATTCACCAACTTTGACCATCCAAACAAAGGTGGACCTAACTTGACCGTTCACTCACCAACTTCTACCCTTGACATGGGTGCAAAAGCACAATCCGAGATGGATGTGATCTAACCATCCATCGGCTGACAGTGTCTACGATCTGGACATTCGCCAACTCCTACTTTTGATTCATAGGTGGAGTACCAGTTGAGGATGGGTGTGACTTGACCACCCATTCGCTAATTTAGACCTTACGATTGGAAAAGTATAACATCATAGGGATAAGACTCGGCTGTCTATGTGCTAACCTTGTCAACCCAAGACTGGGGCAGGAGCATAATCACCAGAAAGCTAGATATGACAACTTAACACCGTGGCTCGTGCCTAGTGTTCGACATGACTTAAGGCTATGACTAAAAGGATGCCTTAGGATAAAAAAAACTAAATAACTTGTGATTACAATTCCATGGAACTTGGCAACAACTATAGGCACATTAACATGCTTTGGAGATAATGGAAAAAGTATGTGCATGGACATATGAGCACGTGTGCATACTCGACATGCAATATCCTGAACTAACAAGAATTGAATTCTTACTCGGAACTTTCAGAAAAGAAACCAATTAAGATGATCAAGGACAACTAACTCAGTCAGCTAGCTCAATTGAATCGAGAATAGACAATTACCGAGAGAATACATTCCAATTTTATAATGTCAGATATTGACCAACCATCGCAACAAACAGTTTGACATGCGAATTTTCACAAAAAGTAACATGATGAAAGGGTAGTGACCATTCGAGACACTGAGTGAAATCCATTCGAGCAATCCAAACTTGCCTCAATTCAAAGCACATCATGTTTGCAACAAGATGTACTTTGAGGGGCAAGTGTTATCCAGCCTTTTGACCAAGCAGCATTTGAATAGACTTAAAATGATCGAATCGAACAAGCGAATGATGAAGAAATGACCCAAGGACATTGTGAATATTATAAAAAGGCAAGAAAAAGGAAATATAAAAAATAAGAGAAAAAAGTAGAAAATTTGAAAGTTCAACTTTTTGGATGGGTCGACTTGGAGCAAAACCAAAAAATTCTCAGGTCAGACCCGAAGCACAAAAGACTTGAGAAACCCTCAAGTCAGACCCGAAGCAATCCATAGAAAAACACCAAGCAGGACCCAAAGTGGACTCGGTACCGATCCCTAGACTTGACTCAGTACCGACCCCTAATGACTCAGAGCAAACACTCAAAAATCTCGGGTTTGACTCCAAGCAAACAAAGGAAAACTCAAAGCACAAAAATCTCAGTGATCTTTAGGTCAAGCCCCAAGCATACACTCAAATTTCGTAGGTTGGACTCCAAGCAAATTCAACCCAAACTAAAATAATAAGAGGATCACCCAAGTTGGGGATTGATACAAACCCCACTCTAGGGATCAGTACCGACTCACAATTCCACATTGGTTGGACCCTATCTTCTGCTTACATCCCTAACTTGATGCTAAGCACTATTTCCAAAGTCTTTTTGTCGAAGCAATTGTTGAATATGCTAGTATATGATTTTTGTTTGATGGTAATAAACATATATATATATATTCATTTAAATGTATTTATTATTGTACTATTTTATTTTCACATAATTAAATAAATATTTGCTGAATAAAATAAATAACACAAAATTCAAATTCAAATAGATATTTTATTCAAACAAATATTTTATTACAATTTTGAATAGTACAAATTTGTGCTCTCAATATATGTACAAAACTTCAATTACATCTCAAATTTCACTTTACATTGTTCACCTTACTACATATCACTCATTCACTCGTATTTTATCTTCAACTCTACTCCAGCCGGAATCCAGCATCTGAGTTATCTGCAAAATACACACTGACGCAGTAAAATTATCGAAGAAAGCATTCGAAGCATAAACAATCAATTCAACAAAGCGGCGACTTCATCATAGAAGCCCTATTTCTCATAGAGGAACGAACAGAAGATTTTTCATAGAGGAACGAACGAAACATTTTTCACAGAGCAAAACGGCCGATAAAATAGAAAGAAAAGGGGGAAATTCTTTTTACTGTTTTTTGTTTTTGGGCCAACATAAATTTGGTTTGGGATTTCAATTATAAACTACGGTTTCTATTATTGTTTAGTTGTTATTTTGTATTTCTCTTTTAAACTTTTGTAAATTCTAGTCGTGTGACTAGGGGACGAACTACGGTGGTGTAGTTCGAGAATTCGCAACTCAATGGCTGAGTTGTGGCAGAGTTTTGAGCGTAGAGTTAGGTTATTCGATAGCGGGTGTCGCAAGTTTACGTGTGTAAGCGTCTGACTAATTAATTTCTAGTAGAAACCTTTGGGGCAGCACGTAGACAGGGTTTTGCCGAAACTGGGTAAATATGTGTTGTTCTATTTCTGCTTTTAATATTCTGCTATTATCTATGCTGCTATTATTATGCTATTATCAATGCTGCAATTATTTTATATATTTTCACATTAAATTTTTATAATTAATAGTATCATCCTATTCACCCCCCTCTAGGGTGAAATTGATCCTACAAGTGGTATCAGAGCAGGTTAATAGCAAGAATGTCTAACCCTAGTAGCAAATCTAGCAAGAGCCAGTCCAATATTATCCCCCTATTTTTGATGGAACAGATTATCTAAATTGGAAATTAAAAATGGAATTCTATTTAAAATATGTTAATTTTAAATGTTGGGATATTATTGAAAATGGATGTGATATAGTAGATGAGAAAAATACTTCGATTAATGCTCTTGCTATGCATATGCTATATTCTCATATTAATCGAAATAATTTTAACTATATCTCTCATTGTGAAAGTGCATAGGAAATCTGGAATACTTTTGATGCAATATATGGTGCAAAAGTTAACAACGGTGAGAAATCCCCCACAATCGACTCAGTTGAAGAAACGTGCTTGACAAGATTTACAAAAGACAGCAGTGATGAAGATTCAATAGCCGATGAGATAAGTGATCTTTCATTAAATGATTTAGTTCTCTTGTGCCGAAAATTAATTGATAATAATAAAGCCCTTGAGATGAAAAATAATAAGTTGAAAAGGGAACAATCTAAACTACGTCAGAAAAATAATGATTTGGAAAATGAGCTTAAAAATATTAAGAAAAATAAAAATTCTAATTGCAAAAAGTGTTTGGATTATGAAAAAGAATTTTCTTGTTTTCAAGAAAACTTTCAAAAGTTAGAAAACGAAATTTTAATTTAGGAGAAAAATAAAAATGAGTTGATTTGTAAAAATAACATTTTGCAAAAAGAGTTGGAGAGTTTTAAGAGGTCGGAAAGTTCTAAATGTGCGATTTTTGAAAAGAAATTAAATGAGCTCAACAAAAATTTCAAAACCCTTGACAAAGAAAGCGTGATTTTAAGCAAATCTGAAATCATTCGATTAAATCATGAGTTTTAAAAGGAGATTGAAAAAATTAAGGATTTTGAAAAAATTGAATTTAATAAAATCCAACTTTTTGAAACTGAGATGTTAGAAATTGAGACTAAAATTAAAGAACTTCAAAATAAAAATATGAGATTGAAAATGAATAATTTTGAAAAGAGAGATAGTACCATTAGTTGTTGTTCGAAGCTAACAAATGAAAATAAACTTTTAAAATCCAAAGTTAATAAACTTGAGTTGGTTACTCGGAAATTTTACACCAGAGATAAATCATTTAATATTCTCTTTGAAAATCAACTCTTCGAGAATAAAAGGAAAGGATTTGGATTTGAAAAAGTGTCAAAATATGAACAAACGACTAATAATACTGTTAAGGGGAAAAGTATGATACCCAAATATGTAAAGTGTGAAAATATTGGACATGGCAAGAATAATTGTTGAAATACATACAAACACAAAACCATACCAATTTGGGTTCCAAAAGGCACGAATATAAAATCTCTTAGAGTCAAACAGATCTAGGTGCCAAAAGGAACAAATATAAATTGTCTTAGGTCTCCACAAACTTATTTTTCAAAATCTGTTGCCACTAACAACCATGGACCTATAAAAACAAATAGGTTACAAAAATCATTTCTCGTGTAGGTGTGGTGGCAGGCTACGGAACAACAACAATGTTACCTGAATTCTGGCTGTTCCAGGCACACGACGGACGTCAAACCAAAGTTCCTTAGCCTAGTATAATGGTGACAGAATCACAATGAGCAACAACGAAAAATTATCTTAAAGGTAAAATAGGTAATGGTACATCTATCTTGAACAATATATTAAATTTGATAATCTGCACCATAATCTGATTTAATTCAGCCAGTTATGTGATAATGAATGTTGATTATGATTCCGACTTATGAAAATTGTTGGCCAACTATCTTTTTATACCGAGAACACTAAATGTACCTCTAGAGTCTTTGAACTACTTCATATAGATTTGTTTGGATTAATGATGGTGTTTTATTGATTGATGATTACTCATGATACATGTGGATATATTTGTTTATTCTGGATCCGTCATTATGTTCACTGTTTGTTTGCACGGTTTCAATTAAAGTTCATTCAAAAGCTGTAAAAATGATTTTAAGGTATTTTGTTGCACACTTCACGATCTAGTCAATAACATCCAACTAATGATAATCTTGAGTCAAAGGGAAATTCAGATGCAGATAACACTGGTAATCTAGTTGATAGAAAAATTACTAGTGGAACGTGATTTATGTTGAGACATTCAGTAGTTGCATCGTTTTCAAAGAAAATACCTGCATATTTTTCATTTCAACTAATTTTCAATAGCAGACATTTTTCTTATATAAAACCCCTTCCAGAAAATAGTTTTTTGTTGACCTTGTTTCAGATTAGTCATTTTAGAAAATTTGATTTTATAGTTATTTTTGGATTTGATCTTAAATGACTACATTAACTAATTTGACTCCCTACTGATTATCAAAAAGATAAATAGTGATTGAAAAAGTGATGAGTGTCGATATTAATCATATATTACGACTTGAGACAGTATATTTAGTAAATTTCTTTGGAAATTTAAACAAGATTTATAATAACTTTTGTGGGTAAAAATTCCATGACCATCTTCATTTCTATCATATTTCTAACGACTGTCACTCATCAAAATCCAATATAGTATGTCAATATGTGATATTTTTAAATGGGAAATTATTCGTTTTCATTTTATTTATTTTTTAATAAAAAACATCCAAAGTATTCACTCTCATTTAAAAGTCCTCATGGTTATGCATGGGTGAATTACTTGGAATATTTGTATATGTGCTTTCAGGCTCATTTAAATGTCCTCATGGTTATACATGTATGGAACACATATCAAAATTGGTTATTAAATAGACAAGTTGATTCTAATCCCATTTAAAAGTCCTCACGGTTATGCGTGGTTAGAAGATGCTGGAAATTCATTTTTTTATAAAAATTTGGAATACTACTAATCTCATTTAAAAGTCCTAACGGTTATGCATGGTTAGTAGATATTCAAATTCCTGATATAAATATACTACAAATAGACACAGCTATATGGTTTTACATCATCCCTATCATTCTAAAGTGGAATATGCGCATAACAGAGTATTTATGATTATTGTTTGATTTTTTATTGAAATTTAATATTTATACTCAATTGGGTATTAATGTGTATTAATGTCTATCACTTTATCTCTATTTTTTCTAACACTATTACTCTTTTGCTGATAACAAAAGGGGGAGAGAAAAGTTAAGATTTTGGCAAATAAAGGTCAAATATTTTATTTTGTATTTTCTATTTACATCTAGGTTCATTTCCATATTTTTATGCACATATGAAGGGGGAGCTTTGTTGTAGAGAGGAAGCATTCAAATAGGAGGAGCAAATTGAATGATCAAATACATTTAATAAGTTCAAAATCTTAAATATATGTTTGTTATCATCAAAAGGGGGAGATTGTTGAATATGCTAGTATATGATTTTTGTTTGATGATAATAAACACACACACACACACATATATTCATTTAAATGTATTTGTTATTATACTATTTTATTTTCACATAATTAAATAAATATTTGCTGAATAAAATAAATAACACGGAATTTAAATTCAAACAAATATTTTATTCAAACAAATATTTTATTACAATTTTGTGCTCTCACTATATATACAAAACTTCAATTACATCTCAAATTTCACTTTACATTGTTCACCTCACTACATATCACTCATTCACTCGTATTTTATCTTCAACTCTACTCCAGCCCAAATCCAGCATCTGAGTTATTTGCAAAATACACACTGACGCAGTAAAATTGAAGAAGAAATATTTTTGCAGTGTAAAATAAAATGTGTTTTTGAAAATAATATATGCCTCAGTTATTTGGGTTGTTCGTCATCATATTTATTTTGAATTCATCATACACGAACAACTTGTGACATGCACTGTATCACTGTACATGCCACAAGGCCGTGCACACCGATATACACTTGATAAAACTGCAGGGACAGGTGAGCACAAGCTCAAACCCAATCAAAAGCTGGATTAAACTCAAGTACAAATATTCAAGTGAAATACAAATAAAGTCACGATATGAGCACAAGGTCAAACCCGAGCCGAGGCTGGATTCAACACAGGTGCAAATACACACATGAACAATCAAGTATAATTGGGATACGGCACATGTATTACACAATTACACATATATACATGCATGTGAATACATGTATATACATGAGTATGTATGCAACCCGAAGCAAGAAGGTCAAAGGCACAAACACATCAGCTTCAATTGGAAACAGTTCAAGAATGAACCAACAACAAAGCATGCATCAATTCAAAACTCAAGTATGAATGACCAGGCACAAGCTTAAACTCAAATGTGCAACAACAAATTGCATGAACATCAACACAGAGATCAGGCTCAACACCAAAGTACAACAGACATGAGCATGCACATCATAAGTAAAGACTTTACAAGTAAACCTAGTCCAATAAACAAGCTCCAGACTCAACCGAAACAACAAATCAGTTCAGGTTCAACCAGCTACCAAGTGAACACATAAC
The DNA here is from genome assembly GCA_030737815.1 of Allium fistulosum. Lineage (NCBI taxonomy): Eukaryota > Viridiplantae > Streptophyta > Magnoliopsida > Asparagales > Amaryllidaceae > Allium > Allium fistulosum. The sequence goes on from CM060902.1 coordinate 156,988,478, forward strand.
TCAATGCATTTAGACCAAAAATTTAACTCAAAGCAGCAGTGACAAATAGAACATGTGCATATATACACAAGACCATATCAGTTCATATGGAAATGCAAACAGTTCAAGTGAGACGAATTCACAACAATTATGCTATAGTACAGACAATTAGAGCAGTTCAATATGCAAGCAAGGCTTTAACTCAATGCAAGCTAACATACAGTATCACTAACTACATATAAAACATGGACAATGGTGAACTTGATTGAACCATATTTGTATGCCACACATGAACCAAGTGAAGGCTCCAAATGCAACAAGCTCCAAACCTCAACTTTAATGTTTACAAGTTGATATGTAGATAACAGCTCAAATGAGCAATTTCAGACAAGTGCACAAAGACAGGCATGCAACCAGTCAATAGGAACTATACAAAGGAGCACTTGAAGCTCACATGAAATGCAACATCAATGAAATATCAAATGCTCAGAACATACACATATATACATACATGTATGTATGTATACACATGATGAACATCACATGAAACCAATACAAGCTACTGGACATAGGACTTCAAACAATCATGTAACAAGGACAGAGCACTAATATACATATATATGAACATGAATGCAATGACCAGTAGCCTCAACAGTAAATTTCACATGAAGCCGTAAGTCATTGAAAGAAGTCGAAGTCAAATTTTCACAAAATCAAAGTGGCCGAAGTCAACAGAGAAAAGAACAGAACAAAATCCAGAATTCAAAGCCATGATGGCCAAGGAATCGAACAAGTCAGAATCAAAGCCGTGTTAATCAAGCAACGAAAATATACGAATTGAAAAAGTCAGAAAACATCACAAGCATCCAAACGAAAATCAGTGGCCAAGCATAGCACATGAAGAATTCAAATAAAATATATACGAACGAGATTATAGGATTTCGAATCCTATTTAACCCAATCATCATCGGCATTCAAAAGTCATTCGAGTTCACGCAATTATCAAAGCACGGCATTGGAATAAATCACAAACATATAACTCGAATCAAAGTCGAGAAAATTCAAATCGAACAAGAAAATCACATACCAAATTACAACATCGATCTCGACTTGAATTGAAGCAGCCATAAACTAATTAAACGATCGAAGAAAGCATTCGAAGCATCAACAATCAATTCAACAAAGCGGCGACTTCATCATAGAAGCCCTATTTCTCACAAAGGAACGAACAGAAGACTTTTCACAGAGGAAAGAACGAAACATTTTTCATAGAGCAAAATGGCCGATAAAATAGAAAGAAAAGGGGGAAATTCTTTTTACTGTTTTTTGTTTTTGGGCCAGCATAAATTTGGTTTGGGATTTCAATTATAAACTAGGGTTTCTATTATTGTTTAGTTGTTATTTTGTATTTCTCTTTTAAACTTTTGTAAATTCTAGTCGTGTGACTAGGGGACGAACTACGATGGTGTAGTTCGAGAATTCGCAACTCAGTGGCTGAGTTGTGGCAGGGTTTTGAGCGTAGAGTTAGATTAGTCGATAGCGGGTGTCGCAAGTTTACGTGTGTAAGCGTCTGACTACTTAATTTCTAGTAGAAACCTTGGGGGCAGCACGTAGGCAGGGTTTTGCCGAAGCTGGGTAAATCTGTGTTGTTCTATTTCTGCTTTTAATATTTTGCTATTATCTGTGCTGCTATTATTCTGCTATTATCAGTGCTACAATTATTTTATATATTTCCGCGTTAAATTTTTATAATTAATAGTCTCACCCAATTCACCCCCCCTCTAGGGTGAAATCGATCCTACAACAATGCAATTCTCTGTCGATCTCTATGAGCACTAGAGTCGGCAACACCTTAGAATACACTAAGTATTGATTGATGCTCCATCCTACATAGAGGATCGGTACCAATCCCTAAGGGTACACCCAAAGTAGCCCCCACTCCTATGGCACTTTTCTCTATCTTGTTCCGAAATTCCTATGCGTCGTATTGACAATCTCCATATACGGCCTAAAGCAGCAATTCAACCTTCTATAAATCCATCGCTTAGACCAAAAAACACCTAGGTGACTATGCGAAATAACCTTGGGAACATGAAACCAACATCAAGACGAACCAACACAAGAAGTCGCAAGACCCTATGATGCATACATAGGGATCGAGACCGATCCCTCATAGAGGGATCGATACCAATCCCCATCCCCAGGAGATCCAGGATCGAGATTTTTTGGAGGACTTTGTCTTTATTATGATGATAGGTGAAATATCAACGAGATATTTAGTCATTTACCCTTATAAATACATAGACAATGCTTCATTCTAAGGATCTTTACACTGCTGCTACACACTAACTCCATTGTACTCTAGGATCCTTACGGATCCCTTCTACTTGTAATAAAAAAAACTAGTTAAAAAGCAATAAAATCATTCAAGTGGATGTAGGCCACGATTGCCAAGCCATTATAAATTTGTGTGTGCCTGTTATTACTCGGTTTTTATTTACTTCCTTCATTTAATCTCCACTCTCTTACTCTTTTGGGTGTTCGTGCCATTTTTGGTTCAAACACCCATATATCAATATTAACTGTCATCTATTTTGCATTTTAAGTCTATTTCTAAGTTCAATGCTATTATGACATGAAGTGGTTTTAGAACTATCTCTACTTTTAGTACTAGCAATAAAACATGTATACACGAATGCATATCCCGTACTATTTTTATGTCTATCGTACTTATAGTCTAAACCACCTTTATCATTGTGAGCTTTGGTATTCGTAATTAAGAAAGATAAATCATATTTTCTATTAATATTTATGATTTTACCATTTAGCTTATCAAAAACAGTTTTAGAATCATAAATTTCTTTTTGCAAAATAATTATTATCTTTTAAAAGTTCACACTCTTTAAATAATTCTAGATTCTTATCATTTAAAGCACTATTCTCTTTTTTAAGAGGCAAAAATTTAGAACTAGAATCATTTAAAGAATTGTCTAAAAATATAATTTTATTTTGCAAAGCTTCAATTTCCTTTAAAAGACAATATTTTTATTATTTAAACCCTCATTTTCATTTAATAGGAAACCTTTTTATAAAACAAGTTCTTCTAATGTGTTTTCAAAAATTTCAGTTTTTTTTGCTAAATAATTATTTTCATCCTTCAAACCACTAATTTTACGCTCATAATCATCAAATTTAGCTAAAGTAATAGAATTGATCTTTTATGACGCTTTCAAATCTTTTATCAGTGCTCGTGTATTTGTAAAAGTTCAATATATAAAGAATTTAAGCGTACCAATTTTGATCTGAGATTAGCCATGCAACACATGTATCTTGATTCTATAGACTGTTTTTTGGTTTTAGAAAATTGTTTTTCTCAATTGCCTTTGATATTTGATCGGATCTTCTCTTTCTGATCATTGTTCAAGGATATATTTATAATAAGTAGAACACAAGCTTTGATACCATTTGTTAGTCCTATGTACGGAATCGAAGATGGCTAATCAGTAGTAAACAATATTAATGTAATGGAAATAGTATAATAAATCACAAATCGATTTTATACTGGTTCAGACCTCATGTCCTACGTCCAGTCCCGAACTCCTTCTGGAATTTCACTATCAACACCCTCACCTCATCCGGAGGAACATGTTTACAGACTCTACCTGAACAAACTAACAGGACTTCAACAACTATTATAGCTAGTGTAATAAATATTACTTTCTAACACAACGTATCTTGATATACATAATGTTTCTTTGATGTACAATGACTCCTATAACCAAATCAAACTATATTGAGTGGAGGTGTAGAGGCTAAAGAGTTTATTCAAGTGGAATATGAGATGTAGAGATGAAGCATACTAGTTGATAATCTTTGAATCACATAAATCTCTTAAATAGTCTCTTGGTTTTGGGCTTGTGAGAAAATCAAAGCATGGAGTAAAATATTGTTGTATGGTAATGTGTACTGATTCAGGGATGGTTAGGGGGTTTTTATAGGTGTTGTAGGGATGCTAAAGTAGGAGTGCAACATTTCAGATTCGCTATTGATGAAGAGAAGAAACCGCTGGAGCGAAGAGATGCGAAGACACCACTTTAGGAAACTAGCCATTTCAGTAGACTGAGAGAAGGCTTCAGTCGATTAGCTTAGCATAAAACTCAAGCCCGAGATGCCTATAAAAAACAGTAGACAAGATAGTGTATTCGATCGACTAGGTTCAGTCGACTAGATTTATTTTCAGTTGACTGAATCACTACAAATTCCAAAAACTTGTATGATGCGGTGGTAAAGACATGTGCTATTGTCTCAACCCACTTGGGTTCGAATTCTAGCTTTGCTAATTTTTAGCATTTTTTATTTCCAACTTTTCCATCATTGTTTTGACTTCAAATAACTCAATAAACACATTAGTAACATTGTTGTATGGTTGTTATCATCAAAACACCATATATATGGTTCTTTCAACAATGATGCTGATGAGAGGCAGAAGGTAGTGATTGGCTGCATACCAAAGGATGAGGTTATGGTTAGCTTTCTATATTCGCTTGAGGCCCCATAGGATGAGTTGTCATCAATGTCTATTGTTAGGAAGTATCTGATTATATTCAAGGAGGTGTCCAAATTACCACCACCGAAAGATTGAGTTCTGCATAGACTCAATAAAGGAGGCTAGACTGGTAATTATTACTTTGAGGCACATGCCACTCAGAGAGCAGAAGTAGTTAGAGGTGCAATTGAATGACCTATTAAGATAAGGATTCATTCGCAGAAGTATATCTAAGGAGGGAACACTCGTAATATTTTCACCAAGGTGGATGGCTCTCTAAGGTTGTGCATTGATTATCGTAAGCTAAATAATGCAACGAGGAAGAACAAGTACTCACTCCCATGTATTGATGACTTTTTTGATCAGCTCCATGGTTTGAAGATGTTCTCTCAGTTGGATCTTGCAATAAGATTCCATCAAATGAGAGTAGCAAAAAAGAGTGTGCTGATAATGACATTTCGCATGCCTTTTGGTTTTTTTGAGTGGTTGGTTATGCCATTTGGACTAGCTAATGCTCTGACATACTTTATTGATCTCATGAACCATGTCTTCAACGATCAACTAAATAAGTTCATGCTTGTGTTTGTGGATGATATTCTTATCTATTCTAGGATGGAAAAGGAACACAAGACACATCTGAGGATTGTGCTTGAAGTGCTGAGGAAGCACAGGTTGAAAGCGAAGTTCTTGAAGTGACACTTTTAGAGGAGGGAAGTGAGATTCTTGAGTCATGTCGTCTTTAAGCAGGGTATCACAATAGATCCTGCCAAGGTCACAGTAGATCCTGCCAAGGTGTCAGCTGTTCGAGATTGGGCCTATCCTAAGAATGCTACTGATGTGAGAAGTATCCTTGGACTAGCGGGATACTATAGGCTTTTATCAAGGACTTCTCGAAGGTAGCATCATCTTTGACCAATTTGATGAAGAAGAATCGAATTTTTGTTTGGGACGCGAAGTGCGAGCATGCATTTGTGAGTTTAAAGAAGAGGTTGATAAGTGCACCTGTATTGACTATTCCAAGTGGGAGTGAGGAGATGACAATACATACAGATGCTTATGGTACTGCATGGTATTGATGAAGGAGGTAAGGTTGTCATATATGCTAGTCAACAGCTAAAGCTACATGAGAGGAATTACCTGACCCATGATTTGGAGTTAGCAGCAATAGCGTTTGCCCTGAAGATTTGAAGGCACTATCTATTAGGAGACTGGTTCGGGCTATTCATTGACTATAAGTCATTGAAGTACCTCTTCTCCCAGAAGGATCTCAACCTTTGTCAGCAGCGTTGGTTGGAGTTCTTGTTCTCTTATGACTTTAGCATTTCTTATACACCTGGTAAGGGAAATGCAATTGATGCTTTGAGCAGAAGACATCTTAGTTTTGGAGCAATGCCCCTAGAGTGGAAGCAGTTGGAGTATACTGTTGGTTATTACTTTAGACCTCATTATCAGCTGGTGATGGATATGTTGGCTAGTTTGACCATCGGACCAACCATGTCAAGAGGATTGCTACTAGTTAGAAGCGAGATGCTAGACTAGGAGATATCATAACAAAGTTAGAAGGAGTAGAGTCTGATGATATGAGGTAGTACAGACTCGACCAAGATGGTTGGTTCTATAAGGATGAGAGATTGTTTGTTTTTGATGTTGATGGATTGCGTGATGAGGTGTTGAGAGATTGCAATCATTCTGGATTGACCATACATCTCAGCGGTAATAAGATGTTCCATGATATAAAGCAGATGTACTATTGGGAAGGGATGAAGAAGGATTCGGGACATTCATCTTGAAGTGTATGAACCGCCAGTTGGTAAAGCCAGAGCAGAAGAAGTCAAGTGGGTTGATGCAACCGCTCGAAGTTCTCAAACAGAAGTAGGAGTAAATTTCAATGGACTTCGTTGATGGCTCGCTGAGGACCAGAGCAGGGTATGATAGCATTTGGTCATAGTCGATAGATTAATGAAGAGTGCTCAATTAATACTCGTTAAGTTTAATAGAACTACATCCAAAAATTGGCTGAGTTGTATGTGAAATAGGTGGTGCGATTCCATAGTGTGCCAAGGAGCACTATGAGCAATCGAGACCTTTTATTCACTAGCGGGTTTTAGAAGAGCTTACAAGTGGCGTTGGGGATGAAACTGCATCTTAGTATAGCTTATGACCCACAAACGGATAGTCATACCGAGAGGGTGAATCATATATTAGAGGATCTTCTACGAGCTTGCATTCTCGATTTCGGAGGATTTTGGGACGATCACTTGCATTTGGTGGAGTTTGCATACAATAATAATTATCAGTCTAGTATCAGTATGGCATCGTTTGAAGCATTGTATAGCCAATCATGTAATGCTTCTTCATGTTGGTGGGAAGCGGACGAGAAATTGATACTTGGACGAGACATGATCAGAGAGACCTCATATAAAATTGAGATCATTCAACAACGAATGAAAGCTGCTCAGGATAGGCATAAGAGCTATGCTGATAAAAAATGTAAAGTTTTGGAATTCTTTGTTGGCAATAAGATGTTTGTAAAGATTTGTCCATTGAAGAAATGTTGTTCGATTCGGTAGAAAGGGGAAGTTAGCACCGATATTTGTAGGACCTTTTTCCGATAGTAGAGAGGATTGTGAACATGGAATATAGGGTTGACTTACCTTAGATGATGGCGGGCTTGCACAACGTATTCCATGTCTCTCACTTGAAGTTTATGCCCGACTTAGGCGTGATGATTTCATACGATCAACTTAATGGTATCAGGATTGAACTAGAAGCTTCAAAACCTCATACATCAGTTCATATTGCTGAATGTGATGCGAAATACCTTAAGAGAAGACGGTGAAGTTGATGAAGGTTCAATGAGACAAAAGTGATGGCGATTGCACATGGAAAACTGAGGAGAGCGTGCGGGCTGCATATCTAGAGCTCTCTGCATAATAAGGCCTATTATTTATCATATCTATTTCCATTTTGATATCATATAGGATAGTTTGGTATCTTACATGCTAGGATAGGTATACCTATATTATTGATTGAATGACTACTTATTTGATATGTTTAATGGTTGTATATGATTGTTAGGCATACGAGGTAATTTTGGTTGACTATTCTTTGATATGTTTAGGGATTTCAAGGGCGAAATTCCTAAGGGGGAGTATAACGACCTGTATTTTACATATCCGATGATCGTAAACTATTATTATTTAAATCATGTGAGTTCATATGGCTCTAAAATTTTGAGAAATGACTACTAAGGGAATTTTCCATCCTTAAAAAATTATTATCAAACATATTGGACCCAAAAATTATTGTAAAGTCTATTACTTTTGATAGGGGTTCAAGGTGTGAAACCACTTTCATTAGATCAGGATGATGATTTCTCTTTCCGTGGAGTGGTCGTAATAGGAAAACTGACTTACCATTTAGGAGATATGTCTGTTTTAAGTTTAGATTGATGCTGGTCAGATTAGTGGGTAATTAGTTAAGACCAAACTTAAGTCCACTAACCCATTTCGGGATTTGTGCCTAGTCGAGATTGATGGGACATATCCAAATCATTTTCCACTTTCCAAAAATAGTTATAACCTCCATTAACCTAGATTTCATTAAAAAAACTTATCTTTTTCATACTAATCATAGCCTAAATCATAACTAGAAGGGTAATTAGCAAAGGGATTGTATATCTATCATTTTAGTTGCATGGGAATTCGAATTATTTGCTATTCACTTCGGATTTGGGGATTAAATTGGTAATTTTGGTATTATGTGAGTGATTTATGATCTTTCACCATCCTATGCATGTTCACATAGTTAAAAAATGTTTTTGATATGATCTTTATTTTAAAATGTCTTCAAACTTTAATTTAAACTTCATATATGCTTATTGCTAAATTTAAAAAAATAGAAATGGATTTTAAATTGTTTTACACCTCTTTTAAACCACATTATCATCTTTGTATAAAATTAGATCTAAGCATAATCTTGTATGATAATCATGTTTGGAAGAATTGTATGTTTTGAACGAGTGCTTATGAACGATGGGTTCTATTTCATGCATTGCTTTGATAGGTTTGCAAGTACTTTTAGAGTAATTAGGATGCGATTGTCAATTTGGGGAAAATAGGGTCAAAAATGCTGAAATACGAATGCAACTTGGAGGAGAGGATCCAAAGGATGAGGGATTCATACAATTCAGGTTGCAAGTTGTTTGGAGTTGATTAAGGTGCATAAATTCATATTGGTACCAGGTAAAATATTTGGTCAGTAGAAGTTCCAGTTCGTGAAACACCGCACACCCCTTAGTATACCCAAAAGGACACACTAAAGGATATGGTGTGTTATAGGTATAGCTAAAAACTTTATAGAGACTAAAATTTACAAGAAAAAATAAATAAAACAGCGCAAACATTTAAAATAATAAATTATTTAAAAGTCAAACTTCATAAATACTTCATAAAACCAAATATGTCTCAATTTACCAAATATCCATGTCTAGTGAAAAACATTATCTCAGTCATAACATCAGAGTACATAAAATAAATATCCCTCTTAGAGAAAAGTACCAGTACATCAAAATGAAATAAAAACTGAAAATGAAGAAGTAGAATACATGAAGAAAAATCTCCACAGCTGAAATCTCCAAGAGTCCGAAATCTACTGTCCCTGTCTCTACTGGCCTATGGGAGGGTAAAGGGGAAAATAGTGGAGTGGGTCAAACTAAAAGTCCGATGAGTGGAAGTAACTACTAGTATTTTTAAGCAAGGTAAAGATAATAGACTTATCAATAGTTTAAGTTTAAAAAGGAAATATAGGAAAAGATAAAGCTGGAATAAAACGCTGATTGCTTTGATTATTTCGATTGTTTGCACTTGTCTTAGATTACTGCTTTGAGTAGGCTGAATTCCTAATCCTACTTTAATTAGGCCGAATTCCTAATTCTACCCTTTGATCGGTCTTCTATCTCTGTCGTGCTACTGTGAGCTTGTCCCCAACGTGGATCCCACAGCAAAAAGACATCTGCTAGCGCTCTGGAACTCAATAGCGACTTATCTCCCCGCCCCGTCTTCTGAGGACAAACTTTACTAAAGTGACCAGGTTATCCACAATTGAAACACTTCCCCTTCATCACTATCTTCTTTTGCGTAATGACCAAGCATTCCACAACTATTACATTTCCGGCCTTTCTTGATCCTCTTCTGAGGTCCTCCTTCTTTCCTATTGTCCTTTTCCTTCTTGTTCTTCCACCATGGCTTCTTAGAGCTTTTTAACTTAAGAACCTCTTTAAGCTCTCCCTTCAACTGCCAAGATGTAGGCTGAACTCTCTGTCGGTCCTCCAAATCTAACAGCTTAAACATTCGCTTCGTGTCCTTCAACCTAGCTTGTGCCTTCTCGAAATCCTCTGTGCCAGAAAACGTTCTGCCTCCTAGACTAGCGAAGTCCTTGCATAGCTTAGAAAAATTGGCTCCCGTAGGTGGATTAAAGGGATCTCCACCTACCGGTGTTGTATTAGGCACTTGCCCTTGCACCTCCGGTATCGTAGCTCTACGGAACCAGTCAGCCATACTATGCAAAGAAAAGAGAATTTAGGCTCGAAGGAATCGAAAGAAGGTTGAACTGGACTTTGAGGGGATTTTTATAAAAACTCTCTTTTATACTTGAAAAACTATTTCTATAATAAGAGTTTATTTCTGAAAAATACTTCTAGTTTGAAGATATGCTACTTTAAAAATAGGTTACTAAACAAGTTATTTTGAAAAATACTTTACTTTTAAAACAAATTTTTAGGAATCCTGTAACCTTAGGCTCTGATACCAAGTGAAACACCCCACACCCCTTAGTATTGTAACAACCCTGGTTTTTGAGATTACCTGTTAATATTAAATTATAACGATAAAACAAATTGGGAATTTAAATTGTTTATTGGAATAAAAAATAAATTTTGAATTTAAAATGAGAAAATAAGGCCCCGTTTGGTTTGCTGTTTTTGGTTTTGTATTTTTGTCTAAACAAAAATGTGCATTTCTTATATATTGTTGGAAAACACGCAATTTTGGAAAATGAAATTAACATAGAAAACATAAAACAAGTTTATTTGATTTTTCGTGTTTTGAGGCATAACAAAAGGACGGAAAACAATCTGTCCCCTCCATTTCCCATCGATCGTCGTAATGGCTAAGAATTGTAAAAGGATTTCCCTCATTTTCTTGTATTTTGTATTGTATGTTGAAAACACAAAACGCAAAACTAAAAACGAAACCAAACAGGCCCTAAAGTTTGGAACTGTATTTTATTTGCTTAGGGTAATAATAAATGGAAAATGGGTTTTTATTTAGAGAAAATGCAATAATTGTATTAATTATTGCCAATTTCTTCTTTTAATAATTTTTAAAAGAAGTATGTGATATTTAAAGGTTGTTTATCTAAATAAAAATATGGAAATTGGTTTAAAATGATTTTAATTGTAACTTTGAGTTTAAGATGATTTGTAATATTTTTCTAAGTAAGAAAATAATTTTTGTTGAATTTTAGAAGTTAAAAATGTAGACTTGTACATTTATTTGGTGAAAATTGTGTATTATTGTGAAATAAAGGATTTTAATAATAATAATAATGTTTTAAAAATAAAAATTAATCTTTTTGTATAGTGAAAAATAATTTATTTCATGTGTATGTAAATTTACAAATTTTGTTTGGTTGAAAATTGAAAGGAAAATGACTTTGTTTTATAATATAATGTAATGTATGTGTGCATTTGATTTAAATGTTGATTAATTAACTAAGGCCACCATATGTTCTTTTAATTATTAGGTCCAAAGCCATTAGAACCTTACCTATTAATTGGAAGAAAAGAGAGAGCCTAGTCAGTACGTCCATTTTCTTATCTCCCTTCTCCTTCCTCTCTTGTAAAACAAATACAGTAAAAAGAAAAGCTCCATTTTTCTTCAAACCACGCTTTCAAATTCAAACTTTTTCAAATAAATTGTTGTTCTTATCAAATCTAAAGAGAATAAAAAGGTAATATCATTCTAAACCATTGTTATTTCATCAAAAATCTAAAATATGAGAGGTGTTTGTCTGTTGATTAGTTTTCTCTTTTGCATGTCTGTTTAAGGAATTATACAGGTTATTGGAAGCTCTCTTCTCCTCAAAGCTTGTTTCTTTCAGCAAAAATTCGGAATTTATCTTCTCTAATTCAAGGTGAGTTAGTTAACCCACAATTCTAACTGAAACCTGCCTGCTATAGCAAATATCTGGAAGAAAATTGTTACTGTAAACGTACTCTGCTAAGTTATTATATACAGCTTATATCTTGTTTCTGTTGCTTCTTTGAGTAGTGATAACTTCTTGATATCTTGATGAATTGTTGCCGAATCTTTTCTAGATCATAGTTTAGATATTGTATTACATCCATGCCAAATTTTATAGTATTTAATCTTCATTTGCTATCTCAAAATGGCTATGTAAAACGAATACGAAGTTTGGAAACAAATTTCTTGAAAGTGCGTGAGCTAGGTCGACCGGCATGTCGACCAAGCGGTCGACCTTCATGCCTCATAGGTCGACCGTACAGTCGACCTATGGGAGACATGTTGGTCGACCTATAGCCTGTTGAATTTTGGCTCGTTTTCCTTTGGTTTGTGATTCGTTTTAACTTGTTTTGCTCTCTATCTTGCTTGATTTTGATGATGTTTTTGGTGATGTTTTGAGAGCTATGATGCCTATCAATAGGCTTGCTAAATTTTGATAATTTGAAATTCAAATTTAAATTGATTTGGAGTTGAATTTGAATTGAATTCGAGTTGTCGGTTTTGAGGTATTTTCTTCGTTTTTCAATGTTTTCAAGCACGGTTTTCTCCAAACGATTTTGAAACAATTTTTAAAATAAATGAGCATTTTAAATAATTATTATATAATATTTTAAAATTATTTTAAGTTATAAAATCTATTTATTTTATATAATAAAGGAATTTCAAATATTGGTTTCAATAATCATTTTCGGAAAATAGTTTTAAAAGGTAGTTTTCTCTAATAAATTATTTTAAATATAAAATACACAATTTTGTACTATTCGAATGTATGAGAAAGAGAATTAAATGATTTAGTAAAACACGTGGTATGGGACATGTTCGTTTACTGTTTCGGTTTATTCCAGACTTGTACGATCGAAGCTATTAGAGGTTATCGATTCTGAGTTGTTTTGCCATTTTATGGCGTATTTGGAGTTTTATAATTCCTATTTATATGAATTATCCGAGTTAGCCAATATTTGGCGAGTTTAGTGGTTCGAAATTTCCTATTTTAGGAATTATAATCGATGAGAACCATATACATATATTGTTTCACTTGCTGATGAGACGAGGTGAGTCTTGAGTTGAGGTTTCTCTATTTCGGGAATTATGGTTTATGAGAAACCATTATGAGATTTTATTGCACTTGCCGATGATACGAGGAAAGATATGAGATTTCTGAGATTTTTGAGATTTGTGATTTATTTTTATGATGTGGAGTTAACTAGCAGTTAGTAAACCGTTTAGTGCGAGCGTGTGGTATGGGACGCGCGTTAACACTTTCCGGGTTCCTATCCGAGAGTTTGTGACACATCCACGAGTATGCCAGTGCTATAGACCTTCGGGTCATCTGAGATATATGACTTCGATCACCACGAGTTATGTGACTTCGGTCACCACGAGTCATGTGACTTCGATCACCACGAGTATGACCTTCGGGTCCACGAGATAGGTACCTAATTTATAAATAGCACAGGACAAGAGTTTGGCATGTGCAACATTGCTTTGGCATTGCAATCGAGGATCTGGCCAATCTGGGTTTTCTGAGTTTTCTGTTTTATTATGATTTCACCGTTTTAAGATGTTCAATTACATCAATAGCCTAGTGCTATATGAGATGTTATATATATGGTGATTTCATTTATGATGTTTTGAACTCTTATTGAGTTCCTTGAGTTATGAGTTTGATGATTTCGTGATTTTATAGGATATTCTGGGTTTTACCTTTTCGGCGAGTTGAGTTTGAGTTTTATATACATTTATACCGATGAGAGGAGGTATAATTGAGTTTGGAGATTCTTTTATATTTGAGATTTATATTGCCATTCCATGGCATTCTGAGATTTTGTTTATGCCGATGAGATGAGGCATATTTGAGTTTTGGGATTATCCTATTTGAGAACGTTTTATGTTTGCCATTTTGGCGAGAGTTTGTATTGATGATTCTCCTATTTAGGAGATATGGTTCTTCGAAACCGTTATTGTTATCTTGGAGATTTCGTCGATGATATGAGGCAATTATGATGCTTAATTGAGTTTTATCACAAAGGTTTCTTCCTTGAGGTTTCATATACTTAAGTGACATTAATCACTTGAGTTATGAACTTGTACTTGTTATTTCTTCTTATTCAAGAAGTATGATCATCCTTTTCTTAATGAAGTGGTATCGCACTCTTGGTATGGTTTCCTCTCGTTTGAAAGGATACCTTATCCTTTCCTCATAATTCTTATTATTGTCTATCCTTATTAAACTTATGTTTTAGCTAGACTGCTTCGTGTATTTTATACTCGGGTCGGACTGAGTTTGTTTTAGGTTAAGCATTTACCTTTGGACTTAGATTTGCCTGAAGCTTCTGCTTAGATTTCTTTTTTCACTATTTGTGATTATAGTCTTTTTGGGAGTTGTATCTTGAGATGTATATTTATTTGACTCATGTATATAAAGTGGTTGTCATACTACTTTTGATGTATCATTTGTATTGTATTGGGATGTATCATTGTATATATGTATATGTATATCTGTTTGTTGTTCTTTGATGTGATGTTCATTTAGTTATTGTCTTTTGTTCTGATAGATCCGTTAGCCACCTATAGTTTTGTATTAAGGATTTATTGGATATGTCTATCCACTTAAGTTAGAAAAAAAATAGTAGAGCATTTATCGATGTATTCAATAGATATTTAAGACAAGGCTATAGATGGTCGCTCCTAACCAGCCCTATTCTCCGCAATAGCATACAGTATTACCCAGTAATACTCTTTGTTAATGTGGGTCTCGGGGTAGGGCGTCACAATACCAAAACGGACACACTAAAGGGTATGGTGCATTATAGGTATAGCTAAAAACTTTACGGAGACTAAGATTCACAAGACAAAATAAATAAAACAGTGGAAACATTTAAAACAATAACTTATTTAAAAGTCAAACTTCATAAATACTTCATAAAACCAAATATGTCTCAAATTACCAAATATCCATGTCTAGAGAAAAACATTATCTTAGTCATAACATCAGAGTACATAAAATAACTATCCTTCTAAAAGAAAAGTACCAGTACATCAAAATGAAATAAAAACTTAAAAAGAAGAAGTAGAATACATGAAGAAAAATCTCCGCAGCTGAAATCTCCAAGAGTCCGAAATCTACTGTCCCTGCCTCTGCTGGCCTATGAGGGGGAAAGGGGAAAATAGAGGAGTGGGTCAGACTAAAAGTCTGGTGAGTGGAAGTAACTACTTGTATTTTTAAGCAAGGTAAAGATAATAGACTTATCAACAGTTCTTGTATAAAAAGGAAATAAAGGAAAAGATAAAGCTGGAATAAAACGCTGCTTGCTTTGATTATTTTGATTGTTTGCACTTATCTTAGATTACTGCTTTGATTAGGCTGAATTCCTAATCCTACTTTAATTAGGCTGAATTCCTAATTCTACCCATTGATCGGCCTTCTCTCTGTTGTGCAAACTGTGAGCTAGTCCCCAACGTGGGTCAAATGGCAAAAAGATACATGCTAGCGCTTTGGAACTCAATAGCGACTTATCTCCCTGCACCAAGGTCGCATGCACAACCACTGTTAGGCTCGCACTATCTGTTGCTCCCTCTTACCCTAAACAACATAAGCGTGCCCAGCCTCACCTCCTCCGTTGTGAGACCATCAGTCCTAGTCTGAAAGGGTCATGCCCAGCCTCACCTAAGTGTGTTGTGAGACCATCAGTCCTAGTCTGAAAGGGAATGCTGCCAATTCGGGTCCTACCAAACAAAATCTAGTTGCACCCCTTGCCCAAATCCTGTGATTTGAGCTTCTATCTACTGGCCCCTTAGTTACTTTAGTTAGCATAAGCGTGTCCCAGCCTCACATATCCTACTGTGAGACCATCAGTCCTAGTCTGAAAGGGTAATGCCCAGCCTCACTTACCGTGAGACCATCAGTCCTACTCTTAAAGGGTCATACCCAGCCTCACCTATTGTGAGACCATCGGTCCTAGTCTGAAAGGGAATGCTATTGGTTATGGGCCCTACTTCTATCTTTGCTTATTAACTTAATATAAGTATTTTAAATAAGCCTCTTCTATTCATTCTGCTCTATTTGCTTATTAACTTATTCTAAGTCTTTTAAATAAGCCTCTTCTATTATCTCTGCTATATTTGCTTATTAACTTAGTGTAAGTCTTTAAAATAGGCCTCTTTCTGTTCTTTCTATTTAATTATAACCTATGTTATAATTTCTCTTTTATCCTGTCTTCCTAGTTATAATCTACTAGTTATAACCTGCTTGCAAATGTCAAATTTGCTTATTTCATTCTATATTCTTTTATTATAGTTCTACTTGTTTACGTCCAATTTTCTATAAGTTTAGTGTTCTTAAAATTTAGTTCATATTAGTGAATTATCCAATTTTTATTAATTTATTTGCGTAAAAGGAATAAAAAGAACTAAAATTTACAGGCTAAAATCTAACGCAAAATGGATGTAAATAAAATACAAATAACTGTAAACGACAGTAAATAACTGTAAATAAATGAATAAAATAGCTAAATAAAATAGACTGAAAAGAACATTAAAAATTAACTGTAAACAACTTGTATAAAAGCGGTCTCAAAATTGTAGAAAAACTACAACTGTTGAAAACCCTATTATTTTAAATCACCTAAAAATATAAAATAATTACTTAAACACTCACATGTGGTTCTTAGCTCTTTCCTTGGCCTTCCCGAATCCACTTATAGCGTATAAAATATTTTAATTAAAAAGATCTTTTCCTCGGAAAAATATTCCTTTTAGAGTCAAGCCTCAGGCAATGAGCTCAGATGGAGAAAATCTGAATGAGAAAATAGCTAGGCCTAGGGTCTTATTTATAGTGTCACTTGTGGATCTCAGACCATTGGATTTGGAGATTAAATCTGGTGCAACCACGTCATAGGCTCGATAGGAACCATCAGATGGAAGCACGGACGCAGGAGACGAAGTGAAAATAGCAAAATGACGTGTTCGAATCAACTAGAAGAAGACGTGCAAAAGAAAGCACGCAGGTCGACCTACCTGTCGACCCATCACTTTCTAGGGTTGACCTTAGGGTCGGCCTAGCTATGGTGAGGGTCGACCTTCCATATATATATATATATATATATTTCTTTTTCTCGTTTCTTGTTTATTCCGTAACTTCTTCATCTTATCTCGGATTTTGACGTTCTATATATGGAAATTGACTAGAAAATTACCACGGACACAATGGTTGTAACGACCCGCTATTTTGGACCATTCAAATCGACAATAAATCCACACATGTCGGATTTGAATGGTTCAAAATATCAGATTATTAATTTACATTTGGCAAACTCATCATATACAGTAAATAAATCAATCACAGAATCACAGACACAGAGTAATACAATAATACGCAGCGGAATAGATAAAATAGTAGTTCATAAAGCTACTATATAAACATCAGAGTTAGAAATAAAATACAACAGAATATCTCAAATGCAGTGAAGTCTCAAGTACAACAGATGACCTCTCTGAGTAAATCAACTAGAAAAGCTGAAAGCTGAGTCGATGGTTGGATCTCCAAACGAAGCTCCAAACTCCAAAGGTGAGTCTCAAATGCTGTATCACTCGGTCTGACCCGAGCATAAAGCAAAACACAAAACACTCGAGTCAGGATTAACATTCTTGTATCAATAAATCCAACTCAAGTGAAATATCAACTGAAATACAAGTAACTCAAAGGATGTTTGGGATAACCATCCTTTAAGGATCCATGGGACTATCTACAATGCAGAAATATACACTATAACACCGTGGTCATTTCAAATTAATTTATTCTTCAAACCCAAATATCATTTCATTTCAAATATATCTATTTTCCAAAATAGTATATATATGTTAAATAATTTAAAAAGTAAAGTATTTATAATTTCATCAAGTCTCACAAATCGATTCAAATCAACTTCAAATTCTAAATTCAAATTTATTCAAAGCTCAATTCATCAATTCAATTCAGTTCTAAATATACCATTTAAATTTTCAATATATTTCAAAGCTTTAATATTCAACATTTTCAAAGTTAAATTTTACAGTTTCGTATAGCTCTTGATTTAACTTCATTATTAATTAATGAGGGAATATTCACTTAATAAATTCAATATCATTTAACTAGCCTTAAATTACATTTTTACTAAATATTTCCTTAAAATTTATTTAAACAAGAAATATTTATTAAGTTACTTAAATCAAACCCAAGTTATAAATCATATCTTAAATCTCAATTTCAATAAGTTTCAAATTGGTTTAATTAAATAAAATTATCTTCCCAACTCCATAGAATTTATTTTCAAAATATTTATATATATAGACCCACGGTGTATGTATATATATATATCTATCATATGGTTAAGTGATACAGATATTTATCATTTCAATCCGTAATTTAAATATATATGGGTAGATATCATTTCAACCCGTAATCCAAATTTCAATTCAAATGAAAATCGCTTGGGTTTATCATTTCAACCCATAACGATTTTCTCTTATTCTAAAGTCTGTTCGGGTATGTATCATTTCAACCAATAGTGAATTCTATACTAACAGGGAACTTGCAGAGTGATAACAGATAATATAAAATACAACAACAGGCATATATCATCAATACCAATATAATATAAACAACAGGATATGGTGTCATATCCCATAGGTGAACAGTTACAGATAATAGCATATATAACAATTTAAATAACTACAACAACATATTTCAATTGGCGTTTCAATTGAAATCAAATTTAATAAATACAAGAACGTTAATAGTGAGTGATTGCTCACCTTTCGAGGCTGGAGAGATTTGACAAAGAAATGAGCTACGAATTCCAAAGCAACGATAAGTGGACATGATTCGATGATCAAAGCTGATAGATAGGAGTTGAGGAAATTAAGTCAGCACTAAATCGATGGAGATTAGTTATGTAGGTAAATTGATATAGATATAACATATAAATTATATGTATACAAAATCATATTCTAAATTTTACGCATATTAAATTAAATATATATGTACTTGTGTTTCAAAATCATTGTTTAGATTAAACTCCAATATTAAAGTCAAGCAGATATAAACTAATATATATAAATCTATATTTATAAACTTACATATGTAAAATACTTTGGAATCAAATATATATATATATATATATATACTAATATATAAACAAATGTATATAAGACTTATAGAATACAACCCTTAAACCAGTTAAAATTTTACTATACATATATTATATAAAACAGAATAATAGAAGTGACCTTATATATATATATAACAGTCTATACATATTACTTAGTAAGTACTAATATATAAATAAACTTATATACCTACACAGAGATATATCAATATATATATTTATATACAGTCAATATAACTTAAAATCTGTACAAATATTTTTTTTAAAGTAAACGTACATACAAAATATAATTTAGATCAATACTTATATATATATACTCTTATAAAAAAAATGCATGATACTTATATTTTAAAGATACTAACATACCCAGATAAAAAATATACAAAGCGACTTATATAAACTGTAAAATAAACAAAAGAATGCAAGCAGCATACGAGTTCATCTATAAGTATACAAAAATTTTCTTCTTTATAAAACGTAAAACATATTTTATAACATATATAACTTAAGATAAACTATATATACCAGACATATGATAATATATAAACTAACTGTATATAGTACTTGTAACCCAAGCATTGAAATATATCTAGTTTAGTATAAATATATTGATATCAACATAAAACCAATATACAACAGCAACTAACATAAGCTATATATATACAAACTCATACTGATACATAATTAACATATGTTTTATATTAAACTGATATATAAATATATATCCTGCAACTTATGTTCCTACATACAATATATATATAGCCGTACGTATAGCTGACATATGTAAATCCTATACATATCTTATATCACTTATATATATACATTATATATGGACTACAGCCCACAAACTATGGTCTACAACTGTATGTACACTTTCTCTCTTAAAAGAAATTATGTAAAAATAAATGTTTATAATATACATTCAATAAGCTTTCATATATCTTCACATCAAATATAATATATACCATTCTTCAAAATACACTATTTTGAAATGTTTATAAACTGCGTACCTTCATATGCATAAACCTGAGATGGGAAGAGTAGCAGAGAAGGAGGAGAAAGGAAGAATGGCTCACGCGAGGGGAAGGAGGGGAAAGAAGTGGCGGAGATGGAGCTATGGCCGGTGCTTGCGGTGTGGAGGGCTCGCAGCATGGTGGAGGAGACTGTGAGGAGCAAGAGGCGGCTCCGGCCTGGTGGTAGGGTTCGGATGATGGGATTTCATATGCGGCAGTGGTTGATGAAGTGGTTGGAGGGCTGTTGCTCGACCTGGCCGACGAGCTTAGTCGGAGGCTGGGTTGATGAGTTCGGTCATGGTGGTTGCTGGCCGAGGGGAGGAGGAAGGTCGAGTGTGGGATCTCGTGGAGGAGGTAAAAATGGGGACGAGCTAGATGAAGGGGATGGCCGAACGCACGAGGGGACATGATGCGGAAGAGGAGGCTGTGTTGCATGGAGGAGAGGAAGATCAGGGCAGGTTGACTGGGAGAATGGCTGATGAAAGGCACGGTATGATTTCATTTGATATTAGTTGGGTGATAATTTGGACGAAATGAAGATCTGAAGAGGAGGTTAACATGCTTTTATAATTAGGCTTGAATAGAAATGAACAGTTCACGATTTAATAAATACAAAACGTATATCAGTTTGTGCGTTCAAACTTCGAAACGGTAGGATTGCAAAAGTTAGTCATCAATTGAATTTCCGGACTTATAAATGCAGATGAGTGAACGATTATTAGCATGATTTGAACCGTTTTAAAATGATGAACGGTCAGCCCCAATATATGAAAATAATGAAATGGCAACGGTGAAACGTTTTGATTTGGTGAATAATTAAAGCAAATTATTATTGTGGTAATGGCTGTACGTTAAATAATTTTGAAATGGAAGAAAGAAATAAAGTCACAATCTACGGTACCGTTACAACGAAAAGTTTATTGTTTCCGTCGCGTATTGGACCTCAAAATACAGAAATGAATATACCGTGAAGATCAGCACGACGAGACGATCAAAACGGTATACAGAGATTAGTGGTACGATCATCCGGTCAAAAGTTGATAGTCGGTACCAGAAATGCTGTTAGTTTGCCCGAAATAAGATAAACGAAGCAATACAAGTCCAATTTTTGAAAAACGAAGGATGACGTTTCACTCAGAAGAGGATTTAGAAATTTTCTATAGAAAAATATTCAGGTTTGGAAATATTTTGTTACCATCAATTTGTACTGATTGAAATCGAAATAGGATTACACAAAAAAATTACTTTCATCTTTTTAGATGAAAATTTACCATTTGCTATATTAAAATAGACGTATTCCAAATAATAAATTTTTAATTTCAAATTTTATTGTTTAAAATTCACTAAATTCAGTTAAATACGTTATTAAAACCTATCAAAATTTATGGGTCATTACACTCTCCCCCACTCAAAACTTTTCGTCCCCGAAAAGGAAGGAGGTAGGAGAATAGAAACAACCAGACAGAAAAGATAGATTAAAAGACAAGGCTAAACAAACAATTTAAACTATATAAATTTTACTTAAAATTCGAAAACTTCATTTGCAATTCAATTATCTTATATACTTTAGACCTTTCAAAAATCCATTTGTAAAATTTCTTGCTTCCTTTATAAATACCATTTATATGTTTAAATGACACCTTTATAAATATATGAAAACCATTTGAAAACAATTATTTACATTATTACTTATATTTACAAAGAAACTATTTGACAATATTAAATCCATAATTCATAAATTTATTAATTCAATCTAAAATACTTTTCAAATATTATTAATAAATCAATAATCATTTACTTTGAATCTGTTTTATTTAATTAATAACTTCTAAAATATTTAAACACTAAATTTTTTTCTATTAAACCATATAGTATATAAATAACCAATATTTAAAAAGGATATGATCAACAAGGAAAAGAAGGAGGATTTGGAAAAATAGAATAGAGGTGAATAAATAAAGCTGAGCAGATAAGGTAGATTCAAAAGAATAGTAACGGGCATGAATAATTAATTCAAACCATAAGAATTTCAATTCCAAATATTGATACAAAATTTTCTTTGTTGGAAATACTTTTATAATAAAATACCTTTATATCGAAACAAATTTCCTTTCGAAAATACTTTTATAACTCGATGTTTCAACAAGTTTATCCTCATTCCTGCAGACTCTGGTAGTGCGTTGATCAGGCGCAAAACTAGAATTCTCCAGGTACTTAGTAGACCTGTTTCAACACCCAGTGAAAATACTGGAAAACTTTTAAAAACAGATATGGAAAGTACAATCCAAACAAAAAAAACAAACAAATCATGGATCGCAGATACACAATGGTTACGCCTGGGTCCCCCAGGAAACATCTGTACCTTTTAAGCAATCACTGCCTTGCGAATTTCGCCATGATAACAAAACTGTGGACCTCAGGATACATAACAATGGTTACGCCTGTATCCCCAAGGAAACATCCATACCCCTTAAGCAATCTCTGCCTTGCGGATTACGCCACTAACACGACCATAGATCGCAGATACACAATGGTACGCCTGGATCCCCCAGGAAACATCCGTACCTTTTAAGCAATCCCTGCCTTGCGAATTACGCTATGCAGTCGAGTTCGTAAGACCATGGGTAACGCCATGGAATTCGAAGGACACTCGAGTATCATATTCGGAAAACCAAAAATCAGAGAGAATAATATCGATAGAATGAATCCAAGATGTGGCACAAATCGGATATCAAGCAGAAGGCACTTTCCATATCTTTACTTCGAAAATATGTATCATATAGTACCTTTCAAATTAATTTCAAATATCATACTTATATAAAGTCCATTATATATAAGATTAAATTTTCAAATCAAATACCTTTCCAAAATTGTAATACCCCAAAATTTTGTGAAAAATCATTTTTGAAAAATGATTTAATTTTTGAAATATTTAGATTTAAATATGGTGAAATTTCTGGAATAAATAGTGTGCAAGTATATGTGTGCACGTGCACACTGAAATGGCACAAGGAAGAACTCCAGATTTCTTGGATTTAAAACAAGAATTAAAAAGCAATACAAACATGATTTTGCAACATGGATATTTGATTTCTGGAATTATATGGATCATCTTAGAAAATAAGAAAAATAAGTTTTACTTTAAATCAGTAAACAGATTTTAATTAAAACCCAGAAAAGAAAATTATACATATGTATAAGGATTTGTAACTTGTATACATATAGGTGCATATGTTTCTGAATTTAAAAGAGGAATTAAAATAAGCCTAGATAAGATATGTATGCAAATATACATTTTTTTTTAACACTGAAAAGTACATATATATAAGCAAGTGAAACCATAACATTAAAATGACATGAAATGTGATACAAGTTAATATGCTTGTGTAGGCAAAAAATAGCAAAGGGGATTTTCAGAAATAATTAAAATATAAAATAGGATAGTCACACTTTTAACATGACTAGGTGAGTGGCCATTTTCTGTAAAGTAAAAGAAAGAAAATGCAGCCTTTAAATTGGTTATTATGGCCGGGGTATTATGAATGAAAAATGCATGATGCTAGCCAGGACAGAAATGGAATTCTGTTTCAACAAAACCCTAGAGGAAAAAATGCATATAAATAGGCAGTAGAATTGTCTTTACCCCGGGCTGCACAAAAATAAGAAAAGAAGAAAAAATATTGGAAGGAAGGAGAAAGCACTCAAACAAGAATTTTCTGGATTAATAAGAAGAAACATTTAGGTGAGTAATCTCACTGAGTTCATGGCATTAAGACCTGGGATGAGGCAGCCACTTTTTATTGCCATTTATATATATATATTTCTGATTTTGATGTATATGATTTCATCAATGCCTTTTTGGATGTCTTATTTTAAATCTGATATGATTTAATATGGATGATTTTGATGATCTTTGATTGGTTGAGACATTTGTCTTTGGATGTGTATCATACTGTTTTATTTATACTCATAAATGTTGAAGTCTAGGATCTTAAAAGTTATATAGAGAATACTCTCAACTGTTATAGATCTATGGCATGGAAACTTTATAAAAATGATTGGAGCTGCATTATACTTGGTATAAGTGCTGAGGCTTGAAAAGAAAAATGTTAAGGGTGCAATAGAAATTTTCTAAGTGCTGAGCCCTTAATCAAATCAAAAAAAAAGAAACCCACAAGCTAAAATTATGATTGAACCAGATCTTGAATCTGAATCAATCATAAAGGCTTGCAGATCAATATAACATGCCATGCCTCTTTTTTTACAGTTTAAAATATTCTTATGTTTTACTAAGATCAAGACATATTGACCCCATTTAGGAAATAACTGTCTGCTTATTTCTGAGGAGAATTATGCTAGGAAAGATTATGGATGTTTCCATGTTTGCAGTGACATGTTCACTTAGCATATTTGATGTTAGGATTTAAGACAATACACTAGTAAATAAACTAGGGAAGGGAAGGCCAAGAAGACTGCTGGAATGCTTGTCATATTTGAAGTATGCAAGTTGGCACATGGTTTGTTTAAGCCCTGAGATCTTTGTGCAATGATGTGAATTAGTTCATTGCAATGTGTCCCAGTGATTCCTTAATAGCAGATGAGGCAGGGATTTAAATTGAATTATACAACTTGTAAATGAAGAAATAGGAATATGGATATTTCTTAGGTTGAATGGTATGGAACCAAGATGGTTCCAGTGAATGCAATTGTTGCAAATAGATAATTATGTTTGTATGATTATGTATGCAAGTGTAAGAATGATAAATGAATATATCATACCTGAACCAACTTAATTATACTATGTTAAAATAATTAATTGCAGAAATTTGCTTAAATAACAAGTTAGTACTCTTATATTCTCTATTGCTTAATAGCATGAATGAAATGATGTTACTCATACCAGATCATAGATCTGACCCTTGTTTGCTCATGGCATATGGGGTGTCTCATTTTAAAATGAGGCAGCCACTTATGCTCTTTCAGGTAACCCAGGCACTAAGTAAAAATGAAGTTATGGCCATTATGGAGGAGTGAATGAACATGCTAGCTAGTTTCAATAAGAGCTTAAATTGATTATATCTGCATGTATTCAGGAAAAAATTTATGTTTCTAAGATTTCTAGTCATGTATTGAATATTTTATGGTTAGTGATCAAGTTGCCCTTATGATCTGTAAAGTGTCAGATTAAAATTTGTTGTTCTGTTGAAATGGTTGTGTGTTAAGGTTTGATTTGTTTTTGAGGTAGTGTCTGAAATATAAACAAGAAAATATGCTCAAGTATCAGCTATAAATAAAAATCTGGTAAGAAATATACAATTATGTGATAGCATAATTTATATATGTATTAGCTAATCTTGTGACATAACAGGGCCCTGAGTTTTAGAATAAAATCTGGATTTAGCAAGAAGTAAACTTAAAAGGATTTTATTTTCTTTTACTGAAATGCTTTGTAAATAAGTTTGAATTCATTTCTGAATTGTATTGAGAAAAGTAAAATGTTTTTCTAAAAGCTTCAGACAGAATGCAATGAAAGGTATCTCCATTGTTTTGAACTAGTGTGTAGCAGATACAGGACTCATGGGTTAACCAGCTTCAATAAATGAAGTATTGGTTGATCATGATAGATTGTATCTTGAAAATAAAGATGCATTTCGAAAGCTTAGTACATTTAGCAATTGTTTCACTCAGTTTTCTGGAAACTGAGCAAAGATATTGGCATGTACATGTATACCTGTGTACATGTTGATATCTGGGCAAAAATATAAGCATAAATTCCTAGAACAGTTGTAGGAATGGGATTCAAAAATAGTAAAGTAAGAAGAATTGTTTTGTATGTTAGGTTATAGGCAAACATTAAATAAATATGTACAAGATAGGTAGGTATCAGATTTCAAACCATACAGGAAAAAAAAAGGGAAGAAAAACAAAAATTGTGTTTGAACCGACCAGCATAGTACTCGAACTCGTGACCTCTTGTGTATAAGTTAGGCGCGTTTCCATTACGCCTAGATGTTGCCTGTGTTCACTTAGGATCCACTTTCTTTTATACTGAATTTGATACTATCCAGACTTTAACACAATCATCTATATTAAAAGCTTGATTACCACTGATTATTACTTGATCATTTCTTAATTATAATGACAGACTAAAGTACATGTTTCCAGTGGATTTTATGGCCAAAAGTCAAGATACAATAATTAATCTGAAATGCTATAAATCTAAATTAAACAGAATTTTCTTGTACAAAAAATAAAGTATATACTCTGAATTTAAACAAGAGGAACACATACATCTTCATATGTGTGTGTATGTTATTAGATATACACTGATATATTTATATTGGTAAGTAATTTTGATCCTGGATATATTTTGTTTATTGGAGAAAGAAAATGACCTTGGAAAACATATTTGTAATGAATGATATATCTATATATCATCTCTTAGCAAAAAAAAATCCTTATGAAATTAGGGTGGAAATAAAAGGAGGGTCATTTCAGTTGGTATCAGAGCACTTGGTTGCATTGATTGTTAAGTATTATAGAAATGTATAATGTCTGTTTGTTTTGGATGAAATAATTTAGATAAGAAAAAAAATAGAAATTATAGAAGTACTCATAATATACTAATACCATTTGACCAGAATTTAGTTAGCAGACCATGGTAGGAAGAGGATCTCATCACAATGCAGGACCCAGTGCACCTCAAATGCTTGATATGCAAGAATTTGTGAGGGTTTTAAGAGATGGAATTGGGCATAGGCCTGAGAACCCACATGAAGAGCTTTCAAAACTACTGAAGACTTATTCCAATTTGGGAGGCAGGAGTTTTGAAGGAACTGAGAGTGTGATGGAAATTCAAGCATGGTTGAGAACACTTGATAGGATTTTCAATGACATGCAGTTGGATGACCAAAGAAAGAGGCAAGTAGCTTCTAGACAACTGAAAGGGGTAGCTTTAAGCTGGTGGGAGGTGATCATAGCTGGAAGAAATGAAAATGAAATCACTTGGAATCAGTTCAAGGAGATGTTGGAGGCAAGATTTGTACCAGCATCAGCCAAGACCATTTTGCTTGAAGAATTTATCAAACTTAGGCAGGGAACTTTGAATGTCACTGAATACACTCAAAAGTTTGAAGGGCTATCCAATTATGGAGCAATGCTAGTGGCAGATGAAGCATCCAAAAATGATAGGTATATAAAAGGACTGAACCCAGGACTTAGCAGAGCTATGCTACCATATGCAGATAGAACATTTGATCAAGTAATTGATCTGGCCTTGAAACTGGAACAACATGACAAAGAAAGAGAGAAATATAGGAATTTTAAGAGCAACAACAAGAAGGATAAGGGAAGATATCACCCTTATGATAAAAAGAAGGAGGAGGCAGACAACAGGAAGGGTAAAGATACAAAAGCCAATGATACTAAGAAGAAATTGGTTTGCCATCATTGTGGAAAAGAAGGACACATCAAACCAAGGTGCCCAGAGTTAAAAGGAGGAGCCTTCAAATGCTACCTATGTGGGAAAGAGGGGCATATGAAGAGGAACTGTCCTGAAAATAAACAGCAAGGGAAATTGGCAACTTTGGAAGGAAAAGGCAAATCTGCAGTGAAAATTGATGCTGAAAATCATGGCCAAGTGGAAGGTACATTACTCATTTGTGCCATACCCATACCAGTAGTATATGATACTGGAGCAACACACTCTTTGATTTCCTATGAATTAGTTAAAGTGTTAAAATTAAACTGCATATTGGTTGAAACCCCATTGCTTGTACAAAGTCCCCTAGGGAGTTCTAGTGTTTTGAACATGAATTGTGTGGATGTGGAGTTAAACATAGGAGGAAATATTTTTATTTCCAATTTATATGTTTTAAATTACCCAAATATAGGAGTTATATTGGGGGTAGATTGGTTAAGGCAATTTAAAGCCATAATTAATTTAGACTCATCCACCATATCATTGCAAAATTCTAGAGGCCAGAGAATCACAGTTCTATGTGAAATAGCTAAGGAAGGGAAATTGTATCATTTAGTTGACTTAGAAAAAGATCTGAGTGAACTAACCATTGAAGAAATTCCCATAGTTAATGAATACTTGGATGTGTTTGGGGAAGTTAAGGGTGTTCCACACCACAGACCAGTTGAGTTCCAAATTAATCTCATTCCAGGAGCAAGCCCAATAATCAAGAAACCTTATAGAATGGGGCCAAGTGAACTGAAAGAACTGAAAAATCAGTTGGAAGAATTAGAAGGCAAGGGATTTATAAGGCCAAGCAATTCCTGCTGGGGTTCTCCAGTAGTGTTTGTAAGAAAACATGATGGTACCTTGAGAATGTGCATAGATTACAGGGAACTAAATAAAGTAACCATCAAGAATAAATACCCATTGCCTAGAATAGATGATCTCTTTGACCAACTCAGTGAAGCTAAAATATTTTCTAGGCTAGACTTAGCATCAGGATTCCATCAAATGAAGGTTGAAGACTCAAGTGTTAAGTATACTGCATTTAACACAAGATATGGCTTATATGAATTTTTGGTTATGCCATTTGGTTTGACAAATGCTCCTTCATATTTTGTTGATTTGATGAATAGAATATTTAGAGATTATTTAGACAAGTTTGTACTGATTTTTATTGATGACATTTTGGTTTATTCTAAGACAATGGAAGAGCATAAAAATCATTTGCATTTAGTTTTGTCAAGGCTAAGGGAAAATGATTTAAAGGCAAAATTTTCAAAATGTGCATTTTGGAAAGAAGAAGTGCATTTCCTTGGGCATGTCATCTCTGCCAAAGGAATATCAGTAAACCCTAACAAGGTAGTGGCAATCCAAGCATGGAAAAGACCTAGCACCATCAGTGAGATTAGATCATTTATGGGGATGGCAGGATATTATAGGAGATTTATAAAAGATTTCTCAAAAATATCATCACCACTTACCAATTTAACTAGAAAGAACCAAGCCTTTGCATGGACAGAAAAATGTGAGCAAGCTTTTATCAAAATAAAGGAAGCTCTGATTAATGCACCAGTATTGAGAGTGGCAGAAGGAAATGAAAATTTGGTTGTGTACACTGATGCAAGTGGCTCTAGGTTAGGGGCTGTGTTGATGCAGCAAGACCAGGTGGTAGCCTATGCATCTAGGCAATTAAAGCCACATGAAACCAGGTATGCAACCCATGATCTTGAACTAGCAGCAGTTGTGTATGCTTTGAAACTTTGGAGACATTATTTGTTAGGTGCCAAATTCATTTTGTACACTGATCATAAGGCACTGAAATATTTATTCTCACAAAAAGATTTGAACATGAGGCAACATAGATGGGTAGAGTTCCTAGCTACCTATGATCTAGATATACTGTATACACCAGGCAAGGCAAATAAAGTTGCAGATGCCTTGAGTAGACAACATGCCAAGGTAGCCATGTTGATGATGAAAGAGTTTAAGGATTTGTCTATACTTACTGATTTGGAAATTGAGGAAAACAGTAAGGTACAAATGATGCCCATTGAAGAAGGTGAAGGTAAAGGAAAATTAAGTATGATATCTCTGCAATCAGATTTACTTCTTAAGATTGGGAAAATGCAGGAACAAGACCTAAACATGGTGGAAAAGAAAATGCTCATATCAAAAGGGGAGGAAGTAATAAATTATCAAATTGATAAAAATGGTTATTTAAGGAATAAAAATAGGATATGTGTTCCAGAAAATATAGAATTGAAGGAGGAAATATTAAATGAGTACCATAGGAGTAAGTACTCCATACACCCAGGTAGCACCAAGATGTATCAAAATTTGAAAAGAAATCTTTGGTGGAAGGGGATGAAGTCAGATGTGGCCAGATATGTTGCAAGGTGCATGACTTGCCAACAAGTCAAGGCAGAGACACAAAGGCCATCAGGACTATTGCAACCCCTTAGTATACCACAGTGGAAGTGGGAGGACATATCTATGGATTTCATAGATGGTCTGCCTAGATCTAAGAAGGGAAACACAAGTATATGGGTAATAGTGGATAGGCTAACTAAGGTAGCACATTTTATCCCAGTTAAAACAGAAAGAAATGCTCCAAAATTGGCTCAAATATTCATGAAAGAGGTAGTAAGGTTGCATGGCATACCCAAAACCATTGTGAGTGATAGGGATACCATCTTCACCTCAAGGTTTTGGAAAAGTTTTCAAGAGGCTATGGGGAGTGAATTGTGCTTAAGCACTGCCTACCATCCACAATCAGATGGTCAAACCGAGGTGGTGAACAAAGTCTTAGAGGATTTGTTGAGAGCATGTACACTGGACTTTGGAGGCAACTGGGAAGACCACCTCCATCTAGCTGAATTCACATACAATAACAGTTACCAAAGCACCATAGGGATGGCACCATTTGAAGCCTTATATGGCAAGCCATGTTTATCACCTATATGCTGGGTAGAGGCTGGAGAAAGGGCTATTCTTGGACCTGAATATGTTAAAGAAACTACAGAGAAAATTGGGTTAATAAGAAAAAGAATAGCAGCAGCTCAAGATAGGCAAAAGAAATTTGCAGATAGGAAGAGAAAGCAAGTGGAATATGAAGTGGGAGACTTTGTTTTCATCAAGATTTCACCTATGAAGAAAGTCATGAGATTTGGCAAGCAAGGTAAGCTTACACCAAGGTATGTTGGACCCTATAAAATTCTGGAAAGAATTGGTTCATTGGCTTACAAATTAGAACTACTAGAGGAAATGAAAGCAATGCATAATGTTTTTCATGTGTCCCAACTTAGAAGATGGATACATGATAAAGAAGACATTTTGGAAGAGCCTACCAAAATTCAAATAAATCCTGACTTGGTTTATGAAAAAGAACCAGTGGGGATTATAGCCAAGGAAGAAAAGAAATTAAGGAGCAAAACCTTGAAACTAGTTAAGATCCAGTGGAGTAGTGATCCTAATGACTGCACATGGGAGTTAGAGGATAAGATTAGAATGGATTATCCTAAGCTTTTTGCAAATTGAAAGGTAATTTTTTTTTTCTGGAAAATTTTGTTATGCATGGTTGATATGGTTGAATTTGTTTGCTTATGCATATGTTTGATAAGTTTTCAGAAAAGAGAAAGATGCTCACTATAAATGTTAGAAAAATTGTGAGGACACAATTCCTAAAAGGAGGGGTGAATGTAATACCCCAAAATTTTGTGAAAAATCATTTTTGAAAAATGATTTAATTTTTGAAATATTTAGATTTAAATATGGTGAAATTTCTGGAATAAATAGTGTGCAAGTATATGTGTGCACGTGCACACTGAAATGGCACAAGGAAGAACTCCAGATTTCTTGGATTTAAAACAAGAATTAAAAAGCAATACAAACATGATTTTGCAACATGGATATTTGATTTCTGGAATTATATGGATCATCTTAGAAAATAAGAAAAATAAGTTTTACTTTAAATCAGTAAACAGATTTTAATTAAAACCCAGAAAAGAAAATTATACTTATGTATAAGGATTTGTAAACTTGTATACATATAGGTGCATATGTTTCTGAATTTAAAAGAGGAATTAAAATAAGCCTAGATAAGATATGTATGCAAATATACATTTTTTTTAACACTGAAAAGTACATATATATAAGCAAGTGAAACCATAACATTAAAATGACATGAAATGTGATACAAGTTAATATGCTTGTGTAGGCAAAAAATAGCAAAGGGGATTTTCAGAAATAATTAAAATATAAAATAGGATAGTCACACTTTTAACATGACTAGGTGAGTGGCCATTTTCTGTAAAGTAAAAGAAAGAAAATGCAGCCTTTAAATTGGTTATTATGGTCGGGGTATTATGAATGAAAACTGCATGATGCTAGCCAGGACAGAAATGGAATTCTGTTTCAACAAAACCCTAGAGGAAAAAATGCATATAAATAGGCAGTAGAATTGTCTTTACCCCGGGCTGCACAAAAATAAGAAAAGAAGAAAAAATATTGGAAGGAAGGAGAAAGCACTCAAACAAGAATTTTCTGGATTAATAAGAAGAAACATTTAGGTGAGTAATCTCACTGAGTTCATGGCATTAAGACCTTGGATGAGGCAGCCACTTTTTATTGCCATTTATATATATATATTTCTGATTTTGATGTATATGATTTCATCAATGCCTTTTTGGATGTCTTATTTTAAATCTGATATGATTTAATATGGATGATTTTGATGATCTTTGATTGGTTGAGACATTTGTCTTTGGATGTGTATCATACTGTTTTATTTATACTCATAAATGTTGAAGTCTAGGATCTTAAAAGTTATATAGAGAATACTCTCAACTGTTATAGATCTATGGCATGGAAACTTTATAAAAATGATTGGAGCTGCATTATACTTGGTATAAGTGCTGAGGCTTGAAAAGAAAAATGTTAAGGGTGCAATAGAAATTTTCTAAGTGCTGAGCCCTTAATCAAATCAAAAAAAAAAAAGAAACCCACAAGCTAAAATTATGATTGAACCAGATCTTGAATCTGAATCAATCATAAAGGCTTGCAGATCAATATAACATGCCATGCCTCTTTTTTTACAGTTGAAAATATTCTTATGTTTTACTAAGATCAAGACATATTGACCCCATTTAGGAAATAACTGTCTGCTTATTTCTGAGGAGAATTATGCTAGGAAAGATTATGGATGTTTCCATGTTTGCAGTGACATGTTCACTTAGCATATTTGATGTTAGGATTTAAGACAATACACTAGTAAATAAACTAGGGAAGGGAAGGCCAAGAAGACTGCTGGAATGGTTGTCATATTTGAAGTATGCAAGTTGGCACATGGTTTGTTTAAGCCCTGAGATCTTTGTGCAATGATGTGAATTAGTTCATTGCAATGTGTCCCAGTGATTCCTTAATAGCAGATGAGGCAGGGATTTAAATTGAATTATACAACTTGTAAATGAAGAAATAGGAATATGGATATTTCTTAGGTTGAATGGTATGGAACCAAGATGGTTCCAGGGAATGCAATTGTTGCAAATAGATAATTATGTTTGTATGATTATGTATGCAAGTGTAAGAATGATAAATGAATATATCATACCTGAACCAACTTAATTATACTATGTTAAAATAATTAATTGCAGAAATTTGCTTAAATAACAAGTTAGTACTCTTATATTCTCTATTGCTTAATAGCATGAATGAAATGATGTTACTCATACCAGATCATAGATCTGACCCTTGTTTGCTCATGGCATATGGGGTGTCTCATTTTAAAATGAGGCAGCCACTTATGCTCTTTCAGGTAACCCAGGCACTAAGTAAAAATGAAGTTATGGCCATTATGGAGGAGTGAATGAACATGCTAGCTAGTTTCAATAAGAGCTTAAATTGATTATATCTGCATGTATTCAGGAAAAATTTTATGTTTCTAAGATTTCCAGTCATGTATTGAATATTTTATGGTTAGTGATTGTAACGACCCGCCTTTTTGTACAGTTTAAGTCGATGATCAAACACACACGTCAACTCAAACCATTCAAAATGGAGGATTGTTAATTTGGGGTAAATAAGAAAAGAAAAGGAAAGAAATAAAGGAAATGAAACAACACAGAATCTCACAGCGGAAGGCTAAAGTATGATAATAAAATAACAGTTCATGAAGCTGTTAATTAAATGAATACATTTGAAATGAATACATTTGATTATTATTATACAACATTTATCATAGTTACATACACAGCAAATATCATACAACAATGCAGTGGAATGGAATGAATATAATAGTAGTAGATAATATACCAAATCTTCGTCTCCGTCCTCCAAGGAAATGATCTTCAACCTAAACTGAAATGCTCAGGCTGACCCGAGCGTAATGAAAAGACAAAACACTCGAGTCAGGACTAAAATATCCTTATGAAAGTTAAATCAATCGTAATAAATATGAGTGTAAACGGCGTCAGAGATGTTTACGGGGTTTGACATCTCCTATCCAGTGTCAACGTGCGTGCAATAACTCAAGAGATGTTACGGGATTTTCCATCTCTCAAGGATCCGTTAAACTATCTATATATACAATAAGATACGCTATATAGATAATGTCTAAAGTAAAGTAAAGGTATCAAAATAGTGTTAAGTCAACGCCCATTCGCCGCTTAACACATTTATATTCCCAAGAGCATATACAAGACCGTAGTTTCCCCCAAAACCGGAAGTCACCAGAGGGCAATCCATATACTCAAGGTACAAACCATAACGTAGTGGTCGCGAATAGGATAATCAGTATGACAAGGTACATGAGGCGATACCAACTAGGATACTAGTAGTTGCGTGATTCGGACTGATGTTGAGCATAGCCAGCAGCTACCCCAACACCGCGAAACAACACTCCCAAATCAAGGGGTGCACCCAAATCGAATCACAAATGTAATAGATATGGTATCGAAGAAGTGTGTCCGCTAGAGGTGGCGAACCTCAATGGCCCGGCGCGGCTCCTGTTTTAGTCATGTCAGGGGTCATCCAATATCGTTCTCTTTCTTCAGTCAACGCGTTCACCAAACCATCCACTTCATTTTGGATCAACACTCCACGCATACTAGTTATTAAAGTGGTTTTCGGTATCGACAGAGAGTATGTCCATATCCGATCCCGGTCTCTTTAATAACTACGTATTATTACACCGATGGCTCTTTTACATTTTAACTCGATTCATAATTGATATCAAAATATCATATTCGCTTCAAAAATCAAATCCATTTCAAATATCATCATATCTATTCAAAATGTAAGATTCCGTTTCAAAAATCATTTTTCGCCTCAATATCTCATTTCAATTTCAAAATCATTTCGAATTTCAATTTAGGTTGCAACTTCATTTAACCCAATTCGTATTTAAATTCAAGATTTAAATATAAACAATTCACCTTATTGACCAGCTTGAAAATTTTAGAAAATAGTTTTAAGTAATTTAAAAGTAGTTTAAATAATTAAAATAGTTAAAATAGTTTAATAGAAAATATTTAAATAGTTTAATCGAAAATAATTTGAATATAAAAAAATGGTTTATATAGTAAAACAGTTTGAAAATCAAAATAATTTCAATATTTAAAGAATATAGATTTTAAATCAATTATACTAAAATATTCATTTAAACAAATTCCAAAGTCAAACCGGTCAACTTCCCAATTTCCTACCCAAATCAATTTCAATGTCCATTTCGATTTAATTGATTCAATTCCGATTTCAACTCGAATAAATTTTGATTCCATATAAATTTCGAATTCAATAAACCAAATTCCGTTCACTTTAAATTTCCAATTTCAAATTAATTTCCAATTCCAAATTAATTTCCAATCCCAAATGAATTTAAATTTCAATTCCAAATTAATTTAAATTCCAATTTCAATTCCAAATCCAATTTCAAAATATCGATTTAAACATTAAATCAAATTTTCTTTTAATAACAAATTTTTGAATCCAAGTTTCAATTCTAACTTCAATCCTGAAATATCATTTCATATAACTTTTCTTAGAAATATTCAAAGTTCGAATAAAAGTTAAATCTTTAAACAAATCAATTTTCGACATTCAATCATATTCAAATTTCCAAATTTCAAAGTCTCAACTTAATTATTTAACAAAATTCCTTTAACCAAAATTCATTTCGACATTCCAAACTCAATTTTTCGATGAATTCAATTTCTATAAATCGATTTTTATTTATAACTTTTATATCAAAACATTTAAATAAATTTCAACGACGATTTCAAAAATTATTAATTTAGCCAAATTCAGTGTCCGTATATAATTTTCTATCCTATGGCCAAGTGATTATTTATTTCAATTAAATGTCAGGGATGAACATATGTCACTTAAATTATATCACAGTGTCATGTGTATGCATAACAGTATATATATAAGCAAATAAACATCCAAACATTCAAACATCAACCAATGACATCCATCACAATACATCATCCAATAGTCAATACAATTCATGGCAGTTTCATAGTTATCAATGTCAGGTAATTTAATCGCAACTCAATTTCAATTTCAATTTAACTGTCAATTTCATTTTTCAATGGTTGATTCAGATAACAAGCTATATGACAATTAATTTATATCTAACAACGACAAATAAAATCATAACACTTCATAATGTCAATTCAACTAGCATAAAGATATTCAGTACGTTGTGAGCGTTATAAAACACTCACCTTGATTTTACGATTTTAAATCAAATCGAACGGCGTTCGATTTAACTCAAAATTTTCTATAGCTCCAAATGATTCCAATCTAGTTGCATCGCGTAGAGCTCGTCCATACGAACCCAACGCAAAAAGTTTCGTCCGAAACCGACCTCGTATGAAAGAGAAACATTATTTTAAACATTTACAAATCAATTTACACTTTAATTTTAAATTTCAAAACCCTACAGGCTAATCTGGACCGTCCATTTCCAATTGCAAGATCCCGCCGTACATGACCTTCTTCCCACGCGTTCGTGAAACTCCCAGGCCGAACTCACGAAGAAACCCAATCTTCAAAACTAGGGTTTAAAGCCGCTCCCTCCTCGTCGCTCGAAACTGCATCACTCCACCACCACGCTGAAGGCCATCACCTCCTCTATGCTCGGCTGCAAAGCCATGGAGCTCGGCCCCCATATGACATGGGAAAACGTGCACAACAGCCGCACCCTATAGGTCGATTTGCCGTTGATTCAAAGCCCCAAACACGATCATAGCCGTTGAATACCTAGATCTCACTCCCCTCTACAAGTTTCATGTTGGAAGTTTGTTGGATAGATTTACGGATTTGAAGAGATTAGAGGAGAAAGGTCGAAAGTTTCTGGCCGTGCATCAGGTAGGAGGCGGCGGCTCTGAATATAACCCTAGGGTTTTGATTTTTGTGAAATAAAGAAGTTAAGGGGTCCCTTTATAGAAATTTCAACGAACACTATTCACTCCAAATTTTCC
The DNA here is from genome assembly GCA_030737815.1 of Allium fistulosum. NCBI lineage: Eukaryota > Viridiplantae > Streptophyta > Magnoliopsida > Asparagales > Amaryllidaceae > Allium > Allium fistulosum. The sequence continues at coordinate 157,025,412 of CM060902.1, forward strand.
GAACTCCGATTTACGCGCGGTGACCGGCGTTTCTAGGGTTTATCCCACGTTCCGGACACAATGGAATAGGTTTCGGAACCTAATTCGACCGTATGTGCGAGTTATGGCAATAAACGATCGATTTAAATTAAACCGATTTAAACCGATTTTGATGCGTTTTAATTCGTACCGGACAAACGGTAAATCCAAAAATTATGAAATTTGAAACCTTACAATAATATCCCATTACGGATCCGATGAAACTGGTTTCGTCGAAATCCGAGACTTTTTGAAAAATGACTATTTTTAACTCGACGATTTATAAATTAAAAATAACTCGATGCGTTTCGAGCTGCCACGGTCAAACCGTAATTCCGATTGATACGAAAATTGAAATCCGGTAATAACTAACTATTACGGACCCAATGGAACTTGTTTCGTTCAATTCTGAGACTGTTCAAAAATTAGCTATTTTACAATCGATAATTAAATAATAAAATATTCAATTTTCGCAAATTAACTCAAAAATTAATTTTAAAAGTCTATAACATTCTTATAACTCCAATATGATAAGATAAAATTTTACAAATCATTTTCAATCATATTCAACTCGATTTTCAATTATTTCTGAAATTTAACTTATTAAATTATCGATTTAATTGCCTAATTAAATCCAATATTCGAAAAATAAATTATTCGACTGTTAAATTCCAATATAAAATTCCCAATTTTAAATTATTAACTTTTAAATCAAATTTCAATTGTTCACAAATCCTATTTTTAAATTTCACAGTAATTAACAATCTTTTACAATGCAGTTTTCCATTATAAATCCAATATAAAAGATTATATTAGATTCAGCCTTCAATTATATTGTAATTCAAATTCAAGTTATTTAATTCCAAATGAATTCTTTTATTTCGATTTACACTTTCATTATTGAATCAACCATTTACTTATACATTATTATCAATGGTTTATAATTCATTTACTTCCATTTTCTACAGTTATCATCTTATTTAAATTCACAGTAATATTAAATTACATTCATTTACGTTGATTTCAATATTATAACTTCAATATTAAATGTAACATTTTATTTATTTCGTTGTTTAAAATCAAATTCAATTCATTTCAATTACTTGTTACATTCAAATTTAAATCTTTACTTACGTTTAATTACAAGTTAACATCTTTATCGAATTACAGTTTCAGTCATTATCTGTTTTCAATCAACTATAATATTAAGTTACATTTATTTATATTAGTTTCAATAACATAAACTTCCATTATTAAATCTACTATTTTAATTATTCTTTGTTTACAATCATAACCAATTTGGTTTACAATCAAATTCAATCCATTATTTACATTCACTACAAGTTAACATCCGTATTTAATTTACAAATAAGTTATTTCAGAATTCAGTTTTGTATTTTAACTTGTAATTTACATTTAACAACACAAAATTTTATTTCCTTCGGATTTTTATCCAAAATTTTCATTTTAATTCGTATTTTTAAAGTGTTAAAAATACGGGTCGTTACATTCTCCCCCACTTAAAACTTTTCGTCCTCGAAAAGGAACGGAGAAGGAGAAACCATCATTTAGATATAATTCATTCAAATATTTGACTTATTTGCAAAATTCAGTTATAGGATTTTTAAAATCTCAAAATTTTCTAACTTTCGGATTTTTGAAAAAATTCGGCAGCACCTCCTTTGCGCGGCTAGGACCGAAAAATTTCACAGTGGTAATAATTGCATGATATACATCTCATTACAAGAATGAGGCATCCCAAAACATGGGGAACACAATAATATACCACAACATAAACCGTAATCCGAGAACGTACCTTTTATTTAGCGTTTATTAGCATTTTAACTTACATTCTGCATTAAGCGCAGAAGCGAGCTCCACAAACGAAGCGCAACCCCTTTGCTACCTACTAAAATTCTCAATAACCAAGTTAGAACCATGCATATAAAGATAGATCGATATACTTATCATAAACAACATACATATAACAAGTTTAGCTTAAAACTGCAATTCCAATTTCAGGACAGCAAATGAATCTCGGTTTTTGGTCCCTTAAACGATAAAATTTGACGATGGAATCTAAACAAAAGTTGTTGCATTCGTTTCAGGCTTTCCGGAATGTCCAAAATCATTGAATTCGGACCTTCCGTTCAAAAGTTACGGTCATTTTACTAAAATGATACGCTTCAGCCCCGAGCAATTTAGCGCAGGCCTGAAATGTAATTTCAGATTTTCGACCTCCTAAATGACAGAAATAAGAAAAACTTATAAAACGAAAGTTGGAGCTTAGGCTCTAAGCTTTCCAGGAAGTACAAGATCATGAAAATCCGATAAACCATTAAAAAGTTATGTCATAAATACTAAGGTCAAATGCTATTGGTTTTGCTTATTCTTACACAGGACAGCGATAGACATTTACATTTTTAACCTAGTAAACCAATGAATTTTCTGAAATACTCTAAACAAAAGTCGTGCTACAGATTCTAAGCTTTCCGAAAAGTCCAAGATCATCAAATTCCGATTATTCATTTAAAAGTTATGGTACTTTTAGTTTCAGCACATACCGGACAATTTTAGATTTCCACATTTGTTTGTTATTACAAATACAAACTATCCAATTTAAAGTTTCCGGAAAATCAAGCATTAACACAAAGTTGTTAATTTCTTTTATATTTTTATGAAATAAGTTTATATTAAATTTGTTTTCCGGTTTATTCACTTTATTACATCCACATTTAACTCAAGACAATTTTCTTCAAATTAAATTGATTACAATTATATTCAACATCACCTTACTTCAAATTGAATTTAATTATTTAAATTTATATTCCATTTATTCAATTTATTAACAAAATGAATCATACTTAATCAATTAACATCTATCTAACAACCAATGCATATCAAACATTAACCTCCATCCAAATCTATAATAAATCAATTATACATTTCCAAGTCAAAATTTTAATTTCATACACTTCCAAGTTTATTGACATTTAGTTTTATTCAAATTTAATTAGTTTCCATTTACTAATTCTATATTTAATTAATTTTAAATTTAATTCACTTTACAACTTAAATTTCCTTTATATTTACAACTATCAATAGATCTTCACATTTTATTATTCGCAATCACACTTGTATATTATTCATTTACTTATCTTTATTAACATTTTAACTTTTTAAGTATTTGGTAAGTTATAGTTATGCAAATAGAATGTAGTTAAACAACATACAACCTCTTTTCATTCAAAGTTGAATTTTCAATTAATTAATTCTTAAGTCATTACTTAAATTTCACTATAATTTAATTTCACATTTACATTCACATATAGTATTTCCATTTTATATTAACATAATTGTGAATCACCTTTAAATGTTAATTTAAATTCCAATTATTTACTAACAATTTTATTTATATTTGCAAACCATTAATTAAATGCATATTTCATTATTCAAACCTAAACTTGTATATTATCCAATTAACAATTCATATAACATTTTTGAACTTCTTAAATATTCTGGTAAGTTATATTTATGCTATAGAATGAAATTTAATATTATGCGAGTTTTACAGTTTCAATTTTATTTTAAGTTCATAATTTCCTAATTCTAAGGATATCTACTTCAATTGATATTTTCACTTAGCTCTTAGGTTCATTTCTCATTTCACAATTTAGAAGTTCTGTAATGATTCAAGTATTTGTTTATCTCAATAGTTTATAATTATTAAATATTAAAGAACTTAAGAATTTCAACTCCGGTTTCAATTCAAATCAAGTTTGAAATAATATATACTTATATTAATATATATCAAGTCATACTATAGAGAATATAAAATAAAATTCAATTTGAAACAAAACAAGGTTTAGACAAGCTATTAAGTGGTCTTCCCCACTCGGACTCTTGAAAATAAACGCCGACGATGCGTGCACTCATCACCGAAATCATTTTCTAGCGTCAAAAGGGGAGTATAACACTTACTTCATCTGAAATCCTTTGAAAACAATTTCAACTCAAATATACTATCATATAATACTCATATTATACATCTCAAATTTTTGTTAATAAATTTTCAAAACATCGGAATTTAAATTCTCCATCTTAATTTAAATTCATTTTATTTACCATTTATATTCATTGTCAATCATATTTACAAGTTTCATTTCTTAAAATCATCTAATAGTCAATAGTTAGAAATATTGACTAACCAACAATAAACGATGATAATCTAATATTATCATCTCCTAACAACCAATAAAATCAAAATTTATAATTTTCAAGATAATTCTTTTATATATAAAATATAATCCAAAACAATATTATGTCAATATGTCCTATTCGAGTGTTTAGAAATTCCTATCGATGCCTTGGCGTCCCAAGTACCAACCAGAATTCATAAATACTCAACGGAACAAATTAACACAATATAAAATCATTTTTATCAAAATTACAAATACGCTCTCTCATATACACTCAACTCATTCATATAGTTTACCTCTATTTCAATGAGTTATTCCCCACTAGAGCCAAGGTTTATCGCTAAACCAAAGCTCTGATACCAACTGTAACGACCCGCCTTTTTGTACAGTTTAAGTCGATGATCAAACACACACGTCAACTCAAACCATTCAAAATGGAGGATTGTTAATTTGGGGTAAATAAGAAAAGAAAAGGAAAGAAATAAAGGAAATGAAACAACACAGAATCTCACAGCGGAAGGCTAAAGTATGATAATAAAATAACAGTTCATGAAGCTGTTAATTAAATGAATACATTTGAAATGAATACATTTGATTATTATTATACAACATTTATCATAGTTACATACACAGCAAATATCATACAACAATGCAGTGGAATGGAATGAATATAATAGTAGTAGATAATATACCAAATCTTCGTCTCCGTCCTCCAAGGAAATGATCTTCAACCTAAACTGAAATGCTCAGGCTGACCCGAGCGTAATGAAAAGACAAAACACTCGAGTCAGGACTAAAATATCCTTATGAAAGTTAAATCAATCGTAATAAATATGAGTGTAAACGGCGTCAGAGATGTTTACGGGGTTTGACATCTCCTATCCAGTGTCAACGTGCGTGCAATAACTCAAGAGATGTTACGGGATTTTCCATCTCTCAAGGATCCGTTAAACTATCTATATATACAATAAGATACGCTATATAGATAATGTCTAAAGTAAAGTAAAGGTATCAAAATAGTGTTAAGTCAACGCCCATTCGCCGCTTAACACATTTATATTCCCAAGAGCATATACAAGACCGTAGTTTCCCCCAAAACCGGAAGTCACCAGAGGGCAATCCATATACTCAAGGTACAAACCATAACGTAGTGGTCGCGAATAGGATAATCAGTATGACAAGGTACATGAGGCGATACCAACTAGGATACTAGTAGTTGCGTGATTCGGACTGATGTTGAGCATAGCCAGCAGCTACCCCAACACCGCGAAACAACACTCCCAAATCAAGGGGTGCACCCAAATCGAATCACAAATGTAATAGATATGGTATCGAAGAAGTGTGTCCGCTAGAGGTGGCGAACCTCAATGGCCCGGCGCGGCTCCTGTTTTAGTCATGTCAGGGGTCATCCAATATCGTTCTCTTTCTTCAGTCAACGCGTTCACCAAACCATCCACTTCATTTTGGATCAACACTCCACGCATACTAGTTATTAAAGTGGTTTTCGGTATCGACAGAGAGTATGTCCATATCCGATCCCGGTCTCTTTAATAACTACGTATTATTACACCGATGGCTCTTTTACATTTTAACTCGATTCATAATTGATATCAAAATATCATATTCGCTTCAAAAATCAAATCCATTTCAAATATCATCATATCTATTCAAAATGTAAGATTCCGTTTCAAAAATCATTTTTCGCCTCAATATCTCATTTCAATTTCAAAATCATTTCGAATTTCAATTTAGGTTGCAACTTCATTTAACCCAATTCGTATTTAAATTCAAGATTTAAATATAAACAATTCACCTTATTGACCAGCTTGAAAATTTTAGAAAATAGTTTTAAGTAATTTAAAAGTAGTTTAAATAATTAAAATAGTTAAAATAGTTTAATAGAAAATATTTAAATAGTTTAATCGAAAATAATTTGAATATAAAAAAATGGTTTATATAGTAAAACAGTTTGAAAATCAAAATAATTTCAATATTTAAAGAATATAGATTTTAAATCAATTATACTAAAATATTCATTTAAACAAATTCCAAAGTCAAACCGGTCAACTTCCCAATTTCCTACCCAAATCAATTTCAATGTCCATTTCGATTTAATTGATTCAATTCCGATTTCAACTCGAATAAATTTTGATTCCATATAAATTTCGAATTCAATAAACCAAATTCCGTTCACTTTAAATTTCCAATTTCAAATTAATTTCCAATTCCAAATTAATTCCCAATCCCAAATGAATTTAAATTTCAATTCCAAATTAATTTAAATTCCAATTTCAATTCCAAATCCAATTTCAAAATATCGATTTAAACATTAAATCAAATTTTCTTTTAATAACAAATTTTTGAATCCAAGTTTCAATTCTAACTTCAATCCTGAAATATCATTTCATATAACTTTTCTTAGAAATATTCAAAGTTCGAATAAAAGTTAAATCTTTAAACAAATCAATTTTCGACATTCAATCATATTCAAATTTCCAAATTTCAAAGTCTCAACTTAATTATTTAACAAAATTCCTTTAACCAAAATTCATTTCGACATTCCAAACTCAATTTTTCGATGAATTCAATTTCTATAAATCGATTTTTATTTATAACTTTTATATCAAAACATTTAAATAAATTTCAACGACGATTTCAAAAATTATTAATTTAGCCAAATTCAGTGTCCGTATATAATTTTCTATCCTATGGCCAAGTGATTATTTATTTCAATTAAATGTCAGGGATGAACATATGTCACTTAAATTATATCACAGTGTCATGTGTATGCATAACAGTATATATATAAGCAAATAAACATCCAAACATTCAAACATCAACCAATGACATCCATCACAATACATCATCCAATAGTCAATACAATTCATGGCAGTTTCATAGTTATCAATGTCAGGTAATTTAATCGCAACTCAATTTCAATTTCAATTTAACTGTCAATTTCATTTTTCAATGGTTGATTCAGATAACAAGCTATATGACAATTAATTTATATCTAACAACGACAAATAAAATCATAACACTTCATAATGTCAATTCAACTAGCATAAAGATATTCAGTACGTTGTGAGCGTTATAAAACACTCACCTTGATTTTACGATTTTAAATCAAATCGAACGGCGTTCGATTTAACTCAAAATTTTCTATAGCTCCAAATGATTCCAATCTAGTTGCATCGCGTAGAGCTCGTCCATACGAACCCAACGCAAAAAGTTTCGTCCGAAACCGACCTCGTATGAAAGAGAAACATTATTTTAAACATTTACAAATCAATTTACACTTTAATTTTAAATTTCAAAACCCTACAGGCTAATCTGGACCGTCCATTTCCAATTGCAAGATCCCGCCGTACATGACCTTCTTCCCACGCGTTCGTGAAACTCCCAGGCCGAACTCACGAAGAAACCCAATCTTCAAAACTAGGGTTTAAAGCCGCTCCCTCCTCGTCGCTCGAAACTGCATCACTCCACCACCACGCTGAAGGCCATCACCTCCTCTATGCTCGGCTGCAAAGCCATGGAGCTCGGCCCCCATATGACATGGGAAAACGTGCACAACAGCCGCACCCTATAGGTCGATTTGCCGTTGATTCAAAGCCCCAAACACGATCATAGCCGTTGAATACCTAGATCTCACTCCCCTCTACAAGTTTCATGTTGGAAGTTTGTTGGATAGATTTACGGATTTGAAGAGATTAGAGGAGAAAGGTCGAAAGTTTCTGGCCGTGCATCAGGTAGGAGGCGGCGGCTCTGAATATAACCCTAGGGTTTTGATTTTTGTGAAATAAAGAAGTTAAGGGGTCCCTTTATAGAAATTTCAACGAACACTATTCACTCCAAATTTTCCGAACTCCGATTTACGCGCGGTGACCGGCGTTTCTAGGGTTTATCCCACGTTCCGGACACAATGGAATAGGTTTCGGAACCTAATTCGACCGTATGTGCGAGTTATGGCAATAAACGATCGATTTAAATTAAACCGATTTAAACCGATTTTGATGCGTTTTAATTCGTACCGGACAAACGGTAAATCCAAAAATTATGAAATTTGAAACCTTACAATAATATCCCATTACGGATCCGATGAAACTGGTTTCGTCGAAATCCGAGACTTTTTGAAAAATGACTATTTTTAACTCGACGATTTATAAATTAAAAATAACTCGATGCGTTTCGAGCTGCCACGGTCAAACCGTAATTCCGATTGATACGAAAATTGAAATCCGGTAATAACTAACTATTACGGACCCAATGGAACTTGTTTCGTTCAATTCTGAGACTGTTCAAAAATTAGCTATTTTACAATCGATAATTAAATAATAAAATATTCAATTTTCGCAAATTAACTCAAAAATTAATTTTAAAAGTCTATAACATTCTTATAACTCCAATATGATAAGATAAAATTTTACAAATCATTTTCAATCATATTCAACTCGATTTTCAATTATTTCTGAAATTTAACTTATTAAATTATCGATTTAATTGCCTAATTAAATCCAATATTCGAAAAATAAATTATTCGACTGTTAAATTCCAATATAAAATTCCCAATTTTAAATTATTAACTTTTAAATCAAATTTCAATTGTTCACAAATCCTATTTTTAAATTTCACAGTAATTAACAATCTTTTACAATGCAGTTTTCCATTATAAATCCAATATAAAAGATTATATTAGATTCAGCCTTCAATTATATTGTAATTCAAATTCAAGTTATTTAATTCCAAATGAATTCTTTTATTTCGATTTACACTTTCATTATTGAATCAACCATTTACTTATACATTATTATCAATGGTTTATAATTCATTTACTTCCATTTTCTACAGTTATCATCTTATTTAAATTCACAGTAATATTAAATTACATTCATTTACGTTGATTTCAATATTATAACTTCAATATTAAATGTAACATTTTATTTATTTCGTTGTTTAAAATCAAATTCAATTCATTTCAATTACTTGTTACATTCAAATTTAAATCTTTACTTACGTTTAATTACAAGTTAACATCTTTATCGAATTACAGTTTCAGTCATTATCTGTTTTCAATCAACTATAATATTAAGTTACATTTATTTATATTAGTTTCAATAACATAAACTTCCATTATTAAATCTACTATTTTAATTATTCTTTGTTTACAATCATAACCAATTTGGTTTACAATCAAATTCAATCCATTATTTACATTCACTACAAGTTAACATCCGTATTTAATTTACAAATAAGTTATTTCAGAATTCAGTTTTGTATTTTAACTTGTAATTTACATTTAACAACACAAAATTTTATTTCCTTCGGATTTTTATCCAAAATTTTCATTTTAATTCGTATTTTTAAAGTGTTAAAAATACGGGTCGTTACAGTGATCAAGTTGCCCTTATGATCTGTAAAGTGTCAGATTAAAATTTGTTGTTCTGTTGAAATGGTTGTGTGTTAAGGTTTGATTTGTTTTTGAGGTAGTGTCTGAAATATAAACAAGAAAATATGCTCAAGTATCAGCTATAAATAAAAATCTGGTAAGAAATATACAATTATGTGATAGCATAATTTATATATGTATTAGCTAATCTTGTGACATAATAGGGCCCTGAGTTTTAGAATAAAATCTGGATTTAGCAAGAAGTAAACTTAAAAGGATTTTATTTTCTTTTACTGAAATGCTTTGTAAATAAGTTTGAATTCATTTCTGAATTGTATTGAGAAAAGTAAAATGTTTTTCTAAAAGCTTCAGACAGAATGCAATGAAAGGTATCTCCATTGTTTTGAACTAGTGTGTAGCAGATACAGGACTCGTGGGTTAACCAGCTTCAATAAATGAAGTATTGGTTGATCATGATAGATTGTATCTTGAAAATAAAGATGCATTTCGAAAGCTTAGTACATTTAGCAATTGTTTCACTCAGTTTTCTGGAAACTGAGCAAAGATATTGGCATGTACATGTATACCTGTGTACATGTTGATATCTGGGCAAAAATATAAGCATAAATTCCTAGAACAGTTGTAGGAATGGGATTCAAAAATAGTAAAGTAAGAAGAATTGTTTTGTATGTTAGGTTATAGGCAAACATTAAATAAATATGTACAAGATAGGTAGGTATCAGATTTCAAACCATACAGGAAAAAAAAAGGGAAGAAAAACAAAAATTGTGTTTGAACCGACCAGCATAGTACTCGAACTCGTGACCTCTTGTGTATAAGTTAGGCGCGTTTCCATTACGCCTAGATGTTGCTTGTGTTCACTTAGGATCCACTTTCTTTTATACTGAATTTGATACTATCCAGACTTTAACACAATCATCTATATTAAAAGCTTGATTACCACTGATTATTACTTGATCATTTCTTAATTATAATGACAGACTAAAGTACATGTTTCCAGTGGATTTTATGGCCAAAAGTCAAGATACAATAATTAATCTGAAATGCTATAAATCTAAATTAAACAGAATTTTCTTGTACAAAAAATAAAGTATATACTCTGAATTTAAACAAGAGGAACACATACATCTTCATATGTGTGTGTATGTTATTAGATATACACTGATATATTTATATTGGTAAGTAATTTTGATCCTGGATATATTTTGTTTATTGGAGAAAGAAAATGACCTTGGAAAACATATTTGTAATGAATGATATATCTATATATCATCTCTTAGCAAAAAAAAAATCCTTATGAAATTAGGGTGGAAATAAAAGGAGGGTCATTTCAAAAATCAATAGTATATCAAATCACACTTATATAGACTTCAATTATATAAGATTTCACTTTTCAAATTGAGTACCTTTTCAAATTTATAGTTTTCGAATCAACCTCATACTTATACAAACCAATTTTTTATATAAGTTCGATAACTCCCAAATCAAGTTTTTAGTAACACAAGGTTCTCAATTTCAATTTGTTTCAATATCAATGTATTTTTCAAAATCATATACGCTTTCACCAAATTATTCTTCCAAATCAAATATCTTCTGTTCCAAAGTTTCCAAAATAATAAATTTAGGAAATAAATCCAAATTTCCAAATCAATATAATTTAAGTCAAACCATTCATTTCCAAAATCATCTTATATTTACATAAAGTCCATCTTATATATGGATCAAAATTTTCGAAAATAAATTTCGCTATATGAAGAGCCATATGGGATTGAATATCTTTGCTTTTATGGGTCATATGTCTTTGTAATTTAAATTGGAAATTTTCTTTTAGTAAGCAAAGATATTCTAACCCGACAGCTTTCAATTTCAGCATCAAAATATATCAATGATATTAGAATATAAGATGTACATACGTCATCATTTCGCAAAATCACATTTGATCGCTCGCTCGATCACACAAGTTCGCTTTCGAACTAGTATTGTCCATTCGACTTCCCTAATGCGGATTTCGATATGGTTTCTTGACTAGAAGCCATCAGTCTCCTTGCATAGCCATATACTATGATAGAGAATTCTAGAATCAAGCCCAAAATCCATATCAAATATTCGCCATCAAGAATCGAATGAAAAATCCTAACACGAAATGGTGTAATTCACCTCGAACTTGTGTACTCAAACCTGGATCAAATTAATAATGCGAATAAAACAGCATACGTACAACTTATATATTTATTCCAACTTGTTAAATATATAGTTTCATAAAAATGTTACTAAGTTAAAACATTTAAACTAAATTTTATTCAAAATATTTTGAAGACCAAATTCTTTTCAAACATTTCAAATCTAAATTTCATATTAGAAAATTTTAAAATTTCCTTATTCATTTACTTAACAAAACAGTTTCAACTTATTTAAACCATATTACTACATACTTTAACATACATACCAAACTTATATATTTTATACTTTTCAAAATTTCTTAGCTTTGAAAAGTTAACCTTGATTTGGAAGTGCTCGAACCTTCAAAATAGTTGAAGAAATCATTTTCAAATTCAAGAGTTGGAAATCAGCAACAAATCAGTAAATCAATTTTAATAGATAGGGTTATATCAAATCCAAAACTCGAGGACTGAACACCGGCTCATTTCAAATCATTTCAAATACATTTACATATATCTTTCGAATATCAAATCATACTTCAAAATTTTGAAATCAAAATTGGTTTCGCAAAATCACTCGCCTAGCAATGCTACTAAAGTGGCCTCTCCCCCACTCTGAAACTCGAAAATCAATGTCGATGATGCGTGCACTCATCACCAAAATTATTTTCCAGCGACATAAGTGAGTTCTGGACTTCTATTTTCTAAAACTTCTTTTGAAATTTCTTCGAAATCATTCGAAACTCATTAAAATCATTTGAAACATTTCTTATTCGGAAAAATACTTTAAATCATATTATTATTATATATTTCAAAATCTTAAAACCAATTTCAAAACACCGGGGTTCAATTCTCGAATTTCAAATTTAAAATCCTTCAGTTATAAATCATTTTTAGATAAATCAAATTTCTTATATAATTTTTTCAAAATTACAAATCCTTTCGAAACCTCAAATTCTCATTTTAAAAAGGGTATATAATCTTTATCGAAAACATTTCACTTTTATATATAGAATATAATCATACTTATCAAAATAATAATTTCGGTTTAGAAAACAATTTCTAGAATACAAACAAACCCGATTTTCAAAGGATGATTTAGGAATGGATTTCAAACAAAGATAGAGATTCAAATTAGAGGAACTCTTAATCAAATAGAATTATGATTCGAAGATAAGCTCGAACGAAGATGAGATAATTAAATTTCAAAATAGAAGATGAATATACTGATATAAATTGCGGATGACCCTAGGGTCAACCGTGACTTCAGGAACAAGATCGATGCAGAATTCCAAGAAAAATCAACATTCGATCGCAAGAGATAGCGGCATCTAAACCAAAGATATAGAAATCTCCGGTGAATCAATGCCAATTGTGAAGGAGTTTCACCCCTTCACAAATCATTCAAAGATTGGTGGGATCCTATTCTTATAGAGATCATTCGAAGTGGAGTTATGGGATACTCCAGAATCAAAAGAATACAAATAGGGAGAGACAAGAATGAATTTTGGAACCGCAAGAAACGTTCCAAAGTTCAAAGGAAATCGAGCCAGACAGAAGAGATTCAAACTCGAACGAAAGTGATTCTGTAAATAAATTTACTATATATGCTAAGTTTTGCCTAGAGCCAAAGCTCTGATACCAACTGTAACGACCCGCTATTTTGGACCATTCAAATCGACAATAAATCCACACATGTCGGATTTGAATGGTTCAAAATATCAAATTGTTAATTTACATTTGGCAAACTCATCATATACAGTAAATAAATCAATCACAGAATCACAGACACAGAGTAATACAATAATACGCAGCGGAATAGATAAAATAGTAGTTCATGAAGCTACTATATAAACATCAGAGTTAGAAATAAAATACAGTAGAATATCTCAAATGCGGTGAAGTCTCCAGTACAACAGATGACCTCTCTGAATAAATCAACTAGAAAAGCTGAAAGCTGAGTCGATGGTTGGATCTCCAAACGAAGCTCCAAACTCCAAAGGTGAGTCTCAAATGCTGTATCACTCGGTCTGACCCGAGCGTAAAGCAAAACACAAAACACTCGAGTCAGGATTAACATTCTTATATCAATAAATCCAACTCAAGTGAAATATCAACTGAAATACAAGTAACTCAAAGGATGTTTGGGATAACCATCCTTTAAGGATCCATGGGACTATCTACAATGCAGAAATATACACTATAACACCGTGGTCATTTCAAATTAATTTATTCTTCAAACCCAAATATCATTTCATTTCAAATATATCTATTTTCCAAAATAGTATATATATGTTAAATAATTTAAAAAGTAAAGTATTTATAATTTCATCAAGTCTCACAAATCGATTCAAATCAACTTCAAATTCTAAATTCAAATTTATTCAAAGCTCAATTCATCAATTCAATTCAGTTCTAAATATACCATTTAAATTTTCAATATATTTCAAAGCTTTAATATTCAACATTTTCAAAGTTAAATTTTACAGTTTCGTATAGCTCTTGATTTAACTTCATTATTAATTAATGAGGGAATATTCACTTAATAAATTCAATATCATTTAACTAGCCTTAAATTACATTTTTACTAAATATTTCCTTAAATTTATTTAAACAAGAAATATTTATTAAGTTACTTAAATCAAACCCAAGTTATAAATCATATCTTAAATCTCAATTTCAATAAGTTTCAAATCGGTTTAATTAAATAAAATTATCTTCCCAACTCCATAGAATTTATTTTCAAAATATTTATATATATATATAGACCCACGGTGTATGTATATATATATCTATCATATGGTTAAGTGATACAGATATTTATCATTTCAATCCGTAATTAAATATATACGGGTAGATATCATTTCAACCCGTAATCCAAATTTCAATTCAAATGAAAATCGCTTGGGTTTATCATTTCAACCCATAACGATTTTCTCCTATTCTAAAGTCCGTTCGGGTATGTATCATTTCAACCCATAGTGAATTCTATACTAATAGGGAACTTGCAGAGTGATAACAGATAATATAAAATACAACAACATGCATATATCATCAATACCAATATAATATAAACAACAGGATATGGTGTCATATCCCACAGGTGAACAGTTACAGATAATAGCATATATAACAATTTAAATAACTACAGCAGCATATTTCAATTGGCGTTTCAATTGAAATAAAATTTAATAAATACAAGAACGTTAATCGTGAGTTATTGCTCACCTTTCGAGGCTGGAGAGATTTGACAAAGAAATGAGCTACGAATTCCAAAGCAACGATAGGTGGACATGATTCGATGATCAAAGCGGATAGATAGGAGTTGATGAAATTAAGTCAGCACTAAATCGATGGAGATTAGTTATGTAGGTAAATTGATATAGATATAACATATAAATTATATGTATACAAAATCATATTCTAAATTTTACGCATATTAAATTAAATATATATGTACATGTGTTTCAAAATCATTGTTTAGATTAAACTCCAATATTAAAGTCAAGCAGATATAAATTAATATATATAAATCTATATTTATAAACTTACATATGTAAAATACTTTGGAATCAAATATACATATATATATATATATACTAATATATAAACAAATGTATATAAGACTTATAGAATACAACCCTTAAACCAGTTAAAATTTTACCATACATATATTATATAAAACAGAATAATAGAAGTGACCTTATATATATATATAACAGTCTATACATATTACTTAGTAAGTACTAATATATAAATAAACTTATATACCTACACAGAGATATATCAATATATATATATATTTATATACAGTCAATATAACTTAAAATCTATACAAATATTTTTTTTAAAGTAAACGTACATACAAAATATAATTTAGATCAATACTTATATATATATACTCTGATAAAAAAATGCATGATACTTATATTTTAAAGATACTAACATACCCAGATAAAAAATATACAAAGCGACTTATATAAACTGTAAAATAAACAAAAGAATGCAAGCAGCATACGAGTTCATCTATAAGTATACAAAAATTTTCTTCTTTATAAAACGTAAAACATATTTTATAACATATATAACTTAAGGTAAACCATATATACCAGACATATGATAATATATAAACTAACTGTATATAGTACTTGTAACCCAAGCATTGAAATATATCTAGTTTAGTATAAATATATTGATACCAACATAAAACCAATATACAACAGCAAACTAACATAAGCTATATATACAAACTCATACTGATACATAATTAACATATGTTTTATATTAAACTGATATATAAATATATATCCTGCAACTTATGTTCCTACATACAATATATATAGCCGTACGTATAGCTGACATATGTAAATCCTATACATAGCTTATATCACTTATATATATACATTATATATGGACTACATCCCACAAACTATGGTCTACAACTGTATGTACACTTTCTCTCTTAAAATATAATACTGTAAACATAAATGTTTATAATATACATTCAATAAGCTTTCATATATCTTCACATCAAATATAATATATACCATTCTTCAAAATACACTATTTTGAAATGTTTATAAACTGCGTACCTTCATATGCATAAACCTAAGATGGGAAGAGTAGCAGAGAAGGAGGAGAAGGGAAGAATGGCTCACGCGAGGGGAAGGAGGGGAAAGAAGTGGCGAAGATGGTGCTATGGCCGGTGCTTGCGGTGTGGAGGGATCGCAGCATGGTGGAGGAGACCGTGAGGAGCAAGCGGCGGCTCCGGCCTGGTGGTAGGGTTCGGGTGATGGGATTTCATGTGCGACAGTGGTTGATGAAGTGGTTGGAGGGCTGTTGCTCGACCTGGTCGACGAGCTTAATCGGAGGCTGGGTTGATGAGTTCGGTCGTGGTGGTTGCTGGCCGAGGGGAGGAGGAAGGTCGAGTGTGGGATCTCGTGGATGAGGTAAAAATGGGGACGAGCTAGATAAAGGGGATGGACGAACACACGAGGGGACAAGATGCGGAAGAGGAGGCTGTGTTGCATGGTGGAGAGGAAGATCAGGGCAGGTCGACTGGGAGAATGGCTGATGAAAGGCACGGTATGATTTCATTTGATATTAGTTGGGTGATAATTTGGACGAAATGAAGATCTGAAGAGGAGGTTAACATGCTTTTATAATTAGGCTTGAATAGAAATGAACAGTTCACGATTTAATAAATACAAAACGTATATCAGTTTGTGCGTTCAAACTTCGAAACGGTAGGATTGCAAAAGTTAGTCATCAATTGAATTTCCGGACTTATAAATGCAGATGAGTGAACGATTATTAGCATGATTTGAACCGTTTTAAAATGATGAACGGTCATCCCCAATATATGAAAATAATGAAATGGCAACGGTCAAACATTTTGATTTGGTGAATAATTAAAGCAAATTATTATTGTGGTCCAGGCTGTACGTTAAAAAATTTTGAAATGGAAGAAAGAATTAAAGTCACAATCTACGGTACCGTTACAACGAACAGTTTATTGTTTTCGTCGCATATTGGACCTCAAAATACAGAAATGAATATACCATGAAGATCAGCACGACGAGACGATTAAAACGGTATACAGAGATTAGTGGTACGATCATCCGATCAAAAGTTGATAGTCGGTACCAGAAATGCTATTAGTTTGCCCGAAATAAGATAAGCGAAGCAATACAAGTCCAATTTTTGAAAAACGAAGGATGACGTCTCACTCAGAAGAGGATTTAGAAATTTTCTATAGAAAAATATTCAGGTTTGGAAATATTTTGTTACCATCAATTTGTAACTGATTGAAATTGAAATAGGATTACACAAAAAAATTTACTTTCAACTTTTCAGATGAAAATTTACCATTTGCTATATTAAAATAGACGTATTCCAAATAATAAATTTTTAATTTCAAATTTTATTGTTTAAAATTCACTAAATTCAGTTAAATACATAATTAAAACCTATCAAAATTTATGGGTTGTTACAATGGTGCAACTCCTGTGGCTCAATTCTGAAAATTTCACAAAGTTATTTTATCATTTAACTAATTCGTTAATTAATTATTATAGCTTAAATTTCGGGTTGTTACATTCTCCCCTCCTTAAGGGATTTCGTCCCTGAAATCTCTAAGGATAGAAGAATGAAATAATTATTTTCATCCAAGTTTTACAACCAACTACTCAACCATCATCCATTACATCCATTGTCCTTAAGTTTTCTAATGCAATTTATGATACATATGCAAATAATGTGGTGTCAATGTCCCTAACTAATGCAAAAGATTAGGCGGTCTACTGATTTAGTCGACCTCCTTTTATGCAATCATGTCTGTGCCATGTATCCAAATGAATGCAAATTCCCTAATGATAACTGATAGTTCTATATGCATGCTACAATCATCATCCAAATGCAACAATCATGTGATAATCATCCATTTATATCAACCATGGAAAATTAAAAAAAATGCAAATGCGCACACATCCATATGCATATGCTATATTATCATAGTTAGGGCGATCCTAAGAGATAATAGTTCCTATTGTAAGTATATGCGTCATTAGCATCCACTAGCAACCACTTGCAACCACTAGTGTCCATCATACATAACATGTTCTAATAACATGTTTACATCAAATCCTACTATCCATAGGTTAAATCCTTGAATCTACCCTCCCAAAGGATAATAAAGGAAAGAACCTATTCAAAACTAAAGATGGAAATAGGAAATTCAAAACTTATTATCAAAGAGATGTGGATAAGAGGTACTTATTCTTTCCTAATCAAATCAATCTTCTCCAAAGTCTCTCTAACCATGTCGGGACCAAATAGCAATCTCTCTGTAGCCTCTAACCAGCCCGAAGACGACTTGCACGGTCTTCCCAAAAAGGGCTTCGAAAGGTTTCATTCTAATGCTAGCTTAAAAGCTATTATTATATGCGAATTCCACTAAAGAAAAATGCTCCTTCCAAGTTCCTCCAAAATCAAGAATACACATCCTCAACCACGTGTGTCTTACCATCTTACTAATATCACTTTACTATTCTTCTATAGTCTACACACATGAAGCAACAATCCTAGGTTCTCACTAGTGTCCTATACACTTTACTGAAACTTCTATTATTGCTTCTAAAAGTAATCACTGCTACCTCCTTCATCGCCTTATACGTTTTCTACCGCACCAAGGAAATGATTCCAATCTACTCCACATTTGAAAGTTTGGTTTGGTATTTATCATTTATTTCAAAAACTAAGGCTTCTAAATTTTTTAAAACATTAAATCACAAAAAAATTTGTCTTTAAAAGTGTTATTTTCAAGTTTCTACTAAATTCAACGGTGCTCGGTTACCTAACATTTTATCTTTCCAGACCTGCGTCCTTATAGCTTTTTTGAATTTACATTATTCCCCAAACCTAGAGGGGGGAAAATTTGAAATTCTAAGTTCAAAACATATTCCTCCTTTTCTTTTAAAGACCTTTACAGCTTTCTATAAAAAAATGGGATTTTTAAATTTAACTGTTATTAAGTTTTTCACTTCCAAAAACTTATTTACTTCTTCACCAAACCATTTTTCTTTAAAATACCTTTAAAATGTCCTTACGTGTTTTCAAAACATTTTCTTATACACCTAATGGTTTTATACCTTAACGTATTGGAACTACTTTCCCTTATTAGAAATTATTAATGCTAAAACTTTCTATGAATCCTTTAAAAGAGGACAGATGTTGATGTGAAATTACAAGGAACTTATTTTATATTTTTCAAAATAGGCTATACAAAATATGGTGCTTCCCATACCTTGTATATCTCTTTCACATATTCCTTATAACTTGCACAAAACATCTTTATTTGTGATTTGGTTTCATAGAATATTTTATCATTTTTCATTTCATTCCAATAGATTAAAGTATGTTTAGTCTATATTCTCTTACAATAGACAATTTCTATGAAATTTATTAATTTCCTAATATTTAACTTACACTTTTCTATTTAGGAAAACTCATTTTCAAAACTGTTTTAATCTATCCATAACTAGAAAACATTTCCTCATACTTATTTAAATAATAAGTGTACTTACAAACCACTTTCTATTATACTTAGAAATTATTTTCAAAGTACATTTCTATTTGGGTCAAAACAGATGTTGCGTAAAACATTGTTACTACAACCCAAAAATACTATTGTATGGATTTAATTAAAATAAATACTAATAAATCTCGGATAACACGTAAAAACATTTCCCTTTGGGAGTCACCTACTATAACAATAGTGTTATAGTCTATGCTCCCCTTATTTTTCACGAAAACATCTATTACAACCATAAATGGTGTAACCCATGTTTCAAATACTTAATACACTATAGGTTTTTATATTTAAAATCTTTATTTATGTTCAAAAAAACTAGCGAGCCATATACGCTCTATAATTCTAAAAGAATTTCACTTTTACACCATATAAAAGCCAATTTAAATTTCATACCATTTTTTTTCAAAAACCCAATATTTACTTTCTTAAAAATATTGACAATTATACTTTTCAACTTTTCAACTCTAATAATTTCATTTTAATGGGCTAAACCTAAAGTGGATTCTCTTCTTACTATCATAGGAGTACCCTTCCTAAAACTTGGAAACTTCATTTCCTTACTAAATTCTTTTGTTCCTAGGCTCTACCATTAAATCCTCTTTGTAATTAGCTACACATGGGTTTTCTTCTTTTCTTATCAACCAAATCTATTGTACATCTCCAATCTTTGCCTACCTCTCCTTGGATTTCCACAATCCAAACCTAAATGTACAAAACCGTTTCTCAAACACTTTCCATGTATTGACCTTCTCTATGCTCTAAGAAAGCACATTTATGAGCTATTAGAGAAAGGCTTCATCAGATCCTGAAGTTGATCTCTCTCTTAGGGGGTAGTCCCCTAACCTCGTCAAAAATGTCTGGGAAATCTTTGACGACTGGAACTGAATCTAACTCTGCTGATGATGAATCGAGGGAATAAAGGAAGCTCAACATGATTGACCCTTGTGAATCGTGAGAAACCTCGAGAGTCATACCACAGCATGTCTCTAGTCTAACAACTCTCCTCTCGCAGTCCAATATCGCTCCATAAGTGGATAGCCAATCCATCCCCAAAATCATCCCATACCCTGAAAATACCAATACATAGGCGTTACAGTCAAACTCTACGCCTAGGAAATTTTTTTTCAAACCCCTACAAACCATAGATAAATGTGTCGATCCTCCTATGGGGTTTGAAACAACTATGGGGTCTACTACTAAGGATATAATCTAAGTGCAAACAATCAACCAAAGAACTCGAAATGAAAGAGTGTGATGCTCCAGAATCGAAAAGAGTCCGAATGGAAAAATCAGAAATAGAAATCAAACCATCTACAAAGATTTTCCTACCTCGATCTGGTCTACTACTAGAAGGTGCTGCACCCAAAGCCTGTACTTGCGTTGTAGGTGTGCCTGCTCCCTGCCCCGTCTTCTGAGGACAAACTTTACTAAAGTGACCAAGCTATCCAGAATTGAAACACTTCCCCTTCATCGCTGCCATCTTTTGCGTAATGACTAACCATTCCACAACTATTGCATTTTCGGCCTTTCTTGATCCTCTTCTGAGGTCCTCCTTCTTTCCTCTTGTCCTTCTTGTTCTTCCACCACGGCTTCTTAGAGCTTTTTGACTTAAGAACGTCTTTAAGCTCTCTCTTCAGCTACCAAGATGCAAGCTGAACTCTCTGTCGGTCATCTAACAGCCCAAACATTCGCTCCATGTCCTTCAACCTAGCTTGTGCCTCCTCGAAATCCTCTGTGCCAAAAAATGTTCTGCCTCCTAGACTAGCGAATTCCTTGTATAGCTCAGAAAAATTGGCTGCTGTAGGTGGATTAAAAGGATCTCCACCTACCGGTGTTATATTGGGCGCTTGCCCTTGCACCTCTGGTACCGTAGCTCTACGAAACCAGTCAGCCATACTATGCAAAGAAAAGCGAATTTAGGCTCGAAGGAATCGAAAGAAGGTTGAACTGGACTTTGAGGGGATTTTTATAAAATCTCTCTTTTATACTTGAAAAGCTATTTCGATAATAAGAGTTTATTTCTGAAAAATACTTCTAGTTTGAAGATATGCTACTTTAAAAATAGGTTACTTTTGGAAAAATATTTTATTTTTTTAAAACAAGTTATTTTGAAAAATACTTTACTTTTAAAACAATTTTTTAAGAATCCTATAACCTTAGGCTCTGATACCAAGTGAAACATCCCATACCCCTTAGTATTGTAACAACCCTGGTTTTGGAGATTACCTGTTAATATTAAATTATAACGATAGTTATAATTTAATATTGAGAATTAAAATAAATTGGGAATTTAAATTGTTTATTTGGAATAAACAATAAATTTTGAATTTAAAATGAAAAAACAAAGTTTGGAACTTTATTTTATTTGCTTAGGGTAATAATAAATGGAAAATGGGTTTTTATTTAGAGAAAATGCAATAATTGTATTAATTATTGCCAATTTCTTCTTTTAATAATTTTTAAAAGAAGTATGTGATATTTAAAGGTTGTTTATCTAAATAAAATATGGAAATTGGTTTAAAAATGAGTTCAATTGTAACTTTGAGTTTAAGATGGTTTGTAATATTTTTCTAAGTAAGAATTTTTTTTTTGAATTTTAGAAGTTAAAAATGTAGACTTGTACATTTATTTGGTGAAAATTTTGTATTATTGTGAAATAAAGGATTTTAATAATAATAATATTTTAAAAATAAAAATTAATCTTTTTGTATAGTGCAAAATAATTTATTTCATGTGTATGTAAATTTACAAATTTTGTTTGGTTGAAAATTGAAAGGAAAATGACTTTGTTTTATAATATAGTGTAATGTATGTGTGCATTTGATTTAAATGTTGATTAATTAACTAAGGCCGCCATATTTTCTTTTAATTATTGGGTCCAAGCCCATTAGTACCTTACTTGTTAATTAGAAGAAAAGAGAGAGCCTAGTCAGTACGTTCATTTTCTTATCTCCCTTCTCCTTCCTCTCTTGTAAAACAAATACAGTAAAAAGAAAAGCTCCATTTTTCTTCAAACCACGCTTTCAAATTCAAACTTTTTCAAATAAATTGTTGTTCTTATCAAATCTAAAGAGAATAAAAAGGTAATATCATTCTAAACCATTGTTATTTCATCAAAAATCTAAAATTTGAGAGGTGTTTGTCTGTTGATTAGTCTTCTCTTTTGCATGTCTGTTTAAGGAATTATACAGGTTATTGGAAGCTCTCTTCTCCTCAAAGCTTGTTTCTTTCAGCAAAATGCAGAATATATCTTCTCTAATTCAAGGTGAGTTTGTTAACCCATAATTATCAAAGCTCTCTTATCCTCAAAGCTCTTCTCCTCAAAGCTTGTTTCTCTTGTTGCATGTCCTAGTCTGAAAGGGAATGCTATTGGTTATGGGCCCTACTTCTATCTTTGCTTATTAACTTAATATAAGTATTTTAAATAAGCCTTTTCTTTTCATTCTGCTCTATTTTCTTATTAACTTATTCTAAATCTTTTAAAAAAGCCTCTTCTATTATCTCTGCTATATTTTCTTATTAACTTAGTGTAGTCTTTAAAATAAGCCTCTTTCGGTTCTTTCTATTTAATTATAACCTATGTTATAATATCTCTTTTATCTTGTCTTTCTAGTTATAATCTACTAGTTATAACGTGCTTGCCAATGTCAAATTTGCTTATATTTAATTATAACCTATGTTATAATATCTCTTTTATCTTGTCTTTCTAGTTATAATCTACTAGTTATAACGTGCTTGCAAATGTAAAATTTTCCTATTTCAGACTATATTTTTTTGTTACAGTTCTACTTATTTACGTCCAATTTTCTGTAATTTTTGTGTTGTTAAAATTTAGTCCATGTTAGCACCAAAATTGGTCACTAACCTCGTTGAGAAAGATTGTGTAGAGATGTAAGTGATGAAGATAAATTAAACAAGGAAGAATATGCTAATTTGAATGCAGAAAATAAGAACATCGGATTTATAGCGGTTCTGCGTAATTGCCTACGTCCACTTTGGGATTAAACTTTATTGCCTTCCTTGATGATTGATTACAGATACAGTCCATAGATCAAATACTTGAATACAATTGATTAGCAAAGAGGATGAGTCTTGAAAGTGGCAGAGTCTCCTCAGTGTTCCCAAAAAAAAGGTCCTTTTCACTGTGCCCCTGCCCCTCTATTTATAGACAAAGATGGGTTGGACTTCCCAGGCGGGCCTGGCAGCCGAACACCTTGGCCCAAATGGAGTGGTCACTGTATGCCGAACCAAACAGGCCGAATGGTCGGATGCCGAACCACTCTCCTCATGCCGAACGAGGCGCTTGCTGTGTGGGAAGAGTAGGCCGAATAACAATCGAAGCCGAACGCGCCTTCTGGCCGAACGAAGTATCTGGCCGAACGCTACCTTTGGCCGAACGAAACCCTTAGCCGATCGATGCCTTTGGCCGAACGATGTCTCTGGCCGAACGTTGCCTTTGGCCGAACGATGTCTCTGGCTGAACGATGTCTCTGGCCGAACGTCTACTAATGCCGAGCGCTCCTTGGATGCCGAGCGCTTGCCAATGCCGAGCGCTCCTTTGATGCCGAGCGCTTGCCAATGCCGAGTACTCCTGGATGCCGAGTACTCCTGGATGCCGAGTACTCCTGGATGCCGAGTACTCCTGGATGCCGAGTACTCCTAGATGGTGAGTATTCCTGGATGCCGAGTACTCCTGGGTGCCGAGTACTTAGTTGCCTGGTCAAATCTCCAGGAAACACTTGCCCCCCAAAGTGTATTACATGACTGAACGTGATACGCTTTGAATTACGTATCCTCCATGTTTTGTTTCAAATCCTTGACTAAATCCTAATGGAGATGCCCTTTTGAGAATATCAGTGGTTGAGGTGTGCGCCTAATGTGGTATAAATGCCGAACGATACGTTCGAAGCCGAACGTTCCTCATGTGCCGAGCGACTTTATGTTTCGAACCCGAACGCTACGGCTTTGACTGGTTCTACCGGATATAGCCTTTTCGGCTTCTTCTTCCTCCCTATAAAACCAGGCATTCTCCCTCTGCTCTTCTTTTACACTTTTATTGTTTTCATTCTCTAAAGATTTGCGATTTTCACCTGTTAATCGGACTTAAAGCCTACTCAATCCTTTCCAAGTTTCGATCTACTAACTAGGTATTATCCCTTCTATCTAAATCCCTTCCCTGATTAAATAGTTCCAACACGAGACTTAGGTTTGTGCGCAGCCGAGAGGGTCATGTGGAAAACTTTGATTAGGTCGTCTTTATGGATGAACGATGCGAGGCAAGGAGGAATGACCAGATGTGACCGCACATAGGATCATTGGGTGACTAGCTTCTTCGTGCCGAATCGAAACTAGAGGAGAAGAAAGAATAGTGGAAGTGTGGGAGGTGGTAAGGGTGTCGAACGGCATAACTCTAGTTCGGCGTATCTTATCATATGCCGGACAGGGAAATGGAAGGCTAAGGTGAAGGCATGGATTAGTGGGGATGCCGAACGATCACGAATGCCGAACAATATTTCAGCCGAACAATACTTGGGCCGAACAAACTTAAATACCGAACCATATCAAGGCCGAACACACTTAAATGCTGAACCATACGAATGCTGAACAATATTTCAGCCGAACAATATCAAGGCCGAACACTACTTAAATGCCGAACCATATCAAGGCCGAACATAACTCAAATGCCGAACCGTACTAATGTCGAACAATATTTCAGCCGAACAATACTCGAGCCGGACAAACTTAAATGCCGAACCATATCAAGGTCGAACATAACTCAAATGCCGAACCATCAATTTCCTTGCCTAATCATATAACAAAACAAGGATAGGGACCCCGGCATACTAGCATATGAAACTGACCCTGATCATTAACTCCCTAGCTTTAGTAGACATAAATCTGAACTTAGATTAACATACGTTTTCTGAATCTGAAACTGTAATCACCACAAGGCAGGCTCTTGGAGACGGTCAGCGATGACGGTCTTCGAAGGCGATGATTTGAAGCCCAGTTTTATATCAGTAACTTTGTGACCTTCAAATTCTCAATGCCCATACACGATTACTTGCACTAGTTCACACACCACGTGGGTGGAATATTCGTGTTGTTAATTCTAACGTTGAACATTTTTCAAGTATAGTTTTCACAGGCGCTTAGCCAGATCCACTATTTATTGGAGATGTCTAAAGAATCTAGCTCCGCCACTATATCTGATAGGCCTGGGCCGTCTTCAAGGCAAGAAGTCGCAGACACTTCAAATCCGTCGACTTCCCCTGCTCATAACTTAGCCCCTGATGCCCTGGAGGCATCGATTCTCTTGGATAATCCGATCGACTCACAGGCTACGAAGATTAACGAAGTCGTGCTTCGGTGAATATGCTCCATCCACGGAATCCCTTTCGTCGATGTGTTGGTCCCGTCGAGACATGATCGTCCTCATCTGCCCCTAGTCGGGTATACTACTTGCAATAAGTTTATGTGCTGGATGGGCAGCGTGCCTCCATTCAATTTATTTCTTCGGGACGTATTGCAATACATAGACATCGCCCCGTTGAAGCTGCATCCGAACGGTCACGCGTTCATATACGGGACCTACCTACTTTTCATGGCCTTCTCTAGGCCTCCAACTCCCAGCGACATCAGATATATCTATATGATCAAGAAGCAGAAAGATAGCCTCTCCTTTTTGTTCCTCGAGCCGTACCACAAATGCCAGATTTTGACCGGAGCATGTAGCAAATTTGCCCTGTACAAACAGGAATGGTTCTATGTGCGCTGCCCTCTTGGTTTCGCGAGGAGATGGGTCAAAGGCAGTAAGTCTCTTTCCTAAGTCGACATTTGCGCTCAATCGGATCTATGCTTTTTCTAACTTCTTGTTTCATCTTTTCAGGTATCAACCCGCATCCTGAGGGCCGAGGATATTCTGAGACCGTCGAAGCCATTAGAACTCTTCCTGCCGAGGAACGGTACATCCGAACCATCATTTCAAATGAATCCTTGTCGAGGTTTGGACTGTTAGCAGGAGGTCGCCGGATTAGCCTTCCTGAGGGCGTTTCTATTCCCAAGTCCGCATCCATTAAAGGGAAAAAACAAGCTGAATCGTCATCACGCCATACCCCCGATGCACATGAAGGGGGAGAAAACAAAGAGGATGAAGCTCCTGAGACACAAGGCGAGAATGTGGGTCCTGCTTGGGACCCGGCGGTCGAAGTGCACGATATTGAAACGTCCTCTTCCCCTTCGAAGGGGAAAAATAAATTGACGTACAAGATACGAAAGGAGAAAGTTGGCGGAACTTCCAAAGTTACGCTCATCCCATCAGAGAAAGAGGCTTCTTCACAGCACATGGAAAGTTCTTTAAAGGGTCTGTCAAACCTCACCATTCCCGACGATCTACTCAATTATTGTTTCGACGATCCAGAAGCCCTTAAGTTTCATTCGCCCGCTAGAGGCAACTCGGGAGTTCAACCCCCAGTTCAGGGAGATAACACTCCAATCAGTAAAGATAAAGGAACCGGTCTGTCGGTGGGAACATTAGGACACACAAGCACACACGCACTTCACCATACACTTCAAGTTTTTTCACTACCCTGATTTTTCCTAACTCGTCGTTATTTTATTTTATGTAGGTGACATGGGGTGCTCCCACGGGTTCGATCGCCTCCACAGTTCTTATGTATTCCACCATCCAGGACGGGATTCAGGCTCCGGTAGACGTAGGGACAGAGACGATTACGAAGATCGAGACAACCGTCCTTGGGATTCGTCTTATCGAAAGAAAACATATTCCCAGTCTTCATATTCTCGTGACCCTCCTCCTCAAACTGAGCCAGATAGAGAAAAGCCTTCGCAGAAGGGGTCTCAACTTGTTGTCTCCCGAGAACAACATTCCGGTTCGTCGAGCACAAGGCTAACTCGGGAGCATCGGAAAAGAACAGAATTTTCAAAGCCTCCTCCCCCTACTCCTACGGCTGACCCAACTATAGCAGAGAAGATGGTCGATCTTAAGGCTAAATTCCCAAAAATCTGCTTTGACGGCCTGAAATTCCTCCCAGCTATTCATCATATCCTAGAGAACGTCAAGCAGAGTGACATCGCCTGCAACAACGACGTCTATGTTCAACATGCCGCATTTGTACATTTGGTCGAAAAAGTTTCAGAAGTATCTGTTGAGCGCCAACAGGAGATTGATCGTTTGAAGTTGGAAGCTGGCTTTGACAAGGACATCATCAAGAGTCAAGATGAAGAGCTTGCTTCGTATAAGTCGAAACTTGAAGCCGCAGAGCAGAGTGCAAAAGACACTGCCGAGGCCGTCACTCGTCTAGAGGCGACCCATAAAAAGGAACTTGATGAAGCAGTCCAGCGCAGTGGAGCTCTTGCCTTAGAAAAAGATTCCATCCAGAAGGAAAGGGACGCACTCGCCCTGCAAGTCAGAGAGTTGAAAGAGCTATTCTCTAAGGAGAAAGAAGAGAAAATATCCGCTCTAGAAGAGTCCCAACGATACTGCGACGAAATAGTTGCTACACGGCTCTGAAAAACCAAGCTCGATGATGAACTTGCCAAGGTTGAGATAATGAAAGACGAAGCCCGTGAGGAAGGCAGGAGAAAAGCTTTTGAGGAGATTGACTCTCGCCTCGAAGCAGCTGCAGAGGCGGGTAGAGAAGAGGTCAAGTGAATGTTTGACCCGCTGATCGCCGAGTACATCACCCGCGTGCTTATGCACCGCGACTTGACATTCCTAGGCGAGGGCTATCTTGAATCTCTAGCTAAAGCCTGGGAAACTTTAATTAAGATCAGAAAGATCGAGTCGGGCTCTGAGGAAGTCGATGAGGATGCTCTGGTGAAAGAATTTATCAAGGGGAACGAGCCAGCGGACTTATCTGCAGCTTTGGCTCTTTATAGCAAAGGCTCTCCCCAACCAAAAGAGAAGAATGACGAAGCTGGTCCATCTGGGGCTAAGGCTGCAGCTCCTCCTTCTACTGCTCCTCCTTCTGCTCAATCGGCCGGCCGGCCAACACTTGACCCATTTGAGCAACATGCCGGCTATGATCCAGAAGATCCCGGGCTTGGCGTTCATGTGTTATCTTCTATTCTAGAGGGTGAAACTCCACGCGCAACTGATAGCCAGCCAGAACCCGGTATGAAATTCTTCTTTTAGAATTTAAAAGATCTGTCACTTTCTGGTAGCGGTTATTTGTCCTAATGTTCATTCTTTATGTTTTTATGCAGGCTGCTTTGATCTTGAACCAACTCCGAGGAGCGACGTCGCCAAGGAGGAGGCAGAGAAAACAAGCGATGTTACCCATGCGGGAGTAACTCCGGGCCCTGACGCTCAAGTGATCGGGGCGCTAGATGATGATAAGTTTGACACTTCATCTCCCGTCGAAGGGAGTGACGAAATCGAGATCACTGGTGCCTCCGAACGTACTTCGAAGATGAGCATGAAGGAGCGACTCGCAAAAGAGGAGAAAAAGAAGGTTGAGATCAAAGTCGAGCCTCAAATACTGGAACTTACTGACCCGCGGAATAGACCTCTGAAAATCATTCTCTCCGGCAAATCCAAACCGCTGGATGTTCCTTCTCCTACTCCTGACTCTGCTTCTTTGGCAAGCAAAAAATCCAAGAAGAAGCATGAAGGAGAGGAGTCATCTGAGAAAACAAAGGAAGACAAGAAGAAGAAACCAAAAAAATAGTCGCCATACTCGTTCAACGAGATTTTGTTTAGGTCTTGTAACTACTTTCATTTTTTCATTTCCGTAGTTTGTGTAGATAGATTTTTGACTCCAAGTTTTGGAGGAATATCTGTGTAACCCCATTTTGGACTATTAAATAAAGCTTAGTTTCTTAGTCACTTGAATGATTCTTTTGCTTCTTTAGCTTTCTGAATAACTGTGGTCAAAACTCAAGTTCTTATGAGTTGCATAATTTCCCAATCCATTCTTACATTGTTCGAACATTCTTTAGAGTGGCATATTTCTTGTTCCACATTCTTGGATACTTAGAATTTTTTCCAAATCCGCGCTCCAGGGATTTGGAGTAATTCGATCCACATTTAGGGGATACAGAGATTCGAATCGCCTATACTCTAGTCCGCATTTCGGGGACGTAGAGTACTCCGGTCCACACTCAGGGGACTCGGAGATTGAAGTCACTTATACTCTAGTCCGCGCTCTGGGGACTTAGAGTACTCCGGTCCGCACTCAGGGGACTCGGAGATTGAAATCGCTTATACTCTAATTCGCGCTCTGGGGACTTAGAGTACTCCGGTCCGCGCTCAGGGGACTCGAAGATTGAAGTCGGTTATACTCCAGTCCGCGCTCTAGGGACTTAGAGTACTCCGGTCCGCGCTCAGGGGACTTGGAGATTGAAGTTGTTTATACGAGTTCGTACGTCATACAGAATAATGTAACTCCAGCAGTTCATCACCCGACTATGAGATATAGAGACATTAGTAATTCATGGAAAAGACGGCTTCATGCCTTTATTAATGAAAACCAACTAAACTGCCTGATTACACGGCCAAAAAGAAACTAAAAGATAACGGAACAAAAACATACAGGAAGTAACTGCGCCTAAAACAAGAAATAAACAGGCTAAATGTAATAATGTCGCAAATGTTCACTGTTCCATGCTCGGGGAAGAGTCACGCCATCAACGGTCGCTAGCTTAAATGTTCCCTCTCCAAGCTTCCGTTCAACGACGTATGGACCTTCCCAGTTGGGATTCATACGTGATGGTACCGGGAAAACTCGTTTCAAAACGAGATCACCCATATCAAAGATCCTTGGGCGGACTCTGCCATCGTAATATCGCTTGACTCGGTGTCTATGTGCTGCCGCCCTTAGTTCAGCTTCTTCACGTTTTTCATCGATGCAGTCCAGTGATTCCAACAAGAGATCCTGATTCGTCCTGGGATCGTAATATGTCACTCGATGCGATGGAACTTCAAGTTCCACAAGTATAACGGCTTCCGAGCCGTATGCCAATGCGAATGGAGTGTGGCCAGTCGCGGACTTGTGTTTAGTTCTATAAGCCCATAATACTGTCGGGAGTTCATCTACCCACTTGCCTCCGGCTTTTTCCAAACGCTTCTTCAGTATGGACTTGATTATTTTGTTTACGGCCTCAACTTGTCCGTTAGCTTTCGGATGCGCAACAGCGATGAACTTCTTCTCAACGCCATACTTTAAACAGAAATCCTTGAACTCTCTGCTTTCAAACTGCATTCCGTTGTCCGTAATGATGGTTCGAGGGAGGCCAAAGCGGCATATAATGTTTCGTACAACGAAATTAATGACCTTCTTAGAGGTGATAGTAGCTAAAGGTTCTGCCTCGGCCCATTTTGTAAAATAGTCGACTGCAACTATCGCGTATTTCGCACCACCTTTGGATATAGGCAAAGAGCCGATTATGCCGATTCCCCAGATTGCGAATGGCCAGGGACTAACCATTTGTGTGAGTTCTATTGGTGGAGCTCTCGGGATTTTCGCATATCTTTGACACTTGTCACATTTCCTTGCGTAGTCTGCAGCGTCCCGATTTACGGTTGGCCAATAGTATCCATAGCGGAGGATCTTTTTTGCTAGTGTCTGCCCCCCAGTATGGTTGCCGCATTCTCCTTCGTGAACCTCCTCCAATACCCGCTTTGTCTCATCATGGGCGATGCATCGTAATAAGGGGACCGAGAACCCCTTTCGATAAATTAGTCCATCCTGCATCACATATCGCGCGGCCTTTCGAATGACCTGTCGTCTCTCGCTCCTTTTTTCTGGTAAAGCCCCGGTCGTCAGGTATAGTTTGAATGGTGTTATCCACGACTCCCTCTCGATTCATGTTTCCAACACAAAATCAACTTTCATCGCGTCTATGCTTGGAGCATGCAAGGCTTCAACGGGAAACAATCCCAATTGCTGCGCATCGCCAGTGCTTGCGAATTTAGCCAATGAGTCGGCTTCTTTGTTCTGTTCGCGCGGGACATGCGAAATGTCATAACGCTCGAGGTTCGACAGTAGTTCCTGAACTAGAATAAGGTATGGAGCAAGCTTCTGTCCCTTTGCTTGGTAATCTCCCCACACTTGGTAGACCACCAACTGCGAGTCACAAAAGATTTCAACTGATTTAACCCCGAGTTCTCCAATGAGTTTTAAGCCAGCAATCAGTGCTTCATATTCTGCTTCATTATTCGTAGCCGGGAAATTGAGCTTCAAAGCGTAACAAATCGATCGGTTTTCGGGAGTTACAAGAACTACGCCAGCTTCGGAGCAACGGTCGTTTGATGCCCCATCGGTGTACAATTTCCATCGAACGGGGGGAATGACACTGTGATTATCTGGTTCGTCAGATACAGTAAACTCAGCGATGAAATCTGCTAATGCTTGCCCTTGTATGGCTCTTCGTGGCAAGTAGGTAATATCGAACCGGCTCAACTTGATATTCCATTTTAGCAACCTCCCAGAAGTTTCTGGTCGTTGGAGTACCTGCCGTAGGGGCTGATCGGTATAGACACTGACTGAGTGTGCTTGAAAGTATGGGCGCAGCTTACGTGATGCAATCACCAAGCAATAGGCCAATTTCTCAATTTTAGGGTAATTTCTTTCTGCCCCCGTTAAACGCTTACTAACGCAATACACCGGCTTTTGGACTCGGTCCTCCTCGCGGACCAAAGCCGCACTTATAGCATGTGGGGATACGGCCAAGTATACGTACATCATCTCGTGGTCTACTGGCTTTGACAGCACTGGAGGACTCTCCAGATGCCTCACCAGATCTCGGAATGCTTCCTCCCAGTTAGATGTCCATTCGAAATTCCTCTTCCCTTTCTTTATTATATCAAAGAAAGGAATGCACTTGTCCGTGGCTCTGAATATGAATTGACTCAGCGCAGCCACTTTCCCATTCAAGCTTTGCACCTGTTTTATAGTTCTGGGCACTTGCACATCTCGAATAACTTGAATCTTTTCTAGGTTAGCTTCAATTCCCCTAGCATTAACAATGAATCCCAAAAACTTTCCTGACGCATATCGAACATCTCTGCTAAGTCTCGAATGTGGTCGTTTGACTGTCGTGACTTCACGAGCATGTCATCCACATAGACTTCCATTGTTCTACCAAGCTGGTCTTTGAACATTCGATTCACCAAACGCTGATAAGTCGCTCCTGCGTTTTTTAATCCGAAAGGCATTACTACATAGCAATATAGCCCGACGTCTGTGACGAAACTAGTGTGTTCTTGGTCCGGAATATGCATCGGGATTTGATTGTAGCCTGAGTATGCATCCATGAATGATAGCAGCTCGTGTCCTGCAGTGGAGTCGACCAACTGATCAATCCTAGGCAACGGGAAACTATCCTTGGGGCATGCCTTGTTCAAATCGGAATAGTCTACGCATGTTCTCCATTTCCCATTCGCCTTTTTCACCAGCACGGGGTTCGATACCCATTCAGGGTAGAGGGCGTCGCGGACGAACCCATTGGCTTTGAGTTTGTCCACCTCCTCTCTGAGAGCAGCGGACCTCTCTGGGTCCATTCCTCTCCTCTTTTGTTTAACCGGGACGTATTTTGGGTCTATGTTCAACATATGACTCGTAATGGCAGGAGAAATCCCTCACATATCAGAATGCGTCCAGGCGAAAACATCAAGATTCGCTCGGAGTAAATCACTAAGGTCTTCAGTC
The DNA here is from genome assembly GCA_030737815.1 of Allium fistulosum. Lineage (NCBI taxonomy): Eukaryota > Viridiplantae > Streptophyta > Magnoliopsida > Asparagales > Amaryllidaceae > Allium > Allium fistulosum. The sequence goes on from CM060902.1 coordinate 157,058,963, forward strand.
ATTGCGGGGCCGAGTTGTGATCCGATCTTTAGTACTCGCGATGGATCGTCTCGGCTGACTGAAATATCAACTGTTAATTCAGCCAGCGCTGCCTTTTCTTCCCTGGGTTTCTCATCGTCGTCTCTCGGATTTATGTCTCCGAAGATCCAAAACTACGAAGGGTAGGATTCGCACCCTCCGACGGGATTGTCAATTATCAGTATTATGGATGCGGACGGGATTGTCCGCAACCTTTCCTTTCTCCCTCCGATGGGCCTCTCGGAGCTCAGCCACATAACAAGCACGACCAGTCGCCTGGTCGCCATGAACGACACCTACTCCTTTGTCAGTTGGGAACTTCAAAGTTAAGCACCACGGGGCTAATGCTGCCCTAAACACAGCCAGAGCCGGTCGGCCCAAGAACACATTGTACGGAGAATCCACATCCAAAACTACGAAGGGTAGGATTCGCACCCTCCGACGTTCGCCTTGTCCCAGTTCGACTGGTAACTCAACATACCCTACTGCATCGGTCGTTGCGCCATTAAAGCCATGTATATGGGCTTTAGACGGTTTCAAATCCTTCATTTCCATCTTCACCTGGTCATAAGCCTTCTTGAAGATGATGTTGACAGAACTTCCACAATCAATCAAAATTCTTTTCACATAAGCCGGTCCGATTGTCGCAGATATGACAATCAGGTCAATGGTTGGAGCCACCACTTGGTTAGCGTCTCTGTTTTTGAATACTATATCGTCTGTCATCACGTGCATCTGTTTAGCAGGGGTCCCATCCTCTACGTTGGAACAACACTCGAAATCTGCGTGCTTCAGGGAACTAGCATACCGCTCCATTTCTTGCCAATTCTTATCCGCGGGGTGAGGCCCGCCGATGATCGTGTTTATGACTAGTCTACCCACGGTCCGGGCAGGCTCCACGGGATGACGCGGAGCTGGTGCACGACCTGGGTTGGATGTTCCCTGTCCTCCTTCCTGTGGATCCTTCACAAACTCCTGTAACTTTTTCTGCCTGATCAACTTCTCTATAGCGTCGTGTAGATGTCCGCACTCTTCCGTATTGTGCCCATAAGTCTCGTGGAAGCGGCAATATTTCCCAGTCCGCTTCTGTTCCTCGGTTGACTCCTTTGGACGTGGTTTTCTGTACTGAAAGGTATTGCAGGTTGATAGGTAAATGTTCTCAAGAGACGCATTCAGCGGGGTATACTCGTTGTAGCTTGGAATTCTCGGCTTCCACTTCCCCGCTTCTCTCTTCTTCCCTTGACTTCTTCCTCCGGATTCCTTAGGCTGCCCAGGCTTGTTCTGGACATTGACTTGGACTTTTCCCGAGTTGTCTCCGGACTGCTTCACAGCAATGTTGCTTTTTACGGACTCCTGGACAGGTCCCGGTGCCTTATCTCGCCTCACCCACCTGGTTTCCTCTCTTCTTATGAACTGGTGTGCCTTTGAGTAAAAACGCTCTAGCGTAGTCAGAGGTTTTCCTGCCAGCCAGTCTCCGAACTCAGAATCCGGATCCACACCTCGCATCACAGCCATTAAAATTGCATGATCATTGGGATTACTGACTTCAGTCGCCGCAACATGGAATCTTTGTAAATACTCCTTCAATGACTCCCCAGGAGTCTGGATTACACTTGATAGAGACATCACGTCCTTTGGACGAGTAGTGTGTATCCTGAACTGTTCTATTAACTTCTTCGCCAACTCCTCGAAACTGGATACGGACCGCGGAGGAAGTCGGGTGAACCACATAGTAGCGATCCCAGATAGAGTAATTGGAAAGCATCTACACTTGGTTGCATCGTTTGCTCTAGCTGAATCCATCATCCACTCATACCTCATGACATGCTGTCTGGGATCAGTCTTTCCTTCATAAGCTGGGATAGTTGGCATACTAAACTTTCTGGGGTACGCTGCCTGTAGAACTATGTCTGTGAACGGAGTATGACTTCTCGACACTCCCCAATCGTCATTCGATAAGCCTTGATTCTCTTTCATCAATTGTCTGACCATGGCTGTCAGGTTTGGTGTTTGTATGGAAGGTGGAAGGTTGGAGTCTGTTCTACGCGACTGATCATGCTGATGCCTCCTCTGCTGGCGATCTGCCAAACGTGCATCTTGAGGTTCGACATCGTTAGCGTTTTGATAGTCTGGGCCTCCAGCCTTCACCTGCACTCCAGCTCCTAAGTTTCCAGCTCCGGCTTGGTCACGATCTCCAACTGTTCGGACAGCAGCACCTGCCCGTGTAGTTTCAGTCTTACGGCGTCTACGCCTGGGAGGTTCATCGGAGGAAGTTGAGATGTCGGATGAGGAATAAGGAGCGGGATTGCCCCCAACATTTTGGTGTTGTTGTTGAGTGAGTTGTGCCATGAGGTTGGCGTTGGGTTGCATCTGCTCTCCGAGTTGTCTCCTGCTTTCCCTGAGTTCTCTCATCAAGTCATTGAACTCTATTCTGGTGACAACCGGCATTTGTCCTGGGCGGTAGTCCCTGCACCTGGAATTGCTTGCTGATTGCTAGGTCCTGCTTGTTGCACGCTAGCAGTCTCGTGGGCGTCCGCATTATGAGAAGTTGTTCTGGTACGTGGTCTTGCCATTGTAGAGTTATTGGTATGAACTCTGAGTAGAATCAACGGACGTCCTCTCAATGAGTCGGATCTTCTTTGGGGGATTTGTTCAATCCTGTAGCTTCAAAGCAGATCCTTGAGGTCTGAGAATTCAATTCTCAGTGAAAGCACCAAAGTGTTAGCACCAAAATTGGTCACTAACCTCGTTGAGAAAGATTGTGTAGAGATGTAAGTGATGAAGATAAATTAAACAAGGAAGAATATGCTAATTTGAATGCAGAAAATAAGAACACCGGATTTATAGTGGTTTAGCGTAATTGCCTACGTCCACTTTGGGATTAAACTTTATTACCTTCCTTGATGATTGATTACAGATACAGTCCGTAGATCAAATACTTGAATACAATTGATAAGCAAAGAGGACGAGTCTTGAAAGCGGTAGAGTCTCCCCAGTGTTCCCGAAAAAAAGGTCCTTTTCACTGTGCCCCTGCCCCTCTATTTATAGACAAAGATGGGTTGGACTTCCCAAGTGGGCCTGGCAGCCGAACACCTTGGCCCAAATGGAGTGGTCACTGTATGCCGAACCAAACAGGCCGAATGGTCTGATGCCGAACCACTCTCCTCATGCCGAACGAGGCACTTGCTGTGTGGGAAGAGTAGGCCGAATAGCAATCGAAGCCGAACGTGCCTTCTGGCCGAATGAAGTATCTGGCCAAATGCTACCTTTGGCCGAACGAAACCCTTAGCTGATCGATGCCTTTGGCCGAACGATGTCTTTGGCCGAACGTTGCCTTTAGCCGAACGTCTGCTAATGCCGAGCGCTCCTTGGATGCCAAGCCTTTCTAATGCCGAGCGCTCCTTTGATGCCGATCGCTTGCCAATGCCGAGTACTTCTGGATGCCGAGTAACCCTGGATGCTAAGTACTCATGGATGCCGAGTAAACGTGCCTTCTGGCCGAACGAAGTATCTGGCCGAACGCTACCTTTGGCCGAACGAAACCCTTAGCTGATCGATGCCTTTGGCCGAACGATGTCTCTGGCCGAACGTTGCCTTTAGCCGAACGTCTGCTAATGCCGAGCGCTCCTTGGATACCAAGCCTTTCTAATGCCGAGCGCTCCTTTGATGCCGAGCGCTTGCCAATGCCGAGTACTTCTGGATGCCGAGTAACCCTGGATGCTAAGTACTCATGGATGCCGAGTAAACGTGCCTTCTGGCCGAACGAAGTATCTGGCCGAACGCTACCTTTGGCCGAACGAAACCCTTAGCTGATCGATGCCTTTGGCCGAACGATGTCTCTGGCCGAACGTTGCCTTTAGCCGAACGTCTGCTAATGCCGAGCGCTCCTTGGATGCCGAGCCTTGCCAATGCCGAGCGCTCCTTTGATGCCGAGCGCTTGCCAATGCCGAGTATTTCTGGATGCCGAGTAACCCTGGATGCTAAGTACTCATGGATGCCGAGTACTCCTGGATGCCGAGTACTCTTGGGTGCTGAGTACTTAGTTGCCTGGTCAAATCTCCAGGAAACAATCCATATTAGCGAATTATCCACTTTTTGTTAATTTATTCGCGTTAAAGGAATAAAAAGAACTAAAATTTACAGGCTGAATTCTAATGCAAAACGGATGTAAATAAAATATAAATAACTATAAATAAATGAATAAAATAGCTAAATAAAAATAAACATTAAAAATTAACTGTAAACAACTTGTATAAAAGCGGTCTCAAAATTGTAGAAAAACTACAACCGTTGAAAACCCTATTATTTTAAATTACTTAAAAATCTAAAATAATTACTTAAACACTCACATGTAGTTCTTTGCTATTTCCTTGGCCTTCCCGGATCCACTTATAGCGTATAAAATATTTTAACTAAAAAGAACTTCTCCTCGGAAAAATATTCCTTTTAGGGTCAAGCCTCAGGCAATGAACCCAGATGGAGAAAATCTGAATGAGAAAATAGCTAGGCCTAGGGTCTTATTTATAGTGTCACTTATGGATCTCAGACCATTGGATTTGAAGATTAAATCTGGTGCAACCACATCATAGGCTCGTTAGGAACCATCAGATGGAAGCACGGACGCAGGAGATGAAGCGAAAATAACGAAATGACATGTTCGAATCAACTGGAAGAAGACGTGCAAAAGAATGCACGCGGGTTGACCTACCTGTCGGCCCATCACTTGCTAGGGTCGACCTAGCTATGGTGAGGGTCGACCTTAGGGTCGAACTTCCCTATATATATATTTTTCTATCTTTTTCTCGTTTCTTGTTTATTCCGTAACTTCTTAGTCTTAGCTCGGATTTTGATGTTCTATATATGGAATTGACCAGAAAATTACCACGGACACAATGGTGCAACTCCAGTGGCTCAATTATGATAATTTCACAAAGTTATTTTACCATTAACTAATTCGTTAATTAATTATTATAGCTTAAATTTCGGGTTGTTACAGTTCAGGTCATTGGAGGAGGTGCTTCGGGATTTAGCCTATGAAACTTCGAGTCAGGCTTTAGGACAAGGCAAGGAAGGAGTTTAAAGACCTAACTCTAAATTTTTGGTGAAGTGTAAGACTCAGTACTGACCACTTTTTATCGATACTGACCCCATTTTGATCGGTACCGACCTCTTTTCTAACATGTAAGTTGGAGCACGGAACTTCATGACATGCATGATGAAGGGGAGCTCCAGGCAAGCAAAAGGAGGCAAGAGTTCGGCATGTGGAATGCTTTGTCAATTTGACTAAGTAGTTCATATCAGCACCGACATGAATGGAGTTCATGTCGATGTTGATATGAATTGGAGTGGCCATCCTCGACCAAACTTCCAGGGGATGCCCAAGGGTTCCTGTTGGTCATGCTGAAGGTGTTTATTTGTTTGCTTGATGTTCGATTGCAATGTGGCAGCATGATGAAGGATGACGACTTCAATGAAAGGGAGTGCGGATTAAGGACCTTAAGGCTAATTAAACACCAGAGGGGGGGTGAATAGTGTTTAATGGATTCTAAGACTTATATGAACTAATTTAAAAATTATGATATAAACAAATGTAGAACTTAATCATAGAACAATCACAAAATCAAACACAGATGCATAAAGTAAATAAAAAGCAGTAAAAGGAAAGAACACACCGGATTTTATACTGGTTCGGAGTTACCCTACATCCAGTCCTGTACCAAGGCAAACACCTCATACAGATTTTTATTATACCAATGTCGAGATTACAATCCTCAATTTCTAAAGGCCTTGAGGTACCCTCCTGTCTTCGAGTCCAGGGCAAGCTCTCTTAATTTACGGGACACAAGATCACCCAATTGATTTCTAGGCACAACCACACCTTATAGAGAGACTCGATACACTTTTGATTACAAATTGATCATATAACTCTGAATAGCACTTTGATCTTCGAGAGAGGGCAGAGAATCAAACAAGAATGAGATTCTAATTTGATTCACTTGAGAATTTGGCAGAATTTCGGCACGATCTTAAAAATATGAAAATTTTAGAATATGGATTTGTGGAGAAGAAGGAGTGAAGAAAATAAGAAAATAGCTAGTTAAAAAATTCATTTGTGAGGGCTATTTATAGACCAGTAACGGTCATAACTATTCGTGAAGAGATTTAAACGAATAGACACTTCTTTTGAAAATTGTAACTTTTGAATTTAACGGCCACCATGTCGACATGGGTTATCCCATGATGTCGACATCCCTTAGTTAAAAACAATGTAAAATTTGTTTTGAAAATGGTATTGAAGGGAAAACAAGATGAAATGATTCTGGAGTAAAATAAACTAATTTTCCTATGTTTTAAAATAAAGAAGAGTTGAAAAATATATTTTTAGAATGTATGTATAAATTTGATTTTAAATCTCAAGTATATATATATTATAAAAGAATATTTAAAAATCAGAAGATAGTTTTAAAAACAAACGAAGTTTAAAACAAGAGTTTATTTAAAAACAAAAACAAAGAATATTTTAAGGCTAAAACATCTTTTTGAAAATCATTTGAAAAGATAATTTTTAAGGCTAAAACATGTTTGAAAAGCAGTTTTGAAAATCATTTTGAAAAACCATTTTGAAGTAGTTTTGCAAGCTTCTTCCTGCAGAATATCTCATCACATCAGGACTCAAGAACTTGTACAAAACCAGGATGTTCGTGGGTTTGTAAGCCACTTGTCGTTGGTTTGTAAGCTACTTGTCGTGGGTTTGTAAGCCACTAAGAAGATAGAAATGGGTTCCATCCCAAATGAAATTTGGAATGAAGATTTCCGTGCTATTATGAAGTTTTAACAAAAACTAGACACATATCTTGAAATCTTGATCTTTATACCCTAGTGTCTTCAATCTTGATATCTCCATTCTGAATCTTGAGTCTTTATAGTGATCGGTCTTTAGTAATCAATACATGCATATATATATATATATATCCTGCATAGTTCCTGCGTATACATATCTATCTAGATAATAGTGTTAGTATATATTTTATAATAAGATAAGTTAAAAAGGTTGTTTTCATCAAAACCAACATCTCAGTTCCTAACAATCTCCCCCTTTTTCATGATGACAACCTGTATTTATAAAATATACTTACCATACCATAACTCATATCATAACTCCCCCTTATTCCATGACTCCACCTTACTCCAATCATAACCCCCCTTACTCCAAGCCAACTACTATTTTATAACTTCTCCCCCTTTGTCATCAACAAAAACTTCTTACTAATAAATTCCCTAAACTTGATATAAGATAATCAACCATAATACAATAGAGTAATCCATATATAAGTGTAATAAGTGCCAAGTGTGATCATAAGTATGAAATGTGAAATGTGATCATGAGTGTGATCATAAGTGTAATCCAGAAGTAAATCAATCATCATCCAATCATATTTACAGTAATTATTCAATCCAATCAAGTTTAAAACACACCAATCAAATCAAACAAATAACATACATAATGACTAGACATTCCTTGGTACTTCCACGCGTCCATCTTCTCCAAAGATAGGGTCTGCTTTGATGGCATCCCATTCTTCTTTATCTTTATCGAGAGTGACTGGTGGATTTCCTTCGAGATCGTCCTTGTTAAGGGCTGAGATCATCCAACGAAGGGCGTCGAAATGTCTCTCTTGCTCCTTGATCATCTGCATTTGACTCAATTCTAAGTGACGCTGATTACGAAGTATGAATGTAAGGATATTCTTGAATGAAGTGAGAGTTTCCTCAAGATTATCACTTAGATTCTTAATCGGAGAAGCCATAATTCAAGAAATAGGAAGAAATATGAAAGGGAGTGATTAGAAATGAGGTTTGATAATTTATTCTGTAAGAAACAGGTATAAATAGGGGTAGAAAGTCATTTAAAATGAATAGATACAAGTTAGTTACATGAAATTAAAATTTGAAAGTGTAACTACTTTTTGCCCATTGCATGTCGACATGGGGGGATGGGGGATGTCGACATGCCTCTGCCTAAAGTGACAATTTGCTTTGTTTTGAATATTATGAACAAATCTATGCAACTAAAATTTGTATAATATAAAAAACAAGCAATTACAGAGACAAGTGAAGTTGAATAACAGGAAATAAAAGATTTCATTAATGATTCTAGTCAACATTACATAAAATAATATAATATTAACTAAAATAAAGAAAAATACATGGATAGAACTTGAAGCAAACAAGATAACATGAACTAAAACTAATTTGATGAAGATGATAGCCCAAGCTTTCTACTAACTTTCCCGATGAACTTGTTGATTTTAGTGGAAATCTTATCCATTTTCTTACTCATTGATCTTTTGAGTGTCTTTTGATTTTCCACTATAATTCTTTGATTATTGAGAATGGTCTTATTGGATGGATTAACGGGATTAGTAGGATATTCAATACTCTCTAAGGAAGTTTCTTGATCTTCCTCTTCCTCCTCTTTGATTTCCATTCCTTCCTCTTCCTCTTCTTCTTCTTCTTCCTCCTCCATTTCTTCCATCTCTTCGTGAGCAAGCCTTTCTTCCTTTTCCACAAGTGTTCCATATGGTTGAAACACTAATGGAATTTGCATAAGGGAAATGTTTCCACGGTTGAACACTTTTCTAGTTATAAATTCTTCCCTTTTGAAATCAACTCCAAAGTAATTAAAAATCCAAGTGAGATAAATTCCATGATATAATGTGTTTTCACCCATAGTAAAATTCTTGGGCCTTATCTCATCCAAAATAACTTGAGCCCAATTGATATCATAATTTCCAAAAATTTCAAAAAGAGCTTTGCAAACTTTCAAAGTTGGGTTGTTGTAGTTTCCCGACCTTGGTATAAGAGTGTGTTGAATAAGAAGGTTAACAATTTTTGCTTTTGGACGAAAGTAATGATTTTTGAATTCAAAATTGTCATCCCCTTCAAAGATGTGATAAAATGTCTCTCGATCATTTTCATTTATTCGAAATTCTAAGAGATTCATTCCGGTATACTTGCATCCCAAAATATTTTCTAAAATTTCAAAATCCAAAACTATTTGTGTTCCTTTAATACTACTCCAAATTTGTCCATCTTGCCCATCATAAAAACCACGATTTAAATTCGCGTAAAACATCTTAACAAGATTTGGATAACATACAAAATCATTTTGTTTTTATCTACTACACTAAGAATAGAACATTGTTGAAAAAGATTTTCAATTTCATAAGAAGGAAAATCTTCAAAAATAGCAAATTTCCCCGTATGAATTTTACCAAAGTTTACATAGTTGATGTAAGCTTTGATAGCTTTCGGATCATTAAAGAGCAAGTTTTTGATAGCTTTTGGAATTCTAATGGTGTTAGGAGTGCTTGAAGAGGCCATCGAAGAAGTTTGAGAGGAGTTGAAGGTAATGAAGATAAATTTGAAATTTGAAATAAAAGTGAAAAGTGATGATAAGGAGAGTGAATTAAATAGAGATTCTATAGACATGTTCTCTGGACAAGAGGCATCTTTCCAGAGCATTGAAGTTGGTGAAAAGGTGGAGGGAAATTCAAAAGTTTGAATTCAAATTTTGAAATCAAATTTCTGAGGGGCATGTCGACATGGGGTATCCAGGTATGTCGACATGTGCCTATTGAATCAAAGGACAAGTGTTTATTCCTAATTTCTAATAAATGTATATATTATATCCTATATTCTACTTATATAATTCCTGTGATAACATTAAATATAATAATACTTAAGTATTAATAATTTAATATTTAAAATATTATTAAAATAATATTATTTTTGAATTTAAAATTCAAATTTCAAGGGATAAATTTGAATTTAAAATTCAAGGAATTTAAAAAAAAATCAAGCAAACAAACAAGCATCCATTCAAACAAGAAAAATTAAAAATAATGTAAATGCGTACCTCTTTTTAGATCCATACTCCCATCGTCGTCTGATTCATGAATAGCAGTGAAACACAGATTTGAATTATCCGTCTTCTTTTCATCGTCACTGGATGATGAGTCTGAATCATCAAGAGTTGCTGTGTATGCTTTCTTTATTTTCCTTGACAAATCATTGTTTGAAGGGAACAACTGTTTATATGGATACAGACAATCTTTCCTATGATGCCCGACTTTATTGCAATTGTAGCATCTATCATTGTTAACGTTCTCTGTATTATTTCTGGAATTCCTTTGATCATTTCTTTTGTAATTATTCATTTTTCAATATTTTAGGAATTTCCGAAAGTTTCTTGTCATGAAAGCAATCTTCTCATCACTGTTTGGTTCCGAATCTTCAGTTGTTGCATTAAATGCTAATGACTTCTTTTTTGTAGCCTTGTTTTCTCTTCTTCCTTGCAGTTGAACTTCATAAGACATCAGATTCCCAATCAATTCTTCTATTTTCATTAGAATGATATCATTTGCTTCTTCGATTGCAAGTGTCTTTTGATCCCATTCTGGAGTGAGTGAATTTAGAATTTTTCTAACTTGGTCTTCCTCCGAAAAGCTTTTTCCCAATGCAATTAGTGAATGAACAATATCTTGAAATCGACAATACATGTCGGAAATGGACTCATTTGCATGCATTTTAAACAATTGAAACTGATTAGTTAATATGGAAATTTTAGTCTGTTTAACTTTGCTTGTTCCTTCATGAGTAACTTGGAAAGTTTTCCAGATTTCAAATGCAGACTTACAAACAGACACTCTATTAAACTCATTCCTATATAGTGAACAAAATAATATATTCATGGCCTTTGAGTTATTTTGTGCAACACCCTTTTGCTCAGTAGTCCACTGGGCAAAATCGGTAGTGGATTCAACATACTCAGTTTGTATGACATTCCAATTGTCTAATCCAACTGATTGTAAATAAATTTTCATTCTACAAGCCCAATATGCATAATTACTGCCATTGAAAAATGGTGGTCTGACAGTAGACTGACCTTCTACTAATGAACTAGTGTTAGTGTTAATAGAACTAGTGCCAGAGTTGACATTACCAGTGTTGGTAGCCTTTAAAACAATTTTCAAGTTTCAGATTATGAAAACTATGAAAACCTTGCTCTGATACCAATTGAAAGGCAGTGCGGATTAAGGCTCTTAAGGCTAATTTAACACTAGAGGGGGGTGAATAGTGTTTAACGGATTCTAAGACTTATATGAACTAATTTAAAAATTATGATATAAACAAATGCAGAATTTAATCATAGAACAATCACAGAATCAAACATAGATGCATAAAGTAAATAAAAAGCAGTAAAAGGAAAGAACACACCGGATTTTATACTGGTTCGAAGTTACCCTACATTCAGTCATGTACCAAGGAAAACACCTCATACAGATTTTTATTATACCAATGTCGAGATTACAATCCTCAATTTCTAAAGGCCTTGAGGTACCCTCCTGTCTTTGAGTCCGGGGCAAACTCTCTTGATTTACGGGACACAAGATCACCCAATTGGTTTCCAGGCACAACCACACCTTATAGAGAGACTCGATAAACTTTTGATTATAAATTGATCCTATAACTCTGAATAGCACTTTGATCTTTGAGAGAGGGTAGAGAATCAAACAAAAATGAGATTCTAATTTGATTCACTTGAGAATTTGGCAGAATTTCAGCACGATCTTAAAAATATAAAATTTTTAGAATATGAATTTGTGGAGAAGAAGGAGTGAAGAAAATAAGAAAATAGTTAGTTAAAAAATTCATTTGTGAAGGCTATTTATAGACCAGTAACGGTCATAACCATTCGTGAAGAGATTTAAACGAATAGACACTTCTTTTGAAAATTGAAACTTTTTGAATTTAACGGCCACTATGTCGACATGGGGTATCCCATGATGTCGACATCCCTTAGTTAAAAACAATGTAAAATTTGTTTTGAAAATGGTATTGAAGGGAAAACAAGAAGAAATGGTTCTGGAGTAAAATAAACTAATTTTCCTATGTTTTAAATAAAGAAGAGTAGAAAAATATATTTTTAGAATGTATATATAAATTTGATTTTAAATCTCAAGTATATATATATTATAAAAGAATATTTAAAAATCAGAAGATAGTTTAAAAACAAACAAAGTTTAAAACAAGAGTTTATATAAAAACAAAAACAAAGAATATTTTAAGGCTAAAACACCTTTTGAAAATCATTTGAAAAGATAATTTTTAAGGCTAAAACATTTTGAAAAGCAGTTTTGAAAATCATTTTGAAAAACCATTTTGAAGTAGTTTTGGAAGCTTCTTCCTGCAGAATATCTCATCACATCAGGACTCGAGAACTTGTACAAAACCAGGATGTTCATGGGTTTGTAAGCCACTTGTCGTAGGTTTGTAAGCCACTTGTCGTAGGTTTGTAAGCCACTTATCGTGGGTTTGTAAGCCACTAAGAAGATAGAAATGGGTTCCATCCCAAATGAAATTTGGAATGAAGATTTCCGTGCTATTATGAAGTTTTAACAAAAAACTAGACACATATCTTGAAATCTTGATCTTGATACTCTAGGGTCTTCTGTCTTGATATCTCCATTCTGAATCTTGAGTCTTGAGTCTTTATACTGATCAGTCTTCAGTAATCAATACCTGTATATATATATATATATATATATCCTGCATAGTTCCTGCATATACATATCTATCTAGACAATAGTGTTAGTATATATTTTATAATAAGATAAGTTAAAAAGGTTGTTTTCATCAAAACCAACATCTCAGTTCCTAACATTCATGACTTTCATGGTGGTAACTCGATGATGACAAAGTTGTGTTCTGATGATGATGGCTCAATGTTCATGGAGTTTTAAGGATGATTATCTATAAGGGCGAGTTCTAAGAGGGGTGACCTGTGGATAAAATGTCGAAAGGTTCTACCATAGGAAGAAATTAATGCTGAATGATTCTTTAAAGATAAATGGAAACTAGATGGAGCAAGGAAAGAGCTTGGGTATGTGTGCTAAGTGATGGTTGATACTCGAAGTATTTTCTGATGTACTCATAAACAGGGGTAATGCGAAGATGCTCATTGGGTGCTTAGAATGGCTACCCCAATTTAGTGGAATGGATCTGTATACCCTGGATCACTGAAATGAATCTAGTGTCAGCTACGGGCTGGTGGGCGAGTACCCTAAAAACCAAGATTTTTCTGTTAATCCCTGGTAGAGGAATGGTTATACGAGTTATCATATGTCCATAGCACATTAGTAACAGTAAAGACTTTTTGATATATGCTTTTTGTTATGGTTGCTTTTCTCGTTTTAGCCACTCTAGGTATGTCACATAATGTAGGTATCATTGATATGGATGCCTAGACACCCAACATTGTACTTAGGATGTCGTACACCTTTATGATGATAGTAGGTGATAGATTAGCAAATACTATTATGTGCTAACTCTTTGGTTATTGGGATAGGTCAGGTATGATTGTTATACCTATGTTTCTTTATCAAATTGTATAGTATTTTGAGGTTTGTGTATTGCTTACATCAGATTGTTGTCTGACTCAAGGTTTTAAGCTTTGCTTCTTATTATCTTGGGTACTCTTAAATGATTGGACTAGATAATAGGTTTAGGTGGTACACAGTTGTTGTATAGAAGACGAGAAAAAGTGTAATGACCCGTATGTTACATGTCGGAGGATCATAAAATATTTATATTATTTTTATTTAGGGTCATACGATTCTATAACTTAGGGAAATGACTACTAGAGACATTTTCCTTCCTTAAAATTTTTATCGGACTATTTTGACCCTGAAAATCTTGTATGGAATATAACTTTTGATTTGAGCTGGATTAGGGTTTGAAACCACTTCCATTAAATTGGGATGATGGTTTCCCTTTCCATAGAGTGGTTATAGTAGGAAAATAAACTTACCATTAGGAAGTTATGGCTGCTTGAAGTTTCACTTGATTTTGAACAGTTTAATGGACAATTAGTGAGTTAATGGGTAGGCCAAAAGCCCGTTTCGGGATTCGCGTCATGATGGGGCTGATGGGACTTCTCTCCATCATTACATACTTTCCAAAAATAGGGAGAAAAGTACTACTAACATTCCCTAGCCTAAAAACCACTAAAAACCTTGCTTTCATAATCTAAATCTTGTCATTAGAAGGAGTTTAGCGTAATTAGCACTTGGATTTGGAGATTTGCTGTTAGACACAACTTGGAGCTACTGTTCATCTCAGGATTTTTACACTTTTGGGCTTGCTTTGGATTGATTTGGATTTAGATGAGTGTTTAGCATCTCATTTACTAATTAGTCATTATACACGTTAAAATGATGTTTTAAAATGATAATTGGATCATAAAACGTGTTTTAAACCTTAACTAATCACATAAGTTAATTCAACCGATTTGACAAAGATTTGTGAAATTGTGTTCTTATGGGTCTCATTTGTTCTTATAGTTTACTCTATTCTTCTACCCTTAGATATAGGCTTCACTTTAATATGCATGGATGTATGCTTGTTAGGATATATTATATATGATGATGTCTTGAATGTATGATGTTTGCTTGGTTGAAAACTCTAGTCGGATGGCGATTTAGTTCTACGAATAAATTTTGGATCGATGATGACCCATAAAGGACAGGTCATCTAATTGACTTACGATACATAGGGTAGGTTAAGGAGGACACCCTAAAGTTACATTTTAAGTTTCAAGTCATTTGAAGTTCGCTTGCACGAGTTATGGGTGGAAGAAGGTGGTTCAGTGTTGATGCATAAGTACAAAAATGCTTTTAGTCTTAGACGTGTTTTCTTCGATTCCAAAACGGGTTTACTTTGGGTCGCTTACACAATAGCTTCCGGATCGACTTGGAGAAATGAAAATGATAAAGTAGTAGGTCAGCACCGTGACCGACCTCTTTTCTGACATGTAGGTTGGAGCAGGGAACTTCATGACATGCATGATGAAGGGGATCTCCAAGCAAGCAAAAGGAGACATGAGTTCGGCATGTGGAATACTTTGTTAATTTGAATAAGAAGTTCATATTAGCACTGACATGAATGGGTTCACGTCAGTATCGATTTGAATTGGAGTGGCCATCCTCGACCAAACTTCCAAGGGATGCCCAAGGGGTCTTGTTGGTCATGCTGAAGGTGTTTGTTCATTCGCTTGACGTTCGATTGCTATGTAGTAGCATGATGAAGGATGATGACTTCGCGACTTTGATGGTGGTAACTCGATGATGACAAAGTTGTGTTCTGATGATGATGGCTCGATGTTCATGGAGTTGTAAGGATGATTATCTACAAGGGCGGGTTCTAGGAAGGGCGAAGCATGGATAAAATGTTGAAAGGTATTACCATAGGAAGAAATTAATGTTGAGTGGTTCCTTAAGGATGAATGGAAACTAGATGGAGTAAGGAAAGAGCTTGGATACATGTGCTAAGGGATGGTTGATACTCGAAGTCTTTTCTGATGTACTCATAAATAGGGATAATGCGAGGATGCTATTGGGTACTTGGAATGGGTACCCCAATTTGGTTGAATGGATCCGTATACCCGAGATCACTTAAATGAATTCAGTGTCAGCTACGAGCTGGTGGGCGAGTACACTGAAAACCAGGATTTTTCTATTAATCCCTGGTAGAGGAATGGTTATACGAGTTATCATATATCCATAACACATTCAGTAACAGTAAGGATCGTTTGATATATGTTGTCTGTTATGGTTGCTTTTCTCGTTTTCTGTCACTCTAGGAATGTCACATGATATAGGTATCATAGATATGGATACCTAGACACCCAATGTTGTGCTTAGGATGTCGTACACCTTTATGATAATAGTAGGTGATAGATTAGCAAATACTATTATGTGCTAACTCTTTGGTTGTAGGGATAGGTCAGGTATGATTGTTATACCTATGTTCCTTTATCGACTTGTATAGTATTTTGAGGTTTGTGTATTGCTTACACCAGATTATTGTCTTACTCGAGGTTTTAAGCTTTGCTTCTTATGATCTTAGGTACCCTTAAATGAGTGGACTAGATAGTTGGTTTAGGTGGTACGCAATTGTTGTATAGAGGATGAGAAAAATTGTAATGATCCATATTTTACATGTCGGAGGATCGTAACACGTAAAATATTTATATTATTTTTAGTGGAAATTAGCCACAAGGGCCTCTTTAGCAAGTGGAATTAGTTTCTAAGACACACAACTGAAAAAATTACTTTCAAGGACAAAACGTAAAATAATTAGTTTCTAGGGCCTAAAAATCTATGAACTTATGTCCTTGAAAAAAATTGGACTGCTGACTTTGTCCTTGAAAGTAATTATTCTGCTGATTTTGGCCTTGAAAGTAATTTCTTCGAATGTGTGTCCTAGAAACTAATTGGACTGCAAAGTTTGTCCTTCTGGTAAAATGCCCCTTATTTTTATTTAGGGTCATATGATTCTATAACTCTGGGAAATGACTACTAGAGACATTTTATATCCTAAAATTTTTATCGGACTATTTTGACCTTGAAAATCTTGTATGGATTTGAGCCTGATTAGGGTCTGAAACCACTTCCACAAATTGGGATGATGGTTTCACTTTCCATAGAGTGGTTATAGTAGGAAAATTGACTTCCCGTTAGAAAGTTATGGCTGTTTGAAGTTTCACTTGATTTTGAATAGCCTAATGGACAATTAGTGTGTTAATAGGTAGGCCAAAAGCCCGTTTTGGGATTAGCGTCATCATGGGGCTGATGGGACTTCTCTTCATCATTACACACTTTCCAAAAATAGAGAGAAAAGTACCGTTAATATTCTCTAGCCTTAAAACCACTCAAAACCTTACTTTGATATTCCAAATCTTGTCATTAGAAGGAGTTCAGCGTAATTTGCACTTGGATTTGGGGATTTTCTATTAGAAACAACTTGGAACTACTGTTCATCTTAGGATTTGTACATTTTTGGGCTTACTTTGGATTTAGATGAGTGGTTAGCATCTATCACTTACTAATTAGTCATTATATACCTTAAAATGATGTTTAAAAATGATAGTTGGATCATAAAACGTGTTTTAAACCTTAACTACTCACATAAGTTAATTTAGCCGATTTGACAAAGATTTATGAAATTGTGTTCTTGTGGATCTTACTTGTTCTTATGGTTCACTCTATTCTTCGACCCTTAGATATAGGCTTCACTTTAATATAAATAACACCTGACCAATCCCTACTACCAAAGAGTTAGCATATAACAACATAATATGCTACTTTACGAATAAAATCAGGGTACACTACAATCCAAGTGTGATGACGGGTGTCCAGGTATCCCTATCTCCAATACCTATGTCTGATGACATCCCTAGAGTGATAGAATACGGAAGAAAAATCAATAACCATAACATCTGTTAGCACCAAAATTGGTCACTAACCTCGTTGAGAAAGATTGTGTAGAGATGTAAGTGATGAATATAAATTAAACAAGGAAGAATATGCTAATTTGAATGCAGAAAATAAGAACACCGGATTTATAGTGGTTCAACATAATTGCCTACATCCACTTTGGGATTAAACTTTATTGCTTTACTTGATGATTGATTACAGATACAATTCGTAGATCAAATACTTGAATACAATTGATAAGCAAAGAGGATGAGTCTTGAAAGCGGCAGAGTCTCCCCAGTGTTTTCGAAAAAAGGTCCTTTTCACTGTGCCCCTGCCCCTCTATTTATAGACAAAGATGGGTTGGACTTCCCAGGCGGGCCTGGCAGCCGAACACCTTGGCCCAAATGGAGTGGTCACTGTATGCCGAACCAAACAGGCTGAATGGTCGAATGCCGAACCACTCTCCTCATGCCGAACGAGGCGCTTGTTGTGTGGGAAGAGTAGGCCGAATAGCAATCGAAGCCGAACGTGCCTTCTGGCTGAACGAAGTATCTGGCCGAATGCTACCTTCGGCCGAACGAAACCCTTAGCCGATCGATGCCTTTGTCCGAACGATGTCTCTGACCGAACGTTGCCTTTGGCCGAACGATGTCTCTGGCCGAACGATGTCTCTGGCCGAACGTTGCCTTTAGCCGAACGCCTGCTAATGCCGAGCGCTCCTTGGATGCCGAGCGCTTGCCAATGCCGAGCGCTCCTTTGATGCCGAGCGCTTGCCAATGCCGAGTACTCCTAGATGCCGAGTACCCTTGGATGCCGAGTACTCTTGGATGCCGAGTACTCCTGGATGCCGAGTACTCCTGGATGCCGAGTACTCCTGGATGCCGAGTAGTCCTGGATGCCGAGTACTCCTGGGTGCCGAGTACTTAGTTGCCTGGTGAAATCTCCAGGAAACACTTGCCCCCCAAAGTGTATTACGTGACTAAACGTGATATGCTTTGAATTACGTATCCTCCATGTTTTGTTTCAAATCCTTGACTAAATCCTAATGGAGATGCCCTTTTGAGAATATCAGTGGTTGAGGTGTGCGCCTAACGTGGTATAAATGCCAAACGATACGTTCGAAGCCGAACGTTCCTCATGTGCCGAGCGACTTTATGTTTCGAAGTCGAACGCTACGGCTTTGACCGGTTCTACCGGATATAGCCTTTTCGGCTTCTTCTTCCTCCCTATAAAACTAGGCATTCTCCCTCTTCTCTTCTTTTACACTTTTATTGCTGTCATTCTCTAAAGATTTGTGATTTTCGCCTGTTAATCGGACTTAAAGCCTACTCAATCCTTTCCAAGTTTTGATCTACTAACTAGGTATTATCCCTTCTATCTAAATCCCTTCCCTGTGGAAAACTTTGATTAGGTCGTCTTTATGGCTGAACGATGCCAGGCGAGGAGGAATGACCAGGGGGTGACCGCACATAGGATCGTTGGGTGACTAGCTTCTTCGTGTCGAATCGAAACTAGAGGAGAAGAAAGAATAGTGGAAGTGTTGGAGGTGGTAAGGGTGTCGTATGACATAACTCTGGTTCGGCGTATCTTATCATATGACGGACAGGGAAATGGAAGGCTAAGGTGAAGGCATGAATTAGTGGGGATGCCGAACGATCACGAATGCCGAACAATACTCGGGCCGAACAAACTTAAATGCCGAACCATATCAAGGCCGAACACACTTAAATGCCGAACCATACGAATGTCGAACAATATTTCAGCCGAACAATACTCGGGTTGAACAAACTTAAATGCCGAACCATATCAAGGCCGAACACACTTAAATGCCGAACCATACGAATGCCGAACAATATTTTAGCCGAACAATATCAAGGCCGAACACTACTTAAATGCCGAACCATATCAAGGCCGAACATTACTCAAATGCCAAACCATACGAATGTCGAACAATATTTCAGCCGAACAATATCAAGGCCGAACACTACTTAAATGCCGAACCATATCAAGGCCGAACATAACTCAAATGCCGAACCATACAAATGTCGAAAAATATTTCAGCCGAACAATACTCGGGCCGAACAATTGCCTTGCCTAATCACATAACAAAACAAGGACAAGGACCCTGGCATACTAGCATATGAAATTGACCCGGATCATTAACTCCCTAGCTTTAGTAGACATAAATCTGAACATAGATTAACATACGTTTTCTAAATCTGAAACTGTAATCACCACAAGGCAGGCTCTTGGAGACGGTCAGCGATGACGGTCTTCGAAGGCGATGATTTGAAGCCCAGTTTTATATCAGTAACTTTGTGACCTTCAAATTCTCAATGCTTATACACGATTACTTGCACTAGTTCACACACCACGTGGGGGGAATATTAGTGTTGTTAATTCTAATGTTGAACATTTTTCAAGTATAGTTTTCACAGGCGCTTAGCCAGATCCACTATTTATTGGAGATGTCTAAAAAATCTAGCTCCGCCACTATATCTGATAGCCTGGGCCGTCTTCAAGGCAAGAAGTCGTAGACACTTCAAATCCGTCGACTTCCCCTGCTCATAACTTAGTTCTGATGCTCTGGAGGCATCGATTCTCTTGGATAATTCGATCGACTCACAGGCTTCGAAGATTAACGAAGTCGCGCTTCGGCGAATATGCTCCATCGACGGAATCCCTTTCGCCGATGTGTTGGTCCCATCGAGACATGATCGTCCTCATCTGCCCCCAGTCGGGTATACTGCTTGCAATAAGTTTATGTGCTGGATGGGCATCTTGCCTCCATTCAATTTATTTCTTTGGGACGTGTTGCAATACATAGACATCGCCCCGTCGCAGCTGCATCCAAACGGTCACGCGTTCATATACGGGACCTACCTACTTTTCATGGCCGTCTTCTCTAGGCCTCCAACTCCCGGTGACATCAGATATATCTATATGATCAAGAAGCGGAAAGATAGCCCCTCCTTTATGTTCCTCGAGCCGTACCACAAACGCCAGATTTTGACCGGAGCATGTAGCAAATTTGCCCTGTACAAACAGGAATGGTTCTATGTGCGCTGCCCTCCTGGTTTCGCGAGGAGATGGGTCGAAGGCAGTAAGTCTCTTTCCTGAGTCGACATTTGTGCTCAATCGGATCTATGCTTTTTCAAACTTCTTGTTTCATCTTTTCAGGTATCAACCCGCGTCCTGAGGGCCGAGGATATTCTGAGACCGTCGAAGCCATTAGAGCTCTTCCTGCCGAGGAACGGGACATCCGAACCATCATTTCAAATGAATCCTTGTCGAGGTTTGGACTGTTAGCAGGAGGTCGCCGGATTAGCCTTCCTGAGGGTGTTTCTATTCCTAAGTCTGCATCCGTTAAAGGGACAAAACAAGCTGAATCGTCATCACGCCATACCCCCAATGCACATGAAGGGGGAGAAAACAAAGAGGATGAAGCTCCTGAGACACAAGGCGAGAATGTGGGTCCTGCTTGGGACCCGACGGTCGAAGTGCACGATATTGAAACGTCCTCTTCCCCTTCGAAGGGGAAAAAGAAATTGGCATACAAGATATAGAAGGAGAAAGTTGGCGGAACTTCCAAAGTTACGCTCATCCCGTCAGAGAAAGAGGCTTCTTCACAGCACATGGAAAGTTCTTTAAAGGGTCTGTCAAACCTCACCATTCCCGACGATCTACTCAATTATGGTTTCGACGATCCGGAAGCCCTTAAGTTTCATTCGCCCGCTAGAGGCAACTCGGGAGTTCAACCCCCAGTTCAGGGAGATAACACTCCAATCAGTAAAGATAAAGGAACCGGTCTGTCGGGGGGAACACTAGGACACACAAGCACACACGCACTTCACCATACACTTCAAGTTTTTTCACTACCCTGATTTTTCCTAACTCGTCGTTATTTTATTTTATGCAGGTGACATGGGGCGCTCCCACGGGTTTGATCACCTCCACGGTTCTTCTGTATTCCACCATCCGGGACGGGATTCAGGCTCCAGTAGACGTAGGGACAAAGACGATTACGAAGATCGAGACAACCGTCCTCGGGATTCGTCTTATCGAAAGAAAACACATTCCCAGTCTTCATATTCTCGTGACCCTCCTCCTCAAACTGAGCCAGATAGAGAAAAGCCTTCGCAGAAGGGGTCTCAACTCGATGTCTCCCGAGAACAACATTCCGGTTCGTCGAGCACAAGGCTAACTCGGGAGCATCGGAAAAGAATAGAATTTTCAAAGCCTCCTCCCCCTACTCCTGCGGCTGACCCAACTATAGCAGAGAAGATGGTCGATCTTAAGGCTAAATTCCCAAAAATCTGCTTTGACGGCCTGAAATTCCTCCCAGCTATTCATCATATCCCAGGGCACGTCAAGCAGAGTGCCATCGCCTGCAACAACGACGTCTATGTTCAACATGACGCGTTTGTACATTTGGTCGAAAAAGTCTCGGAAGTATCTGTTGAGCGCCAACAAGAGATTGATCATTTGAAGTTGGAAGCTGGCTTTGACAAGGACATCATCAAGAGTCAAGATGAAGAGCTTGCTTCGTATAAGTCGAAACTTGAAGCCGCAGAGCAGAGTGCAAAAGACACTACCGAGGCCGCCACTCGTCTAGAGGCGACCCATAAAAAGGAACTTGATGAAGCAGTCCAGCGCAGTGGAGGTCTTGCCTTAGAAAAAGATTCCATCCAGAAGGAAAGGGACGCACTCGCCCTGCAAGTCAGAGAGTTGAAAGAGCTATTCTCTAAGGAGAAAGAAGAGAAAATAGCCGCTCTAGAAGAGTCCCAACGATACGGCGACGAAATTGTTGCTACACGGCTCTTAAAAACCAAGCTCGATGATGAACTTGCCAAGGTTGAGATAATGAAAGACGAAGCCCGTGAGGAAGGCAGGAGAAAAGCTTCTGAGGAGATTGACTCTCGCCTCGAAGCAGCTGCAGAGGCGGGTAGAGAAGAGGTCAAGTGAATCTCTAGCTGAAGCCTGGGAAACTTTAATAAAGATCAGAAAGATCGAGTCGGGCTCTAAGGAAGTCGATGAGGATGCTCTGGTGAAATAATTTATCAAGGGGAACGAGCCAGCGGACTTATCTGCAGCTTTGGCTCTTTATATCAAAGGCTCTCCCCTACCAAAAGAGAAGAACGACGAAGCTGGTCCATCTAGGGCTAAGGCTGCAGCTCCTCCTTCTACTGCTCCTCCTTCTGCTCAATCGGTCGGCCGGCCAACACTTGACCCATTTGAGCAACATGCCGGCTATAATCCAGAAGATCCCGGGCTTGGCGTTCATGTGTTATCTTCTATTCTAGAGGGTGAAACTCCACGCGCAACTGATAGCCAGCCAGAACCCGGTATGAAATTCTTCTTTTAGAATTTAAAAGATCTATCACTTTCTGGTAGCGGTTATTTGTCCGAATGTTCATTCTTTATGTTTTTATGCAGGCTGCTCTGATCCTGAACCAACTCCGAGGAGCGACGACGCCAAGGAGGAGGCATAGAAAACAAGCGATGTTACCCATGCGGGAGTAACTCCGAGCCCTGACGCTCAAGTGATCGGGGCGCTAGATGATGATAAGTTTGACACTTCATCTCCCATCGAAGGGAGTGACGAAATCAAGATCACTGGCACCTCCGAACATACTTCGAAGATGAGCATGAAGGAGCGACTCGCAAAAGAGGAGAAAAAGAAGGTTGAGATCTAAGTCGAGCCTCAAATACTGGAACTTACTGACCCGCGGAATAGACCTCTGAAAATCATTCTCTCCGGCAAATCCAAACCGCTGGATGTTCCTTCTCATACTCCTGACTCTGCTTCTTTGGCAAGCAAAAAATCCAAGAAGAAGCGTGAAGGAGAGGAGTCATCTGAGAAAACAAAGGAAGACAAGAAGAAGAAACCGAAAAAATAGTCGCCATACTCGTTCAACGAGATTTTGTTTAGGTCTTGTAACTACTTTCATTTTTTCATTTCCGTAGTTTGTGTAGATAGATTTTTGACTCCAAGTTTTGGAGGAATAGCTGTGTAACCCCATTTTGGACTATTAAATAAAGCTTAGTTTCTTAGTCACTTGAATGATTCTTTTGCTTCTTTAGCTTTCTGAATAACTGTGGTCAAAACTCAAGTTCTTATGAGTTGCATAATTTCCCAATCCATTCTTACATTGTTCGAACATTCTTTAGAGTGGCATATTTCTTGTTCCACATTCTTGGATACTTAGAATTTTTTTCTAAATCCGCGCTCCAGGGATTTGGAGTAATTCGATCCGCATTTAGGGGATACGGAGATTCGAATCGCCTATACTCTAGTCCGCATTTCGGGGACGTAGAGTACTCCGGTCCGCACTCAAGGGACTCGGAGATTGAAATCGCTTATACTCTAGTCTGCGCTCTGGGGACTTAGAGTACTCCGGTACGCACTCAGGGGACTCGGAGATTGAAATCGCTTATACTCCAGTCCGCGCTCTGGGGACTTAGAGTACTCCGGTCCGCACTCAGGGGACTCGGAGACTGAAATCGCTTATACTCTAGTCCGCGCCCTGGGGACTTAGAGTACTCCGGTCCACGCTCAGGGGACTCGGAGATTGAAATCGCTTATACGAGTTCGTATGTCATACAGAATAATGTAACTCCAGCAGTTCATCACCCGACTATGAGACATAGAGACATTAGTAATTCATGGAAAAGACGGCTTCAAGCCTTTATTAATGAAAACCAACTAAACTGCCTGATTACACGGCCAAAAAGAAACTAAAAGATAACGGAACAAAAACATACAGGAAGTAACTGCGCCTAAAACAAAAAATAAACAGGCTAAATGTAATAATGTCGCAAATGTTCACCGTTCCATGCTCGGGGAAGTGTCACGCCATCAACGGTCACTAGCTTGAATGTCCCTCTCCAAGCTTCCGTTAAACGACGTATGGACCTTCCCAGTTGGGATTCATACGTGATGGTACCGGGAAAACTCGTTTCAAAACGAGATCACCCATATCAAAGATCCTTGGGCGGACTCTGCCGTCGTAATATCGCTTGACTCGGTGCCTATGTGATGCCACCCTTAGCTCAGCTTCTTCACGTTTTTCATCGATGCAATCCAGTGATTCCAACAAGAGATCCTGATTCGTCCTGGGATCGTACTATGTCACTCGATGCGATGGAACTTCAAGTTCCACAGGTATAACGGCTTCCGAGCCGTATGCCAATGCGAATGGAGTGTGGCCGGTCGCGGACTTGTGGGTAGTTCTATAAGCCCATAATGCTGTCGGGAGTTCATCTACCCACTTGCCTCCGGCTTTTTCCAAACGCTTCTTCAGTATGGACTCGATTATTTTGTTTACGGCCTCGACTTGTCCGTTAGCTTTCGAATGCGCAACGGCGACGAACTTCTTCTCAACGCCATACTTTATACAGAAATCCTTGAACTCGCTGCTTTCAAACTGCGTTCCGTTGTCCGTAATGATGGTTCGAGGTAGGCCAAAGCGGCATATAATGTTTCGTACAACAAAATTAATGACCTTCTTAGAGGTGATTGTGGCTAAAGGTTCTGCCTCGGCCGATTTTGTAAAATAGTCGACTGCAACTATCGCGTATTTCGCACCACCTTTGGATATAGGCAAAGAGCCGATTATGTCGATTCCCCAGATTGCGAATGGCCAGGGACTAACCATTTGTGTGAGTTCTGTTGGTGGAGCTCTCGGGATTTTTGCATATCTTTAACACTTGTCACATTTCCTTGCGTAGTCTGTAGCGTCCCGATTTACGGTTGGCCAATAGTATCCATAGCGGAGGATCTTTTTTGCTAGTGTCTGCCCCCCAGTATGGTCGCCGCATTCTCCTTCGTGAACCTCCTCCAAGGCCTGCTTTGTCTCATCATGGGCAATGCATC
Source organism: Allium fistulosum (assembly GCA_030737815.1). Lineage (NCBI taxonomy): Eukaryota > Viridiplantae > Streptophyta > Magnoliopsida > Asparagales > Amaryllidaceae > Allium > Allium fistulosum. The sequence goes on from CM060902.1 coordinate 157,084,178, forward strand.
GTAATAAGGGGACCGAGAACCCCTTTCGATACATTAGTCCATCCTACATCACATATCGCGCGGCCTTTCGAATGACCTGTCGTCTCTCGCTCCTTTTTTCTGGTAAAGCCCCGGTCGTCAGGTATAGTTTGAATGGGGTTATCCACGACTCCCTCTCGATTCCTGTTTCCAACACAAAATCAACTTTCATCGCGTCTATGCTTGGAGCATGCAAGGCTTCAATGGGAAACAATCCCATTTGTTGCGCATCGCCAGTGCTTGCGAATTTAGCCAATGAGTCGGCTTCTTTGTTCTGTTCACGCGGGACATGCGAAATGTCATAACGCTCGAGGTTCGACAGTAGTTCCTGAACCAGAACAAGGTATGGAGCAAGCTTCTGTCCCTTTGCTTGGTAATCTCCCCGCACTTGGTAGACCACCAACTGCGAGTCACAAAAGATTTCAACTGATTTAACCCCGAGTTCTCCAATGAGTTTTAAGCCAGCAATCAGTGCTTCATATTCTGCTTCTTTATTCGTAGCCGGGAAATTGAGCTTCAAAGCGTAACAAATCGATCGGTTTTCTAGACTTACAAGAACTACGCCAGCTCCGGAGCAACGGTCGTTTGATGCCCCATCGGTGTACAATTTCCATCGAACGGGGGGAATGACACTTGGATTATCTGGTTCGTCAGATACAGTAAACTCAGCGATGAAATCTGCTAATGCTTTCCCTTGTATGGTTCTTCGTGACAAGTAGGTAATATCGAACTGGCTCAACTCGATATTCCATTTTAGCAACCTCCCAGAAGTTTCTGGTCGTTGGAGTACCTGCCGTAGGGGCTGATCGGTATAGACACTGACTGAGTGTGCTTGAAAGTATGGGCGCAACTTACGTGATGCAATCACCAAGCAATAGGCCAATTTCTCAATTTTAGGGTAATTTCTTTCTGCCCCCGTTAAACGCTTACTAACGTAATACACCGGCTTTTGGACTCGGTCCTCCTCGCGGACCAAAGCCGCACTTATAGCATGTGGGGATACGACCAAGTATACGTACAGCATCTCGTGGTCTACTGGCTTTGACAGCACTGGAGGACTCTCCAGATGCCTCACCAGATCTTGGAATGCTTCCTCACAGTTAAATGTCCATTCAAAATTCCTCTTCCCTTTCTTTATTATATCAATGAAAGGAATGCACTTGTCCGTGGCTTTGGATATGAATCGACTCAGCGCAGCCACTTTCCCATTCAAGCTTTGCACCTGTTTTATAGTTCTGGGCACTTGCACATCTCGAATAGCTTGAATCTTTTCTGAGTTAGCTTCAATTCCCCTAGCATTAACAATGAATCCCAAAAACTTTCCTGACGCAACGCCGAAGGAACACTTCAGAGGGTTGATCTTCATCTCGTAATATCTGAGTATATCGAACATCTCTGCTAAGTCTCGAATGTGGTCGTTTGACTGTCGTGACTTCACGAGCATGTCATCCATATAGACTTCCATCGTTCTACCAAGCTGGTCTTTGAACATTCGATTCACCAAACGCTGATAAGTCGCTCCTGCGTTTTTCAATCCGAAAGGCATTACTACATAGTAATATAGCCCGACGTCTGTGACGAAACTAGTGTGTTCTTGGTCCGGAATATGCATCGGGATTTGATTGTAGCCTGAGTATGCATCCATGAATGATAGCAGCTCGTGTCCTGCAGTGGAGTTGACCAACTGATCAATCCTAGGCAACGGGAAACTGTCCTTGGGGTATGCCTTGTTCAAATCGGAATAGTCTACGCATGTTCTCCATTTCCCATTCGCCTTTTTCACCAGCACGGGGTTCGATACCCATTCAGGCTAGAGGGCGTCGCGGACGAACCCATTGGCTTTGAGTTTGTCCACCTCCTCTTTGAGAGCAGCGGACCTCTCTGGGTCCATTCCTCTCCTCTTTTGTTTAACCGGGACGTATTTCGGGTCTATGTTCAACATATGACTCGTAATGGCAGGAGAAATCCCGCATATATCAGAATGCGTCCAGGCGAAAACATCAAGATTCGCTCGGAGGAAATCACTAAGGTCTTCAGCCATTGCGGGGCCGAGTTGTGATCCGATCTTCAGTACTCGCGATGGATCGTCTCGGTTGACTGAAATATCAACTGTTACTTCAGCCGGCGCTGCCTTTTCTTCCCTAGGTTTCTCATCGTCGTCTCTCGGATCTATGTCTCTGAAGATCCGAGAGTTATGCCCGAGCCAGGGCTCGTGCACTACTTGTCAATTATCAGTATTATGGATGCGGACGGGATTGTCCGCAACCTTTCCTTTCTCCCTCCGATGGGCCTCTCGGAGCTCAGCCACATAACAAGCACGACCAGTCGCCATGAACGACACCTACTCCTTTATCAGTTGGGAACTTCAAAGTTAAGCACCACGGGGCTAATGCTGCCCTAAACTCAGCCAGGGCCGGTCGGCCCAAGAACACATTGTATGGAGAATCCACATCCAAAACTACGAAGGGTAGGATTCGCACCCTCCGACGTTCGCCTTGTCCCAGTTCGACTGGTAACTCAACATACCCTACTGCATCGGTCGCTGCGCCATTAAAGCCATGTATACGGGCTTTAGACGGTTTCAAATCCTTTGTTTCCATCTTCATCTGGTCATAAGCCTTCTTGAAGATGATGTTGACAGAACTTCCACAATCAATTAAAATTCTTTTCACATAAGCCGGTCCGATTGTCGCAGATATGACCATCGGGTCGATGGTTGGAGCCTCCACTTGGTCAGCGTCTCTGTTTCTGAATACTATATCGTCTGTCATCACGCGCATCTGTTTAGCAGGGGTCCCATCCTCTACGTTGGAACAACACTCGAAATCTGCGTGCTTCAGGGAACTAGCATACTGCTCCATTTCTTGCCAATTCTTATCCGCGGGGTGAGGCCCGCCGATGATCGTGTTTATGAATAGTCTACCCACGGTCTGGGCAGGCTCCTCGGGATGACGCGGAGCTGGTGCACGACCTGGGTTGGATGTTCCCTGTCCTCCTTCCTGTGGATCCTTCACAAACTCCTGTAAATTTTTCTGCCTGATCAACTTCTCTATAGTGTCATGTAGATGTCCGCACTCTTCCGTATTGTGCCCATAAGTCTCATGGAAGCGGCAATATTTCCCAGTCCGCTTCTGTTCCTCGGTTGACTCCTTTGGACGTGGTTTTCTGTACTGAAAGGTATTGCAGGTTGATAGGTAAATGTTCTCAAGAGACGCATTTAGCGGGGTATACTCGTTGTAGCTTGGAATTCTCGCTTCCACTTCCCCGCTTCTCTCTTCTTCCCTTGACTTCTTCCTCCGGATTCCTTAGGCTGCCCAAGCTTGTTCTGGACATTGACTTGGACTTTTCCCGAGTTGTCTCCAGACTGCTTCACAATAATGTTGCTTTTTACGGACTCCTGGACAGGTCCCGGTGCCTTATCTTGCCTCACCCACCTGGCTTCCTCTCTTCTTATGAACTGGTGTGCCTTTGAGTAAAAACGCTCTAGCGTAGTCGGAGGTTTTCCTGCCAGCCAGTCTTCGAACTCAAAATCCGGATCCACACCTCTCATCACAGCCATTAGAATTGCATGATCATTGGGATTACTGACTTCAGTCGTCGCAACATGGAATCTTTGTAAATACTCCTTCAATGACTCCCCAGGAGTCTGGATTACACTTGATAGAGACATCACGTCCTTTGGGCGAGTAGTGTGTATCCTGAACTGTTCTATAAACTTCTTCGCCAACTCCTCGAAACTGGATACGTACCGCGGAGGAAGTCGGGTGAACCACATAGTAGCGATCCCAGATAGAGTAATTGGAAAGCATCTACACTGGGTTGCATCGTTTGCTCTAGCTGAATCCATCATCCACTCATACCTCATGACATGCTGTCTTGGATCAGTCTTTCGTTCATAAGCCGGGATAGTTGGCATACTAAACTTTCTGGGGTACGCCGCCTGTAGAACAATGTCTGTGAATGGAGTATGACTTCTCGACACTCCCCAATCGTCATTCGATAAGCCTTGATTCTCTTTCATCAATTTTCTGACCATGGCTGTCAGGTCTGGTGTTTGTATGGAAGGTGGAAGGTTGGAGTCTATTCTACGTGACTGATCATGCTGATGCCTCCTCTGCTGGCGATCTGCCAAACGTGCATCTTGAGGTTCGACATCGTTAGCGTTTTGATGGTCTGGGCCTCCAGCCTCCACCTGCACTCCAGCTCCTAAGTTTCCAGCTCCGGCTTGGTCACGGTCTCCAACTGTTCGGACAGCAACACCTGCCCGTGCAGTTTCAGTCTTACGGCGTCTACACCTGGGAGGTTCATCGGAGGAAGTTGAGCTGTCGGATGAGGAATAAGGAGCGGGATTGCCCCCAGCATTCTGGTGCCGTTGTTGAGTGAGTTGTGCCATGAGGTTGGCGTTGGCTTGCATCTGCTCTCCGAGTTGTCTCCTGATTTCCCTGAGTTCTCTCATCAAGTCGTTGAACTCTATTATGGTGACAACAGGCATTTGGTCCTGGGCGGTAGTCCCTGCACCTGGAATTGCTTGCTGATTGCTAGGTCCTGCTTGATGCACGCTAGCAGTCTCGTGGGTGTCCGCATTATGAGAAGCTGATCTGGTACGTGGTCTTGCCATTGTAGAGTTATTGGTATGAACTCTGAGTAGAATCAACGGACGTCCTATCAATGAGTCGGATCTTCTTTGGGGGATTTGTTCAATCCAGTAGCTTCAAAGCAAATCCTTGAGGTCTGAGAAGTCAATTCTCAGTGAAAGCACCAAAGTGTTAGCACCAAAATTGGTCACTAACCTCGTTGAGAAAGATTGTGTAGAGATGTAAGTGATGAATATAAATTAAACAAGGAAGAATATGCTAATTTGAATGTAGAAAATAAGAACACCGAATTTATAGTGGTTCAGCGTAATTGTCTACATCCACTTTGGGATTAAACTTTATTGCTTTACTTGATGATTGATTACAGATACAATCCGTAGATCAAATACTTGAATACAATTGATAAGCAAAGAGGATGAGTCTTGAAAGCGACAGAGTCTCCCCGGTGTTCCCGAAAAAAGGTCCTTTTCACTGTGCCCCTGCCCCTCTATTTATAGACAAAGATGGGTTGGACTTCCCAGCCGGGCCTGGCAGCCGAACACCTTGGCCCAAATGGAGTGGTCACTGTATGCCGAACCAAACAGGCCGAATGGTTGGATGCCGAACCACTCTCCTTATGCCGAACGAGGCGCTTGCTGTGTGGGAAGAGTAGGCCGAATAGCAATCGAAGCCGAACGTACCTTCTGGCCGAACGAAGTATCTAGCCGAACGCTACCTTTGGCCGAACGAAACCCTTAGCCGATCGATGCCTTTGGCCGAACGATGTCTCTACCCGAACGTTGCCTTTGGCCGAACGATGTCTCTGGCCGAACGATGTCTCTGGCCGAACGTTGCCTTTAGCCGAACGTCTGCTAATGTCGAGTGCTCCTTGGATGCTGAGCGCTTGCCAATGCCGAGCGCTCCTTTGATGCCGAGCGCTTGCCAATGCCGAGTACTCCTGGATGCCGAGTACGCTTGGATGTCGAGTACTCCTGGATGCCGAGTACTCCTAGATGCCGAGTACTCCTGGATACCGAGTACTCCTGGATGCCGAGTACTCCTGGATGCCGAGTACTCCTGGGTGCCCAGTACTTAGTTGCCTGGTCAAATCTCCAGGAAACAACATCCATCAAGTAATCCTCACTATCACTTAATGTATTCTGGATATATGATAATTCATACGACCTTTCTACTACCAGAAACTAATGGAAATCCTAGTTTACAATGTACTCTCTTTAGCCTGAAGTTGATACTAGACCCATTCAACCGGTCCAAGGTACACGAATCCATTTAACCAATCTGTGGTAGCCTTTCAACGTACCCATGAGCATCCTCACAATACCCTAGCTTTGAGTACATTAGAAACACTCCGAGTATCAACGATCACTTAGCATGTGTATCTGAACCCTTTCTTTGCTCCATCTAATTTCCATTATTCTCGAGGTACCATTCTACATTCTTCCATTCCACGATAGAACCATTCAACCGTTCCATCCGCATGGTCACCTATCTTAGAACCCATCTTGTGTGGATGACTTTTCTCACAATTCCCTTCAAAATCGAGCCACCATCATTAGGACCTAACTCCTTTCCTCATCGAGTTATTACTAGCCTCGAACTGTTATCATTCCACTATATCTTTAACAAACCTCAGGCTAGCAAACAAATACCTTTAACCCGACCCGTAGAGTGCCCACTTCCCCTCCTGGAAGTTTCATGCTGATCCAAGCAATAGAAGTAACTCTGTACCGACATGATCAAGTCAGTACCGTTTTTTCTACCTGACCAATTTTGGTCAAGTCTTTCCCCTAGCTTCTAGTACACCTTTCCACATGTGCTCCTGACCCGACCTATTCACCCAAACAACTCGGTCCAATGCATGAGCCTTGATCTTTAAACTTTAGAAACAAGTTGGTATAGCACCCTATACTTAGCCAAATTCCTATTTCTTACTATGGTCCTCCTCTACTAGCCATGCTCCAGAGATCCCCAAAATCCCCAACTGGTTTGACCAACACAAACAACTCGGTACCGGCATGAATAAGTCGATACCGACTTGTTTACTTAGCTCATTTCCCGGTGCAACTTGAACTCCAAACCTCTCCTATGCTCCAGAGTTTGCCCTCCAAGTTTAATCGAATTCTAGCCATCTTTGCTCTCGATTTACTAATTTGACCATCTATTTCCTAACTTCCTATAAGCACTAGCAAAGAATATCAAAGCACAAGATACAATCAAGGATAGTCATGCATATACATCCATTCATACATACAAAGCAGAATCATATGATAATAAAGCAAATCCTAATCTGGATCTAATTTTTACACTAGCATATGTACATGAATACAAAGGATTTCAGAACCATTAAAATTGTTTAAAGCTTTCAAAATTCGTTTTTAAACATATATAAAAGTGTGATTAAAATTAGAAAATTCGTTGAGGTAACAATTTTTAACTATATAAACATGCATAGTAGAGTGAGAGATCAAGAACTACTTACCAAATACCCAAAATACCAATCTTTCCTCTTAGATCCAAAGTGGATAGTGAGGAGAAGGATTTAAATCAGCAAAAATGGTAATCTCTAGCTTTAATATACTACTCACCCATCTAAGCAATGATTTGGCTGGATTAGTAAGGAAATGATGCGATTTTTGATAAAATTAGGATTAATGGAGGTTTAGAACTATTTTGTGGAAGATAGAAATGACTCAGATCAGTTTCTACAGCCTTCCCTTAGCACAAATTTCAAAGTGGGTTAGTGGGCCGATGTGCATGTAAATGTGCATATATTTACATCCATATTTTATCTATTTTTATTTATATAAATGTCATATTTGGGTATTTAACATGTTTAAAACCAAAATTCAATTATTTTCAAATCATCATATATTCATCTACATACAGGGGCAAAATAGTCATTTTGTGCATGTGTTAATTTGGGACCTTTTACTTGGACATTTTTCATAATTTTTATAGGAATTTGGATGCATATGGAAAAGGGTTTCATGAAGATATATGCATGCACATGGAAATACAAAGGAATGAAAAGGAAATAATTCAAGCTCATGATCATGGAGGACCCCACCCACTTACCTAAATCTACAATTAGAAGCTAATGGACAACTAAGTGGAGGTTAAAGCTTCATGCATATTTAATGATGGATTAATTAGAGACTAATGATTACTTGGTGGAGGCCACACTTCCTAAAGGGCCTTTTGGGAAGCACCCTAAAAATTTAATTAGGGTTTTATGCATGTATAAATAGCCCTCTTATGTATATGTAAATATCTTCTACTCTCTTATTTCACTTAGAAAAATTAGCAAGCAAATTGTAAACAAAATGTTTCATGAAATAAAATGGCTTCCTAGCCTCTTTCTCTTCTCTTTTCTACTTGTTTTTCTTTACTCTATGTTGATGTTTATTTCTATGCTTTCTCTTATTTCATGTTTATAACTTACATTTACATTCATGCAAGTAGTGTAGCTTTAATTTTTATGCAAGTAGTTAGTAGCTAATCTCATTTTCTTTCTTTGCTTAGTTTCATTTCTTTGTTTTTTAATGTTGAAATTTACAAGTGTTCATTTGATAACACAAATAAGTAGCTAAACCCCTTCAATTTAGGGATAATGAATCTCTCTAACTTTATGTAATTTCAACATTTCTATGGTTTATGATCTCTTTTATTTGTGCTTCATGAGAGCAGATTTTGATGTAAGTTTATACAAGTGGGTTTGATAGCTTATGTTGCATTTGCAAATGAGCTATTCTTATTCAACATAAACACAATTTACACCATCATTGCTAATTGATTTTTGATTTTGAAATGGAAGTAAAAAGAAAATTTGATGATCTATATTACTAATTACAATAGTAAATAGATCATACTTGAAATAGCTTTTGCTTTGACTTCATTTCATGAGAATTTATAAGTGGTTTATTTGTTGTATTATAGTTTGATGGTTTAAGTTATGTTAATTAATAACATAAATAAACCATACTTATAATAAACGCAACAAGTATTTCACTTAATATCAAGAGATCATAAATGATTTGTTTGTTGATTTACAAAAATATGAGAGTGGGTTTGCCTCTAAATTGTTCTCTAATCTCATTTTAATTCTAGTTTTAGCTTCATTTTTCTTGTAGTTAACAATTTCCTCTCCATTTGGTATAATTTGATTGAATTGATTTTTAAAATCTAACAATTCCCTGCGGATCGACCCGTACTCACCACGTATTAACTTTTGTACGCCGTGCACTTGCGGTTATTTTAATTTGAAATTTATTGGCGATTTTCTAAATCGATAGAAAATTCGTCGTTAAACAAGTTTTTGGCGCCGTTGCCAGGGATTTGATTTGATTTTAATTTTTTATTCTTCGAATTATTTTTGTTTGATTTTAATGTGTTTTCATTTTGTGTGTGTATTGCATTGAAAAAAAATCATGTTGTGTTGTGTGTTTTGGTCATTTTTGTTTGCATTTTCATTGTGTGTTTGTTGTTTTTCTATTTGCATTTCTTGTTTAAAAAAAATTATTAAAAAAAATATTGCATTTCAAAACAAAATAAAAAAAATATAATATATTTTATTTCATTTTCTTTACATTTTACATTTTTTTATTTTACATTGCATGTACAAGAGTAGCACTTCACTGTTACAAAAACTGTCATCACTGTTACATGTTTTAGATTGTATTTTCTGATTTCAGTTCTCCACCATATTGCCAAGCTGCTATTGCCTGACTGTGCACATCAACATAAACCATCATTGAAACACTTCTGTGCATATTAGGTGCACAAACACTCAATCACTGCTTGTTGTAAACAACTTCCAACCACCACCTCTGTTTTAATTCTCAACCTTTCAACAACACTTATCTTCACATTCACTAACTTCTACCACCACCTCATTCCTTGCTACCATAAACTGCTCTTCCACCTCCCTGACCTCAAACCCCATCACATCTTATTCTACATCAGTTGCACTTTAGTTCATAACTACAACCATCAAGCATGCACCCTATACTACTTGGTGCATCCATCAATATAACTGTGTGCACATCCTCTAGCATCACTGCCCCCTCTACTGTCTGTCGAACCAGCACCACCGACCACTTCCACTTCATTAACCACCCTGTCCAACATACAAGACATCACCTCTTCTTCAGCGTACAACCTCTTCTTTAACACTTCAGCTCCTTAAATCAGTGCATTCCCATCCCCTGTTACTCTGACCATCAGCCTCCATAATCACCTTCCACCCACAGTCGATCTACTGTCTCAATACAAAACTGCCAGCTCCTCAAAACTGCACTCCACTCCTCCTCTTGCACACTAAAACAACTGTCGCTGTTTCCACACTTCAACGTTCAATCAAACTACTTACTCCACTGTTCTACACCAAGTTTCCCTCTACTCCTCGACATCATATTGCCAAGCCACCGCACACTCACTGATCTTCACCACACTTCTCATCACTACATCCAATCACTGCCACTAACCACCACATTCCCCTTGTTCAAGCATCATCAGTGCACATCTGACACTCAGGCAAACCCATATAACCCCTGATGTCTGTCATACAACAAACTTCTATTTCTTTACTCGCCTGAATCGAACTCAACCACCTGAACATCTCCTCTGCCCTTACTGCAAATACTTACTAGCACTGTCAAACTTCACTACCCAGAAACTACCACCACCTGAAACCCTTCACTCTTTTGTAGATCTCCCAATTCAACCACAAACTCAACCGAGATTGAAGCAATTGCCACCATCAAAAACTCAAAGTTTACAGTCAACCTGAAGTAGCCACATACATCAACCAAACTCCAACATAAACTTGCCGTTACCATTCACAAACTAAATTGCAAACATTGACAAAACCAAAGGATTGCAACCTCTCGACCATGCAATTCCTCAATCGACTCGAACCCCAGCAATTCCACAACCAGAACATCGATTCGAACCCAACAAATCACGACGCAATCAAGCCAATTCGAAAAAACCAGTCACTGCTTCCAACAGCACGCGAATCACCACAACTCCATCTCAACCCCTAACCCAAACTCCCAAATCGAAACACTTCCTCGACAATCACCTTGAACATGCCTTGACCTGAGATCATTACAACCATAAACAAATCGTCGATTTGATTTTGTGAATTGAGACTTTAATTTTGAGAATTGAGAAGGAGAATTAGGGAATTCACTGTGAAATTGCAAGTTTGATTTGTTCTGCTATCAGATAATTTGCAAGTAAAACTTTGTGAAATTGTGAAATCGCCCAAGTTTTGAATTCGAGAATTTTTTTTTAATCAAATTTTTGCGAGTTTGGTAATTTGTTGGTCGGGTAGAAAGTAAGCTTGTGCTCTTTCGTTTTCTTTTTTTTTTCTTTTTCCCTCTCATTTTGTTTAATTAGTTTAAGTTAAAAAAACAAGTTTGAGTTTGTCTTGTTTTGTTTTCTTTTTAATTTGTTTTAAAGTCTATATTCAAAAAAAAGTGTTCTCCTTTGTTTCTTTGTTTTGTTTAATTTTTTTTATCTTTTAAATTTTTTTTTCAAGTTGTTGTGGTTTGTTTTAAGTGCTATCCTTATAAAACAATATTGTATATATCTAGTTTTCATTTCAAGTTGCCAAAGCAGAATATCAAACAGAAGAAGTGCTTGCCTGCTTGCCTAAAATAAAAAATCACCGCTTAAAAATAAATTTCTAATAATCTGCATGCTCTGTTATCGTGCTTTCAGCTCTTGTTTTTAATTTGATTTGCACTGTTGGTTGCTTGCACTTGCATTTATTAAAAATAAAATCCAAAAACAAAAACAAAATTCATTTTAGTTTTATTGTAAATTCACATTTAATTTTTGCTTTGCATTCATCTCATCTTATTTTCTTTTCTAAGGGCAATACCCCAATTCACATAAGTTGAGGGATTTTATCAACCTTTCCTTAGCCCACAAATCGCATTCATATTAGAATTTGATTAATAATAAAGGTTAGACATTCGACTTAAGGGTATCGCGAGCTCATCTAGGGCTTAATTATATCTTCACAATTGTTTTCTTTGAACAATTTTATTTCTTGGTGTCTAGGCTATGGCAGAGTAATAACCATTTATAAATATTACGGTGATTCGTAAACATTATAGTGGTTGTTCCTCTGAAGGTACTTAAACCTTCGGTTGCGTTGCTATGGTGATTCGTGGTGCACCGATAAACCCTGCCCATTACTTGGCTAAGAAAAATTATTGGTGATTCAAGACAAAGTGTGGTTATACAATTTTGGGTTAGGAGCTACTAAGGACAGAAAACCGTAATTAAGTCCTTTGCATTCATTTAGTTGCATTAGTTCATACATATTTAAAAAATATCAATCAAAAATCCAAAATCCAAGTTTTTAATCCAAAAAACATCCTTTTTCCTTTCCTTTAAAAATTTTCAATCAAAAACAAAAATCCAAAAAAAAATCTTTTCAAAAAAAATTAAAATAAAAAAAAATAATAAAAAAATTCCCATTTTGTAAAAACAAAAACAAAAAAAATTCCCTTTGGTAAATATTTCAAAATCTAAAAATTCAAAAAAAAATTCAACTTTTCTTTTGAAAAATAAATTTCACTTAGTAAATAGTTTCCTTTCTTAAAAAAAACAAAAATAATTTTTCACTTTATTTTCCAAATGTTGTTTCATTCTCTAAACTCGTTTTTTACTTCTTTCTCTTCTCGACTTTCACTTGTGCATGAGTACTTGGACTCGTGATACAACAACAAATCGTTGGACTCGCGACTCAACAACTAATCGTTTAACTCGAACAGACGATCCTCCTGAAATGGAGAACGAGAACGTCCCTCGAACTCTTATGGATAGAATCTTTCCCGATAGAGTTTCTATTCCATCTTGCATCACGTTACCCGCCCCTGCAGGTAACCATTTTGAAATTCCCTCGAACCATATTGCCACATTTCCAAAATTTGGCAAATTTGAGCATGATGACCCCGACATTTTCTTGACTAAATTCGAACAAGTTTGCGCAACCATAAAACTCCAACAACTTTCTGATGACGGAATCAAACTTCGATTAATCTCATTCGCTCTTGCGGATTACATTGAAAAATGATTGTACAGCTTACCATCAAACTCGATTAAAACTTGGGAAGAATTCGTAAAAGCTTTCATAAAAAGTTCTACCCCTTGGAAAAAACGAGTAGAATCTGAAACGAAATTGTAAATTTTCACCAATTCAAGGGAAAACCATTCGGAAAATATTTTGAAAGATTCAAAGAGCTTTTGATAAAATGTCCATACCATAACTTCGAAAAATGGACGATTTGACAAATCTTATACGATGGACTCGAAAACAGCTCATGAACCATGCTCGAATCAATGTGCCAAGGCAACTTTCTTGCTCAACATCACGACGATGCTTGGCAATTTCTTGAAAACCTCGCTGAAAAGTCACCCTAATGGGAACGTTAAGACGAAAAATCAATTTACTCTCGATCGAGCGCACACTCAATAGGATCTTCTTTGGCTTTGGAAGCTAAGATCGACACAATAATTAACAAATTCGATAACGTTTTCTCATCGAATCAAATGAATCAAGCTTCCCAACCCATGTGTTATAAATGTAACGATCCTAATCATATAGCTGATCAGTGCCCTAATTCTGTCAAACAAATCAATGCTTTCAATAAAGCCAAAAACGATATGTTTTCTCCAACGTACAATCCTGGTTGGAGAAATCATCCAAATTTTGCTTGGAACCAAAACAATCCCAACACGAATACGATTCGTCTCAATTTTCAAGCATTTTCGAATAATGCTTCGAACCCTCCCTTTCAGCCCAACTATTTTCAACCAAACTTTACGAGTCCGTCTCATAATCAACCGCAACAATCAAATTTTCAACCAAATTCTGCTCATCCTCCCCAAGACGATAAGCGTTTAACGTCGCTTGAGAAAACTCTTGAAACGTTGGCTAAAGCAACTACTCAAAGTCTTCAATCAAACAACAATTTGCAAAATTTATTGACCTCATATATGCAAAACACAAACCAATCGATTGCAAAACTTTAAATGCAAATGAGTCAATTAGCCACGTTTGTAAGTGAATGTGAATGAGGCACATTCCCAAGCCAGCCAATTCCAAATTCCAAAAATCAAAACGCAGATTCAAATCAAGCCCATGTTGTTCAAGATAGCAATGTCACCCAATTGAATGCTATCACAACTTTACGTTCCGGTAAACAAATCGATAATCAAGTCATTAACCCAAACGATTTATCGGAAACTTCTCTCGACGCTTCAAACGAATCAGAACAGAACGTGAAGCCAAACGTTGAATCAAATGCTGGTCAAAATTCTTCTTCTACTCGAGTAGACCCGCCTACCGAGTATCGTGTTCCATTTCCACCTCGTCTTCGACCAAAGAAACACTCGGACCAAATGGAAAAGATATTGGAAATTTTTAAACAAGTGAAAGTTAACATCCCGCTTCTTAACACCATTCAGCAAGTCCCCACGTACGCAAAATTCTTAAGGACTTGTGCACCCAAAAGCGACACACTCAAGTGCCCAAAAAAGTCTTTTTAGCTGCCAGTTTGAGTGAAGTCTTGTCCTAATCCATGCCCGTAAAACACAAAGATCCTGGCTGCCCTATGATTAAGTGTACAATTGGAGACAAGACAATTAACAAATGTTTGATTGACTTAGGCGCGAGTGTCAACTTGATTCCATACTCCATGTACGAAAAATTAGGCTTAGGTGAGCTCAAACCCACAAAGGTCACCCTTCAGTTCGTCGATCGTTCCATTAAGAAGCATGTGGGAGAAATCGAGGATGTGCTCATTCGAGTAGGGCAATTCATATTTCCCGTTGATTTTATCGTTCTCGAAACACAACCCGTGACAAATCCTGCGAGTCAAATTCCATTGATTTTAGGCTGACCATTCTTAGCCACTTCAAATGCCTTAATCAATTGTCGTAACGGTTCGATGAAACTCTCTTTTGGAAACATGAATTTGGATCTTAACATTTTCAATCTTGAAAGCCAATCAAATGAACCTCGCGACCAAACATTGGAAGTTAGTGCCATTCACGAAAATTTTAAAAACGAGACACTTGACCTTAACGACGAACGCGAAGCTGAATACGAAAAATTGTTTCATGAAATCCCCAACGAGATTGAATATACTCTTCCCTTTAAATCTCTTCCAGTTGAGTCCGAATCTCAACCCAATTCTTTGATCAAGCAACTCCCTAAGTTGGACCTCAAACCACTTCCCGATCACCTTAAGTACGCATACTTAGGTGAAAACGAAACTTGTCCTATCATAATTTCTAACGATCTTTCTCTTGACCAAGAAGCTTCTCTTCTCTCTATTCTTTCGAAAAACAAGGAAGCGATTGGATGGTCGATTACCGATATTAAGGGCATTAATCCCGCTCTTGTTCAACATCGCATCCATTTAATCGATAATGTCAAGCCCGTTCGTGACGCACAACGAAGGCTTAATCCAAAAACGAAAGATGTGGTGCATGATGAAATTCTTAAACTTCTCGAACACGAAATCATTTACCCAATCTTTGATAGTTCATGGGTTAGCCCAATTCACGTTGTACCGAAAAAGTCTGGGCTTACCATTGTCAAGAACGATTCAAACGAACTTATTCCAACTCGGATGTTTGCATTGATTATCGAAAATTAAATGCTGCAACACGAAAGATCACTTCCCTCTTCCTTTCATTGACCAAATGCTCAAACATTTAGCCGGCCACGAATTTTACTGCTTCCTTGATGGTTATTCCGGCTATAATCAAATTCCAATCGCTCCCGAAGATCAAGAGAAAACGACTTTCACGTGTCCATTCGGTACCTTTGCCTATCGACGTATGCCATTCAGACTTTGTAACGCTCCTGCTATCTTCCAACGATGCATGGTTGGCATCTTTTCCGACATGATTGAACGCTTTCTAGAAGTTTTTATGGGCAATTTCTCTATCCTTGGTGATTCTTTTTCCCAATATTTACATCATCTCGAATTGGTTCTTAATCGATGTAAAGAAAAACATTTGACTTTGAATTGGGAAAAATGCCACTTTATGGTCAAACAAGGCATAGTCCTTGGACATATCATCTCAAATAAAGGCATCGAGGTAGATAAAGCGAAAGTCGATGTAATTGCAAACCTACCCATTCCCAAATCTGTTAAGGACATTCGATCATTTCTAGGACACGCTGGCTTTTACCGACGCTTTGTGAAAGACTTTAGCAAAATCGCTCGTCCTTTGACCACTCTCCTCGGAAAAGATGTTCCATTCGATTTCAACTCTAAGTGTATCTCTTCTTTTGAATGTCTTAAAAAAGAACTCATTTCAGCTCCAATCATTTGCGCACCCAATTGGGATCTCCCATTTGAAATGATGTGTGATGCTTCGAACTTTGCGGTTGGTGCTGTCTTAGGACAACGCATCAACAAAATCCTTCATGTCATTTACTACGCGAGTATGACTTTGAACGACGCTCAACTCAACTACACAACAACCGAAAAAGAGCTTCTAGGTTTTGTTTTTGAGCTCGAAAAGTTTCGACCTTACTTGATAGGTTCACACATCATGGTCTACACTGACCATACCGCTCTTCGATACCTTTTTGC
The DNA here is from genome assembly GCA_030737815.1 of Allium fistulosum. Classification (NCBI taxonomy): domain Eukaryota; kingdom Viridiplantae; phylum Streptophyta; class Magnoliopsida; order Asparagales; family Amaryllidaceae; genus Allium; species Allium fistulosum. Next base: position 157,100,421 of record CM060902.1, read on the forward strand.
CAAAAAGGATACTAAATCCCGTTTGATTCGTTGGATCCTTTTACTTCAAGAATTTTACCTTCAATCAAAGACAAAAAAGGATCCGATAATGTCATAGCCGATCACTTGTCTCATCTTCCGAACGTACCATCTTATGTGCCAATCAATGAAAACTTCCCCGATGAACAACTTCTTTCAATTTCTATCGATCCATGGTACGCTGATATAGTGAACTACTTAGTCACTAAAGGAACTCCCTCATCTTGGTCCAAACAAGACAAATGCAAATTCATGTCCCAAGTGAAATATTTCTATTGGGATGATCCATACTTGTTCAAATATTGTCCCGACCAAATCATCCGACGTTGTATTTCAGATAATGAGATCAGGAGTGTTCTTTCGTTTTGCCACGATCAAGCGTGTGGTGGACATTTCGGTCCTTGAAAAACTGTGGAAAAGTTGCTTCAGTGTGGTTTCTATTGGCCTTCTCTTTTCAAAGACTCGTTTGAATTTTGTAAAACTTGCGATCGATGTCAAATGCTTGGATGAATTTCTCGACGAGATATGATTCCTCTAAACCCCATTCTAACGATCGAAATCTTTTATGTTTGGGGTATCGAATTTACGGGACCTTTTCCCAATTCTTTTGGAAACTTGTATATCCTTCTCGCTGTCGATTACGTCTCAAAATGGGTCGAAGCCATTCCTTGCAAAACTAACGACCAAAGAATTGTTGTGAAATTTCTCAAAGAAAACATCTTTTTGAGGTTCGGCACACCTCGCACAATAATCAGTAATAACGGCACCCTTTTCTGCAATCGTTCTTTTGAAACTTTAATGAAGAAATACTCGATAACCCACAAGTTATCCACTTCATATCATCCTCAAACTTATGGCCAAGTTGAGTTTCAAATCGTCAAATAAAACAAATCTTAGAGAAAACTATTAACAAAAATCGAAAAGATTGGTCTCAGAAATTGATCGACGCGCTTTGGGCTTACCGTTCCGCTTTTAAAACTAACCTTAGGGTGTCCCCATTTCGCTTAGTTTACAGGAAAGCTTGCCATTTACCTGTTGAAATCGAACACAAAGTTTGTGGGCAATAAAGAACTTAAACTTTGATCTCGAGAAAGCTGGCAAAAACCGAAAACTACAACTCAACGAACTAGAAGAACTTAGGAACGACGCGTATGAAAACGAGAAAATTTACAAAGAAAAACAAAAGTTTTTCATGACAAGTCAATCCTAAGAAAAACGTTTTCGCATAACTAAAAGTTCTTTTATATGACTCAAGACTTCATTTATTCCTTGGGAAACTTAAATCAAGATGGACCGGACCATTTGTGGTACGAACTGTTTTGTCCACATGGTGCCGTAGAAATAGAAAACCCCAGGGATGGATCAATTTTCAAAGTCAACGGTCATCGTTTGAAACCTTTCTTGGAATTGCCAAATAACCAAGAGGAGGAGCCCATAATCCTTCATGAGCCAAGCTACGTATAGTAAGAATGTTAACCCTCTTTTGTAAATATGTACATATTTTTCACCGTTACACTCATTATATCGTGCATTAACTATGGGGACACAGTCAAAATTAAGTTTGTGGGGGAGTCTCATTTTCATTTTTTTAAGTTTCATGGCATTTTTTAATTTTCATTTCTTTTAACTTAAAGAAAATCTCTCTTCTAAATCTCAAAAACATTTTCTTTTTAGCATTTTGATTTATTTTTGAAGAAACACTATAGGATAAGTATAAGTTTTGGTTAATAAATTGAAATTATTGAAAATTTATTTGTCTTAACAAAAATAAAAATGAAGTTTGATTACAAAAAAAATGGTTTAACTAGTATATAGGAAGGTTCATATGTGTTAATTATGAAGTATGTTCTAATTAAAAATATTTGTTTAAAAAAGTGGTAAATTTAAAGTAAAGGATATAACATTTTTATCTCCTAAGTTAAATGGTGCTAAGATGATTTTGCAAAACTCTCTCGTTCTAAAAAAATAGAAATAAAAAACACAAAAAATATATAAGTAAAAAAAACATTTGTATATATGTATATATTTTTAACACCTAGAGTCATGTGTTCACACTCGTGTGTTCACTCGCCATGCTCTGTACCCTTCTCACGTAAGCCCGAAAGGCAGTGCAAGACCAGTATATCTGACCTCAGTTTATCTGAGTTAGGTATATGTATATAAAAATTCTTTTTAATAACGCCTACAGTCAATAAGAGTTCATACATGTGTGTTCACCCGCCGCGCTCTGTATTCCCCTCACATCAGTCCGCAAGGCAGTGCATGGGTAATATATCTGGCCTCAGTTTACCTGAGTTAGGCATATGTAAATATTGTTAATATCAATAAGATTTTCAAATAAGAGAGAGTAAGCAATTGAAATCTAAGCATTATTTTTACTTGTTTGATTTAACTTGTTATTGAAAAAGAAATGAAAATACCACTTTGACAAACTTTGATAATCAACTAAGGATCCATGTCATAATTACATTGTGTTATCAACTGAAACAACTAGTTAAACTATAGTCTATCTGTTATGACAACTTAATTTTGTTGAAAATTTTGACAAGTAAAAGGACTTAAATTTCTTGATAATGACCAGAACTTATATTTCACTTATTAGTGTCGATTTGAAAGTGAATCTTTCATTTGTAAATACTTTCAAAAACTTGCATTCATCCCATTGTAAATAAATCTTGCATTTTGTAAATATTTTCACTTTGCTTTTGGATTTTGTGGGTAGTATCCGCTGAAAACCCTCACGAGACAACACTCGTCCTACTGGGGACACCCAGAGAATTAACGGCTTGTTGCATACGCTCAATGCAATCGTGCTCCCTACGAAAACGGATTTATCTTAGTTTTCCTTTATTCGAGGACGAATAAAAAGATAAGTGTGGGGGTATTTGATGTGTACGTAAATGTGCATATATTTACATCCATATTTTACCTATTTTTATTTAAATAAATGTCATATTTGGGTATTTTAACATGTTTAAAACCAAAATTCAATTATTTTTAAATCAACATATATTTATCAACATACACGGGCAAAATAGTCATTTTTGTGCATGTGTTAATTTGGGACTTTTTACTTGGACATTTTTCATAATTTTTATAGGAATGTGGATGCATATGGAAGAGGGTTTCATGAAGATATATGCATGTATATGAGAATACAAATGAATGAAGAGGAAATAATTCAAGCTCATGATCATGCAGAACCCCACCCACTTACCTAAATCTACAATTAGAAGCCAATGGACAATAAGTGGAGGTTAAAGCTTCATGCATATTTAATGATGGATTAATTAGAGGCTAATGGTTACTTGGAGGCCACACTTCCTAAAGGGCCTTTTGGGAAGCATCCTAAAAATTGAATTAGGGTTTTATGCATGTATAAATAGCCCTCTTATGTACATGTAAATATCTTCTACTCTCTTATTTTACTTAGGAAAATTAGCAAGCAAATTGTAAACAAAATGTTTCATGAAATAAAAATGGCTTCCTAGCCTCTTTCTCTTCTCTTTTCTACTTGTTTTTCTTTACTTTATGTTGATGTTTATTTCTATGCTTTCTCTTATTTCATGTTTATAGCTTAGATTTACATTCATGCAAGTAGTGTAGCTTTAATTTTTATGCAAGTAGTTAGTAGCTAATCTCATTTTCTTTCTTTGCTTAGTTTCATTTCTTTGCTTTTTAATGTTGAAATTTACAAGTGTTGATTTGATAACACAAATGAGTAGCTAAACCCCTTCAATTTAGGGGTAATGAAGCTCTCTAAATTTATGTAATTTCAACATTTCTATGGTTTATGATCTATTTTGTTTTTGCTTCATGAGAGTAGATTTTGATGTAAGTTTATATAGGTGGGTTTGATAGCTTATGTTGCATTTGCAAATGAGCTATCCTTATTCAACATAAACACAATTTACATCATCATTTGCTAATTGATTTTTGATTTTGAAATGGAAGTAAAAACAAAATTTGATGATCTATATTACTAATTACAATAGTAAATAGATCATACTTGAAATAGATTTTGATTTGGCTTCATTTTCATGAGAATTTATAAGTGGTTTATTTGTTGTATTATAGTTTGATGGTTTAAGTTATGTTAATTAATAACATAAATAAACCATAATTATGATAAATACAACAATTATTTCACTTAATATCAAAACTAGAGATCATAAATTATTTATTTGTTGATTTACAAAAATATGAGAGTGGATTTGCCTCTAAATTGTTCTCTAATCTCATAGTTTTTAATCTCATTTTAATTCTAGTTTTAGCTTCATTTTGCTTGTAGTTAACAATTTCCTCTCCATTTGGTATAATTTGATTGAATTGATTTTTAAAATCTAACTCCCTACGGATCGACCCGTACTCGCCACGTACTAACTTTTGTACGCCGTGTGCTTGCAGTTATTTTAATTTGAAATTTATCAGCGATTTTCTAAACTGATAGAAAATTCGTCGTTAAACATGGGCCTAAGCACGGGCATAGTTAATTACCCACTAAAACTGGCCAGCAGCAGCCAAAAACTTAAAACAACTATTACTTTCAAATAATAAGTATGTTTTCTATAATAACACTCTATGGAATTGGAAACCATCATCATAAAGCAATGGAAATGGTTTGAGACCCTAATTCGACCCAAATTAAAAGTTTTAGTCTAAACTAGATTTTCAGGGTCAAAATGATCACAAAGAAATTCAGAATAAATCATAGATGTGGAAAATGTACCAAGAGTCAATTATAAAAAATTTATAGTCATATGACCTCATATGAATAAAATAAAATTATTTTACGATCCTCCGATACGTAAAACATGGGTCATTATATTCTCCCCCTTTAGGAATTTCGCCGTCAAAATCCCTAAATAAATCAAGGAATATTCAACCATAGTTACCAAGCATGCCTATCAATCATGTGCAACCATCACACACATCAAACAAGCAGTCTTGTAACCAATAGCATAAGCAAACCTATCCTAGCATGTGAGATACTAAACTACACTATATGATATCAAAAGAGAAAGCAAATGCGATAAAAAGTAGGCCTTACCACACAAAGAGCTCTGGATGAGTAGCCCTCATGCTTTCCTCAGATTTATATATGCAACCGCCTTCACTTTAGCCCCATTGAACCTTCACTAACTCTACCGCCTTCCTCCTAAGTTGTTTCATATCACGTCCGACAATACTAACTGGCCTACGAGGTCTCGAAGCTTCTGGTTTAATTTTGATATTATCTAGTTGATTAGGTGTAATCATCACGTCTGAGTCATGCAAAAACTTCCGCAAGTGAGAAACGTGGAAGATATCGTGCACACCCGCCATTTTTTGAGGTAAGTCGACCCTATATGCTAGGTTCCCAATCCTCTCTGTTATCGGAAAAGGACCTACGATTCTCGGTGCCAACTTCCCCTTACTACCGAGTTGAATCACATTCCTCAAAGGAGAAGTCTTCACAAACACCATATCATCATAGAAAACTCCAAATCCCTACGTCTTTTATTGGTGTAGCTTTTCTGCCTATCCTGAGTAGCTTTCATTCGCTGTCGAATGATCTCTGTCTTCTTCGAAGTTCTCTGATCATATCTAGCTCAAGTATTAGTTTTTCGCTCGCTTCCCACCAATACGAAAGAGCATTACACAGTCAACCATACAATTCTATATATGGTGCCATACCGATACTAGATTGATAGATGTTGTTGTATGCAAGCTATATTAAATGCAAGCGATCATCCCACGAGCCTCTGAAATCGAGAATGCAAGCTCGCAAGAGATCCTCCAAGATACAATTCACCCTCTCAGTCTGCCCATCAGTTTGCAATTGATAAGGCGTACTAAGATGCAGCTCGATACCCAATGCCTCTTGTAAGCCCTTTCAAAATCCACTAGTGAACAATGAGTCTCGGTCGTTCATAATGTTCTTTGACACACCATGAAATCATTCAATCCATTTCACATACAACTCGACCAGTTTGGCAACTGTTCTACTTGACTTGATGGGTATAAACCTAGCACTCTTGGTCAATTAATCGACTATGAACCAAATGATGTCGTATCCTACTCAAGTCCTTAGTAGTCCATCGATACTTGCTCCTATTTTTTGGGAATTTCAAGTGGTCCAACAACACCCTCAGCTTCTTTTGCTCTGCATTCACCAACTAGCCGTCCATACATTTCAAGATGAATGTCCCGACATCCTTCTTCATCTCCTCCTAATAATATGTCTATTTTATATCATGGTACATCTTATTACCGTCGGGATGTATGGTCAACCCAGAATGGTGGCACTCTTGTAATCCATTGACATCGGGAACAAACAATCTCCCATCCTTACGTAGCCAACCTTCTCGATTGAGTCCGTATTGCTTTATATCTTCATACTCTACTCCTTCTATTTTTTCCATGATCTCTACTAGTGTATCATTGCGCCTCTGACTAGTACCGATCTGCTCAATCAGATAGGTTTGATAGTCAAACTCGCCAGCATCTCTTGCTCTAGCTCACAATAGGGTCTGAAGTCATAGTCAGTAGTATACTCTAACTGTTTCCGCTCCATGAACATCGCTCCCAAACTGGCATGTCCTCTGCTTAATGCATCAGTAACTGCATTCCCTTTACCAGGTGTATAAGAAATGCTGAAATCATAGGAAGCCAAGAATTCCAACCATCAATGCGGGCGAAGGTTGAGATCCTTCTGAGAGAAATGTACTTTAAGGATTTATGATTCGCAAACAACTCAAACATTTCTCTTAATAAGTAGTGCTTTCAAATCTTCAAAGCAAATACTATAGCTTCTAACTCCAGGTCATGAATTGGATACTTCTTCTTGTGCAGTTTCAGCTATCAACTAGAGTACGTGACAACTTTTCCCTTCTGCATCAACATCGCACCTAATCCAGTACCATAGGTGTCTGTGTATACCGTTAGCTCCTCATTCCTGCTTATAATGGTTAATATTGGTGCACTCGTCAATCTCTCCTTTAGACTTACAAATGCATACTCACATTTCGTGTCCCAAACGAAAGTCTGATTCTTCTTTGTCAAATTGGTCAACAATGCTGCTATCTTTGAGAAGTCCTTGATAAAGAGTTTATAATATCCCGCCAGACCTAGAAAACTCCTCACATCCGTAGCATTCTTGGGTTGGTTCCAATCCTAAACAACTCCCGCCTTGGTAGGATCTACTATGATGCCCTGCTCTGAGATGGCATGACCTAAGAATCTCACTTCTCTCTCCAGAAGTGACATTTCGAAAACTCCGATTTCAACTCGTGCTTTCTCAGCACCTCAAGCACAATTCAAGCACAATCCTTAAATGGGTCTTGTGTTCTTCCTCTGTCCTAGATTAGATCAAAATATAATCCATGAACACAAGCATAAACTTATTTAGATGATCCCTGAAGACATGGTTCATGAGATCAACAAAGTATGCCAGAGCATTAGTTAGCCTGTATGACATAACCAACCACTCATATAAACCAGACGGCGTGCAAAATGCGATGATCGCTACCCTTAATTGGTGAAATCCTATCGCAAGAACCAGTTGAGAGAACACTTTTGCACAGTGGAGCTGGTCGAACAAGTCATTAAAACATGGAAGTGGATACTTGTTCTTCTTCGTCACCTTATTCAGTTCAAGGTAATCCATACACAACCTCAGAGAACCATCTACCTTAGTGGCAAATACTATAGGTGCACCCCTCTTAGATATGCTCCTACGAATGAACCCCTTCTTCAATAGGTCATTTTCTTGCACCTCCAACTCGCTTTGCTCCCCGGGTGCCATATGCCTCAAAGGCATAACCATCGGTCTGGCATCCTTCATCAAGTCTATCCAAAACTCAGTCTCTCTATGCGGCGATAAACCGGTTACTCCCTGAAACACATCCGGATACTCTTAATGATAGGCACAGATGACAATCCATCCAGTGGACCCTTAATTGAATATAGAAAGCTAACCATAATATCATCCTTTGGTAGGCAACCAATTACTACTGTCTGCTCCTCCACAGCCCCAATCGTCACCAATAGCTTCTCGTAATCCACTACTGCATACTTCCTTAGCCATTCCATTCCCAAGATAATCCCCAACATAAAAAAATTCAAAACAAAGCAATCATAAACAAAAGAGCATTTATGATTCGATAAGGACAAACCATGCATAGGCTAGTAGAGCCCTCAACAGAATTCGTCAGGATTAAGGGTCGGTCAACTATTTTGGGTTTCAATCCCAATCTATCTACCAAATCACTAGATATGAAGGAATGTAAAGCCCCGGTATCGAATAAAACATGTATGGGAACATCGTCAATAGAAAACATACCTTGAATAACAATGCTCTTCCCCTTCTCTTTCGCCGAGGGAGCACTCGATGAAGTCGGAATAACATCCAAAGCATATGCCTTCACAACCTGTTTCTGCTGCAACGTTTCTGGGGAATTCTTCAGTATATGTTCAACTTTTCCATAGTTATAACACTCCTTCTTCCCATCAGATTTTCAATCTCTGGTTAGGTGACCCTTATCTCCACAACCATAACAGATAGGATCCCATTTGGTCTTCTTCTGAACATTCTTTCTCTAAAACTGCTTCCTCTTTCCATTCCATTTCTTCTTGTATCCACCGCACTGTTGCAGTTATAGCTCTTCCTTAGTGACATCAGAAGATTTGGACTTAGGGTATAAACTTTCCTAGCGAAGAGCTTCCTCGACAAGTCTCTCGAATGGATCATTGATATGACTAACTAACGTCTTCCCCAGATAGTTGTCCAAACCTACAATGAACTTCCCAATCTTTCTCAATGGAGTGTCGATGAAAGACATTCTGTATTTTGACAAAGCATCAAACTCAGCAATATACTCGAAGACAAACACATCTCCTTGCTTCAAATCAGCAAATTTTCCAAATAACACCAACTTCTAAGCAGCTGGAATGAACTTCTCCTCAAACCTAGCCTTGAACTGGTCCTAAGTAAACAGATCCTTAGGTGTAGCATTGGTAATGGCATTCCACCTATTCATGGCTTGCCCTTGAAGCTGTCTAGAGGCCAACTTCCTTTTCATTCCATCATCTACTTCTATATCACTAAAGATAAGTTCACACGTGCCTAACCAATCTTGAACTTCCATAGACGACTCCGTCCTAAGAAATAGTTTGCCTTCCAAAGTGGAGTAATCTTTGCGTAGTTTGGCGAAGTTAGCTCTCGGGGCCTGGACTTAAGCACCACCACCAATAGCAGCATTTGGAACGGCCACTTAAGCATTTTGAAGCATGTTTGCCAACATCGTGTTAAACATAGCTTGTGAGTCAAGGTTAGTAGCCCTCAGTCCAGCTCCTTCCTCAACTCCAGAGATGGAGTTCCTCATAGTGTTTCTTGTTGGCTAGCTCATTCTTGATCTGTAACAAGAATGATCGGTATCTCAAAAGAAAACTTTGTCAATGGTACTCGTGTGTGCATGCGAGTTATATACTATATATATTACTTTATAGTTTTAAAAAACCAAAATATATAACAAGTATGCACTCTCTTGTACACACACACACACACTTGATCTAGTCTAAGGTGATAACTCCTTCCCTCTCTCTACTGGATTGTTAATCGACTAAAGTTCAATGAACTAGAAAATAGCCGAATGAATTTTATAATAAAAATAACCGCAAGCGCACGACGAACACTTGTAGTACGTGGAGAATACGGGTCGATCCACAGGGAATTGATGATTTTAAAAATTCAATTCAATCAAATTATACCAATTTCAAGTGAAAGTTAAGCTAGAGAATTAACTAACTAACTAAAAGAAAAGAGAAGCAAATATAAGAGTTAAGTGACAATTTAGAGAATAAATCCACTCTCTAGATCATGTAGATCAACACATATGAAATCATGATCTCTCTTTTATGGTCATTAGTGCTTTAATTGATGTGCTTATCATAAGTATGACATATTTGTGCTATTGATTAGCCAACATAAGCAATCAAACTATAACACACCCCTTAAACCACTTACTAACTTTCATGCAACTTGACAATGAAAATGAAATCTATTTTAAGTATGGCCTATTAACTATTGATTAGAAATATAGACCATCAAATTTTAATTTCAAATCACTTTCTTTTGCCATAATCATATTTTGATGAAGAGGCAATTAGTGTTAGTGATTGTTTAAGCATAGCCTATTTGGTGTCAACACTATAGCTATCAAATTCAAAGCAAAAACAACAATTAAACCACTTCAATCATTCTTACTAAGCACAAAAGAGAGCATGAATTAACAACTAGTTGAAGCTACATAATTAGAGAGCTTCATTACCCCTAAATTGAAGGGTTTTAGCCTTTCATATTTGTCATTTGATTAACAAATATAGCTAGCAACATGAAAGCAAAAAAAGGAAAATGAAAGCTAATGGAAAAGAGAAGCTAATTAACAAGAATTACAACTAATCTACTTTGCATGAATGTAAATCTACACTACCAACATTAAAGTAAATGAACAAGGAAAGTAAAATGAACAAGTAATTAAATTACATAAGAAAAAGAAAGTTACATGAAAATAAAGACAAATGGCTAAGTAGCCATGAAAAGAAAGAAAAGACAATTATTCTCAACTAAAGCTAAGAGAAGAGATGGCCTCCATAAGAGGGCTTAAGAGGTGGTAGAAGGTGTTACATGAACATAATGGGTTATTTATACAAGCATGAAACCCTAATCCATAATTCGGGGAATGCCCAAACTACCCTTGAGAAAGTGTGGAGGCCAAGTAATCATTAGCTTCTACTAATCATCATTTAAGTGTACATGAAGCCATTAATTCCATAAGCATGTGCATTAGCCTCTAATTTGTACATTAAGGTAGGTGGGTAGGTGGGGTCCTCCATGTTCTTCACTTTGAATTATTTCCATCTTCATTCCTTTGTATTCATTTTGTGCATGCATGTGTCTTCATGAAACAACTCCTATTTGAGATTAAATTCCTACACAAATATATATAAATTTCTAATTAATTTTTCTCAAAGAAATATATGCATACAAATGACCGTTTTGCCCAATATGATCATTATTTAATTTAAATAGAACAAATATGGTGGTAAAAAATGCACATTTACGTGCACATCAAATACCCCCACACTTATCTTTTTATTCATCCTCGAATAAACTAAAACTAAGATAAATCCGTATTCGTAGGAAGCACGATTGCATTGAGCGTATGCAACAAGCCGTTAAACCTCTGGGTGTCCCCAGTAGGACGAGTGTTGTCTCGTGAGGGTTTTCAACGGATACTACCGACAAAATCCAAATGCAGGATGAAAATATTTACAAAATGCAAGATTTATTTACAAAGATGTGAATGCAAGTTTTTGAAAATATTTACGAATGAAGGATTTACTTTTAAATTAACACGAATAAGTTAAATATAGGTTTTGGTCATTATCTTGAAAATTTAAGTCATTTACTCGTCAAAATTTCCAACAAAAACGAAGTTATCATAACAAATAGACTATAGTTTAACTCGTTGTTTCGGTTGATAACAAAGTGTAACTATGAAATAGATCCTTAGTTGGTTATCAACGTTTATTAAAGTGGTATTTTCATTTCTTTTCAATAACAAGTCAAATCAAATAAGTTAAAATAGTGCTTGGATTTCAATTGCTTACTCTCTCTAATTTTGATTTGAAAATTTTATTTATATTAACAATATTTACATATGCCTAACTCAGATAAACTGAGGCCAGATATATTACCCATGCATTGCCTTGCGGACTGATATGAGGGGAATATAGAGCGTGGCGAGTGAACACACAAGTGTGAACACTTATTGACTGTAGGCGTTATTAGTAAAATAATTTTTATATACACACACCTAACTCGGATAAACTGAGGCCAGATATACCGATCGTGCACCGCTTTTCGAGCTTACGTGAGAAGGGTACAGAGCATGGCGAGTGAACACACGAGTGTGAACACATGACTCTAGGTGTTAAAAATATATACATATATAAAATATTTTTTTTTCTTATATATATTTTTGTGTTTTTTATATATTATATATATATATATAATATATTTTTTTGAAAAAGAGAGAGTTTTGCAAAATCATCTTAGCACCATTTAACTTAAAAGACAAAAAAAATGTTATATCCTTTACTTTAAATTAACCACTATAAAACGAAGATTTTCAATTAGGATGTATTTCATAATTAACACGTATGAATCTTCCTATATACTAGTTAAACCATCGTTATTTGTAATCAAATCTTCATTTTTATTTTTGTTAAGAGGAATAAATTTTTAAAAATTTCAATTTAATAAACCAAAACCATATATTTATCCTATAGTGTTTCTTTAAAAATAAATCAAAATGCTTTAAAAAAAATTGTTTTTGAAAATTTTGAATTTTGGTGGAAAAATGAAAAATTAATCATGAAAAAATCAAAAAGAATACGAGTCTCCCCCCACACTTGATTTTGACCGTGTCCCCACAGTCAACCCAAGTGGAAGGAGAAAAATAAAAATAAAAACAAAAGATGACCTATATTTACATGAAGGTGAACGGTATTTACACGAGATCAGAAAGTATATCGTCAAAAAGTAAATGAAACGGTCTTCCAAAGACCGATTAATTTGTCTCGTGAGGTATGCGAGATACAGCTTAAGCTCCAAAAACCAAATCGTAAAAGATTTCGAAGTTGAATGTGGATTTGGAAAAACGAATGTTGTTTTATTAAAAATCGTTCGAGTTGTTTTATTTTCGATAATTTTCGGGGTTGATAAAATAATTGATTGAAATTCAAGTTTATTATCACCAAACTGAGATTCAAACTCATCATTAACAAATTTTTCGAAATTAAAATCAAAATGGTGTTTTAAATCATCCCCTTCAGAATTCGACAACTCATTTTCAAAAAGTCCAAAGAAATCATGTTCGTTAAATTCATCTTCCTTTGTTGGATTATCAATAACTTCATTGCGTATCTCAAGTTCAAAATCCAAAGTTGTTGTATTAAATTTTTTGAAATCGAGAAAAGGAAGGTCGAATTTTAAATTTGGTTCCACAACCTCAAAAGAATTGAAATCCAACTCAATTACCATGTTTTCAACAACTTCATTAAGATCTTCATTTTCAATTTCAAAAGTTGTTATTTGAAAATCGTCGATTTGGGTAAAAGGTGGATTATCACTTGACTCGTCACAAGTTGGGATTTGATTTTATTTTTCACGTTGTTTCATATATGTTTCAAACAACTAATCCGTGTGATCATCGTAAATTTCGTTCATTTGTTCAACAAAATCCAACTTATAATTATTGACTTGAGAATTTTCGATTTGGATTTGTTGAGAACAAAAAATTTCAATCGTAACGTGGTTAAGATTATTCCCATTGCCAAATTTGTTTGAAAAGTTGTTTCCATTTTCATTTTGAGTTTGAAATTCATTTTGGAGTTCGAAATTGAATTGGCATGGGTTATAATCAAAATTGTTTGAATTTTGAATTGAATTCAAATTTTGATTATTTTGAAAATTTGGATTTGAGTTATCGCACAAATAAGAATTACACAAATCATTTTTCATTTGATTTTGTTGTGTACAGATTTCAAGCAAAGACGAAATGTTATTTTCGAGATTTGAGGGTTGTTCATCATTTGAAAATTTTGTGGTTCAAAATTTGAATCGTTTATAGAATAGTTATCGTTAAAATATCCATACGAATTTGGAGTGAAATCATATGGATTATTTTGATTTTCACAACTATTGTAAAATTCGCGTAAGTGGGGAAACTCAGACATTTTCAAGAATGTTTTTGGTTTTTTTTATAAAGGAAAAATATTTACAAATAAAATTTATTTTTCAAAAGGGAAATTGATTTTTGTTTTTTTTTGTTTTTGAAAAGGTTTTATATATATATATTTTTGGATTTTGGTTTTTAATTTTTTTTTTGGATTTTTAAAATTTCAAAGAAAAAGGATATAAAAAAATTCAAAGGAAAAGGAATATATACAATTTTTTAAGTTTTGGATTTTAATTTTTTTTTAAATATGCATGAACTAATGCAACTAAATGAATGCTGGGGTTAATTATAAATGATTTATCCTAAGTTAACCCAAAATTGTATAATCACACATTGTCTTAGATAAACATGATAGTTCTCAGCCAGCTAACAGACAGGATTTATCGGTGCACCACGAATTACCGTAGCAATGCAGTCGAAGGTTTAAGTACCTTCAGAGGAACAACCACTATAAAATTTACGAATCACCATAATATTTATAAATGGTTATTACTCTGCCGTAGTCTAGACATCAAGAAATTAAATTGTTCAAAGAAGACAACATGTCAATATACAATTAAAAGTTATCGATGTCTAATCGTTATTATTAATCAAAATCTAGGATGAAATGCAAAGCAGAAATTAAACGTGTATTAACAAAGCAACTACGAATGAAATTTCTGTTTTGTCTTTGAATTTTTGAATTTTTTTTAAATATATAAATGCAAATGCAAGTAATCAACAATGCAAAGCAAATAATAGACAAAGATTAGAAGCAACAATTTATTTTTTTTTAAAAAAGAAATCAAGCCGTTATTTTTGGCCGCAGTTCTTCTCCTTCTGAAATTCTGCTTTGGCCACCTGAAAATAAAAACAAGATATATACAATATTTTTTTTTGGATCGAACAAAAACAAAACTAAGGTAATTTTTTATTGTTTGCCCAAATGATAATAAAAGCAAATTTTTTAAGGAAGATTTTAACACAATTGGAATTAAACAACAACTTGTAAACGACTTGTAAAAAAAGTTACTAAAAAAAAAAAAACTATTTGAAACCCCGGCCCAAAGTTGTCTCGTTATAAAAAAAATGAAATCAAATTATGTACTTCACAAATGAAAAAGCTCAGCGACTCAAATTGGAAAAAAAGAAAAAGAAAAAACAAATGAAATCGCGAACCAAATTCTATACTTCACGAATTCACAATTCAAAATAAAATCAAAATCCAGTTGCGGGTTGTGAGGTGATTCGTGTCTCATGGAAGTCACGTTGCTAGTGATGGTTTCAAGTTAATGTGTTGAGGGGATTTGATGAAGTCGCGATCAAAGTTGTGGTCGAATGGGCAAGTGGCAATTTGCGGTGGTTCTAAGGGATGGAATTTTGGGTCATCGTGGTGATGTAGGCTTCTGGTGAAGTGGTGGATACAGGCAGGGTGGAAATCGCGTTGGGTATTTTCGAGGTTGACAGCAGATTGAAGGGGGTATTTGAGTGGCTTTTCGATTTTGGGTTCGAAGCGTTTGGGTTTTGTTGTAGGGGTTTTGACAGTGTCTTGGAGTACGTGGAAGTCGCGATGCTAGTGATGGTTTCGATTCGAGGCACCTGCAGTTCGTGTGCAGTGTGGTGGGGTTTGAAGGTAGGGGTAGCAAATTGCAGTGGAGATGGGTATCGATTTGCGCGATTGGGGTGTTCTGGCGACTTGGTTGTGGTGCGGTGCTGCGGTTTTGTGGGAATTTGTTCGAGGGTGCTTTATGGTTTGAGGATTTCGGGTTGATGATGGCAACAGGGAAGTGAAGTGTATGGATGTTGATTGTAGAGTCGAGGAGTAACTTGCTGCTTGTAGATGTTGTAGTGGTGTGGGAAGGGATATGTGTTCAGTTTGTTGTTATGGAGGAGGGGAGTATTTGCAGAGATGATGGTTGATGGATGGCAGCAGTTATGGGGAAAGTGTAATATTGTTGGATGGTCAGTGAATGGTTGTTGTAAGATAATGGATGTTTGAGTTGTGGAGTCTGTTGTTTGGTGTGACAGTTTGGAGGTTTGGTGAAAGCGAGTGTGTGGAGAAGTAATGAATGTGGAGTTTGTGTGCAGTATGAATTCTGGTGATGTTTCGGGAGGCTGTGTGGTCAGTAATATGCTTGGATGTGGAGGAGAGGAAAGATGAAAATGCAATTGTAATGTGCAGTAGTTTGCACAGTTTGAAAGGCAGAGGAGATATGGCAGTAGTTTAACAGTGGAATGGGAAAGTTGTTGCACTGTGGAGTTGAAGGATGTTGACGTGGGTGATTGAAGTGATATGATCACGGCAGTTATGCTGCAGTCTTGATGTTTATGCTGCAGTGGGATGGGATTGGGGTGTATTGTGTGTATGGAGATGGGGGAATGTTGATGGTTGTGCAACTGACAGATTGGAAGAGGAGTGTGAGGGGGAGTGGCTAATGTAACAGTGGATGGGGTTTGTTGACTGAAGAGTTGATATGGAGGAGATATGTGCAGTTGATACTGTGGTAGGTTTGTGGTAGTAGCAATACTGGTTGTGTGTGGTGATGCAAGGTAATAGGCAGTGAATGGAATGGCGGTGTTGTGAAGTGCTGAGATATGATAGGGTTTTTGGCAGTGGGTGTTGGTTTGGTGGAGATGATTGACAGTAGGTAGGGAGATGTTCACGGTAGAGGTCAGTTCATCGACAATGTCTGCACTGTGATGGAACAGTATGAAGAAATGTGCACAGATGCACAGTGAGATATGCACAGTTTTTTTTGTATTTTATTTTTTAAGCAATGTAAATGAAAAATGTGAATATATGTAAATGTGAGAATGTAAATGCAAGTTTGTACAACAGAAAATGAAATGAAATGTTGTTTTTGTTTTGAAATGAAATGAAATGAAAATGAAATTTGCAATAAAAAAATCAAACACAAAGACAAATGGAACTAGAAAACAACAAACAACAAAAATCAAAATGCACACAAATGTCACACAAACACAGTTTTTTTTAAAGGAAATGCTAATGCAAAATAGAAAGAACAACAAGCAAATGCTAGCAACAAGCAATCAACACACACACAATATTTTTTTTAGATGCAAACACAAAAAAAACACAAGAATCAAAAGAAAAATAATCTGAAGAATAGAAAATCAAAATCAAAGCAATTCCCCGGCAACGGCGCCAAAAACTTGTTAATCAACTAAAGTTCTATGAACTAGAAAATAGCCGAACGAATTTTATAATAAAAATAACCGCAAGCGCACGGCGTACACTTGTAGTACGTGGCGAATACGGGTCGATCCACAGGGAATTGATGATTTTGAAAATTCAATTCAATCAAATTATACCAATTTCAAGTGAAAGTTAAGCTAGAGAATTAACTAACTAACTAAAAGAAAAGAGAAGCAAATATAAGAGTTAAGTGACAATTTAGAGAATAAATCCACTCTCTAGATCATGTAGTTCTATACATATGAAATCATGATCTCTCTTTTATGGTCATTAGTGCTTTAATTGATGTGCTTATCATAAGTATGCCATATTTGTGCTATTGATTAGCCAACATAAGCCATCAAACTATAACACACCCCTTAAACCACTTACTAACTTTCATGCAACTTGACAATGAAAATGAAAATAAAATCTATTTTAAGTATGGTCTATTAACTATTGATTAGAAATATAGACCATCAAATTTTAATTTCAAATCACTTTTTTTTGTCATAATCATATTTTGATAAAGAGGCAATTAGTGTTAGTGATTGTTTAAGCATAGCCTATTTGGTGTCAACAATATAGGCTATCAAATTCAAAGCAAAAACAACAATTAAACCACTTCAATCATTCTTACTAAGCACAAAAAAAGAGCATGAATTAACAACTAGTTGAAGCTGCATAATTAGAGAGCTTCATTACCCCTAAATTAAAGGGGTTTAGCCTCTCATATTTGTCATTTGATTAACAAATGTAGCTAGCAACATGAAAGCAAAAAAAAGGAAAATGAAAGCTAATGGAAAAGAGAAGCTAATTAATAAGAATTATAACTAATCTACTTTGCATGAATGTAAATCTACACTACCAACATTAAAGTAAATGAAAAAGGAAAGTAAAATGAACAAGTAATTAAATTGCATAAGAAAATGAAAGTTACAAGAAAATAAAAACAAATGGCTAAGTAGCCATGAAAAGAAAGAAAAGACAATTATTCTCAACTAAAGCTAAGAGAATAGATGGCCTCCATAAGAGGGCTTAAGAGGTGGTAGAAGGTGTTACATGAACATAATGGGTTATTTATACAAGCATGAAACCCTAATCCATAATTTGAGGAATGCCCAAACTACCCTTGAGAAAGTGTGGAGGCCAAGTAATCATTAGCTTCTACTAATCATCATTTAAGTGTACATGAAGCCATTAATTCCATAAGCATGTGCATTAGCCTCTAATTTGTACATTAAGGTAGGTGGGTTGGTGGGGTCCTCCATGTTCTTCACTTTGAATTATTTCCATCTTCATTCCTTTGTATTCATTTTGTGCATGCATGTGTCTTCATGAAACCACTCCTATTATAGATCAAATTCCTACACAAATATATATATATATATATATATATTTCTAATTAATTTTTCTCAAAGAAATATATGCACACAAATGACCGTTTTGCCCCTATATGAAGATGGATATGTGACAATTTGGAATTAATATGGATTTTGGTTAAAACAAGTTAAAATACCCAATATGATCATTTATTTAATTTAAATAGAATAAATATGGTGGTAAAAATATGCATATTTATGTGCACATCATGGACCACGGTATCAACTTAGACTAACCTTGTTACCTCGCTCTGATACCAAATGTGACGACCGCCCTATACCACTGGCACCTAATACACATAATATAGTGCGCTGCTAATGTGCCCGGCCGATGTAGAACGATTATCAAGGTTTTAAAACGAAATAAGACATCACAGAACCTATCGTATATCTAACAGCGCATGGAATAAAATATAACATACATCACAAATATTAAACATGAGAGAAAGTAATAACTAAGTGGTCCAAACATCAGAGTATAGATTCACAGAGTTATACAACAAGCAATAGAGTTTACACAATTGAAATAAACTCAAATAACTGTCTCATAATAATAATAAGAAAGCACTGCTAAGGCTCCACAGTATTGCACGGCGGAATAAACATAGAAATCCATATATAATACAAGATGGCTCCATCCACCTTGTCCTCTGCACGGTTACTGCGTCGCACCTAGACCTACTCTAGTTTACTCATTTAAGAGTACCCGAGATAATAAGAAGAAAAGCATGAAATTTGAATTCAGACAACAGTCAGGTGTGAGCAGCAAAGGAATCTCAAAATACTATACAAGTCGATATAGTAAGGGACAAAGGGTATACGAATCATACCTGATATGTCCCTACAACCAAAGACTTAGCACTTAACAACATAATATGCTACTCTAAAAATACATGAAGGTACACTACAAGCCAAGTGTGATGATGGGTATCCAGGTATCCCTATCTATAATTAATCCCTAGAGTGATAGACTACGGAAGAACAATCAACAACCATAAAATCCATCAAGCAATCCTCACTATCACTCAATGTGCTCTAGAAAATATGATAACTCGTATGACCTTTCTACTAGTAGGGACTAAAAAAAATCCCGATTTTCAGTGTACTCTCTTTAGACCAAAGCTGATACTAGACCCATTCAACCGAGGTAGCCTTTCAACGTACCCATGAGCGTCCTCACAATACCCCTGCTTTGAGTACATCAGAAAACACTTTGTGCATCAATGATTGCTAAACACACGTATCTGATCCCTTTCTTCACTCCATCTAATTTCCATTATTCTTGACAAACCATTCTACATTCCTCAACCATAATAGAACCATTCAACCATTCCATCTGCAGACCACCTTTCTTAGAACCCGCCCTGTGTGGATGACTTTTCTCACGACTCCCTTCAATATCAAGCCGCCATCATCGGGGCCTAACTCTTTTCCTCGTCAAGTTGTTACCGAAGCCCTAAAACTGTCATCGTGCCACTATGTCGCCAATAAACCCCCAGCTAGCAACCAAACACCTTTAATACGATCTGTAGAGTGCCTATTTCCTTACTAGAAGTTTCATGCCAATCAAAGAAATAGGAATAACTCGGTACCGACATAAACAAGTCAGTACCGACTTGTCTACTTGCCAATTTTGGTCAAGTCTTTTCCCCAGCTTTTAGTGCACCTTTCCCTATATGCTCCTGACCCCGACCTATTCACCCAAACAACTTGGTCCAATCCAAGAGCTTTAATCTTCAAACTTTAGAAGTAGGTCGATATATCATCCCATACTTAGCCAAATTCCAATTTCTTACTATGGTCCTGCTCTTCTAGCCATGCTCTAGAGATCCACAAAATCGCCGACTTGTCTGACCAACACAAACAACTCGGTACCAACATGAACAAGTCGATACCGACATATTTACTTAGCTCATTTACTGATGTGACTTGTACTCCAAACCCCTCCTATGCTCCAAAGTCTTCCCTTCAAGTTTCATCGAATTTCAACCATCTTTACTATCAATTTGCTAATTCGACCATCTATTTCCTAACTTCCTATAAGCAGTAGCAAACCATATCAAAGCACAACATACAATAATAGATAATCATGCATATACATCCATTTGTATAAACAAAACATAATCATATGATAATCAAGCAAATCCTAATCCCGATCTAACTTTTACACTAGCATATGCACATGAATACAAGGGATTTCAAAACCATTAAAAATCATTTAAACCTTTCAAAATTCATTTTGAAACATATATAAAAGTGTGATTAAAATTAAAAAATGTTTTAAGGTCAAAATCATCAAAAACACCATTTTTAACAATATAAACATGCATAGTAGAATGAAAGGTCAAGAACCACTCACCAAATACCCAAAATACCAATCTTTCCTCTTAGATTTGAAGTGGGTAGCAAAGGAGAAGGATTCAAATCAATAAAAATGTTAATCTTTAGCTTCTATATACTAATCATCCCTCTAATAAATGATTTGGCTAAGATTAGTAAGGAAAAGATGTGATTTTTGATGAAATTAGGGTTAATGGAGGTTTAAAACTATTTATAGATGATGGAAATGACCTAGATCAGTTTCTACAGCCTCCCCTTAGCACAAATTTCAAAGTGGTTAGTGGACTTAAGCACGGGCCTACTTAATTACCCACTAAAACTGGCCAGTAGCAGCCAAAACTTAAAATAGGTGTAACTTTCAAACGATAAGTATGTTTTTCTATTATGACCACTTTACGGAGTGAGAAACCATCATCCTAAAGCAGTGGAAGTGTTTTGAGACACTAATTCCGCTCCTATCAAAATTTATAGTCTAAACAAGTTTTTGATGGTTAAAATGATCACATAGAAATTTGGCAAAAATCATAGTGTGGAAAATGTCCCTAAAAGTCACTTTCCAAAATTCAACAGTTATACTACGTCATATGAATAAACTAAATATATTTTACGATCCTCCAATACATAAAAGATGGGTCGTTACATCACGGTTCGGTGGTGATGGATCAGTGAGGGAAATTTGTAAGGCGGCTTTGAGTCATTCATGTGTTTACTTTGAGTCGCCAAGGCATTTGCTTCGAGCCATGGAGATAGTTTCTTTGGGTTTTCATGTTTTCATTCGCTTCGAGTTGTGCCTTCAAATTCTCGAGCTAAGGCTTAGGTTTGTACCAAACCATGGTGTTCGATGATGACACACAATGTAACGACCCGCTATTTTGGACCATTCAAATCGACAATAAATCCACACATGTCGGACTTGAATAATTCAAAATAATAGATTGTTAATTTAAATTTGGCAAACTCAGGATATACAGTAAATAAATCAATCACAGAATCACAGACATAGAGTAATACAATAATACACAGCGGAATAGATAAAATAGTAGTTCATGAAGCTACTATATAAACATCAGAGTTAAAATAAAACACAACAGAATATCTCAAATACAGTGAAGTCTTCAGTACGAATAGATGACCTCTCTGAACAAATCAACTGGAAAAGCTGAAAGCTGAATCGATAGTTGGATCTCCAAATGAAGCTCCAAACTCCAAGGGTGAGTCTCAAATGCTGTATCACTCAGTCTGACCCGAGCGTAAAGCAAAACACAATACACTCGAGTCAGGATTAACATTCTTATACCAATAAATCCAACTCAAGTGAAATATCAACTGAAATACAAGTAACTTAAAGGATGTTTGGGATAACCATCCTCTAAGGATCTTCGGAACTATCTACAAGGTGGAAATATACACTATAACACCGTGGTCATTTCAAATAAATTTATACTTCAAAACCAAAATATCATTTTCATTTCAAAAATATCTATTTTCCAAAATATTGTATATACATTAAATAATTTATAAAGTAAAGTATTTAATTTCCTCAAGTCTCACAAATCGATTCAAATTAACTCAAATTCCAAATTCAAATTTATTCAAAGCTCAATTCATCAATTCAATTCAGTTCTAAATATACCATTTAAATTTTCAATATATTTCAAAGCTTTAATATTCAACATTTTCAAAGTTAAATTTAACAGTTTCATATAGCTCTTGATTTAACTTTATTATTATTTAATCAGGAAATATTCACTTAATAAATTCAATATCATTTAACTAGCCTTAAATTTCATTTTTACTAAATATTTCCTTAAATTTATTTAAATAAGAAATATTCATTAAATTATTTAAATTAAACCCAAGTTATAAATCATATCTTAAATCCCAATTTCAATAAGTTTCAAATCGGTTTAATTAGATAAAATTATCTTCCCAACCTTAACTTATTCAAATTATTACCGAAATCTATTTTGAAACATAAATTTAAATACTTAACCATATTATATGTATTAAATCAATCTTAATAAAATTATATATTATTATTAAATCTATTTATATACCATTACCATTTATATATAATAATTTAAGAATCAACATTTATTAAAACCAAATATTTCTTCCCAAATCCATAGAATTTATTTCAAAGTATTTATATATATGGACCAATGGTGTCTGTATATATATCTATCATATGGTTAAGTGATACAGATATTTATCATTTCAATCCGTAATTTAAATATATAC
The DNA here is from genome assembly GCA_030737815.1 of Allium fistulosum. NCBI lineage: Eukaryota > Viridiplantae > Streptophyta > Magnoliopsida > Asparagales > Amaryllidaceae > Allium > Allium fistulosum. The sequence continues at coordinate 157,123,361 of CM060902.1, forward strand.
GAGTAGATATCATTTCAACCCGTAATCCCAATTTCAATTCAAATGAAAATCGCTTGGGTTTATCATTTCAACCCATGACGATTTCCTCCTATTCTAAAGTCCGTTCGGGTATGTATCATTTCAACCCATAGTGAATTCTATACTAACAGGGAACTTGCAGAGTGATAACAAATAATAATATAAAATACAACAACAGACATATATCATCAATAACAATATAATATAAACAACATGATATGGTGTCATATCCCACAGGTGAACAGTTATAGATAATAGCATATATAACAATTTAAATAACTACAGCAACATATTTCAATTGTCGTTTCAATTGAAATCAAATTTAATAAATATAAGAACGTTAAATTGTGAGTGATTGCTCACCTTTCGAGGCTAGAGAAATTTGACAAGGAAACGAGCTACGAATTCCAAAGCAACGCTGGATGGATATGATTCGATGAAGAAAACAGGCACGGTGGATAACTGATAATGAGGAATCGATGGAACGATTAGGGTCAGTTTGACATAAATTGAAAATAGACATCAAAATAATATAAAAATTTCTAAATCATCATTCTTAACTCAAGCATTAAAAATCAAAGTTTTTTTTATATACTTAAACTATTTCCCACAAAAATTTCTTAAACACATATTATATCTATATACACACACATTCCAAAATCCATTGTTTTAGAATAAAACACAATTTATCTAAAACACCTACATTTACCTAAAGTCAGTACTCATCTTATATACAAGCTTTTAAGCATACTTAAAAATATACTGAATACATATCTTAGAATATGAACAACTTAACAAGTATAAAATATGCAGACCTAAAAAAATAAGATGCCGTTTTAAAACAAACCAAATATATAATACTTAAAATAGCCGATCAAAACAAAATAACTATATATTTTAACTTTAACAATGAGTTACAACACTAACAAAAAGTTTATTTTTCTATTTAAACCAATGTTTATAAAACTCCTCACTAAGTCAACAAAATAAAAGTTTAAAGCAAAATTTTACACAAATTTCTTTACACGACAAAAGACTACTACTCCCTAATATAAACATATATTTATTAAAGAATCAAAACATTGATGTAAAATAAAAATCAAAACTGTTATATATATATATATATATATATCTAATTAAACACATTACTAATATAAAACTATAACCAATTTTAATATAACATACTATAACATAATTAATATATGCATGACTGGTAAAATTTGTATAACAGACATATTTAAAATTTATATAAGTTTATATATATTATATTAAAACGTATATAAAAGAAAATCAGAAAGCAAAGTATTGATATAAACGAAAATAGAATATATACTACCTTTATATATATAACAGATAGAACTCATAAGCAAAACAAAATATAAGTTTGTACATATATTAACCCAAAATAGAAAGCTCTGAGTTATATCTGTATATACTAATGTATTTTGATCCAAAACTAACATATACATACAGTAAATTATATATGTGTACTTTAAAATCATAAACAATAGTGATAAAATAAACTATGATATAATAAACTATACTATTATATGAACACACGCATCATACAAAAAAAAAGAAGCGACTTATAACACCATATAAAATGATTTGATAAAAGAAATATATTATAACAAAACCATGCAAATCTTGATAACAAAACTGCATATTAACCCAAAATAAGTTTTAAAACAACTTACTTACTTATATAAGTATATAAATGAGGGGAAGGAAGTAGAAGGCTTGTTCTAGAATTGGCGAAGGCAACGAGATCCAGGCGGCAAAAGATGAAGCAGCGATGCTTTTATTTTTATAATTTTTTTTCTTCTGTCGAGTGAAAATATGAAGGTGGATTTGGCAAATTTATATTGAAAGCAGAGAACAGGGAGAGGAGGAAGAAAAGAAATATATAAAATGGGTAGAGTGGAAAAACTGAACTGTCAAAATGTTAAAAATGTTTCAGCGGTTAAAACAAGTAATGTAGGAAAAACGAATAAGCACAAATTGGGAAACGTATCACATAAATAATAAATATAAAGTAGCGGGTGAGGATTTTAGGCAATAAATATTCACGTTGATTTATACACGCAAATAAAATATGAGCTGCAGCCAAATCAAATAATGACAAAAGGAAAAACGTACGTACGTTATACGTTTCTTCAAGTGATCGTGCAGAACAAAAGATAAAGGGAGTAATAAAGCTAGATGACCGTTTGAATTTGTACTGTTGGCAATCAAATAAATGAGAAGTAACATAAACACTTGATTGACGCAGTTTATTAAGCAATTGATATGCATGTGCAGCACGTTTCAAAATTTAAAACCGAAGGGAAATTAACTGTCACAATTAAAGGTACTGATATAAATGTAAAGTAATGAATGATTTGCTGCAATGAAATAGCAACGATTAGAAGCATTGATTCAGGAAAGATTATTAAAGCAATAAATTTGATTGGACAAGAAGTTTTGAAAAAAAAAATTATATATTTTTTTCAAACGGAAGGAGATTGAAGAGTCAAAATAAATGCTTCAGGTAAGAGAAAAGAGAAATAATAGAAACGCACGCTAAAATTAAGCAGGTGGAATAATACACAAAGAAGGCAACGTATATTTCCTTCCGAAAGCAACAGAGAACCTGAAATATATAAACAAAATAATGGCAACGGTTCAATCCTCTTGATTTCAGCTGAAAAGCTATTTAATGCACTTTAAAATTTGCTTGTAAAGAAGAGGAGCAGACAAAGAAAAGACACAGGTAAGGTAAGGAATATATATATAAAATTTGTACTAAATATGATACGTTTGTTGAAGCCAATAGCACCAAAAATCAAGGAATGAAAAAGGCAACAGGGAAAAGAACGGAACAAATAGAAATTAAACGTACCAAATTAAATATGAGTAGTTTTAAAAGCAACGGTCACCCATTGTAACGACCCGTAAATTTCAACTGTTTTAATAACGTAATTAGTTGAAATTTTGTGAAATTTTAAACGATAAAATTTTGAAATATAAATTTGATATTTGGAATGCATTTAGTTAAACATAGCAACTGGTAAATTTTCATCCGAAAATATGAAAATTTATTTCGCGCGTAAATTCACTTCAATTTAATCAGTTAAAAAGCGATGAAAATAAAATGTTTCCGAAACCTAAATATTTTTACATAGAAAAATTCTAAATCATCTTCTGAGCAAGATGTCAGTTTGTCGTTTTTCCAAATTCGGACATCTTTGGTTCCGTCGATCTTATTTTTCAGCGTTTTTCTCGCATTCTTCGCTAATATAAAAATTTCGAATTTTTATAATTCAATCATACCACTGATTTCTATATACCGTTTGGATCGTCTCGTCGTGCTGATCTCTACGGTATATTCGATTGTCAAATTCGGAGTTCCGTTGTACGTTGCACTTTGCGTAACGCCTACCGTATCGGTAGCCGGTTACAATCTGCTCTGAGACTTTTCATTATCCTGCGTGTAATCCAATAGCCATTCCCTTTAATTATTCCATCCGTTTGCATTTATATTTACTAAATTCTCGTGCTTGACTTTTTGGTTTCCACTGGTTCAATATTTTAATTAGTTCAAAATTTTAATAATATCAACTAGTGTATGTAGCCTGCTCTCCCACGTTTCATTTGCCTGTGAACACGCCATCCCTTTCCATTCATCCCATCTCCACCATTTTCTTTCTCTTCCTTCTTTGGAAATCGGTTCTTCAAAAAAATGACGAAACATGCCTATTCATTTTCTTTGCTAACTGTTTGTTCTTTGGCAAGCCTGCACGTCCTCTTACCTGCTCCATTTTTCTTTTTCTTCTTGCCTATTCTCCTCACCCAGTCTGCCGCATCCACCTCCTCCCTCCCATCAACGTTAGCCACCATGACCGGTCCTCCAAGTGCCGAGCCTAGTTGTCAACAGCCCTGGAGATCACGCAACCGACATCCTCGCTCATTCTCTCACCACTTCGGCCATCCACCCCAGCGCCCCACAGATCTGACCGCCATCCCGCCTTCCCTTCCCCTCTGCCACACAGCCACGTGTTCTCCAGCCCATCGCCTCCTCCTCAGCCAAGTCTTTATCTCTACCTACTTTGCCACGCGAGCCAGGCCTCACGTACTCTTCTCCGCTTGCCATCAGGTCCGCCTTGTCCCATCTCAACCTTGCTCCGCCTCTAGCACTACACTGCCTATGTCTCTGACATAGATTCAATCCAGGTAGCTTGCAAATGTGTCATATTATATATTGCCTATATATAGTATGCGTGTATGTATATTTGATATGCAAAAAGGTTATGTTTATTCCAGTTAGAATAAATTGGTAATGTATATATGTTTTCAGGTGTTTGAGTATATTAGTATATTACTGTATATGTATGTTTATATTTTCTAAAAATACATATACTAGTATATATATATATACTTGTTTTAATAACAATAGTTTATAAAAGTTATGTTTGTTTGTTTATGTTTATGTATATAGTTATAATAGTTCAACTGTAATATATATAAGTCTTTGAACTATATATTTGTTATATATATATATATAAATCTGTAGTTCTATACATGTTTAACATATATTAATTTATATGTTAGATTTTATAAGTTTCCATATATAATTTATATGAAATAACAAGTTATATGACTTTATAGTAAGCGTTGGAGTACATCATGAATGACTCGTCACTGTGTACCGATGTTAGAAGCTTAACATAACCAAGTTAGCATGTTCAATATATCATTTCTTTTACTACTTTAAGAAATATTATATTCTGAGACAACTAGATAAGTTGAAACTTTAAGCCTATACCTAGCTAGCTATTATCAAAGAAAGCCACCTAGTTAAACTTTTTCATTTATGTACGTATTTTGTATACTGGGTCTCAACATTTTATTATAGTACAGTATGATATATAGGCAAGTCATATGGGTTACACTTTAATTTACAAATTTGGGTTTGTAGTTTTTGTTTTAAAAATATGTCAGTAGTATAAGATCTAAGAGGTGTGTTATATACATATATTTTACTATGTTGCAATTTATATAAACTTTATAAGTGTATATAAATATAAATTGGTACTGTCAAGTTCGTATATTTTGTTATGTATATCTTAGGTTGTCCGAGTAACATGATTTTTCAGTTGAGCAAAATTTTATATATATATTTGCTGTAGAGTCAGCATATTTTATTTGGCTGTTAGTAATATGTGAATTTATGCAATTATTTATATATTGTATATGAAGGTCGGTTTATAAAATAGTTAAGTTGTACATAAGGTCTGCATACATATATAATATATATAGTTTAGAGTATATTGCTTAATTGCATACTTATACTGTAATTATATATTTTCATTTGTTTTGTTTCTATATGTATATACTTTTTTTTGCTGGCTATGATTAAGTTATATGATGTATGGTATATATATAATTTATATGTTAGTGACATATATATTGTTGATTTTTATAATTAGTTATTTCAAATTGTATTATAGACGTATGTTGATTTATATATATATCTATATTTTAAACCGAAACAAAATTGATTTTGATACATATACATTAAATTGAATATACGTTTGAAATTAGAATGTGATTTTATATATGTTACATAAAATTTTATATTAGTTCACTTGTACCATTTGGCCATCTTGATCCATTTCTGATTGGATTTCGTCAAATTCTTACTTATCAGATCTGTTCGTCGAATTCGTGTCATCTAGCTTTACTTATGATGTCGTGCTTGTGTTTCGTAACTCGATTTATTCTCGTGCATCTCTCTAGCCTCGAAAGGTGAGCACTCACTCACGATTAACATTCTTTTATTTGTTAAATTTGATTTCAATTGAAACGACAATTGAAATATGCTGCTGTAATTATTTACACTGTTATTTATGTTATTACCTGTATCAGTTCACCTGTGACATCTGACACCATTATCTGTTAATTATTTATGCGATGATAATAAAGTTGGCTGATAATTGATTGATTGTTGATGTTTATATTGGACGTTAAATTGTTAATGTTAAAATGATAAATAGTATGCAATTGAACTTGATATAGGATAGTTAAATGTTAAATTTGATTAAATGACATTTGTATAATATGACCCCTTTAACTGTTAAATTTATTGACACGTAGGATTTGTTTAATTACATCTTGAATCACTGAATGTATGTTGTTAAATTGATGATGATGAAATTGTAATTGAATGACAAGTGAAAACCGTAATGTAATAATCTTTAATCTACAGCGTAGATTCTAGAAATAATTATATTAATTCGTACAAATAACAATGCGAATTAATACAGTTATTTCGGGATTATTTGAATTGATTATTGGATTGTTATTGGTTGTTGTTATTGCTTGTTTATTTACTTTGACACCATCCCAGTTATCACACTGCAAGTTCCCTTTGCTATGCTTTGATTTTGAATTGAATTGGAATCGGGTTGAAATGATAAATACCCAAATTGAACTTTGACCTAGGATAGAAAATTAAATAAAACCCGATTGGTCAATAATTTGATTTAAAATAAAACGAAGATTTTATTTGAATAAATAATATGGTTTTAAAATGAAGTTGGAAATTGAATTTTTAATGAAAGGAAAATGTTAATATTTAATAATCTGAAACAAAAGATTTACAATGTAATTGATGAAAGAATGTTGTTTAATTTGAGAAATGATTGAATTAAGTTGAAATGATGTAATAATTAAGTTTGAAATTATTAAACTTTGAAATTATTTAATAATTAAGTTTTGAATTATTTAATAATTAAATAAGATTGAATTATTTAATGATTAAATTGGATTGAATTCTTAATAAGAAAATTGAACTTTTGAATAAGTGAATTTTACTTCGTAAATAATTAAAATTGAGTTTTCTTTATTAAGTAAGTTTTGGAAAATTATTTAAGAAAGTAAATAAGTGAAATTGAATTTCTTTAACAAGAAATAAAATGTGATATTTTTGGAGTTAATGTAAGATTTGTAATTGAAAGAATTCGATTTGATGAATTTAATTTAATTCAAAATTGTAAGTTTTGATTTAATGAAGTTGAATTTAAATAATGGGTTTAACGAATTGGAAATTTAATAGAAATTGTTTTGAATGGAAATTTACTTAATGAATATTGAATGAAATCGATAAATGAATTTAAACTTGATTTAAATGTTAAATTAAATTAATTTAAATGTTTTCGAAATGAAACTTATATACGAACTTGAATCAATATTTGAATGGTTTTAAATAAAGATTGAAATTGAATTATAAGGTTTTGAAATGATTTTGGAAGTTTTGAAACGTAAATTATTGGAAATTGGTTTTGAAAGACAAATGAATGTTGATTTACGAATTCTATTTGAAATTGAAATTGATTTGGTTTTGAAATATATAAACGACCAATCGGTGAAATAATTACGGAAGTTATTAAAGAGACCGGAATTGGTTATGGATATACTCTCTATCTAAACCGGAAATCACTTTAATAACTATACGCGGAGTGATGATCCAGAATGAAGTGGTTGGAATGATGTACGTGTTGACTGAAGAAAGAGAACGATGATGGATAGCCTTGACACTTGTGTCAAATTGGAAATGACTAAAACAGGAGCCGTGCCGGGCCAATGGAGGGTTTGCTACCTCAAGTGAACACACTTCTTCGAACTACTCATTACTTGTTGTCGATTGGTGCACCCTTGATTTTGGGAGTGTTGTTTCACGGTGTTGCGGGCGCTGCGGCGTTGCGTTCTCACCAGTCCGGATCAGGCAAACGGTAGTGTCACTACCTTGGGTATTGCCTCATGTGCCTTGTCATACTTGTATCCCTTTATTCGCGACCACTACGATTTTGGTTTGTACCTTTAGTATATGGATTGCCCTCTAGTGACTTCCGGTTTTGGGGAAACTACGGTCTTGTATATGCTTTTGGGAATAAAAATGTGTTAAGGGTGGAATGGGCCATGACTTAACACTATTTTGATATCTTATTATTACTGATAGACATTATCTACTTAGCGTACATTACTACCTAGTAGATAGTTTAACGGATCCTTAAAGGATGGTTATTCCAAACATCCTTTGAGTTACTTGTATTTCAATTGCTATTTCACTTGAGTTGGATTTATAAATATAAGAATGTTAATCCTGACTCGAGTGTTTTGTGTTTTTCCTTTACGCTCGGGTCAGATTGAGTGTACCAGTATTCGAGACTCACCTTTGGAGTTGGAGCTTTGCTTGAAGATCCAGCCATCTATTCTGCTTTCAGTATTCGATGATTCCAGTGATGTATTCTGATTTGTATCTGATGTATCGTATTACACTTCTGTTGTAAACTCTGATGTATTTTATATATTCATATAGTAGCTTCATGAACTACTATCTCTTTTATTTCCGCTGCATTTATTACTCTGTGTCTGTGATTATATTTATTTACTGTATATGTTCAGTTTTGCCAAATTTAAATTAACAACGCGGTATTTTGAGCAATTCAACTCCGGCATGAGTGTCTACCTATACACTTATAATGGATGCGAATGGTCCAAAATATCGGGTCGTTACACCCATTGATTTAGCTGACAAATATTACATTTTTATTTTAAAATATTATTGTTTAAAATTTCTCAAAATCAAATTAAATACGTTATAAAATTTATTAAAATCTACGGGTCGTTACACTCTCCCCCACTCAATTTCGTCCCCGAAAAGGAACAAAATAGGAGAAATAGAAACAACCTGATGAAAAATTAGACTTTGGAAAACAATTTAAACAATTTATTTAAAACCATATACTTTTTTTTATTATTTAAATTAATTAATATTTAATAGATTACTCATTTTATCAAATCCATTCAATTAATTATGAGATCAATTATTTATAAAACACTAAATTTTTTACTATTAAACTAGGTAGTATATAAATAAACAATATTTTAAAGGATATATTCAAAAGAAGGAAAGAAAGAAAGAAGATAGATTCGGAAAAGAGAATATAGGTGAATAAATAAAGCGGAGCAGATAAGGTAGATTCAAAAGAATAGAATCGAGCACGAATAATTAATTTAAACCATGAGAATTTCAATTTCAAATATTAATACAGAATTCCTTTATTGAAAATACTTTTATAATAAAATACTTTTATAATAAAATACTTTTATATCGAAACAATTTTTCCTTTCGAAAATACTTTTATAACTCGATGTTTCAACAAGTTTATCCTTGTTCCTGTAGACTCTAGTAGTGCGTTGATCATGCGCGAAACTAGAATTCTCCAGGTACTTAGTAGACTTGTTTTAACACCTAGTGAAAATACTGAAAAACTTTTTTAAAAACAGATATGGAAAGTACAATCCAAACAAAAAACAAACAAAACCTTTGTCTAACCATGGATCGCAGATACACAAAGGTTACGCCTGGGTCCCCCAGGAAACATCCGTATCCGTAAGCTTTCTCAGCCCTGCGAATTGCGCCATGATGACTAGTAGACCGCAGATACACAATGGTTACGCCTGAATCCCCCAGGAAACATCCGTATCCGTAAGCTTTCTCAGCCCTGCGGATTTCGCTACTAATACGACCTACATAGATCACAGGATACACAATGGTTATGCCTGAATCTCCCAGGAAACATCCGTACCCCTGGGCCATCCAGCCAGGTGAATTACGCTATGCAGTCGCGCTCGTAAGACCATGGGTAACGCCATGTAATTCGATGGAAACTCGAGTATCATATCCGAAAAACCAAAATCAAAGAGAATAATATCGATAGAATGAATCCACAATGTGTCCACAAAGCGGATATCAAGCAGAAGGCACTTTCCATATCTTTACTTCGAAAATATATATATCATATAGTACCTTTTTAAATCACTTTCAAATATCGTACTTATATAAAGTCCATTATATATAAGATTAAATTTTCAAATCAAATACCTTTCCAAAATCAATAGTATATCAAATCACACTTATATAGACTTCAATTATATAAAATTTCATTTTTCAAATTGAGTACCTTTCAAATCAATAGTTTTCGAATCAACCTCATACTTATACAAACAAAATTTTTTTATATAAGTTCGATAACTCCCAAATCAGGTATTTAGAAAAAATAAGGTTCTCAAATTTTAATTTGTTTCAATATTAGTTTAGTTTCAAAATCATATACAATCCCACCAGATTATTTCTTCTCAATTTAAATATCTTTAGTTCTAAAGTTTCCAACATGATAAATTTAGAAAATAAATCCAAATTTCCAAATCAATATAATTTAAGTCAACCAATTCATTTCCAAAATCAAATGTTTTCAAAATCATCTTATACCTACATAAGGTCCATCTTATATAAGGATCAAATTTTACAAAATAAATTTCGTTGTATGAAGAGCCATATGGGATTGAACATCTTTGCTTTTATGGGTTATATATCTTTGTAATTTAAATTGGAAATTTTCTTTTAGTAAGCAAAGATATTCTAACCTGACAGCTTTCAATTTCAGCGTCAAAATATATCAATGATATTAGAATACAAGATGTACATTCGTCATCATTTCGCAAAATCACATTTGATCGCTCGCTCAATCACACAAGTTCGCTTTCGAACTAGTATTGTCCATTTGACTTCCCTAACGCGGATTTCGATATGGTTTCTCGACTAGAAGCCATCAGTCTCCTTACATAGCCATATACTATGATAGAGAATTCTAGAATCAAGCCCAAAATCCATATCAAATATTCGCCATCGAGAATCAAATGAAAAATCATAACACGAAATGGTGTAATTCACCTCGAACTTGTGTACTCAAACTTGGATCAAATTAATTATGCGAATAAAACAACATACGTACAACTTATGTATCTATTCCAACTTGTTAAATATATAGTTTTATAAAGATGTTACCCAGTTAAAACATTTAAACTAAATTTTATTCAAAATATTTTGAAGACCAAATTCTTTTCAAAACATTTCAAATCTAAATTTCATATTAGAAATTCAAAATAGCCTTATTCATTTACTTAACAAAACAGTTTCAACTTATTTAAATCATTACTACATACTTTAATCATACATACCAAACTTATATACTTTATATTTTTCAAAATTACTTAGCTTCGAAAAGTTAACCTTGATTTGGAAGTGCTCGAACCTTCAAAATAGTCGAAGAAATCATATTTCAATCCAAGAGTTGGAAATCACCAACAAATGAGTAAATCAATTCCAAAAGATAGGGTTATATCAAATCAAACCCAAAACTCGAGGGCTGAACACCGGCTTACTTCAAATCATTTCAAATATATATATATATATATATATACATATATCTTTCGAATATCAAATCATACTTCAGAATTTGAAATCAAAATGGTTTCACAAAATCACTCGCATAGCAAAGCTACTGAAGTGGCCTATCCCTCACTCTGAAACTCGAAAATCAATGTCGATGATGCATGCACTCATCACCGAAATTATTTTCCAGCGACATAAGTGAGTTCTGGACTTCTATTTTCTCAAACTTCTTTTGAAATTTCTTTGAAATCATTCGAAACTTAATAAAATCATTTGAAACATTTCTTATTCGGAAAATACTTTTAAATCATATTATTATTATATATTTCAAAATCTTAAAACCAATTTCAACATACCGGAGTTCAATTCTCGAATTTCAAATTTAAATCCTTCAGTTATAAATCATTTTTAGATAAATCAAATTTCTTATATAATTTTTCAAAATTACAAATCCTTTCGAAACCTCAAATTCTCATTTTAGAAAAAGTATATAATCTTTATCGAAAACATTTCACTTTTATATGTAGAATATAATCATACTTATCAAAATAAAAATTTCGGTATATAAAACACTTTCTAAAAATACAAACAAACCCGATTTTCAAAGGATGATTCAAAAATGTATTTCAAAACAATGATAGAGATTCAAATTAGAGGGACTCCAATCGGATAGAATTCTGACTTGAAGATAGTCTCGAACGAAGATGAGATTACAAAATACAAGATAGATATATTTTTATAAATCGAGGATGACTCTAGGGCCAACCGTGACTTCAAAATAAGATTGGTGCAGAATTTTGAGGCAAATCGACATTCGATCGCCAGAGATAGAATTCGGCATAACAAGAGATAGCAGCATCTAAACCGAGGGATGTATAAATCTCCGATGAATCAATGCCAATTGTAAAGGAGTTTCACCCCTTCACAATTCATTCAAAGATTGGTGGGATCGCCTATTCATATAGAGATCATTCAAAGTGGAGTTATGGGATACTCCAGAATCAAAAGAATACCAATAGAGAGAGACAAGAATGAATTTTGGAACCGTAGGGAACGTTCCAAAGTTCAAAGGAAATCGAGTCAAAAGGAAGAGATTAAACTCGAACGAAAGTGATTCTGTAAATAAATTTACAATATATGCTAAGTTTCGCCTAGAGCCAAAGCTCTGATACCAACTGTAACGACCCACTATTTTGGACCATTCAAATCGACAATAAATCCACACATGTCGGACTTGAATAATTCAAAATAATAGATTGTTAATTTAAATTTGGCAAACTCAGCATATACAGTAAATAAATCAATCACAGAATCACAGACACAGAGTAATACAATAATACTCAGCGGAATAGATAAAATAGTAGTTCATGAAGCTACTATATAAACATCAGAGTTAAAATAAAACACAACAGAATATCTCAAATACAGTGAAGTCTTCAGTACGAATAGATGACCTCTCTGAATAAATCAACTGGAAAAGCTAAAAGCTGAATCGATAGTTGGATCTCCAAATGAAGCTCCCAACTCCAAGGGTGAGTCTCAAATGCTGTATCACTCAGTCTGACCCGAGCGTAAAGCAAAACACAAAACACTCGAGTCAGGATTAACATTCTTATACCAATAAATCCAACTCAAGTGAAATATCAACTGAAATACAAGTAACTTAAAGGATGTTTGGGATAACCATCCTCTAAGGATCTTCGGAACTATCTACAAGGTGGAAATATACACTATAACACCGTGGTCATTTCAAATAACTTTATACTTCAAAACCAAAATATCATTTTCATTTCAAAAATATCTATTTTCCAAAATATTGTATATACATTAAATAATTTATAAAGTAAAGTATTTAATTTCCTCAAGTCTCACAAATCGATTCAAATTAACTCAAATTCCAAATTCAAATTTATTCAAAGCTCAATTCATCAATTCAATTCAGTTCTAAATATACCATTTAAATTTTCAATATATTTCAAAGCTTTAATATTCAACATTTTCAAAGTTAAATTTAACAGTTTCATATAGCTCTTGATTTAACTTTATTATTATTTAATCAGGAAATATTCACTTAATAAATTCAATATCATTTAACTAGCCTTAAATTTCATTTTTACTAAATATCTCCTTAAATTTATTTAAATAAGAAATATTCATTAAATTATTTAAATTAAACCCAAGTTATAAATCATATCTTAAATCCCAATTTTAATAAGTTTCAAATTGGTTTAATTAAATAAAATTATCTTCCCAACCTTAACTTATTCAAATTATTACCGAAATCTATTTTGAAACATAAATTTAAATACTTAACCATATTATATGTATTAAATCAATCTTAATAAAATTATATATTATTATTAAATCTATTTATATACCATTACCATTTATATATAATAATTTAAGAATCAACATTTATTAAAACCATATATTTCTTCCCAAATCCATAGAATTTATTTCAAAGTATTTATATATATGGACCAACGGTGTCTGTATATATATCTATCATATGGTTAAGTGATACAGATATTTATCATTTCAATTCGTAATTTAAATATATACGAGTAGATATCATTTCAACCCGTAATCCCAATTTCAATTCAAATGAAAATCGCTTGGGTTTATCATTTCAACCCATGACGATTTCCTCCTATTCTAAAGTCCGTTCGGGTATATATCATTTCAACCCATAGTGAATTCTATACTAACAGGGAACTTGCAGAGTGATAACAAATAATAATATAAAATACAACAACAGACATATATCATCAATAACAATATAATATAAACAACAGGATATGGTGTCATATCCCACAGGTGAACAGTTACAGATAATAGCATATATAACAATTTAAATAACTACAGCAACATATTTCAATTGTCGTTTCAATTGAAATCAAATTTAATAAATATAAGAACGTTAAATCGTGAGTGATTGCTCACCTTTTGAGGCTAGAGAAATTTGACAAGGAAACGAGCTACGAATTCCAAAGCAACGCTGGATGGATATGATTCGATGAAGAAAACAGGCACGACGGATAACTGATAATGAGGAATCGATGGAACGATTAGGGTCAGTTTGACATAAATTGAAAATAGACATCAAAATAATATAAAAATTTCTAAATCATCATTCTTAACTCAAGCATTAAAAATCAAAGTTTTTTTATATATACTTAAACTATTTCCCACAACAATTTCTTAAACACATATTATATCTATATACACACACATTCCAAAATCCATTGTTTTAGAATAAAACACAATTTATCTAAAACACCTACATTTACCTAAAGTCAGTACTCATCTTATATACAAGCTTTTAAGCATACTTAAAAATATACTGAATACATATCTTAGAATATGAACAACTTAACAAGTATAAAATATGCAGACCTAAAAAAATTCATGCTGACGCCTAAAAAAATAAGATGCCGTTTAAAACAAACCAAATATATAATACTTAAAATAGCCGATCAAAACAAAATAACTATATATTTTAACTTTAACAATGAGTTACAACACTAACAAAAAGTTTATTTTTTCTATTTAAACCAATGTTTATAAAACTCCTCACTAACTCAAACAAAATAAAAGTTTAAAGCAAAATTTTACACAAATTTCTATACACTACAAAAGACTACTACTCCCTAATATATACATATATTTATTAAAGAATCAAAACATTGATGTATAATAAAAATCAAAACTGTTATATATATCTAATTAAACACATTACTAATATAAAACTATAACCAGTTTTAATATAACATACTATAACATAATTAATATATGCATGACTGGTAAAATTTGTATAACAGACATATTTAAAATTTATATAAGTTTATATATATTATATTAAAACATATATAAAAAAAAAATCAGAAATCAAAGTATTGATATAAACGAAAATAGAATATATATTACCTTTATATATATAACAGATAGAACTCATAAGCAAAACAAAATATAAGTTTGTACATATATTAACCCAAAATAGAAAGCTCTGAGTTATATCTATATATACTAATGTATTTTGATCCAAAACTAACATATACATACAGTAAATTATATATATGTACTTTAAAATCATAAACAACGGTGATAAAATATACTATGATATAATAAACTATGCTATTATATGAACACACGCATCATACAAAAAAAAAGAAATGACTTATAACACCATATAAAATGATTTGATAAAAGAAATATATTATAACAAAACCATGCAAATCTTGATAACAAAACTGCATATTAACCCAAAATAAGTTTTAAAACAACTTACTTACTTATATAAGTATATAAATGAGGGGAAGGAAGCAGAAGGCTTGTTCTGGAATTGGCGAAGGCAACGAGATCTAGGCGGCAAAAGATGAAGCAGCGATGCTTTTATTTTTATAATTTTTTTTCTTATGTCGAGTGAAAATATGAAGGTGGATTTGGCAAATTTATATTAGAAGCAGAGAACAGGGAGAGGGGGAAGAAAAGAAATATATAAAATGGGTAGAGTGGAAAAACTGAACTGTCAAAAGGTTAAAAATGTTTCAGCGGTTAAAACAAGTAATGTAAGAAAAACGAATAGGCACAAATTGGGAAACGTATCACATAAATAATAAATATAAAGTAGCGGGTGAGGATTTTAGGCAATAAATATTCACGTTGATTTGTACACGCAAATAAAATATGAGCTGCAGCCAAATCAAATAATGAAAAAAAAGAAAAAACGTACGTACGTTATACGTTTCTTCAAGTGATCGTGCAGAACAAAAGATAAAGGGAGTAATAAAGCTAGATGACCGTTTGAATTTGTACTGTTGGCAATCAAATAAATGAGAAGTAACATAAACACTTGATTGACGCAGTTTATTAAGCAATTGATATGCATGTGCAGCACGTTTCAAAATTTAAAACCGAAGGGAAATTAACTGTCACAATTAAAGGTACTGATATAAATGTAAAGTAATGAATGATTTGTTGCAATGAAATAACAACGATTAGAAGCATTGATTCAGGAAAGATTATTAAAGCAATAAATTTGATTGGACAAGAAGTTTTGAAATTTTTTTTTTTTTTCAAACGGAAGGAGATTGAAGAGTCAAAATAAATGCTTCAGGTAAGAGAAAAGAGAAATAATAGAAACGCACACTAAAATTAAGCAGGTGGAATAATACACAAAGAAGGCAACGTATATTTCCTTCTGAAAGCAACAGAGAACCTGAAATATATAAACAAAATAATGGCAACGGTTCAATCCCCTTGATTTCAGCTGAAAAGCTATTTAATGCACTTTAAAATTTGCTTGTAAAGAAGAGGAGCAGACAAAGAAAAGACACAGGTAAGATAAGGAATATATATATATAATTTGTACTAAATATGATATGTTTGTTGAAGCCAATAGCACCAAAAATCAAGGAATGAAAAAGGCAACAGGGAAAAGAACGGAACAAATAGAAATTAAACGTACCAAATTATATATGAGCAGTTTTAAAAGCAACGGTCACCCATTGATTTAGCTGACAAATATTACATTTTTATTTTAAAATATTATTGTTTAAAATTTCTCAAAATCAAATTAAATACGTTATAAAATTTATTAAAATCTACGGGTCGTTACACACAATTCGATGATGATTCCGTGATGGGATGTAACATCCCCATTTTGAGGCCCAAAATTAAGCCCTATGGATGCTGCAGTCATCTATTGTGTTAATATTTGATGATAATATGAGATTAGTTATCTATCTCTATAACATCAAAAAACATGAATATGAAAATTTCAAAACACATTTCATTAATAATCTTTCATATTCATTACATAATCCTAATCGGTTCCACGTTCAGAGAAAGTATAGTGATTATAAATATATTCCAAGGGCGACATATGAAGATGCCCCCTTGGATGATCAGAGTCTAACTACTTGACAGTTATAAATTCCATTATTACATCCATTCAAATAAAACAAAACTTCAACCAATATAGTGGAAATAAACTCCTAATATTAGCTTGCCTCTTGCATGTCTCCGAAAGCTAATTCGTCTAACCTGAAAACCTTGCTCTTGACCTACTCAAATGAGTACTTGAGAGTTTAAGGAAAAAATATAAACTTCAGGTCAGAAAAAAAGTCTGGTGTGAATAATAATATACCTTCTCTAACTAAAAATAGATATCTAGTGAGCTACGCCGTATAATGGAGCAGGCTTTCCCTTCACTAGTGTCTTATCCAAATATGTCAATCTAACATAAATTATGCACCTACAACCACAATTGTTAAAAAAAACATGATATGATCGTATGTATGCAATATGGGTAAATGTGACTAATCTATGATATAGGGTTATGCATTCCCAAAGTTTTCCCATCCTATAAAATTGACTATCTGTCTCAAATCATAGTTTTCCTAGGGTCACTATGGACATCGCTTCTAAGTTTATAAAACATAAGGCTATTGACCCTTTAAAACATGGTTATCGAGTTTGTAAAACAAATGGTTATCAAGCCGCTAAAAACATAGTTATAGGATAGCTATACGGAAGCTATTGAGTCACTATAAGACAAGAGGTTTTGAGTCTTTAAAAATATGAGGTATCGAATCTCTAAAAACTTGTGGATGTCGATCCTTAAAAATTGAGGTACCGAGCCTCTAAAACTTCAAGATGTCGATCTTTAACAAAACGGAGTTGTTGAGTCTCAAAACCATGGGGGTATCAAGCCTCTGCAAAACATTGGGTATCATACTTTTATATAACATAGGGTATCGACCTTTACATATGGGTATTTGTAACGACCCTAATTTTGAGTAACATTATTTAGAATATTTAATTAGTTAAACTAAATAAAATAACGTAATAATTAAGGGATTGAGATTTGTGATTAATAGAAGGGTAGCCCTGCCTATTTCAACTAATAAACTAAGAAAATTAAAATTAATTAAGTTAGGGTAGTAGACAAGGGCAATATAGGAATAAAGTATATTCTTACACCCTAAACCCTTAAACCACATCCATTTTACACGTTCAAAACAAAAACTAAATAGAAGAGAGGCCGACCACCATTAAGGAAAATCAAGTAGAAGATAAAGCAAGAATCAAGAGGAAGCTTAATCAACTTAATCCAAGATCAAATTTCAACTCCTTAATCACAAAGATAAGGTGAATAATGACTATATCTCATATATTTAATTGTTTTTGGTTTTAGATTGAATTCGAACTATTTTTAAAAGCTTTGCCATGTGTTTGTTTATTAAATTGGATATATATGCTTATTGATGATTTATGCAATTTCATATAGATTTTATGATATGCTTTAAAGTGAAAACCCTATTAAATTACATCCAAATGTCTTGTGATTTTAGAATAAGGTCAGATATAATATTGTAGAGATGGGTTTCAATTTTCATAATTTTCTGAATTAATGTGGATTTAATATTAATTTTCTAGTAAAGAAAATGGTTATTTGGGTTTAAAACTAATTATGGATAAATATGTATGTTTTGGGTATGAAATTAATAAATGTTAGAAAACATATTAAAAATTATTTATGGGAATTTTTATAAAATTTTCCTAAGCGTTTTAATAGATATATAAAATTATTTATGGTATGGGACTTAAATGTTTTATATATTTATAAAAGAAGAAGGGGCATTTTGTAAATAATTTAAATTGTTTACTTCAGAAATTTCGGTAGTACTTTTAGAAAAGAAATTAGCAAGCAATCATGTTTTGAAAAACAAGGCAGGTTAGTTGAAAAGAATTGCTTTAAAAAGTTAAAAATTAGTTTAAACATGCTTTTTACATGTTTCGCCACTTTTAGCACCTAGCTTTCGACCAAGTATTTCCGCCTCCATCATCATCGAAACCAATGCGCATGGTATCAAAGACTTGGTACGTAGCGAATTGGACATATGCGAAAGGTATGTAGCCGAAACATGGGGTTCCGAAGGGGTCGAAGCTTTACTTTCTTTTTAAATGAAAATGCGCCTACTTTGCTTTTTCTTTCGACTTGGTTAGCTTCTGACTGGGTCAAATTGTTTTAAACGAATGGTTTCGAAAGAGGTTGCACCTTTTGTTTAATTAAATGCTTTCGTAAGGGCCGAAACCCCTTGCTGCCGCTTTCCTCCTTCCGAAGCAATGCCTTCGAAAGGGTTTCTTTGTTTTAAAACCCAAGTCGCTTCTCTAATGCTTTCGAAGAGATTGGTTTCGGCACTATCCACTTCTTTTACTTAGGAAATAGATTTCGAAAGTGTTACTTTCGACTTTCTTTTTTAATACCCTTTTGAGATTTTGAAAGATAAGCCCAAAAGTTTTGAAAGGTATAGTTTTGAATTATTTCAAAAGGTTATTCAACATGTTTTACTTGAACCCAAATTCTTTCGAAAGGTTTGATTTTATGAAAAGGATTTAGTGATTTTGAAAGGTTTAAGATGAAGGTTTCAAAGGGGTGGTTCCCCAATGGTTTTGAAAGGTTTTAAATGGAAGGTTCTAATGTTTTCAAAAGGCAATGTTTATACTGTTTGATAAGGGGATATCTAAGGTTTTAAAGCTTTTGAATGAAAGGTTTTTCAATGGTTTCGAAAGGTTTATTAAAAATGGTTTCGAAAGGTATGTTTTGGCCTTTCGGCCTAAGGTTTTACTTGGTTTTGAAAGGGATACTTTCAATGGTTTCGAAAGGGGTACTTTCAAAGGTTTAAGTGTTTTCATCAACAAAGTTTTGTGTAAAGTATATATAACATGGCAAGGTGATTTGAGTAAAGCATAGAGTATATTTTCCTTGTTTAAGTATGATTTAAAAGGATTAAATCATTTTGAAAGAAAAGGTTTTCAAGGAAAATTTTAAGGGTAAATGACCCTAAGCAAAATGTCTCAGTTATTAGAATACCTGATGGGACTGGTATAGGGTCGCACCCTATACATTAGCTATTAGCCCCTAGTTAATTTAGTCCATAATTCCAGTATGTAGGGTTTTGTCACAGGTAAGACTAAAATGATGTTCACAAAGAAAGGAATATACAGAGTAAGGATAGATTATTGGTGAGCCCGCAAAACTATTATGATCAGTTGACCCTAGGAGAACTAGGTTAGGGACAGACTATCCAGAAGAGGAGTACCTAACAAAAGTTAGATTATTTATTTATTTTGTCCAGTAGGCCCAAGTCAGCCAATGGTTAGTAGTTAGCCAAATAAAACTATAGTGTTCGGACAAATAGTCCATTAGTTACCTGATTTATATGCTTACATGATATTGCTTTATTATTTTAACCAGTTTTGGTTGCAGGATTAAGATTTGCAAAAGGTATGTTTTAAAAGGATATTAGTGAGGGGAAACCCATTCCTCTAAGCAACATGGTCTTAGTTAAAATCAAATAACTGAGATGTATAGTATTATTCATAGCAGGCTTTATGTCTAACTCGAAGTCTATGTTTTCCCCCTTAAACTCTCGGGTGCTCAAAATTGATTTGAGTAGGCTGAGGGTTGAGGGTTTTCAAGTTTTAGTAGGTGGACAAATATAGCTTCCGAAGACAAGCAGGAGGCTGAAGTTAGCTATTTAGGAGTTGTTCTATTTTTATTTCTACTGCATTGTACTAAGTCTGTTATGACTATTTAGTACTCTGGTCAACCAAGGGGCATCTTCATATGTCACTCTTAGCGTAATTATGTAATAATTATATTTGATCTGAACGTGGGAAGTGTTTGGGATTATGTAACTTGGATACAAAATGTTGTTTTGAAATGTAATCAGAAAAGTGTTTTAATCTATGATGATTTTATTTCATATTCAAGTGCTTTTGATATTATGGATACCATTAACATTACTGTATTTGGTCACCAGAAGTTAATATTTTAGAAGACTGTAGCATCTGTAGCACTTAGCTTTAGGCCTCCAGATAGGGGATGTTACAACTTGCTATCAAAGCATAGGTTTATGAAAAGCTCTAAACTAAAATGATTTTTGAAATCATAATCCTAAGGAATTAGAGATAAGATTGGGGTATGGGATAACGCTATAGTAACGTACTTCTATTTTCTATATATAAGTATAGGCTACATCTCTAGTTCCCTATCTCTCTTAGGCTATTATTATGTATTTTATGAGGCTTGAATATAGATATGGATGATAGAAATGGAAGATTTAACCTTGGAGGGGGAAGCACCACTACAAATGGAAATGCCAGACCAAATACGAGAAGGAACCAATGTTAGGCACAAGCTGGAAATGTGGCTGCTGGATTCCTACAAGTCGACATGGGAGCAATGTATCAGTTCATTGTAAACATGATTCAAGCAGGAGTTGCTGCTAGAGTAGTTGGAGGAGGAGTCCAGGAAGCTCCAGTGGTCAACAACTATGCTATTCTGAGCAAAGATTATGCTTGGTTGGGAGGAAAGCCATTTATTGGTACTGAAGATGCAATCGAAGTAGAGAATTGGTTACTTCATTGCAAGAGGATTTTCACTGATTTGGGGCTTAATGATGAGTAGAAGAGAAGACTCGCTTTGAGACAGTTACAAGGAGCAGCACAGTACTGGTGGAACAGCGTTACGGTTGAAGTTAATGAGGATATAATGACATGGGCTGAGTTCAAGAGGTGGTTTGGAGAGAGGTTTATGTCAGAGATTGCTAAGTCTGCTCTGCTTAGGAAGTTTGCTGAGTTGGAGCAGGGAGACATGACTGTGTTGGAGTATGCGACGAGGTTCGAGGAGCTAGAAGGTTTGGCTATGCTATGGTGGATACTGTGATTAAAAGGAATGAGAAGTTCATCAAGGGGTAAAGCTTGAGCTTGCTAGGGTAATGTTACCACATATCACGGATCCATATGATGTTGTAGTGGAAATGGCATTGAGGAATGAAGAGATGTTTGCTTTTATGGAGAGAAATAAGGCAAAGGAAGTCCTGGTAAGGTAGATTCAGTAAAGGAAATTTTTCCACAAGAAGGGAGCCCAAAAGGGTGGAGCTGCAAAGAAGGGGAAGTTGGAGATTTTCTGCTATAAGTGCGATAAGAAAGGGAATTTCGCTAATGAATGTCGCTCAAGAGAGGCAAAGAAGGTGATCGGGAAGAAGAATATCATATGCTTAACTGCGATCAAATTGGACGTTATAAGAACCAGTGCAAAAATCCAGCTAAGGATGGCAAAGGAAAGGTGTTTGCTTTGGAACCAGCTACCTTGAGCCCAATAGTTGAGGAAAAAGGAAAAGCTGTGTTGGGAGGTACGCTTCTGATTCATGGCATGTCAGTATCGTTTTGTTTGATACCGGTGCATCACATTCTTTTATATCTCGTTGTTCGGTAGATAAGCTTAACCTAGAACCCTCATACTTAGTTACTTCCTTAAGGGTTGCAAATCAAATAGGAGGGTATGTGACACTTGGAATGAAGTGTGACCACCTAGAGTTTGATTTGTTAGGTCATACCTTTATTTGCAGTTTGCATGTGTTTGACTTCGTAGAGTTCGGAATTATTTTGGATATGGATTGGTTAAGTAAGTACGATGCTAGAATATTTTGCCATGATAGAAAAATATCACTTAGACACCCTGACTGTAGCGATCGGATTGTATATACCATAGAAAACCCTAGCTGTGAGGTGAATGCTTTGTTGGATGTTATGGAGGCAGAAGACGAGTTAAATCACGTTTTCGCTGTTAGAGAATTTGTAGATGTTTTTGAACCTGTAGTAGGATTGCCACCGTAACGAGCCAGTGAGTTTCAGATAGATTTAGTACTTGGAGCAGAACCAGTGAGTTGACCGCCAAGCAGGATGACACCTACCGATATGATGGAGTTAATGGTGTAGTTGGTGGATTTGGAGGGCAAGAATTTTATCAGACCAAGTAGTTCGCCTTGAGTAGCAGCCGTAGTGTTTGCTAAGAAGCCGGATGGATCGTTGAGGTTATGTATCGATTATCGTAAGTTGAATGTAAAGACGATAAATAATCGATATCCGTTACCTAGAATTAACGATTTGTTCAACCAGTTGAGTGCATGCAAAGTATTTTCCCAGTTGGATTTAGCGACAGGGTTCCATCAGCTTAGACTAGCAGAGGATAATATTCCTTTGATGGCGTTGAGAACTAGATATAGATCGTACGAATGGTTAGTGATGTCATTCGGACTAATTAATGCGCCAGCATTCTTTGTGGGTTTGATGAACCGATTTTTCCGAGAGCACTTGGATAGGTTCGTGTTGGTATTTATAGATGATATTTTAATATATTCTAAGGATGAAAGGGAGCATGAAGTTCACCTTGGATTGGTGTTGTAAACATTGAGGCATCAAAATTTTCAAATTGTCATTTCTGGAAGAAAGAAGTGAAGTTTCTTGGTCATGTAGGCTCAGAGAAAGGGGTGTCTATAGATTTGACTAAATCGAGGCAGTGAATAATTGGAAAAGACCCGAGACAGTGACCGAGATAAAGATTTTTCTTGATTAGCTGGGTAATATCGGAGATCATTAAAGATTTTTCACGGATAGCATCACCGATGACCAAGCTAACGTGAAAAGATGTTAAGTTTGTTTGGCCCGATAAGTGTGTGGAAGGATTCCAGAGCTTGAAACACTTATTGACTAATGCACCTGCATTAGTTGTTCCAGAAGGGAATCAGGA
Source organism: Allium fistulosum (assembly GCA_030737815.1). Classification (NCBI taxonomy): domain Eukaryota; kingdom Viridiplantae; phylum Streptophyta; class Magnoliopsida; order Asparagales; family Amaryllidaceae; genus Allium; species Allium fistulosum. Next base: position 157,147,258 of record CM060902.1, read on the forward strand.
CTTAGTAGTATATACAGATGCTTGTAGAACAGGGTTAGGTGCTATGTTAATGCAAAGAGGTAAAGTGATTGCCTATGCATCTCGACAGCTTAGACCGCATGAGGTTAGGTACCCAACTCACGATTTGGAATTAGCTGCGGTGATTTTTGCGTTGAAGGTGTAGAGACATTACCTTTTAGGAGAAAAAATTGAGTTATATATGGATCATAAGTCATTGAAGTATTTATTCTCTTAAAAGGAGCTGAATATGAGATAGCAGAGATGGTTAGAATTTATAGCTGCTTATGATTTTAGAATTGAGTGCACACCGGGAAAAGGTAATAAGGTTGCAGATGCACTTAGCAGAAAAAATCAAAATGCAGTGTTGGCAATGATAGCTGAGTGGAGAGATTTGGAAGCATTGACTACATGCAGAGTACAGTGGAGGTCTAAGAGTAGTCCTTGTACGGAGACTGTGGCGTTGTCATGTTTAGAAGTTCAACTAGTTATGATTGAAAGGATTGCTTCTAAGCAAGGAGAGGATCCACTATTAGATGAGAGGATCAGGAAGTTAAGGGATGGAACAGAGAGCGATGACCTGAAAGATTTTTGTCTTGACCAGAATGGGTGGTTGAGAAAGAAATATCTGTTTCAAATGTAGGAAGCATTAGAAGGAAGTTCTTGAAGAATGTCATCGTTTACTATTCATCCGGGAGGAACTAAGATGTATCAAGACATGAAGAGAAGTTTCTTCTGGGAAGGTATGAATAGAGATGTAGGCTTATGGGTAAAGCAGTGTATGAACTATGTAACATCCCGCCTTTTGGACGCTTTAAGCAGGCACACGTGCCGACTCAAACCATACAGAAGGGCGGATTCTTATTGGGGTGAATAAGAAAAAGCAGAGAAAGAAAAAAACAAAACAGAATCTCGCAACGGAATGACAAAATATAATAATCAAATAACAGTTCATGAAGTTGTATACAAAACATTTGATTATACTTATACAATACAAAAATCAGAGTTACACATATCAGAGATAAACAAATATTGCAGCGGAACAGTATGAATGCAGTGGAATAAATATAGTAAATAATAGTAGTACAAATCTTCGTCTTCGTCCTCCAGAAATAAGGTCTTCAAATCCTGAAATGCTCAGACTAACCTGAGCGAATTGAAAAGACAAAACACTCGAGTCAGAACTAAAAGATCTTATGTGAGTTAAATCAACGGTAAATAACTATGAGTGGAACGGCGTCATAGATGTTTACGGGGTTTAACATCTCCTATCCAGTGTCTAACGTGAGTGCAGTAACTTAAGAGATGTTCGGGATTCACATCTCCTATGGATTCGTTAAACAATCTACTATGTAGTACAATACGCTATTATAATATGTCTATAGTAAGATAAACTATTAAAATAGCGTTAAGGCGTTACCAATTTTCCCCTTAACACATTTTTATATATTCCCATAGTCTATACAGTACCGTAATCCCGTCCGTACTGGACGTCGTCAGAGGGCACTCCATAGGTATGGTACAAAACAAACTCGTAGTGGTCTCGATAAGGTAGGTGACATGGCACAACTAGGCAATGCCAGGGTAGATATACCAATTACACTTCCAGACTGGTGGTAATGCATAGCAGCTACTACCGCCTACCTCGGAACACACTCCCAAATCAAAAATCGAGGGTGGCCACCAAATCAATCGCAAAGTCAGAATATAGTATCGAAGGAATGTGCCCGATCGAAGGAATGACCTCACTTGGCCCGTCAATTGCTCCTGTTTTAGCCACCTTAAGCTAACTCATGGGAGTCAGGTCCGCGTATATACCTCATATAGGATCGTCGCCAGCCATCCTACTTCATTCTGGAATCTCCACCGCGTACATAGTTGTCAAAGTGGTTTTCGGTATTGGCAGAGAGTATGACAATATCCGATCCCAGTCTCTTTAACAACCAATCGCTTATTACACACCGGATGGTTCTTTTATATTTCCAAAATCATTTCATAATTGATATAAAAATATCATATTCAATTCAAATCATATTATTTTCGAAATCATTACTTACCTTCGAAATCATATCCACCTTTGAAATCATATCACACTTGAAATCATAGTTCGAAATTATATTTCCTTTCAAAAGTCATATTTCCAAAATAGGCTAAACTCTGATTTCAAAATATCATATTAAACCAAATATGTTATTTAAATCCCAACTTAGGTTATAACATCATTAACCATATTCACTTAAAAATCGAGAATTTGAATATAAACCCATCCATTTTACTTAGTTCGGAATTTAGAAGAAAATAGTTATAAATAGTTATGAATAGTTAATATAGATTTAAAATAGATTAAATATAAATAAAATAGATTAAGTAGCTTTAAAATAGGTTAATTAGGTTTAAAATAAGTTAAAACAGGTTAATTAGTTTAAATAAATTAAATGGTTTAAAATAGGTTAAAATGATTCAATAGAATTAATACAGGTTAAAATAGTTTAATACTTTGAAAATCTTAATAATTAGAAATTTTGAAATAATATGTATTGGTGTAGTGGTAGTAAGTGAGCTCTCCATTGTTGAGGTTTGGAGTTCAAAGCTGTAACGCCCCACCCCAAGACCCACGCTAACAAAGGGTATTACAGAGTAATACTGTCTGCTAGTGCAAAGAATATGGCAGGTTAGGATCGACCATCCGTAAGTTTTGTCTTAAACAAGTATTGGATACGTCAATTAGGTGCACTAATTTTTTTCTTCTCTTTACCTTTTTCTTGTGGATCGACTTACCCAATAAATGTTTAACACAAAACTACGGTGGCTAATGGATCTATTCAAATTCACAAATTCAACCAAAGATTCATCTAATACAACCAAAAACAAACATGGAAACTTGAATAAACTAGAAAAGTGAGTGTTTAAACTCACCTTAGATTATTTGCAGCGAATTTAGTGAATTTAGCAAGCAAGACTGAGACTTTAGACCTTGGATTGAAGCTAGAAACCTGCTAGAGAAAGAAGAATAGAAATGCAAAGCAAAAACATGAAATTACAGTAACTCAAATCCTCAAAAGGAAGAAATTGATGAAATACTTTTTGGTTTTACATAGATTACCTGTTAGAGACTTAATTTTGCAATACTTTCTATTTTTATTTAAATACTTTAATTTACATCATAATTACACAAATCATTATTTTCGACAACAAAAATTACAAAAAATCATTTCCTTGTTTATATTAACAGAACAACCCATGTTAAAATTATTTTTACACTCAAATATTGTTTTTAAAACAGTTTATATTAAGACATGAATTTGGAATTTATATCAAATTAAACTATTCATTTCATTTACGCATTTGGACCATTTTCAATTTCCAACTCAACAAACCAAATTCCAAACATTTCAATTTAACATTTAAATAAACTATTGAATTTCATATCGTTTCAATCCATGTTCAAAATATCACTTTAAATTACTCCAATTTCAAAATATTTCAAAGTTATTTTCAAAAAACTTCAATAACTTAATTTCGATAGAATTTCATTTATACTTAAAAGTTTAACTTTAAACTTCCAATTTAATTTCTTAAAGCAATTCCTTTTAAACCAATTCACATTTCAACACAAAACTTGATTTTCCAATAATACTTCAATTTACATAAATCAAATTTTATTTCAAGATATCATTTAATTAAATTTGAAAATTTAGAAGTTCAAAATCATTAAATTTGACCAATCTGGTGTCCGTATATAATTTTTTACCCTAGGGTCAAGTGATACGGATATTGATCATTTCATCCACAATTTAAAATTTACGGTTATATATCATTTCAAACCGCAATCCCGAAATAAATGACAGCCATAAAATCGCTCGAGTCTATCATTTCGACCCATAACGATTTTTCCTTAATTTATAGATCATTCGGGTATGTATCATTTCAACCCATAGTGAACTTGCAGATTATAACGATATAAAATAAAACATCCATTCATCCAATATCAACAATCAACATCCATCACAATCATCATCCAAATCAATTAATAAATATCAACAAATAACAGGTTATCAATTATAGGGGATTAACTGGCAATTTAAATTCAATAATAAATTAAATGACAATTTAATTCAAATAAATTCAAATTAACTGGAATGATGATTTATAATATATCAAACAGCCATAAATAAATTTCTAATCACATCAAAATTAATTTAACTAACATAAGAAATTTTAGAAGTTGTGAGTGAGTCAAATCACTCACCTTTGAATTTAGATTGGATTTAAATCCAAACCCAAAATTCAAACAGTCTCAGAATTCGTCCAAACTAGTGTCAAAATGTCCGGAATTTTGATACGATCTTAGCGGAAGAAACCGCGTGTGAAACGGACCTCGTATGTAGAAGTTATATCGATTAGAGCATTCTAAAGTTAAAATTTAATAAAATAAAATAAATAAATAAACAAACCCAACTCAGCCACGTCATCCTTCACGAAACCCTACCGTTCCAACTCGACATCGCGTGCGTGCGCTACCGTAGCGCCGCCGCTAGGGCCATCGCGGCTACGCCAACACTGCCGCTCCACCTCGCGACTCCACCCCAACGCCTCGCGACCAACAAGGTCACGCCGTTCGTCGACAAAAATGAGCAGCCGCCACCGATATCATTAAACCCTAATTGAATTTTTTGCGACCATCCAACCATCGATTCGACAAACCACCCACTCCGATGAACTCCCCTCAGTCCTCTCCACAGCCCGGTATAGTTGATTCGCCGATCGGTTGCAGTCGATCGCGATGAAAAAGAACGGCTGAAAATAGATCAACAATTTCTGGCCACATCATAACCTGGATCGAAAAATGAATCACATATTTGACTTGCGCTTGTCGAGAGCTTCAAATCGATATATAATTCGATATAGTTTGAGGAGTTTGAATTTTTGATTTGGAATTTGATTTGAAATTAAACGGAGAATTTGTTTGTCTGCCATTGGAATGAGGAATTGAGAAAGAATGTACCTACAGACAAATGAGAATATGAAATGGCTAGGGTTTATAACGAGGTATTTATAGGTAGGACAACAATAGAGATGAATGGACACGATTGATTTGAAGGTTAAGTGATAAACGACCCGAAAAGCCCGTTCTGCCTCCGGAACGAAAATGGGTCATCCCATATATCAAAACAGATGTTTTCGATAAATTTAAATTCAATGGATCAGGTTTCAAGTCCCAATTCCATCGTATGAAGAAGTTATGTTAAAATCAGCTTATTTTAAATTGATTTCAATTAGATTTCAATTAAATTGATTTCTAGGCGTTTCAAGTCCGTACGATCAAACGACAAGTTCGATCGTTACGAAACTTGGAATCATGTAATAATTTACCATTTCGGATTCGATGAAACTAGTTTCGTCGAAATCCGAGTCACTGGCCAAAAGGGCTATATTTCAGTTAATTAAATAAATTAATAATAAATTAATTAATATTAAATTAATTAAATCATTTTAAATTCAATATTTATAAACTAGCAGATTTTCATCATTTTGATTGCAAAGACATTTATAGTAAATTAAAATAAGTTTACATATCAATTCAGTGTTCATTAATTCAATAATTACAGTGTTCAATTTCAACCGTAATTATACGCAATTATTATAATTTAAATTCCAATAAGTTGGGAAATCTTGACTTCCATTCTTTTTATCCAACCAATTGTCATACTATGAATAAAATTAACATTATTTCCAATTATTACCCTAGATTTACACTAACGTAATATTTAATTAGATTTATTGCAATTTGATTTCCAATTCAATTTATTAGCCTAAATAAATAGGTAGCCTATAATAATTGTCACCCTTTGACCTTAAATAACATTTAGGTTTATTATTCACAATAAATGTTACAATTGCTTTCATAACACTAATCTTTATTAAATTACCATTAACTATACAATTTCATTAATTAATTCACTATTTACATTAGTTTTTCTTATATTCAATTTATAACCAAGTATAACCTTTACATTATTTCAATTAATTGGAATTTCGTTCAACTTGTTAATAATTAACTTTAATTAACATTGTTACATTTCATTTTAGTTATTATTTCATTGTCAAATTACAAAAAAAAAATTTCTCCCTTTATCAACTCACAACATCTTATTAAATTAACCATTTTTAATTATCGAAAATTACCGGTCGTTACACTCTCCCCCACTCAAAACTTTTCGTCCTCGAAAAGGAAAAAGAAGGGGAAAGGAGGAATTAAGAAATCAATATATTATTCAATATTAAATTTATAAACAATCAATTTACATAATTAAATATTTTAAATAAAATATATCAATTTAGAACAATTAACTTCTTTTATATTCAAGTTAACAAAAGTTTGGAAAACATTTCACAAAACTTTCTAAGTCCAAAATTCATGAAAAATTTCAGCAGAGTCTCCTTTGTACGGAGAGGCTCGGGAGAAATAACAATATCAAAATATAACAATATCTCATATATTTTCCAAAATAATAAATCCCAACATGGGAAAAATATAATATAATATCGCTAGGAAACCGTAATCCGAGAACGTACCTATTTTTCAGGCAAATAACGCTTAATTATGAAACCAAAAGCCGTTGCAATTGCTTCCATAACCTGTATTTCACTTATATAATCCAAAGAGGTTAATAATTACATAAAATGAAATGTTTAACGTTGTTTCAACCACTAACAAACAAATCAATATAAAACAACAATCACTTGTAACCACAGCATACAATCATCATATGAAATCAATACAAATCAATTATCCATCCATATCAACCAAAACAAATAGTTTGTTCGAGTTAAGACACTTTTAATCACATAGAATGACAAATAACTACTAAGTATACCATTTACTCAACAGTCTTAGATAAACTCAATAGATTATTCATACATCTTAAACAATTAGAAGTATCCTATCCCAAACAACCCATATACCAAAACAAACAATAATTTACAATGTACTTGAGTTATTCTTATTAAATTTCTTTCACAACATTTACAGTTTTTTTATATTTTTCTTTTCATCCATACAAGGATTATTTCTTTAACTTACATTTATCTCTTACAAAATTTTTCCCATTCATTCATTCAGTGTTTATTTCATTTATTTTCCTTTATTACTTACAAAAAATCATTTTTATTTATTCATATCATGTCAATTTCTTTTTATTACATTACATTCATTCATTCCTTTATTACCTAATTTCATTTGTTTATATTCATTCCTTTATTACCTAATTTCATTTGTTTATATTCATTTGTTTATAGTATTCATGTTCAATTCAATTACTTAGCATATCAATTCATTAACTTAAGTTTTTAATCATCTGCTAACAATACTTACTTCCCATCACATTTTATATAGTACATTTCAATTATAACTTAGGTTTATAACATCTATAACATCAAATTCTTATTTATAAAAGTAATTCATTGAACACTTCCCTTACATAAGTTTTACTTGTAAAATTTTCATTACATATTCTTTTAACATTTCCACTTTTATAATTGGTAAGTATATATATGCTTTAAGAATGCAATTGAAAGTTACACAAGTTTGACTTACTTATTCTAATTAACTTAAGGTTCAATAGTTATCATTTCTTATTTTCATATTCTTTTCGTTTACAAGTTACAAATTTCAAATTCTTGTATATTTTAGTTATAACTTAGCATATAATTTCTTATTTTCATTTAGAAGTTTCAATTATTAAATAGTTAAAAAATTTATTCCATTATAATGATTGAAATCTCTAGTTTATAAAAATTTAAGAGCTAAATGCCGGGTTCAATTTTTAAATCATTTAAAATAACATCTACATATATATACTTGTTATCTCGCCTTTTGGCAAGGCCGTGACACCAAGGAATTGACTAGTAACCGATGACGGTCCGTCCTAGAGATCAGTCATACACAGGCTCACTATAGATATCGACAAATTTTGTCCGAGTCTGGATCGAGCCAAAATTGGTAGGACATGACAAGCTAAGCCATGAGAGTCAACGTTCCAAATCTCAAGTCAATCCAAGTTCGTATGCTCAAGTTGTGAACGATACAAAATTGGACGAGAACGGCCTTCTTCGACTCGCTCCAGTTCAAATCCATAGGAAGTGCACATTTCGACTCGCTCCTCTTCGAGCCAGTCTTCGACTCGCTCCGTTCACAACCATCAGAAGCGGCGCCTTCGACTTGCTCCCTTCGACTCGCTTCGCAACCATCAACAGCGACTTCTTCGACTCGCTTCGCTACGCTCAGAAGCGACTTCTTCGACTCGCTTCGCTACGCTCAGAAGCGAATTCTTCGACTCGCTTCGCTACGCTCAGAAGCGACTTCTTCGACTCGTTTCGCAACACTCAGAAGCGACTACTTCGACTCGCTCCGCTTCGCCTCCAACAGATGCCTTCTTCGACTCGCTCGACCAGTGCACGCTTCGACTCGCTCAACCAACGCACACTTCGACTCGCTCGATCAAAGCTCACTTCGACTTGCTCCGCCTCAAGCCATACTTCGACTCGCTCCACTTCGTCAACTTCGCGTCCATCTGAAGGCATCTACTTCGTGTCCATCGATGAGGAGCAAAGCACAGCAGTCAGTACAGGTTAGCGCCACATCATCGAGTCATGCAGAACCGAGTCGAACAGAGCGAGTCGAACAGAGCGAGTCAAACCAAACAGCCTACCGGGAATCCCATTTCGTATCGATCATATCTCCTAATCTACAAGTCCAAATGCTATGAAATTTTCACAGAAGACTACGTGCATGCTAACGAATGTCCACGCCAAATTTCGACTCCATTGGATGAGATCTTGATCGATACGAAATTTATTCGTATCGATCACGGATCGGACCGAAACTTCATGGGCTTGGGCACGCGGGCCTGCTCACGTGCCAGAGAGAGCCTCCCGAGATCTGAGCGAAATATCAGCCTCCTACACCTATAAATAGACCCCCAAAGCCAACAGAAGAGGGGTTCTTCTTCCTCTTTGAGATCTCCAACGCCCGGACTCCGCCAGATCCAGATCTGAACTCCATTGCTGCTGCTACCAACGAATTTCACTACTGCAAATCATTGTTATTCGTTGTAATTTGCTGAAATCAATTGCAAACATCAAAGAAAGATCAATAAAGCAAACTACTTCATAGTGGACGTAGGCAATACGCCGAACCACTCTAAATTCTTGTGTCTCCCTGCATTTTAATTATTCTCATTTCTGAAATTTGGAGTTTTTGTTAGATAATTCCTCTTTTTCCATTTAATTTCTTCACTTTATCTCTTCATAGACTTCCGAAGAGTGTTGTGCCCAATTTTGGTACTAACTCTTTGGTGCTTTCACTGTGAAAACCCAATTTTTCTCCTGCTCTTTGGATCTCCTATCTATATTGGATTGCATAAATCTAAGAAGAAGATCCAGATCTAGAACTTTGAAGCCCTTCCATTCTATTCAGATTTGCAATCAGATCTAGGAAAGGACTTCATCAATTCATTATGGTAAGCACACGTACCACTTTTGCAGCTGCTGATCAAGGAGCACGGGATCGACAAAATCCCGTGCAATCACCTCCATCTAACCAAAATGCTGCAGGACCTTCAGATCCATCTGTTCCAACCATTAGACAAGAATTCCAGACATTGCTTCAAGAGTTGACCCAAAGTCGACAGCAGCTAACTAAACAACTACGCGCCAACACAGAGTTGACTAACCAGCTAAATCGCCAAAGGCGAAGAAGATCCAGAAGAGACCAAGGTTCTTATTTTTCCACGGAGAGTTCAGCCTCCTCTGATGGCCAAACCAGATCCACACGCCCACGGCTAGGTGTAAGCTACACCCAAGCCACGGGACACCAACTTGCTTCAAATCTTGGGCAACCTAGAACTGGACCATCCGCTAGTCTCCGTACAGAACCTTTGTCTCGAGGAGGTGCTGCTCCTTACCATGTTACCGGCAACATTGCTACTACCACCACTGCTGGACGAGGAGGTGATGCTAGAAACCAAGCTGATCCTCAACGTAACCAACGAGAGCAGACTCCTGAGCCTTATGTCCCTGAGGATGTTGAACCAAGGAGGCAAGGCACGGACTGTCGACCGCGTCCGGTCCAGACTCGTGCTGTGGAACCCGACCACACCTTGGCACAGCATGCTCCCAGCATCCGAACGCCGGATATACCAACGATGATTCATCAAATGATCCATGAAAGTTAGGGTCTCAGTAATGACGACTGGGGAATCTCCCGGAGTCATACCCCTTTCACCGATGACGTATTATATGCTGAACCACCTCGGCACTTTAGGATGCCAGCTTTGCCAGTTTATGAAGGAAGTTCGGATCCCAATCGACACGTCCTAAAATACGAATGGCTGATGAATGCTGCGAGAGCTGATGACGCAGTGAAGTGCCGTAGTTTCCCCATTTCCCTAGGGGGCATCGCTACCATGTGGTTCACTCGTTTGCCACCACGATCCATCTCTAACTTTGACCAGATGGCCACCAAGTTTGTCGAGCAATTCCGTATGCACGTGGCGAGGCCTAAGGACGTTAACACTCTGTCTAGTGTTACACAAGCCCCCGGAGAAACACTTAGACGTTACTTGGAGCGATTCTATGCTGCGTGTGCAGAAATAAGCAATCCCAATGATAACTCTATCCTGATGGCATTGACTAAGGGGACTGATGCTGATTCCGAGTTCGGGTATTGGTTAGCTGGAAAACCACCTGCGTCATTGGACCGTTTCTATTCCAAGGCAGCCCAATTCCTGAGAAGGGAGGATGCGAAAAGTCTAGGAAGCAGGATGACGTAGGGCCCAACATCGAAGGAATACGAAGTAACATCACAGTTAAACAATCCGGATATAGTTCTGGGAAAATTCAGTTGAACGTACAAAATAAACAGAATCAGCAGAGAGACAATGGAAATCAGAACAAAAAACGCGATCAGAATCGTGGTCCACGGCATAGAGCTTCCATGTACGATAATTACACTCCATTGAACACGTCATTGGAAAATGTGTATTTGCAGACCTGCAATACCATGCAATACAAGAAACCTGCCCCAAAACCGCCAACTGAGAGACAAATCCAAACAGGAAAATTCTGTAGATTCCATGAGAGTTATGGCCACAACACCAATGAGAGTCGTCACTTACAAGACCTCATTGAAAAACTGATACGTGAGCGGAAGTTGGATCAGTATGTGCAGGCACCGTAGTCTGGTGGTGCGGGCCCATCAAATCAAAATCGTGTGCCAAATCAGGAAAGACAGGAGGAACCCGCTCGTACAAGCGGGAGGTTAATTATCAATACGATAAGTGGTGGTCCTCACCCAGCAGATCGAAGCTGGAAGGAAATAGAGTCGTATGCCAGTTCTATTAGGCATGCGGACTTCGAGTGTTGCAGTAACTTTGATGAGGAGCTCCGGCCAAGCAACATAAGACGATGACAGATGACATCGTGTTCAGGAACAGAGACGCTGATAAAGTCGAAGCCCCCACTATTGATCCACTAGTCATCTCAGCACAAGTAGGTCCCGCTTGGATGAAGAGGATCTTAGTTGACAGTGGGAGCTCTGTGAATATTTTGTTCAAGCGAGCTTATGATCAAATGAAAATGGAAGCCACGAACTTGAAGCCTTGTCAATCTCGAGTCCATGGTTTCAACGGAAGTGCTACTATACCCACCGGAATGGTGGAACTGCCAGTAGAGTTGGGAGTTGGAGAACGTCGGAGAGTACGGATGTTGCAGTTCATTGTTTTGGACATAGACTCCCCTTACAATGCTTTCTTGGGCCGACCGGCCCTCGCTGAATTCAGGGTAGCCATCGCCCCATAGTGTTTGACTTTAAAGTTTCCCACTGATCATGGAATAGGAATCATTCATGGAGATCAGGCTACTGCCAGAGCCTGCTATGTTGCTGAGCTGCGGGAGGCACAGTGAAAGGAAAAAAGGAAAGGGCGTGGAGGAATCTCTCTACGTCTGTTTTACCGATAATAGACAATTAACGCCCGGGCCCAGGCCCGGGCACCCCAGCCAATTCCTCAAGGATCTTGATCCGAGAGAAACTGAAGACGAAGGAGAATCTAAAGAAAGTCAAGCATCCCTGGCCAAACTGACGATTGATGTCCCAATTAACAATAACGATGATTCAAAAATGATAAAGATTGGATCTCAACTAAGCCAGTGTAACGACCCGTGAATTTCGTTAATTAAGTTTGTCATAATTTCCATAATTTATAGTAATATGAATGTTAGGAATTAGATGTAGCAATTGAAATTAAAAGTTAACAATATATATATATATATATATATATATTTAAAATGAAATTCCAATTCAATAAAATAATGTAAATGTTACGATTTGATTTTTAAATAAAATATGAGAAACAAGAGTAAGTATTGAATAATATGTTATTTATTTATGGTATTGAATAAAAATTGGTAAGCCAATTGTAATTAATGGTAATAATGTGATATAAGCTAATAAATTAGATTTCAATGCAACACCCATTAATGAATGTAATTGAAATAGGATTTAGGTAAATGTATACTAGGTTATAAATCAAAAAGAAGGAAACAAACGTATATATCGAATTGATTAATGAATAAATATACATTGAATAGTAATTGAATGTACAGTTAATGGAAATTGTATAAAATCAATAATTATAATTAGATGTGCCTTATGGATAATTAATTCCATAACGGAAAGAGTAAATGTATTCATTTGAATATAAAATTGCAATTGGGTAGGGATTGTTAAGTAACAATGTTAATGCAAGGTAAGTGATGCTAAATTAAAGTCAATAATAATGAATAGTGATTAATTCAAAATTTGTAACATATATTTTAAATTACCTGCTTATTTGTTAATAGAATTAGAATTTGTAATAAGTGATAATAAAATAAATGAAGGTTACACTAATGGGAAATGAAATAACGTTCATTAAATGTTGAGTAATCATAGGGTCATATTTATTAAAAGCGTTAGTTTAATAATGTGGATTAATTGAGAAATTAATACTAGAAGCATGTAAAGTAATAACTAAAAGGGAAATACGTTATATGTAACAACCCTAGACTTTTCATATACTTTAATTTTGACTTTATTTTTATTTTAAATTATTTTAAACTTGTTCTATTTCAAACATTTCATTTTAAATATAAATGTTGATTATTAAGTGATTTATAGTTCAAACTAGTATAAATTGGTTAGTTTACTGAAAAGTGAATTTCTGTTCAAACAGTTCAATCTTTGGCTTTTAAATTTAAAATTTAAATTATATAAAATCTTAAAATTTATCTTTTATTATGAAAGTAAATATAATTTCAAGAATACTGCTTTTCGTTTCGTTGAAATCTGATTTATAATGTGAAAGTTATGCCCTTTTGAATATTGTATGTAATTTGCTGTATTTAACAAAATTGTTTATTTTAAATTATATAAATAATATTTTATTTGGTCATGTAATGTTATAAAATGGGTAAAATAACATGTTACGTATATATTTTAGTTTTAAAACATTTTTAAAAGTGTAATTGACATTTTCCAATGTCAGTTGTATTCTGTTTATAATTTCTAATTTCCAGTTTCATTTAATAAAAGAAATTCTTTATTTATTTTCTATTTTCTTCAAATCTTATTTTATTTTCATTTCCACTTCATTTTGTTCAACATTTATTTTATTTACTTGACTTTTATTTGTTTAAAAGTATTGTTATAATTTTTAACTGTTTATTGTACATTGTTTATATTTTAAATGCTAGTTCCAATATATTAGCTATTTTCTTAATTATTTTCTATTTTTTTTATTTTTTACTTATTTTCTTTTTCTTTTTCACTTTATTTTAAATTTAATTTAATTTCAATATTTTATTTTATAACATTTTAAAAGTTTTAAAAGTGAAGTTACAACTTTCCAAAGTTAAGTGTATCTTGTTTATATTTTAAATGCTTGTTTCAATATATTAGCTATTTTCTCATTTTATTTTCTATTTTTACTTAAATTGTTTATTTATTTTCTTTTTCATTTTATCTTGTTCAGCATTTTATTTTTATTTACTGAAATTTATTTGCTTTATTTTGATATAAAGAAATAGAAATACAAAGAGTCAAAAACCTTTTCATTTTCTGGAGACTTTTCATCTACTTGTCTTTTCATTTTCTTTGCCTTTTCACCTCATTGCTTTTGGCCGTTCATTTTTTTGCATATCCGTGTATTCCCCTTCATTTTTCACGTGAGAAACTTTCTCACATCTCAAAACTCACGGCCAAGAAAGAAAAAATAGCAATGGCTACCTCTCCTTCCTTTTCTTCTTCATTTTCTCTTTGATTTTGCCTTGCTTCTCTCTAGTTTTGCTTGGCCACAACCACCACCATCTCCACCAACCACCACCATCATCTCCTCCTCATTATCCACAGCCTACAACCATCCCTCTCCTCTGTCCATAACAGGCCATGACCATCCCATGGAGAAAACACCACAAAAACATCTCAAAAACCTTGCAAACTATGCATGGCCGACCTAAACTTCACCACCACCTTCATATCTTGCCTTGGCCACCTCCCCATGCTCCACCACCACCATGATATGACCATTTACCCTCAGCCTTACCTCTGTCCTGATCTGAAACATGTATGGCCGAACCCAAAAATGACATAGGTTGAGCCTATGTTGACCAAAACTCCACTTTGTGCCTTGTTCATTTGTATTCCTCACTTTGTAACCCCAAAACCCTTCCTCTTCTCAAGCCTAGCCATGTATTTTCAGTTCCAAACCTGATCTATTTCCACATGAAAACATGTTGTGACTGAGCCATATACATGTATGGTTGAGCACAAGTTGAGGCAAAGTCAAGCAAATTGTTTAAAAGCTAGGTGATGTACTTGTCTAGCCTAGTTTCTATTTGTTTCAATCTAACTTTGGTATTGAAATTTTATTTATATATGACTTTGTTTTGTTGTTGTATACAAGATTTATATCTTGGTTCTATCTACTCAAATCAAAGGTCGTGCCATATCGTGCTTTCTGGAATTCGTTGTGTCATTTGATTTGCAAACTTTAACTTAAAAAGGTGAGTTATTCTCACCAGACAATATGTACCTATATAACTGATAAACCGACACCATTTGAATCTGTAATGTATATCATCATGTTATATATGTTTATATTATTATCATATGATGTTCACACCTGTTATTACACTTATTATATCATATGTTACTATTATTTAATGTTATTCTGTTATTTATATCTGTTATCACCATTGCAAGTTCCCTGTAGATTAGAATCACTATGGGTTGAAATGATACATACCCGAACGGACTTTAGAATAGGGAAAAATCGTTATGGACTGAAATGATAGGCCTGAACGATTTTTATTTAATTTATTTTAACTTGGGATTGCGGGTTTGAAATGATAGAACCCGGATTTTTCTTTTTTAACTGCGGATTGAAATGATACATATCCGTATCACTTGACCTAGGTTAGAAAATTTTATACAGGCCCGTGGTTATTTTATAAAGTGTTTTGGATATTTTTAAGTATTTTAAAAATATAAATTTATGAAATTTGATTTAAATAGATTTTGAAATATTTTGAATTAAAGAAATTATGATTTTTCTATGTGTTAAAAATGTAATTAATGAATGGGTTAACTAGGTTTTTGAAATATAACTTAAGTTGGAAATTTGGAATTTTGGTTAAAAATGATATTTAAGTTATATAAATAAAATGGATATTAAATTTTATTTGGAAATCGTAAATATGATAATTTGATTAAATTTGAATTTAAGTGATTTATTTAAGTATTATTGATTTTTCTATGAATTTAAGTGGTTAAATAAATGAATGTTTAAAAGTGATCTTTTAAAATATAACTTGACTAGGAAATGTGAAATTTGGTTTTAATTAAAGGTTTAAGTTAATTAAATACAATTGGAAATTTTGTTAAATTGTGAAATGGTAATTTAAATTTGAAGTGTTAAGTCTATTTGTTGAAATGTGAAGAATTGGAACTTTTACACTTAAACTTATTAAGTAAATTGTTGAAAATTGGATTTAATTATAAGAAATTTATTGTGAAAGAAACGTGTAAAGTTCTAATTAATGAAAGAAATATGTAAAGTTTTACCTACTGAAAGAAACATGTAAAGTCTTAATTAATGAAAGAAACATGTAAGTCTTAATTTGTGTAATATTGATTTAAAATAATAAATGCCCTTTTTGTAATAAAACGTAAATTAAAAACGTACATTCAATAATGTAAGTTTAATTAGTGTAATATTGATTAAATGATAAATTCTCTTTACTGTAATAGAAATGTAAGTTAAAAAGTACATTTAATATGTAAGTTTTAATTAATGTAAATGACATATTTTAATGACTAAAATAATAAAGTTTCTTTATTGTAATGATAATGTAAGTTAATAAGGTACTCTTAACTTAACATAAGAATTTCTACATTAAATTGGATATTACAGTAACAAAGTTTATTTAACTATAAGGCTATGATAAAATGACCATGTTAAAAATTTGTAAGTATATAAATACTTTGATTATATAAAATGTTAAATTGGAAAGTATTACATTCCAAAAATGATATGATTCCTTAAGGTTACATTACCAAAATGCTATGATAATTTAAAGGAAGATTTCAAGTTTAATAAATTAAAGGAAATATTCAGTGATTTGAAATTTGGGTTTTACTGAAATGATATATTATTGAATTGGTTTTGAAATGGAAATGATATATTTTTGAATTGGTTTTGAATAGATATGTCTTGGGTTTGAAAGTATGTATTAGTTTGAAATAAATGATATGATTTTGAAATGGTTTAAAGGATGTATTTTGATTTGAAACATAAACTATTTTTAAAAGTTATAACCACGGGTTATAATAACGATTGGTTGGCAAAGAGACCGGGATCGGATATGGACATACTCTCTGTCGATACCGAAAACCACTTTGACAACCGTGTACGCGGTGGAGATTCCAGAATGAAGTAGGATGGTGGCGACGTTCTTAAGTATGTTACGTGGACCCAACTCCCGTGAGTTGGCATAAGGTGGCTAAAACAGGAGCGATCTCGGACCAGTGAGGTAGCACCTCTTCTCGGACACATTTCTTCGATATTATACTCTTACTTGTGATTTGACTAGATGGCCATCCTCCGATTTGGGAATGTTGTTCGAGGTGGAACGGTAGTGGCTGCTATGCGTATCCATCAGTCCGTGTGCGTAATTGGTATATCTACCCTGGCATTGCCTAGTTGTGCCATGTCACCTACCATATCGAACTTTACTACGATTATGATTTTAAGATCCGACCGCGTTAAGGTTCTCCATCCCCTTAACGCTATTTTCCGATATGATTATACTTTACTTATTTAGACACTATTATAATAGCGAATATTACTACATAGTAGATATTTTAACGGATCCTTAGAGGATGGGCGGTCCCAAGCATCTTCTAAGTTACTTGTACCTTTATTACAGTTCACTTGAGTTGGTTTACATTATATAAGTATATATTGTCCTGAATCGAGTGTTTTGTGTTTTGCTTTATGCTCGGGTCAGCCTGAGTTATTCACAGATTTGGATTTCCACCTTCTGGAGATTTGAATCGCTGGAGATTATCTACTAGTCTTCTTCTATCTACTTCAGTTATGTTGCTCTGTTCAGCTTGTACTTGGTTATCTTATTGATACTTCTGTTGTACTCTATTTCTTCTGTTGTATCTTATGTAACTCTGATATATTTACATAGTAGCTTCATGAACTACTATTTCTTTTACTTCCGCTGCATTATTTTACTCTGTGTCTGTGATCTGTGATTATATTTATTTACTGTATATTCTGAGATTTGCCAAATTTTAATTACAACGCGGTATTTTGAGCAATTCAACTCTGGCATGAGTGTCTACCTATACACTTATAATGGATGCGAATGGTTGAAAATACCGGGTCGTTACAGTTGGTATCAGAGCTTTGGCTTTGAGGCAAATCTCAGCATATGGAGTAGATTTATTTACAGAATCACTTTCGTTTGAGCTTGAATCTTTTCCTTTTGATTCGATTTCCTTTGAATTTTGGAACGTTTCCTGCGGTTCCAAAATTCATTCGTGTCCCTCACTATTCATCATCTTTTGATTCTAGAGTATCCCATGACTCCACTTCGAATGATCTTTATAGTGAATTGGCGGCCTCGCTAATATTCTAATTTTCTTGTAAAAGGGTGAAAATCCTTTACAGTCAACATCGATTCACCAGAGATTTTTATTTATCCTTGGTTTAGATGCTAATATCTTTTATTATTCCAAACTCTATCTCTTGAGATCGAACGTAGATTTATCCCAGAAAAATCCACATCGATCTTATTCTTTAAGTCACGGTTGACCCGGTTAAGGTTGTCCGCGATTTATCTAAGCTTACCCATCTCTCTACTCTATTTAACCATCTTGTCTTTTGTTTATAAACTATCTCCAAACATTTTTAATTGTACTTGTAAATCTATGTTTTGTTTTATATATGGTGTTGTTTGAGTTGTTGATGTTGATTTGGGTTTCCGATCGATTCGTCTGATCAACGCTATCGATAGGATTTCTAAAACACTTTGACAGAACAAACTGACACAATATTATAAAAAAAATTGGTTAAGGAAATAAATTTTGATATATAATTTATGGAACTTAATAAATTGATTTAAATTGATAATTTGAAGTGATAATACTTGATTTATCATTTATTGTTCTACAAATGAATTTATAAATAGTTGTTTATAAATTTATTTGGGAACTGAAATGAATTTAAAACAAGAAATTTAAGAATTTAATTTTCGATGGATTCAAACCTTATGTTAAAAGTTTTAAAAGGATATATTATTTAAAGTATTTCCAAGTAGAAATTTGTTTCTAAAGAATTTTTAAGTTTAAAAATTTAGTGCTCTTCTCTTTGTCGCTGGAAAATCATTTCGGTGATGACTGCAGCATCATCGACGTTCATTTTAGAGTTTCGAAGTGAAGAGACCGCTCTGTAGGCTTGCTACAGTGTTGCTTTGAGAATTTAATTGGTTTGAATTTCTAAAATATGATTTGATTTATATTATATATAGGTATATGAGTTAAAATTGATTTGACATATTATGTACATATATTTATTTATCTCTAACCGGTTTGAAGGAAATCGGAAATTTAATTCTTACATTTTTTTCTTAAAGAATAATTTCAATTATAAAAAGAAAAAAATCAAAAATTTGGATAATGATTCAAACTTGAGATAATTGAATTGGAAAGTTTTATTTGTATAATACAATTGCATTCAAATATAACTTACCTTAAATTTTTTTAGAAGTTAACAATGTAATTGGATAATATACAATATAAAAAGGATTTTATAAATAAATTTTGAGTGGTTATAATAAATTTTATACACTTAAATTTTAGTTATAAAAGATTAACAGAGGAAAATAGTGAAAAAGGAATTTAAAGAGATTTTATTTAAATAACTTAATAATCAAATTTGATTTTATATGGAACCTTAAGTCTAACCTAGGAATTTTAATAAAGGTTATTTCCTGAAATGAATATGTTGTATAATAAGTATCTTTGAATAGATAAAATAAAATACATTTGAATTGGACATTTTGTAATAAAGTTTATTTAACTTGAAATCATAGTTTAATTGATGTCTAAATGAATAAATGTGTAAAGAAATTTGATTGTTATATTTGCTATGATAAATATTTTATTTATGAAATAGATATGTTTTGAAAAATGAATAATTATGATTTAAATAGTTAAAATGTATTTTAACATCACTAAAACTTGATAATTGAGAATTTGGTTTTCAAATGGAATTTTAAGTGTAACTTATTAAAGGAATATCTATTTGTGAAATGGTTATTTTAAATAAAGTGTTAGGTTATGTGTTAAATTAAGAGCTAACTAAAATAGTGAACTTTTAACTTAATAAATGAAGTATAGTTTAATTTGGATATTCCATTCATAAAAGTTTGTTTTAATAAGTCATAAGTTAAATGATATCCAAATGAATATTTCTGGAATAAAACTGATTTGAAATACTAATATATCTACTGTAGCATTTTATAAGTGCTACTATTTTGAAAAGACAATTTTTGGAAATTTTTATAATTGAATGAACTTAGAAATGTTACAACTTTAAAATGAATATTATTTGACCTTGAATTAAAATGGTTTAAATGAAGATTATTTTTTTAAAGGAGTTATGATTTTCTAAGTATTATGTTTTTTTTGAATAACATTTCCAAGTGTTATGATTTTAGTAGTGTGATTTCCAAATGATAAACATCCCTAAATTGTTATGATTTCAAAGCATTATGGTTTCAAATTATTATCTTATTTTGTTTTTCAAACCATCTTTTGGTTGTCCTTATTTTCCCTCATCTTGCTACAGGCTGGTATAAGCATCTTTCTATAATCTTTCTGTTTAGAAATCTTTTTGTAATCTTTGATAATCTTTGTTACTCATCCGGATCTGAACATTGTTTTCCATTCATAGACCGTCGGTCAAGTGAAAGGGAGATTCTGACTCTAGAGGATTTTTTTTTCTCGTGCTTATATTCTTGATTTGATCACCTCCATCTTGTTAAACTTACCTATAACAATAGTTATCAGGTGTCCAATTTTCTTATCATCTTGTCTTAATTCTATTCATTCTATCTTTTTCTGTGCTTTCCCGTACCTCGTTCCTTTTCGGGGACGAAAAGTTTTGAGTGGGGGAGAGTGTAACAACCCTAGACTTTTCATATACTTTAATTTTGACTTTATTTTTATTTTAAATTATTTTAAACTTGTTCTATTTCAAACATTTCATTTTAAATATAAATGTTGATTATTAAGTGATTTATAGTTCAAACTAGTATAAATTGGTTAGTTTACTGAAAAGTGAATTTCTGTTCAAACAGTTCAATCTTTGGCTTTTAAATTTAAAATTTAAATTATATAAAATCTTAAAATTTATCTTTTATTATGAAAGTAAATATAATTTCAAGAATACTACTTTTCGTTTCGTTGAAATCTGATTTATAATGTGAAAGTTATGCCCTTTTGAATATTGTATGTAATTTGCTGTATTTAACAAAATTGTTTATTTTAAATTATATAAATAATCTTTTATTTGGTCATGTAATGTTATAATATGGGTAAAATAACATGTTACGTATATATTTTAGTTTTAAAACATTTTTAAAAGTGTAATTGACATTTTCCAATGTCAGTTGTATTCTGTTTATAATTTCTAATTTCCAGTTTCATTTAATAAAAGAAATTCTTTATTTATTTTCTATTTTCTTCAAATCTTATTTTATTTTCATTTCCACTTCATTTTGTTCAACATTTATTTTATTTACTTGACTTTTATTTGTTTAAAAGTATTGTTATAATTTTTAAATGTTTATTGTACATTGTTTATATTTTAAATGCTAGTTCCAATATATTAGCTATTTTCTTAATTATTTTCTATTTTTTTTTATTTTTTACTTATTTTCTTTTTCTTTTTCACTTTATTTTAAATTTAATTTCATTTCAATATTTTATTTTATAACATTTTAAAAGTTTTAAAAGTGAAGTTACAACTTTCCAAAGTTAAGTGTATCTTGTTTATATTTTAAATGCTTGTTTCAATATATTAGCTATTTTCTCATTTTATTTTCTATTTTTACTTAAATTGTTTATTTATTTTCTTTTTCATTTTATTTTGTTCAGCATTTTATTTTTATTTACTGAAATTTATTTGCTTTATTTTGATATAAAGAAATAGAAATACAAAGAGTCAAAAACCTTTTCATTTTCTGGAGACTTTTCATCTACTTGTCTTTTCATTTTCTTTGCCTTTTCACCTCATTGCTTTTGGCCGTTCATTTTTTTTGCATAGCCGTGTATTCCCCTTCATTTTTCACGTGAGAAACTTTCTCACATCTCAAAACTCACGGCCAAGAAAGAAAAAATAGCAATGGCTACCTCTCCTTCCTTTTCTTCTTCATTTTCTCTTTGATTTTGCCTTGCTTCTCTCTAGTTTTGCTTGGCCACAACCACCACCATCTCCGCCAACCACCACCATCATCTCCTCCTCATTATCCACAGCCTACAACCATCCCTCTCCTCTGTCCATAACAGGCCATGACCATCCCATGGAGAAAACACCACAAAAACATCTCAAAAACCTTGCAAACTATGCATAGCCGACCTAAACTTCACCACCACCTTCATATCTTGCCTTGGCCACCTCCCCATGCTCCACCACCACCATGATATGACCATTTACCCTCAGCCTTACCTCTGTCCTGATCTGAAACATGTATGGCCGAACCCAAAAATGACATAGGTTGAGCCTATGTTGACCAAAACTCCACTTTGTGCCTTGTTCATTTGTATTCCTCACTTTGTAACCCCAAAACCCTTCCTCTTCTCAAGCCTAGCCATGTATTTTCAGTTCCAAATCTGATCTATTTCCACATGAAAACATGTTGTGACTGAGCCATATACATGTATGGTTGAGCACAAGTTGAGGCAAAGTCAAGCAAATTGTTTAAAAGCTAGGTGATGTACTTGTCTAGCCTAGTTTCTATTTGTTTCAATCTAACTTTGGTATTGAAATTTTATTTATATATGACTTTGTTTTGTTGTTGTATACAAGATTTATATCTTGGTTCTCTCCACTCAAATCAAAGGTCGTGCCATATCGTGCTTTCTGGAATTCGTTGTGTCATTTGATTTGCAAACTTCAACTTAAAAAGGTGAGTTATTCTCACCAGACAATATGTACCTATATAACTGATAAACCGACACCATTTGAATCTGTAATGTATATCTTCATGTTATATATGTTTATATTATTATCATATGATGTTCACACCTGTTATTACACTTATTATATCATATGTTACTATTATTTAATGTTATTCTGTTATTTATATCTGTTATCACCATTGCAAGTTCCCTGTAGATTAGAATCACTATGGGTTGAAATGATACATACCCGAACGGACTTTAGAATAGGGAAAAATCGTTATGGGCTGAAATGATAGGCCTGAACGATTTTTATTTAATTTATTTTAACTTGGGATTGCGGGTTTGAAATGATAGAACCCGGATTTTTCTTTTTTAACTGCGGATTGAAATGATACATATCCGTATCACTTGACCTAGGTTAGAAAATTTTATACAGGCCCGTGGTTATTTTATAAAGTGTTTTGGATATTTTTAAGTATTTTAAAAATATAAATTTATGAAATTTGATTTAAACAGATTTTGAAATATTTTGAATTAAAGAAATTATGATTTTTCTATGTGTTAAAAATGTAATTAATGAATGGTTAACTAGGTTTTTGAAATATAACTTAAGTTGGAAATTTGGAATTTTGGTTAAAAATGATATTTAAGTTATATAAATAAAATGGATATTAAATTTTATTTGGAAATCGTAAATATGATAATTTGATTAAATTTGAATTTAAGTGATTTATTTAAGTATTATTGATTTTTCTATGAATTTAAGTGGTTAAATAAATGAATGTTTAAAAGTGATCTTTTAAAATATAACTTGACTAGGAAATGTGAAATTTGGTTTTAATTAAAGGTTTAAGTTAATTAAATACAATTGGAAATTTTGTTAAATTGTGAAATGGTAATTTAAATTTGAAGTGTTAAGTCTATTTGTTGAAATGTGAAGAATTGGAACTTTTACACTTAAACTTATTAAGTAAATTGTTGAAAATTGGATTTAATTATAAGAAATTTATTGTGAAAGAAACGTGTAAAGTTCTAATTAATGAAAGAAATATGTAAAGTTTTACCTACTGAAAGAAACATGTAAAGTCTTAATTAATGAAAGAAACATGTAAGTCTTAATTTGTGTAATATTGATTTAAAATAATAAATGCCCTTTTTGTAATAAAACGTAAATTAAAAACGTACATTCGATAATGTAAGTTTAATTAGTGTAATATTGATTAAATGATAAATTCTCTTTACTGTAATAGAAATGTAAGTGTGACGACCCGGCTTTCCACTCCCGGAAAATCGCATCGACAGTAAGAAAGAAAGGGGTGAGAAGTAGAAAAGAAAAGAAGAGAAAGAAAACAAACACAAATACTCACAGCGGAAACGGAATAAAATATAATATATCACATAACTATTACATAGTATCATATACATCATCTATCAGAGTTACACAGATTACACATCACATACTAGACAGTTATAAACATCTGTCTAGTTATTACAACTCAATACAAAACAAAGATCTAAACAAGATCAACACAGCGGAAACTACTATCTATATCTACAACGCTGAAGCCTCCTGCTCCATTGCTCCTCCACAATTCGTCAAGGCTAACCTGAATCCCTTGGCTACTCGTAAAAATTTGAGTACCCAAGAGTTTATAAAACAGAAATAAACAACTTGGGTCAGACATGGGTCTGGTGTGAGTAACAGGTTAAACTTGTTTAACTTCAAAACCTTTTTGAAAGAAAAGGTATCACGTAAGACTTCCCACAAATAAACATGGTTAAGTTTTTACCTTACGCTAACCAAAACATTTGATAGGAAATTCGATTGTATTATAATAGGGTCTAGGGTTTTCAAATAAATATGAAATAGCCGAAATTGTTACATTATTAAATTCCAGCATACTAGCCACAAAGTGGGTTATACAATCAAAACCGTAGGGTGTCGTAGGAAGAATGGGTTTCCATACAATGGCAGGGCTACTGGGGTACCGCCCGTCACAGTACGTGGCCTAGATCACCGTACCGAGGATCACTCCCGATCCCCTGCAACACAAGGTCGGAACATCCCTTACTGGATAATTCCCGCACAAGATACCTCACGGTTGGGATCAGCAACCGCACCACTAAGTCGAAAATAGAAAGGGACATCTAGACAGAGGTAACCTTGTCCTACTTGGGTGCTACCCACTAACCTTGCTGCACCTCCCCTGTTTTAGCCATTCCCGGTTTGTGAGGCTTGAGGTCACGATTACCTTAGAAAAGAACACATCTATCTTAGAATGCTCATCGTCCACCTGACGATGTGCTGAAAGCATTCAATCCATACAAGTTCGTTCCGGGTTCGAACGAAACCGAAGGCATTATCTCGTTACACTCGTTTTGGAATCACCCTCAGAGTTAACGACAATAACCCTTGCACTCTGAATCTTCATCTTCACTTGATTCACGACCTATCGTTAATTTGGATCGATGTGGTATTCGGGTCTCCAGACCTGGAAATCCGGTATACGGAAACCCGATCCCGGTCTCATCGAAATCCAAAGCGTATCTTTTAAGGCCAAGTTGTTTTAAAGGTTAAAACAATTTAATTCATTATCTTTATACACAAAGAAAGATAATTCCCAACAGATAATCAATATTATCAGATAATCCATACAATTCAACTAACATCCATATCATACAGCATATATCTCATCAGAGATATCAATCAATGCCAAGTATTCAATACTAACACCCATTCATAAGTAATGATTTATATCATCTCTAATTAATTTAAAGTGAATTAAATTAATTACTTTATTTTATAAATACTTCTTACTTAACCATTAATTAATTACAATTAATTAATAAATTATCCTCTAATAATTCATTTTAATTAATC
Organism: Allium fistulosum; assembly: GCA_030737815.1. Taxonomy (NCBI): domain Eukaryota; kingdom Viridiplantae; phylum Streptophyta; class Magnoliopsida; order Asparagales; family Amaryllidaceae; genus Allium; species Allium fistulosum. The sequence goes on from CM060902.1 coordinate 157,172,931, forward strand.
ATCTTTGATTAATTATCTTTTAATTACATCCAAGTAATTTATCTTTAATTAATTACTCAAATTAATTATCCTTAACCACTTATAGTAATTAACCTTTAATTACATCATTAATTAATTTACTAAAATTAATTAACTTAATCAACTATAATTAATTACATTAATCCTTAATTAATTACATTGATTAATTACTTCATTTATTAATTATTACTTAATTAATCAATTCTTAATTACATCATTAATTATATTAATTAATGATCCTTAATTACAACTTAATTATTAATTACTTAATTAAATTAATTACCTTAAGTAATTAACCTTTAATTAAACAACATTTATTAATCACTTTTGATTAATCTTCAATCAGTAATTAACTACCCTTAATTACTTTCATTAACTAAATTAATTACTCCTTAATTAATTTCTTAATTAATCCCTTGATTAATTATTCAAAGTAATTAACTCAAATTACTTCTATTAATAAAATCATTTATTCAACTAATTACTTCCAGTAATTATCTTATTATTTACTTCTCTAAATAAACTTACCTTAATAATTACATTATGTAATTATTATCAAATCATCTCTTGATTTTTCTAAATTAATTAAACTTAATTAATTAATTTAACTAAATCAAATTAACTTCAATTAATTACAATAAGTAATTAATTCTTAATTACTTCCAATAAGTAATTACATTTAAACAAATTCTATAATTGATTATTTTTAAATTAATTAATCTAATTAACTATTAAATTAATCCTATTAATTAATTATTTAATAACCCATAGTTAATGACTTTATTAACTATTATTTAATTACTTTCCTTAAGTAATTATCTTATATTAATTATTATTAATCCTAAATGAATAAATCTTAATAACCAATTTATTAATCTCTAATTACTAAATTAATTAAGTGTTAACCATAACTTAATTAATATTTAATTACTTATTAATTAATTCCTAATCATTAATTTATACTCTAATTTATAATCCTCAATTATAAATTAATCATCCCTAATTAATTTATCTTAATCATAAATAAATTAGTTTAAACCTTTAATTACTTATTTAATTAATCCAAATGATTAATAAATCAAACAATTTAATTATCCAATAAATTTTCTTATAATTTAATGAACACATATTCTAATTACTTTAAGATAACTTTGTTCTTATTAATAATCAAATTATCCTTTACAAAGTATTTTTAAATCAATTTACTTAAATTTTATCTTCAAAATTTCATTTTAAATTTAAAGATTTAAAATGAATACAAATTATTTTTAACAACATTTTAAACAACATTTATAAAACTCTTTTATTTTTCATGTTAAAGAATTACTCATCTTATAAAAGAATTTCTAAAAGAGTTTAAATCAATCTTTTAAAATTCAAACATTTAAACTTATTAAAACATTTGAATTTATAAGACTTATTTATCTCAAACTAAGATATAAATTCAATTTGAGTCCATACTTCGAAAACTTATTTTAACTTTGTTTAAAATCTTGTTTTACATTTTAAAATTCATTTTAAATTTAAAAACAGACATGTTATTTAAAACCTGGTACAACAGATTTTTAAAAACCTGGCAACTCTAAAATACTCGAGACCACTACACTTTTACTTCGAGTCGCCCATTCAAAAACTCCGAGTCTCACACGAACAAACTCGAGAAACTCGAGTTGTCTTCTCCTGTTCAAACCAGACTTCGCCCAGACATTCGATCGCGTGCACGTGCACGGTCATCTTCTTCAACTCCGGCCATCGACGACATCTCCCACCAGTCGACGTTCATCCACCAACCAATCTATGATCATCACCTCTTCGATCTATTCGCGAATTTGAAATCGAGACTTCGAACACCAAACTGGAACACAGCCTACCTCCAAAAGCCTGTCAACAATCCCTCGTCTTCGAAATCTCGACCACCAGAACGCCAGCGACTTCGGCGACGAGTTCATCCACGTCACGACTATCATTTTCTAGAGTTTCGTCGAACTCGATCCATCCTAGACGAAATGATGCTCGATTTCTCTAGACTGGTAATAACTAGGTTTAAAATTTTAAAACTTAAATCATTTCTTCCTCACTGCCTTGATTCTATTTCTAATAATTTTCCTTATATCCATGATCATTCCACTACCACTACTAAAGATTTCAAACTTCCAATTTCACTGAGATGATCAAAATCATTAGAACTTCATCTCTAACATAAACCAGAACTGCTCTTATAATTCTAAACTAAAAGTTATGATTTTAATGTTAAAAATCATATTATCATCTATGTTTTCAATTTATACATTTGAATTTATAAATTACAGAGTTCAAATTTTCACTTTATAAAACATGTCTCTGTTGTTTTTGATTTCAGAGGCACTCAGACTAAATTTTGACTTAATTAAATCTTTTTAATCTTTAGTTTACTATGAAACAACTAATTTTACTTAAACCTTAGATCTACATTTAAAACTAGATCATGAGATATGATTTATCTCAAAAACAGTAGCCTGGAATTCAAGATAACAGGGTCACACTGATACAAATAACATACACATCTATATACATTCATATACATGCAGAGTCATCTATAAACATCCACATCCAAACAATATTTATCACAGAGTTAAACATGCATCATAATTACCTAAATTAATTTAAGTAAAAATGTTACTCACCAATTAAAATGGGGACAGAGCCTATCTTTGAAAAGCTTTTGGAACTGTTTTGACTTAAGACTGGAATTGATAAAATGCTTGAGTTGATGGAGCTTTACTGATCTAAACTACATGCATGTTGCTCCCAGTTTGAAGAATTTCGAAATCCAAAGCTTTGATTTAAAATTGCATGCTTGCTTCCAGTTTTGAGAAGAATGCAAACAGTTTGAACTGAGTTGTTTCTAGATTTGAATAGAATGCAGCAGGGCTTTAAAATGATTCCAGATTGGAAAATGAAGATGTTTGCAGGCCTTAGTTTTTGATTTGGGAACTTGATTACAGATTGATGAATTTGGTTTTGAGGAAGATGCTTACTGATATCAGATTTTGTTTTGAGAAGTGTATAATTTTTGGTTTGAGGCAATTTGATTTCTAACTTCAGATTTTAGATTTTAGATTTGAATATGAACATACTTTGTTTGAGAAATAGGGATTACTGATTTGTTTCAGAATTGAATTAGAGGAAAGATCTAATTTGTTTTTCTCTTGGCTTTGAAAAAGAGTTTAGAAAGAATGAATTGAAGAAATGCAAATGTTTACATACATGTATATTTTTGATTTTATAAAATAAAAGAAAATGAAAATAAATAAGGACACTTGTCCTATACATTGATTACTTACATTACACATGTTAAAACAAGGCTTTAGATAAAGACACATGTCTTTTAAGTAATTATTCATATTTCTATTTATTTTAAAAGTAATTAAAAAGCCCTTTTCTTATTTATTTAATCACTTATCTATATATATATATATCTTTTTAAAGAGAAACCAAAAACTAATTATATTTTATAAATATAAGTTTATACAAATATTATAATATCCAACAATTTAAATATTTATTCTTTTGAACTTCAAAACTTAAATTCAAATTCAAATTAAATTAAATCCTAAGATTCAATTTAAAAGTTAAGTTATATATATTTACATACACTATTTATTCCATTTAAAAATAACAATTCCTTTTAGCATTAAAATTCATACATATTAAAAATAATACATTATACTTATTATTTGAAATTAACATATTTTATAATTTAAACAAGAGATTATATTATCAAGAAATATTTTAAAAAAAAATAAAACAAACCATTTTGTAAATCTTATTTATTTAAACTTAAGTTAAAATATCTTTTAAACAATTAAATATTTACTTAAAGTAATTTAAAACTATAAGATTATTTATTTAAATATCTTTGAAAAGTCCATATTAATTTAAATCTAAATTTCCAATTTACCAAAGCTTCTATTTAAAATATATACAAATAAATATATATATTCAAATAGAAAATATCTTATTAACTTTTAAAAGATAAAATCATCAATTAAATACTAATTTAATCAGATTATTAAATTAAATTCAAATTTTATTATCAAAGATTATCCATATCAATTTAATTATTCAACAGATTATTAAATTGATATTGTTAAAATTTCCGGGATATTACATTCCTCCCCCCTTAAAATAATTTCGTCCCCGAAATTTAAACAAAGGTAATTTAATAATCTTATTAAAGATTTAAATTCAAAACACAAGCATCTACTATCATCCATATGCTAGCAACCATAGCAACCAAATCATCCAATCAAACAATTTAACTATCTAGACTAAATTCTAGATAAAATTCCTCGAGTTTCCCCAAGTATATATATATACCGGGATACTCGCTCTACAAACAATCTAAACTACTAAGCTATAGATCTCCTACTCATCTAGATCTACAGAACTAAACAGAATATCAGACTACAGACGAGTCTGACTCAACTACCAAATTTCCTGAACTGCAGATTCTAAAACCAGAGATAGATCAAATACGTACTTCCTCAGAGATACGTAAAACACAATGAATTCCAATTATCCAAACTGGCAATTCAACCTAGTAGACCAATTACTTATCCAAATCAGAACACAGACGAGATCCAAACATAACTCTACTTCACAACATCAGTAGATTCCAAACTTACTTCTCCCATCCAGAGATACACTCCAAACTGCTTCGCTGCTCAACTCTGATCTGAAGTAGGACACAAGCACAGACTGGACAACTCATTCCAGAAATAAGGTTCACTGATCCATAAAGAAAACTCAGATACTCCATCAAAACTTGAGCTGTTTCACCAACTCCATCTCTAGGAAACATCCTTCCACTAGACTGAACCACCGGTATCACTCCTGGAATCCAATCGATAAGAAAACTCAACCTTCAGATGCGGACAACTCCTGCCTTCTCTGAAGACATCCAGAAAAACTCTGACAACCCAAGAGAACACTCAGACAATCGCAAGTCACTTTTGCGATCAACCCATCCTAATTCCAACAGACTGTTCTCTCTTTACCAATCAGAACAGCTTACTCTTATTTATCCAATTTATCGAAGAAATGGATCCACTCTGCTGCTTCTGAACTTCACTTCCAGAAAAACTGCTCATCCAGAAAACTTCCTGCCATCACGGAATACTCCGAGCTGCATTGCTGACACTGATGCCAAGGACTTCCTATTCCAAAGATCTTCGAGAAACTCGGACTCCAAACCAAACAGAAACACCATGCTGAACTCAGCCACAATACCAAAGCATACACACTTCCTTAATCTTGTTCCAAAGAAAACATCTTCGGGAACATCCATCGTCACTGTATCTCATCATACAGCTACTATTACCTGAGATACCATCACTCGCTTCTGTTCTCCGACAGATCCAACTCTACCCATCCAACTCCAAAGATAAACTCCGAACCTTAACAGGTTTTTCTTCAGAGATTGTGAAATCCTTACAATTGCAAAGTTCACTCGAGACGGTATTAGGTTTACAGTCTCGACAAATACACTTCCAACCTCAACACTCAGACTCCTAATCCTAGATGATAAATTATTATCATCTCAACCAATCATTACAAATACCATATACATTTAAAATGATACTTTTTTATATAGAAATTATATCTGGGTAAAATTATTTCATCTACCTTTTTAAAACAATATTGTGTCCGTTGGCCTGGTCCAAGTGTTTAGAGATCCCTATCAATAACGTTAGCTACTCGTATTGACCAGAATCCATATACCACTCAACCGATCAATTAACACAATATAAAATCATTTTATATAACTAACAAATACGCGCTCTCGTATATATATATACACTCAAACAGGTTGCTACAGATCCTATCTCTAATGAACAATCCTTCCGAACCTAGGTATTCACTCAACCTAGTGCTCTGATATTCACTTAACCAAAAGCTTAGGCATTCGCTCAACCTATGCTCTGATACCACGTGTGACGACCCGGCTTTCCACTCCCGGAAAATCGCATCGACAGTAAGAAAGAAAGGGGTGAGAAGTAGAAAAGAAAAGAAGAGAAAGAAAACAAACACAAATACTCACAGCGGAAACGGAATAAAATATAATATATCACATAACTATTACATAGTATCATATACATCATCTATCAGAGTTACACAGATTACACATCACATACTAGACAGTTATAAACATCTGTCTAGTTATTACAACTCAATACAAAACAAAGATCTAAACAAGATCAACACAGCGGAAACTACTATCTATATCTACAACGCTGAAGCCTCATGCTCCATTGCTCCTCCACAATTCGTCAAGGCTAACCTGAATCCCTTGGCTACTCGTAAAAATTTGAGTACCCAAGAGTTTATAAAACAGAAATAAACAACTTGGGTCAGACATGGGTCTGGTGTGAGTAACAGGTTAAACTTGTTTAACTTCAAAACCTTTTTGAAAGAAAAGGTATCACGTAAGACTTCCCACAAATAAACATGGGTAAGTTTTTACCTTACGCTAACCAAAACATTTGATAGGAAATTCGATTGTATTATAATAGGGTCTAGGGTTTTCAAATAAATATGAAATATCCGAAATTGTTACATTATTAAATTCCAGCATACTAGCCACAAAGTGGGTTATACAATCAAAACCGTAGGGTGTCGTAGGAAGAATGGGTTTCCATACAATGGCAGGGCTACTGGGGTACCGCCCGTCACAGTACGTGGCCTAGATCACCGTACCGAGGATCACTCCCGATCCCCTGCAATACAAGGTCGGAACATCCCTTACTGGATAATTCCCGCACAAGATACCTCACGGTTGGGATCAGCAACCGCACCACTAAGTCGAAAATAGAAAGGGACATCTAGACAGAGGTAACCTTGTCCTACTTGGGTGCTACCCACTAACCTTGCTGCACCTCCCCTGTTTTAGCCATTCCCGGTTTGTGAGGCTTGAGGTCACGATTACCTTAGAAAAGAACACATCTATCTTAGAATGCTCATCGTCCACCTGACGATGTGCTGAAAGCATTCAATCCATACAAGTTCGTTCCGGGTTCGAACGAAACCGAAGGCATTATCTCGTTACACTCGTTTTGGAATCACCCTCAGAGTTAACGACAATAACCCTTGCACTCTGAATCTTCATCTTCACTTGATTCACGACCTATCGTTAATTTGGATCGATGTGGTATTCGGGTCTCCAGACCTGGAAATCCGGTATACGGAAACCCGATCCCGGTCTCATCGAAATCCAAAGCGTATCTTTTAAGGCCAAGTTGTTTTAAAGGTTAAAACAATTTAATTCATTATCTTTATACACAAAGAAAGATAATTCCCAACAGATAATCAATATTATCAGATAATCCATACAATTCAACTAACATCCATATCATACAGCATATATCTCATCAGAGATATCAATCAATGCCAAGTATTCAATACTAACACCCATTCATAAGTAATGATTTATATCATCTCTAATTAATTTAAAGTGAATTAAATTAATTACTTTATTTTATAAATCCTTCTTACTTAACCATTAATTAATTACAATTAATTAATAAATTATCCTCTAATAATTCATTTTAATTAATCATCTTTGATTAATTATCTTTTAATTACATCCAAGTAATTTATCTTTAATTAATTACTCAAATTAATTATCCTTAACCACTTATAGTAATTAACCTTTAATTACATCATTAATTAATTTACTAAAATTAATTAACTTAATCAACTATAATTAATTACATTAATCCTTAATTAATTACATTGATTAATTACTTCATTTATTAATTATTACTTAATTAATCAATTCTTAATTACATCAATAATTATATTAATTAATGATCCTTAATTACAACTTAATTATTAATTACTTAATTAAATTAATTACCTTAAGTAATTAACCTTTAATTAAACAACATTTATTAATCACTTTTGATTAATCTTCAATCAGTAATTAACTACCCTTAATTACTTTCATTAACTAAATTAATTACTCCTTAATTAATTTCTTAATTAATCCCTTGATTAATTATTCAAAGTAATTAACTCAAATTACTTCTATTAATAAAATCATTTATTCAACTAATTACTTCCAGTAATTATCTTATTATTTACTTCTCTAAATAAACTTACCTTAATAATTACATTATGTAATTATTATCAAATCATCTCTTGATTTTTCTAAATTAATTAAACTTAATTAATTAATTTAACTAAATCAAATTAACTTCAATTAATTACAATAAGTAATTAATTCTTAATTACTTCCAATAAGTAATTACATTTAAACAAATTCTATAATTGATTATTTTTAAATTAATTAATCTAATTAACTATTAAATTAATCCTATTAATTAATTATTTAATAACCCATAGTTAATGACTTTATTAACTATTATTTAATTACTTTCCTTAAGTAATTATCTTATATTAATTATTATTAATCCTAAATGAATAAATCTTAATAACCAATTTATTAATCTCTAATTACTAAATTAATTAAGTGTTAACCATAACTTAATTAATATTTAATTACTTATTAATTAATTCCTAATCATTAATTTATACTCTAATTTATAATCCTCAATTATAAATTAATCATCCCTAATTAATTTATCTTAATCATAAATAAATTAGTTTAAACCTTTAATTACTTATTTAATTAATCCAAATGATTAATAAATCAAACAATTTAATTATCCAATAAATTTTCTTATAATTTAATGAACACATATTCTAATTACTTTAAGATAACTTTGTTCTTATTAATAATCAAATTATCCTTTACAAAGTATTTTTAAATCAATTTACTTAAATTTTATCTTCAAAATTTCATTTTAAATTTAAAGATTTAAAATGAATACAAATTATTTTTAACAACATTTTAAACAACATTTATAAAACTCTTTTATTTTTCATGTTAAAGAATTACTCATCTTATAAAAGAATTTCTAAAAGAGTTTAAATCAATCTTTTAAAATTCAAACATTTAAACTTATTAAAACATTTGAATTTATAAGACTTATTTATCTCAAACTAAGATATAAATTCAATTTGAGTCCATACTTCGAAAACTTATTTTAACTTTGTTTAAAATCTTGTTTTACATTTTAAAATTCATTTTAAATTTAAAAACAGACATGTTATTTAAAACCTGGTACAACAGATTTTTAAAAACCTGGCAACTCTAAAATACTCGAGACCACTACACTTTTACTTCGAGTCGCCCATTCAAAAACTCCGAGTCTCACACGAACAAACTCGAGAAACTCGAGTTGTCTTCTCCTGTTCAAACCAGACTTCGCCCAGACATTCGATCGCGTGCACGTGCACGGTCATCTTCTTCAACTCCGGCCATCGACGACATCTCCCACCAGTCGACGTTCATCCACCAACCAATCTATGATCATCACCTCTTCGATCTATTCGCGAATTTGAAATCGAGACTTCGAACACCAAACTGGAACCCAGCCTACCTCCAAAAGCCTGTCAACAATCCCTCGTCTTCGAAATCTCGACCACCAGAACGCCAGCGACTTCGGCGACGAGTTCATCCACGTCACGACTATCATTTTCTAGAGTTTCGTCGAACTCGATCCATCCTAGACGAAATGATGCTCGATTTCTCTAGACTGGTAATAACTAGGTTTAAAATTTTAAAACTTAAATCATTTCTTCCTCACTGCCTTGATTCTATTTCTAATAATTTTCCTTATATCCATGATCATTCCACTACCACTACTAAAGATTTCAAACTTCCAATTTCACTGAGATGATCAAAATCATTAGAACTTCATCTCTAACATAAACCAGAACTGCTCTTATAATTCTAAACTAAAAGTTATGATTTTAATGTTAAAAATCATATTATCATCTATGTTTTCAATTTATACATTTGAATTTATAAATTACAGAGTTCAAATTTTCACTTTATAAAACATGTCTCTGTTGTTTTTGATTTCAGAGGCACTCAGACTAAATTTTGACTTAATTAAATCTTTTTAATCTTTAGTTTACTATGAAACAACTAATTTTACTTAAACCTTAGATCTACATTTAAAACTAGATCATGAGATATGATTTATCTCAAAAACAGTAGCCTGGAATTCAAGATAACAGGGTCACACTGATACAAATAACATACACATCTATATACATTCATATACATGCAGAGTCATCTATAAACATCCACATCCAAACAATATTTATCACAGAGTTAAACATGCATCATAATTACCTAAATTAATTTAAGTAAAAATGTTACTCACCAATTAAAATGGGGACAGAGCCTATCTTTGAAAAGCTTTTGGAACTGTTTTGACTTAAGACTGGAATTGATAAAATGCTTGAGTTGATGGAGCTTTACTGATCTAAACTACATGCATGTTGCTCCCAGTTTGAAGAATTTCGAAATCCAAAGCTTTGATTTAAAATTGCATGCTTGCTTCCAGTTTTGAGAAGAATGCAAACAGTTTGAACTGAGTTGTTTCTAGATTTGAATAGAATGCAGCAGGGCTTTAAAATGATTCCAGATTGGAAAATGAAGATGTTTGCAGGCCTTAGTTTTTGATTTGGGAACTTGATTACAGATTGATGAATTTGGTTTTGAGGAAGATGCTTACTGATATCAGATTTTGTTTTGAGAAGTGTATAATTTTTGGTTTGAGGCAATTTGATTTCTAACTTCAGATTTTAGATTTTTGATTTGAATATGAACATACTTTGTTTGAGAAATAGGGATTACTGATTTGTTTCAGAATTGAATTAGAGGAAAGATCTAATTTGTTTTTCTCTTGGCTTTGAAAAAGAGTTTTAGAAAGAATGAATTGAAGAAATGCAAATGTTTACATACATGTATATTTTTGATTTTATAAAATAAAAGAAAATGAAAATAAATAAGGACACTTGTCCTATACATTGATTACTTACATTACACATGTTAAAACAAGGCTTTAGATAAAGACACATGTCTTTTAAGTAATTATTCATATTTCTATTTATTTTAAAAGTAATTAAAAAGCCCTTTTCTTATTTATTTAATCACTTATCTATATATATATATATCTTTTTAAAGAGAAACCAAAAACTAATTATATTTTGTAAATATAAGTTTATACAAATATTATAATATCCAACAATTTAAATATTTATTCTTTTGAACTTCAAAACTTAAATTCAAATTCAAATTAAATTAAATCCTAAGATTCAATTTAAAAGTTAAGTTATATATATTTACATACACTATTTATTCCATTTAAAAATAACAATTCCTTTTAGCATTAAAATTCATACATATTAAAAATAATACATTATACTTATTATTTGAAATTAACATATTTTATAATTTAAACAAGAGATTATATTATCAAGAAATATTTTAAAAAAAAATAAAACAAACCATTTTGTAAATCTTATTTATTTAAACTTAAGTTAAAATATCTTTTAAACAATTAAATATTTACTTAAAGTAATTTAAAACTATAAGATTATTTATTTAAATATCTTTGAAAAGTCCATATTAATTTAAATCTAAATTTCCAATTTACCAAAGCTTCTATTTAAAATATATACAAATAAATATATATATTCAAATAGAAAATATCTTATTAACTTTTAAAAGATAAAATCATCAATTAAATACTAATTTAATCAGATTATTAAATTAAATTCAAATTTTATTATCAAAGATTATCCATATCAATTTAATTATTCAACAGATTATTAAATTGATATTGTTAAAATTTCCGGGATATTACAGTAAGTTAAAAAGTACATTTAATATGTAAGTTTTAATTAATGTAAATGACATATTTTAATGACTAAAATAATAAAGTTTCTTTATTGTAATGATAATGTAAGTTAATAAGGTACTCTTAACTTAACATAAGAATTTCTACATTAAATTGGATATTACAGTAACAAAGTTTATTTAACTATAAGGCTATGATAAAATGACCATGTTAAAAATTTGTAAGTATATAAATACTTTGATTATATAAAATGTTAAATTGGAAAGTATTACATTCCAAAAATGTTATGATTCCTTAAGGTTACATTACCAAAATGCTATGATAATTTAAAGGAAGATTTCAAGTTTAATAAATTAAAGGAAATATTCAGTGATTTGAAATTTGGGTTTTATTGAAATGATATATTATTGAATTGGTTTTGAAATGGAAATGATATATTTTTGAATTGGTTTTGAATAGATATGTTTTGGGTTTGAAAGTATGTATTAGTTCGAAATAAATGATATGATTTTGAAATGGTTTAAAGGATGTATTTTGATTTGAAACATAAACTATTTTTAAAAGTTATAACCACGGGTTATAATAACGATTGGTTGGCAAAGAGACCGGGATCGGATATGGACATACTCTCTGTCGATACCGAAAACCACTTTGACAACCGTGTACGCGGTGGAGATTCCAGAATGAAGTAGGATGGTGGCGACGTTCTTAAGGTATGTTACGTGGACCCAACTCCCGTGAGTTGGCATAAGGTGGCTAAAACAGGAGCGATCTCGGACCAGTGAGGTAGCACCTCTTCTCGGACACATTTCTTCGATATTATACTCTTACTTGTGATTTGACTAGATGGCCATCCTCCGATTTGGGAATGTTGTTCGAGGTGGAACGGTAGTGGCTGCTATGCGTATCCATCAGTCCGTGTGCGTAATTGGTATATCTACCCTGGCATTGCCTAGTTGTGCCATGTCACCTACCATATCGAACTTTACTACGATTATGATTTTAAGATCCGACCGCGTTAAGGTTCTCCATCCCCTTAACGCTATTTTCCGATATGATTATACTTTACTTATTTAGACACTATTATAATAGCGAATATTACTACATAGTAGATATTTTAACGGATCCTTAGAGGATGGGCGGTCCCAAGCATCTTCTAAGTTACTTGTACCTTTATTACAGTTCACTTGAGTTGGTTTACATTATATAAGTATATATTGTCCTGAATCGAGTGTTTTGTGTTTTGCTTTATGCTCGGGTCAGCCTGAGTTATTCACAGATTTGGATTTCCACCTTCTGGAGATTTGAATCGCTGGAGATTATCTGCTAGTCTTCTTCTATCTACTTCAGTTATGTTGCTCTGTTCAGCTTGTACTTGGTTATCTTATTGATACTTCTGTTGTACTCTATTTCTTCTGTTGTATCTTATGTAACTCTGATATATTTACATAGTAGCTTCATGAACTACTATTTCTTTTACTTCCGCTGCATTATTTTACTCTGTGTCTGTGATCTGTGATTATATTTATTTACTGTATATTCTGAGATTTGCCAAATTTTAATTACAACGCGGTATTTTGAGCAATTCAACTCTGGCATGAGTGTCTACCTATACACTTATAATGGATGCGAATGGTTGAAAATACCGGGTCGTTACATTATAAATTGATTTTACCTAAACTTAAGTGTAAGTTAAAGGTTGAATTTGGAACTTATCCATTTAATTTGAAACTTATTAGGAAAAAATGGGATCCAATTTATAATGAGGATTTATTTTAAGAAATCGAAATAAATCCTTTAATGAGAGAATTAAGCTACTTTAAACTGACGGGAATTTGTTTAAAGAATTACAAATTAATAAGTAAATCAAGAGGGTAAAATTTATGAATTATAGAATTTGAACCTTTAATAGTGAGTTAATTTATTTAGATTATAATAGTTGAATTTATTGCAAACGAATGAACTCAAATATGTAATTATTACTGTAATTTAAAATTTTAGATGAAAACGAGAAATATTTATGTGATAATTTTAAATCCAATGGTACGCCCTTCTATTTGGAATTATGAATGAAATAATTATGGGTAAATTCAATTTAATAGAAATTTTGGGAACTAAAATTTATAATTTTGAATATAATGAAAATTTAAGATAGGGCATTTCAATTCAATTGATAAATTATTTTCTCTAGATTGACGTTTATATTTTGTTTAAATAATTGCAAATGATTGAGAAGTATAAAGGTGATAGATTGTCAATTCTATAATTGAAATATAAAATTCGATTTAATTAATTTAATTTAATTTAATTAATATAAAATTTGCCTTTTTGGTCATGGACTCGGATTTCGACGAAACCAGTTTCATCGGATCCGTAATGGTGAATTATAATAGTGTTTCAAGTTTCGTAGCGATCGGACTTGTCGTTTGATCGTACGGACTCGAAACGCCTTGAAATTTATGCAATTGAAATCAATTGAAATCAATTTGGAAAATATTGTTTTTAGCATAACTTCTTCATACGATGGAATTTGAACCTGAAACCTTTTCCATTGAGTTTAAAATATTTTAAAACACCTATTTTGATACATGGGTTTACCCAATTTCGTTCCGAGGTCAGAACGGGCTTTTTGGACCACGTTGGCGTTAGCGCGTACACCTGTTTTATCCATCTATTCTATTTTCAACCTTCTCTATAAATATCCCCGCTAAACCCTAGCCTCTGCCTATTCTCATTTGTCTGCGCATAAAATTTCATCAGCTCCTTCTCCTCCTCAATGGCAGACAAAATTTCAGATCCAGATCCATTTTAAAATCAAAGTCAAAAATTCAAAGTCCTCGGAAAAATCTCAAATTAATATATGTTGAAACTCTCGACGAGCGTAATTCAATGGTGTAATTCGTTTTTCAATTCGACGCATCGTTTGACCAGAAATCACGGTCAAAATTGAATTGGGCGTTTTTGATTGGTGCGTCTGATCGGAAAATCCCTTCTGGGTTTTGTAGAGGGGCTAGCGCGTTGTTCATCGGCGAAGTTTGAAGGCGTATTGACGGTCAGATTTGTGGAAAAACGCGGTCAAAGGGCCGGTCAAAGGGGAGGTTGAGTGCGTTACTTGTTTATGCGTGCTCTGTAAATGGAAGATACGTGAGTTGGAGCGGCCTGTAGGGAAGAGTGACGTGGCACTTGCAAATGGTGAAATGTGTTCTCTTTTCATTTTATTTTAAATTGAAATTCAATCGCAATTTTCATCATAACTTCCACATACGAACTCCGTTTCATGCGCGGTTTTTTTTGTTAGGATTGTATTGAAGTTCCGGACCTGATAACGCTGGTTTGGATGAATTCTGAGATGGTCAAATTTTTTGGTTTAAATTGAATTTAAATTCAATTTAAATTCAAAAGATGAGTGTTTTAACCCACTCACAACTTCTAAGATTTCTTATGTTTGTTAAATTAAATTTTGATGTGATTTAAAATTTATCTATGATTGTTTGGGCATATATTTAATCATCATCTCAGTTAGATAACATTTAGTTAAATTTAATTGTTATTTAATTTTATTATTGCATAAAATTTGCGAGTTAAATTTATTTATTATTGCATATAAACTACCAGTTGAACAGTTATTAATTTTTATTGAATATAAACTATTTGTTGATGCCTGTTATATTTTATATGCTTATATTGATGTTTTGTTTAAATTGGATGATGATTGTAATAAATGGTTGTTTATTGATATTTGGATGAATGGATGCTATATTTTATATTGTATAAACTGCAAGTTATTATGCATTTTTATTTTATTCGGGATTGCGGTTTGAAATGATATATAACCGTAATTTTATTTTAAATTGCAGATTGAAATGATAAATATCCGTATCACTTGACCATAGGATAGAAAATTTTATACAGGCACTATGGTCTATATATAAAATATTTTAAGGGATTTTCTATGGTTTGGAAAGAAATATACTGTTTAATAAATATTGAATTTTGATATTATATAAATATTATTTTATATATGGTTAAATTCTAAAATTTAAGCTATGTATGACTTGATGATGTTTTAAGTTTGATTTACGAATATTTCAAGTTTGAGCTTTATTTAAGTGGTATTGAATTTATTAAATAAATATTTCTAAACTAAATAATAGTAAATTGAATTAAGGTATATATAAGATTATCATATTTGGTTGGGAATTTTGGAATATTTAAAGACTTGAAATATATCAAAATTGAAATGTTTTATTGAAATTAAGGTATTATTGTTTTTCAAAGTATTTGTTTTCGAAATTGTTATAACTTTGAAAGTAATATGGTTTGAAAATGAATTTATTTGAAATAGAATTTATTTAAGAATTATCTTTAAATATATTGATTTGAAACCGATTGAAATTTTGAGATTTAGAATATGACTGCATTATGTGATTTGGGTTTAAGATGGTTTTAAAGAATATTTCAAGTTTTATAATTAAAAGTAAGAATAGTGATTGAAAATTTGGATTTTATTTAAATGATATATTATTGAATTTGGTTTTTAAGTATATACTATTTTGAAGTAAATGATATGTTTTGAAATAGCAATAATAATTTGGTTTTAAAGTATATACTATTTTGAAGTAAAGGATATGGTTTGAAATGGCAATAATATTTTGGTTTTTGATGTATATACTATTTGAAATAAAGAATATGTTTTTGAAAGGGCAATGATTGTGTTTTTAAAAGTATATATATTTTTTAAAATGACCACGGTGTTATAATAACGATTTGTTGTTAAAGAGCCCGGGATCGGATATGGACATACTCTCTGTCGATACCGAAAACCACTTTGACAACTGTGTACGTGGTGGAGTTTCCAGAATGAAGTAGGATGGTGGCGACGATCCTAAGGTATATACGTGGACCCAACTCCCGTGAGTTGGCATAAGGTGGCTAAAACAGGAGCGATCTCGGACCAGTGAGGTAGCACCTCTTATCGGACACACTTCTTCGATTCCATTCTATTACTTTTTGATTTTTGGTGGCCACCCTTCGATTTGGGAGTGTTGTTCGAGGTGGACGGTAGTGGCTGCTATCCGCTCCATCAGTCCGTGTGCGTAATTGGTATATCTACCCTGGCATTGCCTTGTGTGCCATGTCACCTACCATATCGAGCTTTACTACGATTATGATTTTAAGATCCGACCGCGTTAAGGTTCTCCATCCCCTTAACGCTATTTTCTATATGATTATACTTTACTGATTAGACACTACTGTATATAGCGAATATTACTACATAGTAGATAGTTTAACGGATCCTTAAGAGATGTGAATCCTGAACATTTCTTAAGTTACTGCACTCACGTTAGACACTGGATAGGAGATGTCAAACCCCGTAAACATCTCTGACGCCGTTTACACTCATATTTATTTCATTGATTTAACTTACATAAGATCTTTTAGTTCTGACTCGAGTGTTTTGTCTTTTCAATTCGCTCGGGTCAGCCTGAGCATTTCAGGATTTGAAGGCCCTATTTCTGAAGGACGAAGACGAAGATTTTATTATTACTATTTGTTATATATTCTACTACACCATTGTATTCCGGTGCATTTATTATCATTCTCTGGTATGTGTAACTCTGATATGTATTGTATAAGTATAATCAAATGTTTTGTAAAACAGCTTCATGAACTGTTATTTGATTATTATATTTTATCGTTCCGCTGCAAGATTCTATTTTGTTTCTTTTATTTCTCCACTTTTTCTTATTTACCCCATAACAATCCGCCCTTCTGTATGGTTTAAGTTGGCACGTGTGTCTGCTTAAGCGTACAAAAAGGTGGGATGTTACATCTGGTATCAGAGCTTTGGTTTAGCGATAAACCTTAGTTTTGTGGGGTCTGACTCATTATTAATAGGGTAGTAATACCCTATGGGAGTCGCTGAGTGTATATATATGAGAGAGCGTATTTGTTAGTGTTATAAAAAGGTTTTAATATTGTGTTAATCGGTTCCGTTTTGTATTTATAGATTCTGGTTGGTGCATGGGACGCTATGACATCAATAGGGATTTCTAAACACTTAATAGGACAGACCGACATAATATTTGTTTTAATATAGGTGAATGAAATAACTTTGCCTATTATATTTTCCATATATAAAAAATATTTTATAAAGATATATATTTGGTTGTTATAGATTGGGTGTTAGGTAATGAAAATATAAATAATAGTTGAAACTAAGTTGAAAATAAAATAAATGAAAACTGGAAATTTAGAGCTTAAGTTCCGGGGTTTTTAAAGATTTCTTTAAATTGATTTTGGAATATAATAATAATATCGTTAGAAGTATTTTCTGATATAAATATTTCAATAGAATTTGAAAGAAATGTTTTAATAGAAATTCTGCAAAGAAATAAGTTGTACTCCCCTTTTTGTCGCTGGAAAATAATTTCGGTGATGGCAGCCGCATCATCGACATTCATTTTCGAGTTTCAAAGTGGGAAGGCCACTGTAGTAGTTTTACTACAAGATTATTTTATTTTAAATTGTTTTAAATATAATTGGATATATAAATTATAAGTATATATATTATCTATTATCTTAAAATGATTTTTGAATAAAACCCGGTATTTAATTCTTAAGTTTCCATTAATAAATGGTCCTAATTACTGAAGTGAATTGGAATGTAGGTAATTAATAAATTGAAACCTCTAAAGGAAATAAGAGATTTAATGCTAGGATATAAATGGTATTAAATGAAAGTTGAAATTGTAACCTATGAAATAAAGGAAATAATTATTGAACATTAAAATAATTAAAAGAAATGAGAAAACTTTTACAACTTTCAATTTCAGTCTTTAAAAGCATAAATATAACTTACCAAAAATTTATAAAAGTTGAAAATGTTTAATAAGAAAATGTATAGTAAATTTTACAAGTAGACTTATGTAATGAAATATTCAGTAAATTTCTTTTATTAATAAGAATTAAAGTATAACTGTTATGCCAAGTAACTAAAATTGAACATGAATATTATTAATAAATGAATAAATAAAATCAAGTAAATGAATAAATATGCAAAGTAAATTAATTTAAAAATGAATAAATGAAATTAATAAGTATTGATGTTCTAGTTGTTATGGACTTAAATGTTATATATAAATAATAATAAACTTAAGTAATAGGTTGAAGTTACCTTAGAATAAAAGATGAATACTGGGAAAATGACTGTAAAACTTAAGTAATAAATTTACCTACTAAGGAATTGGTTGAATGGATAAAAATAAATGATGAATAAAGAGGAAATCAAACAACAATATATGGAATGAAATTAATAATAATGAACTTGATCTATTGTTGAATTTGTTATTTGTTTGGCTTATGGTTGTTTGGGCAAGGATACTTTAATATTGTTTGGATGTAGTAATAATCTATTTAGTTTCACCTAAGACTGCTGAGTGAAGGGTACACTTAGTAGTTTATTCTTCATTCTGTACAATTTAAAGTTATGAACCTGAACAACTATTTCTTTTGTTTGATATGAATGAATGATTGATTTTATGGTTGTATGCCTTGTTGCAAGTGTTTACATTGTAATAGAATATTATACAAGTAGAAATTTGAAATAATGAAAGTATTCAATGAAATTGCCATTAAATGAGAATTTAATGTTATAAGCTTAAGTATAATTGAAATTTTACCAAGTAAATATAATTAAAGGTAAGTATGACAAATAGATGATTATAAACTTAAGTAATTAAAGTGTATATAGATAAGGTCATACAATTATAAATGAATGTAATATAAATAAGAGAAATTGTAAACTGAAAGGGTTAAAGTAATTTCTAAATAAAAGTTGGAAGAAATACAATGAAAATAAAAAGATAAACCGTTATATGAATAAAAAGAATCAAACAACAAATGTATGAATGGAATGAATAAGAATAGACTAAAACTATTGCTGAAATTGTTGTTTGTCGTGGTTGTGGTTGTTGGGTAAGGAAACTTTAATTTTGTTGGGATGGATGAAAAATCCATTGTGTTTAATCTAAGACTGTTGAGTAAATGATGCATTTGATGGTTTATTCTTCATTCCGTACAATTTAAAAGTTCTGAAACCGAACAACTATTTGTTTGTTGATTGAATGGTTGTTTGTATTTGTGTGTGTATGCTGTTTGTGCAATTGATGGTTGTTGTATTGATTTGTTGTTAGTGATTGAAACCACTTAAATATTTCACTTTATATAAATTGTTAACCCTTTGGATTTAATAAGTGAAATGCAGGTTATGGAAGCAATTGCTACCGTTTTTGGTTCCATAAATTAAACCTAAATTGCCCGACAAATAGGTACGTTTCGGATTACGATTTATAACGCTATATATATATATTTTCCCGTGTTGGGATATAATATTTTGGATATTATAAGTGATATTTTGTTATATTTAATATTATATTTTCTCCCGAGCCTCTCCGTACAAAGGAGACTCCGCCGAAATTATTCGAAATTTTTGGGACTTAGAAAATTATTTTGAAATGTTTTTCCAAACTTTATTCATTTATGTATAAAAAGATATAATGATTAAAATGGGTAAATTTTATATAAAGTAATAAATTTTGTAAATTAGTGTTTATAAGTTAATATTTTGAATAAGATGTATTGTTTGTCTAATTCTTCCTTCTCCCTTCTTTTTCCTTTTCGGGGACGAAAAGTTTTGAGTGGGGGAGAGTGTAACGACCCGTGAATTTTGTTAACTAAGTTTGTCATAATTTCCATAATTTATAGTAATATGAATGTTAGGAATTAGATGTAGCAATTGAAATTAAAAGTTAACAATATATATATATATATATATTTAAAATGAAATTCCAATTCAATAAAATAATGTAAATGTTACGATTTGATTTTTAAATAAAATATGAGAAACAAGAGTAAGTATTGAATAATATGTTATTTATTTATGGTATTGAATAAAAATTGGTAAGCCAATTGTAATTAATGGTAATAATGTGATATAAGCTAATAAATTAGATTTCAATGCAACACCCATTAATGAATGTAATTGAAATAGGATTTAGGTAAATGTATACTAGGTTATAAATCAAAAAGAAGGAAACAAACGTATATATCGAATTGATTAATGAATAAATATACATTGAATAGTAATTGAATGTACAGTTAATGGAACTTGTATAAAATCAATAATGATAATTGTAACGCCCCACTCTGAGACCCACTGTAACAAAGAGTATTACGGGAGTAATACTGTCTGTTAAAGCAGAGAATAAAGTATAGTGGAAGCGACCATTTGTAATCAAGCTATAACTATCTACTGAATACGTCGAAAGGATGGTATCTATATATTTTTCTAAAGTGGTTCGACATATTCAATAAATATTTATAACGAAATTACAATGGATAAAGACCTATCAGAAACAAGCATAGTAATAAATGATAAAACATCACAGAACAGAATCACATAACAGATATAAAATCCCAGAACAATACATCGTCAATACAGATCCAAATACTATAAGTGGGTACAAAGCCATTGCTCACACATGTGAGTCAAAAATATGTACATATCAAAGTCTGAATAATAACAGAGTAGCGGAATAGTGGACAAATAAAAGCGCTATCTATCAGCATAGCAGATAATGTCCAAGCGGAAGCACAGAAGCTAAGTCCAGAGACCTAACCTGAAACAACTCGGTCTGACCCGAGCGAAAACACTCGGGTCAGGCTAGCTAAACAATCAGTAATAACTGAGATATATAATAATGCGGTACATAAATAAAATAGTACTTATCCAAAGAGAAGTATATTATGAACCGCATGAATATAATGACGATCCCTAATCATCAATAAACAATAAAAATCTCCAAAGAGAAATAAACACCAAAGTGTAGAATAAATAAAATCGCCTCATATCATCGGCGTAGCCAAAGCTATAAAAAGATGCCCATAGGCAATAATCCCAAGAGTGACCAGAGTCTGTAATCAATGCCCAAGCAAGGATCGATGCTCCAAAGAGCAATGGGGATATACTGAAAAGTCAATGAAATCCAACACTGAAAAGCAGTGTCCAAAGACACTGTGAATCCACAAGGCAATCGCACTTACATCGTATGGTTCCATGAACCAACACCGAATGGCGGTACTCGAATGGATATAAAAATCATCAAATAATACCAATATTGCACGTGCACCGACCAGAGTCGTTGTTGCCAAGTACTGTAGAGTTGTGATCGATCACTCGCACAGATGCGGAACGCGCGAGACGGCGAGATCCTTCCCAGAAGGATAAAGGCCCAGAGGCGCACGCCGAAAAATAAACTGCTCCATAGAGCAGGTGTCCAGAGACGGTTGCCCAGAGGCGTGGTGACCCAAAGGTCCAGTACTGGCCGCCCAGAGGCTAATGTGTCACTAACTTCTTGGAGAGGAACCCGTAAAGTGTTAACAATGAGTCCCATAGCCCACGTTTGCACTAAACGGTTTCCTAACCAATAGCAAGCTCACACTCCAAACCATAAAAAGTCCACCTCGTATCATTGGTAAACTAGACCCAAAGGTCAAAACGATCAATCGAATAGGTCGGGGATTAACCGGAAAGGAAATACACACGGTTCCATAGGCCGGAGATTTCCTAACCGTTTAAGCACCTTTCCACTTCGCTCGACGTGCTAAAAAGTGAGTGTGAGATTTTTATTATAGAAAATAATGGTGCGAAACGGATTTATAATTGATTTTGAAATCACTTTAAAACGGCTTTCGAAAACTCTCCTATTATGGAGTAATTAATTTAATAATTAAAAATAATATTATATAATAATTTCTAAAGCCATTTAGGAGTGAAAAATCCTTTGAAAATAATTCATAAAACCCGTGTACAAAATCTAGAGACAAATCTCAAAGAAATCAATAAAACCAGAAAATCACTGAAAATATTCTAAGTGTTGGAAAATAGTCCAAAAATGACGCGAACCCAAGTTCGGAAATTATTCGGACCAACAAACTGAATCCGAATGGCATGAAAATTGGTAAGAATATAGTCCAACATCCCTGCTCCAAACTGCAAAAAGAATCGGGAAATTCCGACTTGAAACGAAGAAACGGCGTCGTCTCAAAGTCGGACAAAAATCATAAAACTTTACTGTGTCAAAACAGTGTAAAGGTCCCACTTCGACGACATGGTCGAAGGGTCACATGAACTCAGATCTTGATAAAAATTTGCAGGAGCGTAGTAAAGTACTCCTACTTTGATATGCAACAAGAATCGTTCGGTTTTGACTTGAAACGAAGAAACGACAATGTTTCAAAGTTGGTCCGACGATAACTGAAAATGATCACTATTGTAAAACAGTTTCTGGGTGCTACTTCGGCAATAGAAACGAAGTATCTAATGCACTCAGATCTAAACCAAACTTTGCGTGGTTAAAGATCTCAATCTCATCTTTTTAACGAGACCAAAAACGATGAAATCCGATAAAGGACGAGCCCGGGATGGCGTCGCAAGTCGGGGTTCTACGCTGAAAACAACGGGAGAAAAGAGACTAAGGCCTATAGCTATGCACTAACTGGCCAGAGATGAAAAACCACAATTTTGGCATAGTAAACTTCAAATTCTGGCAAAATGAATAAAATGAAAGTTGTAGCTTAGTTTCTAAGCTTTCCGGAATGACCAAGATCGTCAAATTCCGACAAGAGATGAAAATTCTATGACTAAAACAATTCTCAGATCTAATTTTTATATCACTATCGTTGTGCTCTCGAGACAGTGGTAAGAATGCACAGTTTTGACCAAATTAACTTCGAAATTTTATGAAACTCAAAACATGAAAGTTTTAGCCCTAAATCTAAGCTTTCCATAACATCCAAAATTATTTGATTTGGATAAGAAACGAGTAACTTATGGCCAAATCAATTTCAGATTTTTATTTTATCAACCCTGTAGTTTGTTGTCAGGTCAGCGACAAACAAGCATGATTTCGACCATTCAAACCTCCAAATTAGGCAAAGCACAAAACATAAAAGTTATAGGGTACAGAATAAGCTTTCCAGAACTTCAAGAAAATCTTAATTCCTATTTAAGATGAATGATATATGCCTAATTTACTAACATCAATAAACTAATTATAATTTAAGCTAGCATATATTACAATTACCTTATGTGCACACCCCAAAATGAAAGCAAAGATGATCAAAGAGATATGATTCACATGTTACATAATAAAACATGTGTTACTAACTGATTACCGAAATCAAAAGATGATTAAACACATATTAGAAGAGGTTTTTAGCAATATACCTCTCTAGAAAGCAACAAAGACTACTATAGCATCAAGCCAAGTTAGCAAAAGATGATTAGGAGGCTATAAGATCAAAAAAACACATAAAACATGTGTTACCAAATCAATTTCAGAAATAAGAAAGATATAAAAATGGATTTGAGGTGGGTATTTGCATTACCTTTTCATATAATGACTTGCATAAGCTAAAACTAGAAGGAGATGAAGATAGAGGCCATTTTTGTTAAGAAAGCTTTAGGAAATGATTAGGGTTTTGATTAGGGATGAATGAATGAGGTTTGGAGAGTTTGAGATAACTTATAGAGGAGGTTTAGGGTGGGTTATTGGTTTAGGTTTTGTAACCCAATAAGAAGAGAGTTATTTACATGTTTCCAAAAATTAGTCTAAGTGTTCATATATGTTTATAAAACTCATTTTTTTTCTTATCCAAACCCATTTTAAAATCTCTCCTCAAATATTTAACTTTCCAAAAATAACATTTTATCCTCATTTTAAAATCCCATATTTCCCATTTAATTAAAATAGCATTTTCAAATAATAAATTTAATTATTCCAAATCCTTTTATGCTTCATTAAAATAAATAAAAAAAGCTAACTTTTATTTATTAATTGGTAATGCAAATCCCGGGTTGTTACAGACTCCCCCCCTTAAGAAAATTGCGTCCCCGTAATTCCTTAAGATAGATGTCATCTATAACGTCAAATCCACAAAAGAAGTGATAGAGATAATATAGAGAATTATCACCTGCAGAAGAAGATGGGAGAAAGCCAGGATAAGAGCGTTCGATAGATTCTCTGGTCTCCCAAGTGCAGTCCTTAGGATTCGGTGACCATTGAATCTTCACGAGTGGAACCTCTTTGTTGCGAAGGCGTCTAACCTCCGAATCAAGCACACGAAAAGGTTGCTGCTCCAAAGATAAATCAGGTAAGATCTCTAAATCAGGCACAACATGTGGCTCAATGATAGAATCAGGATCGCGGACACACATGCGAAGCAGGGAAACATGGAACACGTCGTGTATTTCAGAGAAGTGAGCAGGTAGAGCCACTCGATAAGCCACGGGCCAATGCGTTCCGTAATAGGAAATGGTCCAACATAGCGAGGAGCCAACTTCCCTGTAGAGCTGAAACGCACAACCCCTTTCATAGGAGATATCCGAATAAAGACATGATCACCAATGGAGAACTCAAGAGGCTTCCTATGGTTGTCTACGTAGGATTTCTAACGGTTCTGCGCCTCTTTCATTCTCTGACGAATAAGAATAATCTTCTCAGAAGATTCCCGAATTGAATCTGGACCAAGAAGGAGCTTCTCGCCAGATTCTAACCAACACGAAGGAGAACGACATGGCCTTCCGTAAAGAGCCTCGAAAGGAGCCATGCTAATACTAGACTGAAAGCTGTTGTTGTAGGAGAACTCTACAAGCGGTAAGTGATCCTCCCAACTACCTCTGAAATCCAGAATACAACAGCGCAAAAGATCCTCCAAAACACGATTCACCCTCTCCGTCTGACCGTCGGTCTGAGGATGATAAGCAGTCGAGAGATTCAGCTTTGAGCCCAAAGCTGACTGTAGGCACTTCCAGAAGTGACTAGTAAAGATAGTGGCTCGATCACAGACGATAGAGCTAGGAATGCCATGAAGTCGAATGATTTCCTTCACATATAACTTGGCAAGCTGAGGAGCAGTCCGAGTGGACTTAATAGGAATGAAATGAGCTGATTTGGTCAAGCGATCGACTATGACCCAAATAGAAGTATGGCCTGACCTCGATCGAGGCAGACCGTCAATAAAATCCATGGATATCTGATCCCATTTCCACAATGGAATCTCTAGCGGCTGAAGAAGACCGGATGGACGCTGGTGCTCAGCTTTGATCTGTTGACAAGTCATGCAACGACTTACATAACTTGCAACATCACTCTTCATGCCTTCCCAATAATATACCCGATACATACCGGCATACATCTTGCTTGAACCGGGATGGATGGTGTACTTAGTGCGATGACACTCGTCCAGAATATCATGCCTAAGTGATAAATCAGATGGTACCAAAATACGGTTCTTCCTACGAAGACACCGATGAGAATCAATAGAATAATCCAACAATGTCTCATCACTGGATTCCGACTCAAGGAGATGAATATATCGCAACAAGTCTGGATCCTGCCGCTGAGCATGGGCAATGCGATCCAATAGAATAGGTCGAGCTTCCAAGCTGAATAACAAGATTTGAGGATCAGAAGACGGAGCTCGATTTTGGATATCACACATAGAAAGAGTCTCAAGAATATCCCACTCGGCTATCATCATAGAAACTACTGCCGAGTGTTTGCGACTGAGTGGATCAGCCACACGATTACCCTTGCCAGGGGTATATTGAATGTCTAAGTCATATGAGGCGAGAAACTCGAGCTATCGCTGCTGCCTCATATTGAGATCCTTCTGACTGAATAAATACTTCAGCAACTTGTGATCGGTGTAGAGAATGAAACGTTCTCCCAATAGATAATGACGCCACGTCTTCAAGGCAAAGACGATAGCTGCTAACTCAAGATCATGAGTAGGATAGCGAACCTCATTCGGACGTAGCTGCCTAGAAGCGTAAGCAACTACCTAATCCTTCTGCATAAGCACAACACCGAGGCCGCTACCACAAGCGTCGGTGTAAACAACAAGATCCTGGTTACTCTCAGGAAACACAAGAATAGGAGCATGGGTGAGAAGTTCCTTCAGTCGCTGAAAGGAAGCTTCACACTTATCAGACCAAATAAAACGAACCCCCTTACGAGTCAGAGTCGTGAGGGGAAGTGCAACTCGAGAGAAATCCTTGATAAATCGACGGTAATAATCCGCCAGCCCAAGGAAGCTGCGAATATCATGAACGTTCTCGAGCTGCCTCCAATTCTGAATAGCTTCGATCTTGGCAGGATCGACAGAAATTCCCTCAGATGATACAATATGGCCTAAGAACTTGACCTTGCTCTCCCGAAAATGGCACTTGGAGAGCTTGGCCTTAAGCTGATGCTGACGAAGAGTATCCATGACGATCCGCAAATGATGAGTATGCTCTGCCTCGGATCTAGAATAAATAAGAATATCATCGATGAAAACCAGAACGAATCTATCGATGTATTCCCGGAATACTCGATTCATAAGATCGACAAAGAAAGCCGGAGCGTTCGTCAAGCCGAACGGCATGACCAACCACTCAATAGAACCATAATGAGTGCGAAATGCTGTAAGAGGAATGTTGTCTTCTATGACTCGTAGCTGATGGAATCCGGTGGCGAGGTCGAGCTGAGAGAAGACCTTCGCACCGCTCAATTGGTCAAACATGTCGTAACGGGAATTAGAGTTAGACATGATTCAATGATAGATAATTAATTAAGGAATACTAAGGAATATAACGGATTCCTATACATATTCCTAACTTATCTATCAATAACCATAAGGAAGGGATTTGATTTAATTCGGATCTAATTTAAAATGTATTGTACTAAGTGTATCTGTTCTGTGTTTATTATGCTTATTCCTGAAACCTGGCTCCGATACCAAACTGTAACGCCCCACTCTGAGACCCACTGTAACAAAGAGGATTACGGGAGTAATACTGTCTGTTAAAGCGGAGAATAGAGTATAGTGGAAGCGACCATTTGTAATCAAGCTATAACTATCTACTGAATACGTCGAAAGGATGGTATCTATATATTTTTCTAAAGTGGTTCGACATATTCAATAAATATTTATAACGAAATTACAATGGCTAAAGACCTATCAGAAACAAGCATAGTAATAAATGATAAAACATCACAGAACAGAATCACATAACAGATATAAAATCCCAGAACAATACATCGTCAATACAGATCCAAATACTATAAGTGGGTACAAAGCCACTGCTCACACATGTGAGTCAAAAATATGTACATATCAAAGTCTGAATAATAACAGAGTAGCGGAATAGTGGACAAATAAAAGCGCTATCTATCAGCATAGCAGATAATGTCCAAGCGGAAGCACAGAAGCTAAGTCCAGAGACCTAACCTGAAACAACTCGGTCTGACCCGAGCGAAAACACTCGGGTCAGGCTAGCTAAACAATCAGTAATAACTGAGATATATAATAATGCGGTACATAAATAAAATAGTACTTATCCAAAGAGAAGTATATTATGAACCACATGAATATAATGACGATCCCTAATCATCAATAAACAATAAAAATCTCCAAAGAGAAATCAACACCAAAGTGTAGAATAAATAAAATCGCCTCATATCATCGGCGTAGCCAAAGCTATAAAAAGATGCCCATAGGCAATAATCCCAAGAGTGACCAGAGTCTGTAATCAATGCCCAAGCAAGGATCGATGCTCCAAAGAGCAATGGGGATATACTGAAAAGTCAATGAAATCCAACACTGAAAAGCAGTGTCCAAAGACACTGTGAATCCACAAGGCAATCGCACTTACATCGTATGGTTCCATGAACCAACACCGAATGGCGGTACTCGAATGGATATAAAAATCATCAAATAATACCAATATTGCACGTGCACCGACCAGAGTCGTTGTTGCCAAGTACTGTAGAGTTGTGATCGATCACTCGCACAGATGCGGAACGCGCGAGACGGCGAGATCCTTCCCAGAAGGATAAAGGCCCAGAGGCGCACGCCGAAAAATAAACTGCTCCATAGAGCAGGTGTCCAGAGACGGTTGCCCAGAGGCGTGGTGACCCAGAGGTCCAGTACTGGCCGCCTAGAGGCTAATGTGTCACTAACTTCTTGGAGAGGAACCCGTAAAGTGTTAACAATGAGTCCCATAGCCCACGTTTGCACTAAACGGTTTCCTAACCAATAGCAAGCTCACACTCCAAACCATAAAAAGTCCACCTCGTATCATCGGTAAACTAGACCCAAAGGTCAAAACGATCAATCGAATAGGTCGGGGATTAACCGGAAAGGAAATACACACGGTTCCATAGGCCGGAGATTTCCTAACCGTTTAAGCACCTTTCCACTTTGCTCGACGTGCTAAAAAGTGAGTGTGAGATTTTTATTATAGAAAATAATGGTGCGAAACGGATTTATAATTGATTTTGAAATCACTTTAAAACGGCTTTTGAAAACTCTCCTATTATGGAGTAATTAATTTAATAATTAAAAATAATATTATATAATAATTTCTAAAGCCATTTAGGAGTGAAAAATCCTTTGAAAATAATTCATAAAATCCGTGTACGAAATCTAGAGACAAATCTCAAAGAAATCAATAAAACCAGAAAATCACTGAAAATATTCTAAGTGTTGGAAAATAGTCCAAAAATGACGCGAACCCAAGTTCGGAAAATTATTCGGACCAGAAAACTGAATCCGAATGGCATGAAAATTGGTAGGAATATAGTCCAACATCCCTGCTCCAAACTGCAAAAAGAATCGGGAAATTCCGACTTGGAACGTAGAAACGGCGTCGTCTCAAAGTCGGACAAAAATCATAAAACTTTACTGTGTCAAAACAGTGTAAAGGTCCCACTTCGACGACATGGTCGAAGGGTCACATGAACTCAGATCTTGATGAAAATTTGCAGGAGCGTAGTAAAGTACTCCTACTTTGATATGCAACAAGAATCGTTCGGTTTTGACTTGAAACGAAGAAACGACAATGTTTCAAAGTTGGTCCGACGATAACTGAAAATGATCACTATTGTAAAACAGTTTCTGGGTGCTACTTCGGCAATAGATTCAAAGTATCTAATGCACTCAGATCTAAACCAAACTTTGCATGGTTAAAGATCTCGATCTCATCTTTTTAACAAGACCAAAAACGATGAAATCCGACAAAGGACGAGCCCGGGATGGCGTCGCAAAGTCGGGGTTCTACGCTGAAAACAATGGGAGAAAAGAGACTAAGGCCTATAGCTATGCACTAACTGGCCAGAGATGAAAAACCACAATTTTGGCATAGTAAACTTCAAATTCTGGCAAAATGAATAAAATGAAAGTTGTAGCTTAGTTTCTAAGCTTTCCGGAATGACCAAGATCGTCAAATTCCGACAAGAGATGAAAATTCTATGACTAAAACAATTCTCAGATCTAATTTTTATATCACTGTCGTTGTGCTCTCGGGACAGTGGTAAGAATGCACAGTTTTGACCAAATTAACTTCGAAATTTCATAAAACTCAAAACATGAAAGTTTTAGCCCTAAATCTAAGCTTTCCATAACATCCAAAATTATTAGATTTGGATAAGAAACGAGTAACTTATGGCCAAATCAATTTCAGATTTTTATTTTATCAACCCTGTAGTTTGTTGTCAGGTCAGCGACAAACAAGCATGATTTCGACCATTTAAACCTCCAAATTAGGCAAAGCACAAAACATAAAAGTTATAGGGTACGGAATAAGCTTTCCAGAACTTCAAGAAAATCTTAATTCCTATTTAAGATGAATGAGATATGCCTAATTTACTAACAGCAATAAACTAATTATAATTTCAGCTAGCATATATTACAAGTACCTTATGTGCACACCCCATAATGAAAGCAAAGATGATCAAAGAGCTATGATTCACATGTTACATAATAAAACATGTGTTACTAACTGATTACCGGAATCAAAAGATGATTAAACACATATTAGAAGAGGTTTTTAGCAATATACCTCTCTAGAAAGCAACAAAGACTACTATAGCATCAACCCAAGTTAGCAAAAGATGATTAGGAGGCTATAAGATCAAAAAAACACATAAAACATGTGTTACCAAATCAATTTCAGAAATAAGAAAGATATAAAAATGGATTTGAGGTGGGTATTTGCATTACCTTTGCATATAATGACTTGCATAAGCTAAAACTAGAAGGAGATGAAGATAAAGGCCATTTTTGTTAAGAAAGCTTTAGGAAATTATTAGGGTTTTGATTAGGGATGAATGAATGAGGTTTGGAGAGTTTGAGATAATTTATAGAGGAGGTTTAGGGTGGGTTATTGGGTTGGGTTTTGTAACCCAATAAGAAGAGAGTTATATACATGTTTCCAAAAATTAGTCTAAGTGTTCATATATGTTTATAAAACTCATTTTTTTTCTTATCCAAACCCATTTTAAAATCTCTCCTCAAATATTTAACTTTCCAAAAATAACATTTTATCCTCATTTTAAAATCCCATATTTCCCATTTAATTAAAATAGCCTTTTCAAATAATAAATTTAATTATTCCAAATCCTTTTATGCTTCATTAAAATAAATAAAAAAACCTAACTTTTATTTATTAATTGGTAATGCAAATCCCGGGTTGTTACAATAATTAGATGTGCCTTATGGATAATTAATTCCATAACGGAAAGAGTAAATGTATTCATTTGAATATAAAATTGCAATTGGGTAGGGATTGTTAAGTAACAATGTTAATGCAAGGTAAGTGATGCTAAATTAAAGTCAATAATAATGAATATTGATTAATTCAAAATTTGTAACATATATTTTAAATTACCTGCTTATTTGTTAATAGAATTAGAATTTGTAATAAGTGATAATAAAATAAATGAAGGTTACACTAATGGGAAATTAAATAACGTTCATTAAATGTTGAGTAATCATAGGGTCATATTTATTAAAAGCGTTACTTTAATAATGTGGATTAATTGAGAAATTAATACTAGAAGCATGTAAAGTAATAACTAAAAAGGAAATACGTTATAAATTGATTTTACCTAAACTTAAGTGTAAGTTAAAGGTTGAATTTGGAACTTATCCATTTAATTTGAAACTTATTAGGAAAAAATGGGATCCAAATTATAATGAGGATTTATTTTAAGAAATCGAAATAAATCCTTTAATGAGAGAATTAAGCTACTTTAAACTGACGGTAATTTGTTTAAAGAATTACAAATTAATAAGTAAATCAAGAGGGTAAAATTTATGAATTATAGAATTTGAACCTTTAATAGTGAGTTAATTTATTTAGATTATAATAGTTGAATTTATTGCAAACGAATGAACTCAAATATGTAATTATTACTGTAATTTAAAATTTTAGATGAAAATGAGAAATATTTATGTGATAATTTTAAATCCAATGGTACGCCCTTCTATTTGGAATTATGAATGAAATAATTATGGGTAAATTCAATTTAATAGAAATTTTGGGAACTAAAATTATAATTTTGAATATAATGAAAATTTAAGATAGGGCATTTCAATTCAATTGATAAATTATTT
Organism: Allium fistulosum; assembly: GCA_030737815.1. Taxonomy (NCBI): domain Eukaryota; kingdom Viridiplantae; phylum Streptophyta; class Magnoliopsida; order Asparagales; family Amaryllidaceae; genus Allium; species Allium fistulosum. The sequence continues at coordinate 157,205,213 of CM060902.1, forward strand.
TCTCTAGATTGACGTTTATATTTTGTTTAAATAATTGCAAATGATTGAGAAGTATAAAGGTGATAGATTGTCAATTCTATAATTGAAATATAAAATTCGATTTAATTAATTTAATTTAATTTAATTAATATAAAATTTGCATTTTTGGTCATGGACTCGGATTTCGACGAAACCAGTTTCATCGGATCCGTAACGGTGAATTATAATAGTGTTTCAAGTTTCGTAGCGATCAGACTTGTCGTTTGATCGTACAGACTCGAAACGCCTTGAAATTTATGCAATTGAAATCAATTTGGAAAATATTGTTTTTAGCATAACTTCTTCATACGATGGAATTTGAACCTGAAACCTTTTCCATTGAGTTTAAAATATTTTAAAACACCTATTTTGATATATGGGTTTACCCAATTTCGTTCCGGGGTCAGAACGGGCTTTTTGGACCACGTTGGCGTTAGCGCGTACACCTGTTTTATCCATCTATTCTATTTTCAACCTTCTCTATAAATATCCCCGCTAAACCCTAGCCTCTACCTATTCTCATTTGTCTGCGCATAAAATTTCATCAGCTCCTTCTCCTCCTCAATGGCAGATAAAATTTCAGATCCAGATCCATTTTAAAATCAAAGTCAAAAATTCAAAGTCCTCGGAAAAATCTAAAAATTAATATATGTTGAAGCTCTCGACGAGCGTAATTCAATGGTGTAATTCATTTTTCAATTCGACGCATCGTTTGACCAGAAATCACGGTCAAAATTGAATTGGGCGTTTTTGATTGGTGCGTCTGATCGGAAAATCCCTTCTAGGTTTTGTAGAGGGGCTAGCGCGTTGTTCATCGGCGAAGTTTGAAGGCGAATTGACGGTCGGATTTGTGGAAAAACGCGGTCAAAGGGCCGGTCAAAGGGGAGGTTGAGTGCGTTACTTGTTTATGCGTGCTCTGTAAATGGAAGATACGTGAGTTGGAGCGGCCTGTAGGGAAGAGTGACGTGGCACTTACAAATGGTGAAATGTGTTCTCTTTTCATTTTATTTTAAATTGAAATTCAATCGCAATTTTCATCATAACTTCCACATACGAACTCCGTTTCATGCGCGGTTTTTTTTGTTAGGATTGTATTGAAGTTCCGGACCTGATAACGCTGGTTTGGATTAATTCTGAGATGGTCAAATTTTTTGGTTTAAATTGAATTTAAATTCAATTTAAATTCAAAAGGTGAGTGTTTTAACCCACTCACAACTTCTAAGATTTCTTATGTTTGTTAAATTAAATTTTGATGTGATTTAAAATTTATCTATGATTGTTTGGGCATATATTTAATCATCATCTCAGTTAGATAACATTTAGTTAAATTTAATTGTTATTTAATTTTATTATTGCATAAAATTTGCGAGTTAAATTTATTTATTATTGCATATAAACTACCAGTTGAACAGTTATTAATTTTTATTGAATATAAACTATTTGTTGATGCCTGTTATATTTTATATGCTTATATTGATGTTTTGTTTAAATTGGATGATGATTGTAATAAATGGTTGTTTATTGATATTTGGATGAATGGATGCTATATTTTATATTGTATAAACTGCAAGTTATTATGCATTTTTATTTTATTCGGGATTGCGGTTTGAAATGATATATAACCATAATTTTATTTTAAATTGCGGATTGAAATGATAAATATCCGTATCACTTGACCATAGGATAGAAAATTTTATACAGGCACCGTGGTCTATATATAAAATATTTTAAGGGATTTTCTATGGTTTGGAAAGAAATATACTGTTTAATAAATATTAAATTTTGATATTATATAAATATTATTTTATATATGGTTAAATTCTAAAATTTAAGCTATGTATGACTTGATGATGTTTTAAGTTTGATTTACGAATATTTCAAGTTTGAGCTTTATTTAAGTGGTATTGAATTTATTAAATAAATATTTCTAAACTAAATAATAGTAAACTGAATTAAGGTATATATAAGATTATCATATTTGGTTGGGAATTTTGGAATATTTAAAGACTTGAAATATATCAAAATTGAAATGTTTTATTGAAATTAAGGTATTATTGTTTTTCAAAGTATTTGTTTTCGAAATTGTTATAACTTTGAAAGTAATATGGTTTGAAAATGAATTTATTTGAAATAGAATTTATTTAAGAATTATCTTTAAATATATTGATTTGAAACCGATTGAAATTTTGAGATTTAGAATATGACTGCATTATGTGATTTGGGTTTAAGATGGTTTTAAAGAATATTTCAAGTTTTATAATTAAAAGTAAGAATAGTGATTGAAAATTTGGATTTTATTTAAATGATATATTATTGAATTTGGTTTTTAAGTATATACTATTTTGAAGTAAATGATATGTTTTGAAATAGCAATAATAATTTGGTTTTAAAGTATATACTATTTTGAAGTAAAGGATATGGTTTGAAATGGCAATAATATTTTGGTTTTTGATGTATATACTATTTGAAATAAAGAATATGTTTTTGAAAGGGCAATGATTGTGTTTTTAAAAGTATATATATTTTTTTAAATGACCACGGTGTTATAATAACGATTTGTTGTTAAAGAGACCGGGATCGGATATGGACATACTCTCTGTCGATACCGAAAACCACTTTGACAACTGTGTACGCGGTGGAGTTTCCAGAATGAAGTAGGATGGTGGCGACGTCCTAAGGTATATACGTGGACCCAACTCCCGTGAGTTGGCATAAGGTGGCTAAAACAGGAGCGATCTCGGACCAGTGAGGTAGCACCTCTTATCAGACACACTTCTTCGATTCCATTCTATTACTTTTTGATTTTTGGTGGCCACCCTTCGATTTGGGAGTGTTGTTCGAGGTGGACGGTAGTGGCTGCTATCCGCTCCATCAGTCCGTGTGCGTAATTGGTATATCTACCCTGGCATTGCCTTGTGTGCCATGTCACCTACCATATCGAGCTTTACTACGATTATGATTTTACGATCCGACCGCGTTAAGGTTCTCCATCCCCTTAACGCTATTTTCTATATGATTATACTTTACTGATTAGACACTACTGTATATAGCGAATATTACTACATAGTAGATAGTTTAACGGATCCTTAAGAGATGTGAATCCCGAACATTTCTTAAGTTACTGCACTCACGTTAGACACTGGATAGGAGATGTCAAACCCCGTAAACATCTCTGACGCCGTTTACACTCATATTTATTTCATTGATTTAACTTACATAAGATCTTTTAGTTCTGACTCGAGTGTTTTGTCTTTTCAATTCGCTCGGGTCAGCCTGAGCATTTCAGGATTTGAAGGCCCTATTTTTGAAGGACGAAGACGAAGATTTTATTATTACTATTTGTTATATATTCTACTACACCATTGTATTCCGGTGCATTTATTATCATTCTCTGGTATGTGTAACTCTGATATGTATTGTATAAGTATAATCAAATGTTTTGTACAACAGCTTCATGAACTGTTATTTGATTATTATATTTTATCGTTCCGCTGCAAGATTCTATTTTGTTTCTTTTATTTCTCCACTTTTTCTTATTTACCCCATAACAATCCGCCCTTCTGTATGGTTTAAGTTGGCACGTTTGTCTGCTTAAGCGTACAAAAAGGTGGGATGTTACATCCAGCAAACTCAGGTGGAATTGATTGAATTTCTGTGGGCAAATCTTGACGTATTTGCCTGGACACATTCTGATATGTGTGGGATCTCGCCGGACATCGCGAGCCACACTTTGAACATTGACCCGCGTCATATCCCGGTCAAACAAAAAAGGCGTGGTATGGATCCAGAGAGATCTGCCGCCCTTAAAGAAGAAGTAGAAAAGTTTGAAACGAACGGATTCATTCGAGATGCGCTATATCCTGAATGGGTGTCAAATCCCGTGCTCGTCCGAAAGCCAAACGAGAAGTGGAGAACATGTGTCGATTATTCCGATCTGAATAAAGCGTGTCCCAAAGATAGTTTCCCACTTCCAAGAATTGATCAGCTAGTAGATTCGACGGCTGGACATGAACTTTTATCCTTCATGGACGCATATTCAGGCTACAATCAGATACCGATGCATTTACCCAATCAAGAACATACCAGCTTCGTAACCAATCTAGGACTTTATTGTTACAAGGTAATGCCATTCAGACTCAAGAATGCCGGGGCTACTTATCAACGATTGGTCAATCAGATGTTTGCCAATCAAATCGGGAAAACAATGGAAGTATATGTAGACGACATGCTTGTGAAGTCACGACTCTCCACCGACCATGTTAAAGACCTGGAAACTATGTTCAACATACTTCGAGAATACAAAATGAAGCTCAACCCACTGAAATGTCACTTTGGAGTTGCATCTGGAAAGTTCCTTGGGTTCATCGTTAACGCTCGGGGAATCGAAGCTAATCCTGAAAAGATTTGGGCAATCAGAAATCTTGAAACTCCAAAGACTATAAAGAAAGTCCAGAGTCTCAACGGAAAGATAGCGGCATTGAGCAGGTTCATTTCAAAGTCCACTGACAAATGCATTTCCTTCTTCGATCTGATCCGAAAAGGGAAGCGAAACTTTGAATGGTCCACGGAGTGCGAGGGCGCTTTCCAAGCACTAGTTTAACATCTATCCACACCTTCAATACTATCAAAGCCTATTGATCATGAGAATTTGTATACATACTTGGCGATATCAGAAAATGCTATCCGCGCTGCCTTGGTTCGAGAAGAAGACGGGATACAGAAGCCAGTATACTACGTCAGCAAACGATTGATTGGGGCTGAAAGGAACTATCCGAAGCTAGAAAAGTTGGCCTACTACCTTGTAATTGCATCAAGAAAACTCCGACCGTATTTCCAGGCATACCCCATTGTTGTTTACACCGACCAGCCGTTACGACAGGTCCTTTCACGGCCTGAGACGTCTGGTAGGTTACTCAAGTGGAACATCGAACTGAGTCAGTTTGATATTACTTACACTCCAAGACGAGCAATCCAAGGACAAGTCCTCGCTGATTTCATAGTTGAATTTACCATTCCAGAGGACTTGCCTAAAACCAGTAAATCCCCCGAATACGTCTAGAAGCTGTATACTGATGGTGCATCAAACGACCGGTGTTCGGGCGCTGGTGTTGTACTCAAAACCCCCGAAGGCCGATCCATATGCTATGCTGTGAAGTTCGATTTTCATGCGACTAATAATGAAGCTGAATACGAAGCCCTCTTAGCTAGCTTAAAACTTGCTAGGGATTTGAGAAATCGCAGTTGAAATTTATTGCGACTCGCAATTGGTTGTGTGTCAAGTACGGGGAGAGTATCAGGCAAGAGATCGAAGGTTAGCAGCTTACTTAGCTCGAGTTCAGGAAGTACTGAATCAGTTCGAGTACTACACCATCTATTGTATACCTGGGGAGCGCAACCAAAAGGCCGATTCATTGGCGAAGCTATCCAGCACAGGGGAAGCCCAGCAAATGGGCCTCGTTCCCATATAAACGCTATCTTCCCCAAGCATCGACCGGACAGAAATAAACTGGGTATGCGAAACCATTCCCGAAAAGGATTCATGGATGACCCCACTTAGAAATTACATTGAGCACGGAACCCTGCCGGAGCGCAGGAGTGAAAAGAGACAAGTCGTTCGGAAGGCCTCACGATTCACCATCCAGAATGGACTCATGCACAGAAGGGGGTACTCAGTCCCCCTACTCCGGTGTATCGCTCACGATGAAATTAAACAAGTATTGCGCGATGTGCACGAGGGAGAATGTGGCGATCACACCGGGGGGCAAGCACTTGCCAAGAAAATACTTCGCTATGGATATTACTGGCCTACCGTGAATCGTGATGCGTTGGACTATGCAAAGAAATGTGATAGGTGCCAGAAATATGCCAAATTCCTAGAGCTCCTCCCACCGAGATAACGCAGATGGTCAGTCCATGGCCGTTCGCAATGTGGGGCATCGACATCATCGGGGCTCTACCCTTGGCAAAAGGTGGTGCGAAGTACGCCATCGTCGCAGTTGACTACTTTATAAAGTTGGCTGAGTCCGAAGCTCTCGCTACCATTACAACGAAGAAAGTAATCAACTTTGTGGTTCGTAACATCATTTGTCGATTCGGTCTCCCGCACACCATTATTACGGACAACGGAACCCAATTCGACAGTGCTGAATTTAAAGATTTCTGCAAACGATTTCACATCCAAAAGAAATTCTCTACAGTTGCACACCCTCAGGCAAACGGATAGGTCGAAGCAGTTAATAAAGTTATAAAATCCATCCTGAAAAAACGACTGGAAAAAGTGGCGGGCAAGTGGGTCGATGAACTTCCTATGGCTCTATGGGCTTACCGAACAACCCACAAGACCGCGACCGGCCACACTCCATTCTCTCTCTCTTATGGTTCAGAAGCCGTTATTCCAGATAAATAGAAGTACCTTCTCATCGTGTGACATACTATGATCCAAAGACAAATGCTATATTACTTGCTGAATCTCTCGATCTACTAGATGAGAAGCGCAAAGAAGCTGATTTGAGGGCAGCTGCGCATCGAAGTAGAGTCGCCCGATTGTACAACGCCAAGGTCCGTCCGCGAACCTTCGAACTGGGCGATCTCGTCTTAAAAATAATCTATCAGGTTCCTTCGCATATGAAGCCGACATGGGAAGCACCGTATGTTATTGAACGAAGGCTTGGAGATGGCACATTCAAGTTATCAACCATCGATGGTCTTACTCTGCCAAGAGCTTGGAATAGCGAGAGCCTTCGCCGCTATTACACATGACAGGCTATCTTTATCCATTTAGTTTACTTTCCTTTTCTGCAATTTGTTTCTGCATTTCGAAATTAGAACTTGTAATAAGGCAACTGACTTTGCCATACTTTCTTATTTTAGCAATAAAATGCAATCTCTTCGAGCCAGAGCTGTGATTTACTTGAAATGCTTCATATGACCATCACTATGCACAGAGAGCTAAGTTTCACCATACGGTGGAATTTATTCAAATAGAGAGTGACTACGGTGCAACCAATCACTCGCTAAGTGAAACCCGAGCTCAGGGACAAGCCATCACATCAAAGTCAAAAAAGGATTGATACACGACAATCCTTCGTCAACTCCGAGTTCCCAGAGTGCGAAGCGGAGTATAAACATCAACTCCGTATTCCCAGAGTGCGAAGCGGAGTATAAACATCAACTCCGAACTCCCAGAGTGCGAGTCGGAGTATAAACATCAACTCCAAATTCCCAGAGCGCGAATTGGAGTATAAACACCAACTCCGTATTCCCAGAGTGCGAAGCGGAGTATGAACATCAACTCCGTATTCCCAGAGTGCGAAGCGGAGTATAAACATCAACTCCGAACTCCCATAGTGCGAGTCGGAGTATAAACATCAACTCCGTATTCCCAGAGTGCGAAGCGGAGTATAAACATCAACTCCGAACTCCCAGAGTGCGAGTCGGAGTATAAACATCAAATCCAAATTCCCAGAGCGCGAATTGGAGTATAAACACCAACCCCGTATTCCCAGAGTGCGAAGCGGAGTATAAACATCAACTCTGTATTCCCAGAGTGCGAAGCGGAGTATAAACATCAACTCCGAACTCCCAGAGTGCGAGTCGGAGTATAAACATCAGCTCCAAATTCCCAGAGCGCGAATTGGAGTACAGACATCAACTCCGAGTTCCCAGAGCGTGAACCGGAGTATAAACATCAACTCCGAACTCCCAGAGTGCGAGCTGGAGTATAAACATCAACTCCAAATTCCTAGAGCGCCAATTGGAGTATAAACATCAACTCCGAGTTCCCAGAGCGCGAACCGGAGTATAAACATCAACTCCGAACTCTCAGAGTGCGAGCCGGAGTATAAACATCAACTCCAAATTCCCAAAGCGCGAATTGGAGTATAAGCATCAACTCCGAGTTCCCAGAGCGCGAACCGGAGTACAAACATCGGCTCCAGATTCCCAGAGTGCGAAACGGAGCGTAAACACCAACTTCAAGTTCTCGAAGCATGAATCGAAGTATAGATGTCAGCTCTAAACTCCCGGAGCACGAGTCGGAGTACAAATGCCAATTCCAAGTCCCCAGATCGCGGATATATGATTGAAACTTAAGCCGGCGTAACCAACCGCCGATAAACGAATGGGAATTCCCGGAGTGTGGATATGATCATCGACAATCAAATGAGCATGGATGAACTACTCAATCTCCGCTTGCCTCAGACATCCGTTCGGTGGCACTAGACTTAACATGTTATATGTAAGAAACGATCGTCGACTGATGATCTACAACTCACCACCAAGACTAGGGGGAAAGACTTAAGCATCGACCATTGACTGAAGCAATGCGACGTCAAAATTCAACTCGCTTCCCAGTCGCAAACCATGTCCACAGTTTCCGAACTTGGCAAACAAAAACAAACTTGATTCAAAAGCTAAAACTTCACAAGTACGCTTCAGATATTGAAACACTTGGACAAATACATAATGACAGAAAAGAAGCCAAAAAAGAGAAGTTTCATTTCTATCGTTTATAAAAGAAGTTCGTGTACAAGTTTCCAAAATTCCTACTAGCAGGGGCCGAACCCGCATCTATACACGGCCAACAAAATGAAAGTGAAAATACACCGAGGAAGCATGTTTAATCTTTCTTCTTCCTTGTCTTCCTCCACGGTGTAGACCCGCTGGAGCCACCGCTAATCTTCCTCTTCGAGCCTTTGCTTTTCGGCGGTTGGTCTTCAGGCGAGGGCATTATGTCAACGTCCTCCTCCGAACTCGTGTGAATAAGAATGCTCCCTACGGGAGGAGTCGGAGGAACATGATCATTACAAAAGGTGGAATGGCACGCTGGTGAGGAAAACAGTACCACTGGGAGATATCATGCTAAGAGGAGCAGGTCCCGGTGCTGCCATCCCACCTCTGAAACTGCCACCATGGGCCGCTGCTGCCATTTCAGCATCGATTTGAGCGAACATCTCCTCTTCAGTTACTGCTCGAGCCCCGCTGAGAGCATCAGCGGTCGGCATCGATGAACTTGCAGCAGGATCAGTTCCACTCATGACAGATGGCAGGTTAGCAAGAGGATCACCGTGACGACGAAAGAGTTCATCCACTAGCTGCTCGTCAAACATAATTGTACCTCCCTGCAGATCGTCAAGCGGGGCAGCTGTACTCATGGTGATTACTTCGGTCGCAATAGCCTCCTGCGTTTGATATGGCTCTTGAGTAGCAGGAGGCATGGCCGGTGTGGCATCGATCACTGGACAAAGAATGAGAAAATTGTTAGAACTTAACTCGATTGAAGATGTTGACTTAAGAAAGATATGTGGAATGTTCAGAGTACCTTCCTCAGTTTGACTCGTAGGCGGTAGAGCGGCATCAGTGACTTGCGCTGCAGCCGAAGACATCTGCGGTTGATCTGGATTATAAGCAGGGACGGCCTGGGGATCAACCGCAGACGAAGATTCGGGCTGGGTTGATGTGGGAACTTCAAGACTTGCTTCATGGTGGTCAACTCCAGAACCCTCTCCCACTTCAAAGTGCTGGGCGCCAAGTCTTTCCTTCTCATGCAGAATCACCGACTCGTGGAGAATCTTCTTTTCATCCTCAGTCAGAATGCGATTCTCGAGTTCGAATTCATCCACAGACTCGCCCTAATGCGCCTCCTTCTCCTCCTCGACCAGTCGGCCCCAAGCATTATAGAGATGCGTCGGAAAATCATCGAGCCAGGCTAGACCCCTGTGCCTCAGCACGTTAGCGTTGTAAACAACAAGAAGGTCTTCGATGTCAGACTCTAGCCTGGACTCGGCCAACTTCACTTTTTCCTCCACCTCAGCCTCCACCTTGTGGACTTTAGCCACGGCCGCATCCCGTTCATCCCTGAGCAGGACAGCTTGTTCGCACGCCTCCTGGGCTGCGTTGTTCGCATCATCTTTTTCCTTGGCCATGTCAGTGAATTTGGCCTTAAGTTCATTAAGCTCCTTGACCACCGCATCCCGCTCAGCGGTAACTGTAGTATTCCGGTGGCCCATCTCCTCCACCAAGGCAACGTGAGTCTGTCCCAACCTCTCCATTACCGCCTTCGCTTCATCAGCCTTTTTAATGGCCACAATCTTAGATTTCCGAGAAGACTCGGACTCAGCGGTGAGTACCTGAATAATCCGATCCCTTTTTGCGAGCTCGGTCTCCATCTACTCGAGCGCTTTGGCTCGCTCAAAGGCCACTTTGGAAGCTTTTTCGGCAGCCTTTGCCCACTCTCGGTATTGGGTGTAAATGTCATGGACATAATCATGCATCGTTCCTTCTACCCCTGATGGAATTCTTTTTAAGTGAGGAGGGAAGACATAGCCATCGAAGCAGATATTCGGAAAATCCTTCCTCATCTGAGCCAATTTAAGGGCCCCTTCTCCTGTGGGGTCAGCTGGGACCTGCTCTGTAATCATGGAGGTCGTGGTCTCGACTCTCTGAAGATGAGTTTCGGACCTAGAAGCATGAGAAGATGGCCTGTGACGAGGAGGCTCTGGTGGATTTGAAGTTTGAACAGGAGGAGGAGACGGAAGTCTAGGAGGAGGAGAGCGTGATCTGGATCGATGTCTATACTCTCTGTCACGCCCATACCTGTCCTGGTTAGAGTATTTGCGATCGCGATCCCTATCTGAATCCCTCCTGCGGGAATCATAGTAACCAGAAGCTTTTCGGGCTGAGCGAAGATTCCCGAGCATCGATCCTCTTCTAGACATAATACCTGAGAATAAGAAACGAAGAAAGAGTTAGCGACTTCTTCAGTTGGTCAATTTATAGTCGTGAATCATGCAGTGTAGTGAAGTGTATGCATGTGCAATCCCCCGACCAACCGGAAATGTCGGCCGCACTCGTAGCAAGCAACCCGCTCATTTCAAGAGCGCTATCAAGCTCCCCCATCCCGGCGTCATGTTGAGACGACACAAAATACGGAATCGGAACATCGGCAAGCCCTTCAAAAAGATTCTCTATCGGCGGGGGAGAAGCCTCCGCAATTCTAATCCCCGGGACGGGCAAAGACACGACCACGGATTTAAATATCTCAAATTTAAAGCGTTTGTGAGCAACAGCCTTGCCTTTTCTTTTTCCTCCGGAATCTTGAACATCGGAAGAAGGCCCGGCCAGGAGCTCAGTATCGGTAGGCGTTCTCTCCGGATCAACTTCCTCGGTTATCACGACCATAGGCGCTTTGCGCTTCACCCGTCTCTTCGGGACCACTCTATGTGTCCCTTCCAGATGTTTGCTCTGCCTCCGTTCTATCAGCCCGATAGTTCTCAAATTTCTATCAGATAGAACCAAGTCGATATGCCTCTCTTCGCCTGGAAACGCTTGAAGAATCCGAACAAGCTCTCTGAAGTATGCGCCGTCAGGACGAGCGATTGCAGCTATAAAAAAGGAAAAGTATGTCAGTTTTGGAATCAGTTACTAATATCTCAATGATTCAAGAGAGAAAGGGCAACACTTACGTCTATCCAACCACCGCCTAGCAAATCCAAGGGGGCACCGTACGTAGAACCATTCGGTTTTATAATAACTTAGCCTTCCCCAGGAGCCCAGTACAATGTGGCAGTTTCTGACCGCTTCCAAGAAGGTGAAAGGAGGGCTGTCTCCACGGCTCTTGACGTTGAATAAATATCTGATTTCGATCGGCTTCGGCGATCGAAAGAGGATCTCCATAAACAGGACAAAGGTGCTGTTCAACAAGGCATACCCGTTGGGATGTAGCTGAGATGGAGCTATGCCAAGAAATGATAACATCTCCCTTATATATTGATTAAAGGGAGGGAGTGTCCCCGCTGTGCAAGCGTGATGGTTGAAAGCAGTAAACCTTTCCGGGGGATCATGCGGCCTGTCATTTGGCCCAGGTAGTAGCACGTCATCGAGCGATAACCCGTACCTTAAACAAATCCGTCCTAACATATCTTCAGAGATACCCGATGGCACAGAATCTTGCGGATTACAAATAAACCGAGCCCCTAGACGATCGTCCGGGGCCGGATCTATAACTTCGGCTTCAATAACCGGTATCTCGATGGATGGAAGAATAGAACTCGGGAGTTCCTACTGCTGTGAACTTGAGGGTTCCATGAATAGCTAGCTCATGAAAAATAATTGTTAAATAAGCAATAACGCTCGTGCATCCCCCAGTGTAAAGTGTGTGAGTATGTGATGTGCAGTATTGTATATCATTTGAAGAGATCTACGGGATTGAGGAAAACATGAAAACGATGAGACTTCGGAATTCAGTCGGAAGGACCGTCATCGCTGACCGTCGCAATCGAGCCATCCAGTTGTTAACTATCACTCCAAGTTAAAGTCTGTTATTAGTTCGATAAGTTCCAGTTTCATCGACGAGCTCCGATAGGCAATCAGATATGCGGTGAAACTATTAAGTCCAGTTATGCAAATTTGAAGCTCGTCGGAGTCAGTTGTTCAAATGTGTAGAAAATTTCAGATTTTTTAAGTGTTCAATTCGTATTACTCACGAGAGCCGTGTTCGCATCAATCAGTTATGGTCGTGTGCGTATGAGTCAGACTCGGTCAAAAGGGTGGAGTGCAAGTTCGACTCGATCAAGGGGCTAAGGATTTCGAATCGATCGGAGCGCAACACTTTGACTCGATCCCAAAGCCTCCAGTTCGACTCGCTCCCAAGGCTACGCACTTCGACTCGATCCAAAGCCACGCGCTTCGACTCTATCCAAAGCAGCCGCTTCGACTCGATCCAAGGCTACGCACTTCGACTCGATCCAAGGCTACGCACTTTGACTCGATCCGAAGCCACGCGCTTCGACTCGATCCAAGACCGCTGGTTCGACTCGACCCAAGGCCATCCACTTAGACTCGATCGAAGGCCACCATTTCAAATCGATCAGACACAGCCCCTTCGTATCGATCCATAGATTCAAAGCATTCGACTCGATGCAAAGCTCTACCATCGATCGATACGAAGGCCTCCGCCTCATCATTTCGAAACCCCTACTCCAGATCGACACGAAGCTGAGGTCCAGGAATTTTCGATCGACCATGACTCTGTTTGATTTGGTGTTAAGAATCGAGTCTCCTCGTTTACGCGATGGTTTCACTCAATGGATTACCTAAATTTGTCAACTGGTTCAAATAATTGAAGGTGTGAATCAGTTCGAAGGCAAGGATGTTTGTTCTTTCTTCTCGAATTTCTGAGCGTTACGAAGGCAAGGAAGGAGAGCGAAAGGTGAAAAGTGAAAAAAACGGCTAAGTACAAAGTATTTATATGGACTTGAAAACGAAGGGAATAAACGATTCGTATCCCGATGGATTCGAACACATGTTTCGACTCCCTCTCTAGTGCATTGATGCGAAGTTCCCCTTCGTATCGCTTGTCTTCGACTCCATCTCCGATGCAGTAATACAAGCCATCATTTCGACTTGCTCCTCCGTCTCCTGCGCATTTCGACTCGCTCCCCTTCGACTCCGTCTCCTATGCGTTTCGACTCCGACTCCTATGCAGTTCGAATCCAAGACCGAGTCGAACAGAGCAGTTTGATCCAAGACCGAGTCGAACAGAGCAGTTTGAACCAAGACCGAGTCAAACAACCAGTTCAAATCCATAAAACCATGACTTCCAGAGGCCAACTCCATCAAGTCGAAATACTCACTTCGCATCCACAAATTCAATGAAAGACATCCTCAATGCTTCAACCCTTCACATCGATTCAGGAGAGGACCGTTACGAAGGGACATTCAAAAAACAACCATCGAGCGTTGTTACAGCGAATTTCACGTCGGTTCAGGAGAGGATCGATATGGAATTCCATATAAAATAAACTGACAACGACTCATGAATGTACAAATGTCAACGAGAGTCAGGTTAACATATATGCATGTATGTCGGACAAATATTCAATATTCCAGATTTACAGGAAACAGAAACTCGTCTGATAACGATTACTACAGTGAACAGCTAATCGCTAGCGTACAACAGTTAATTACAACAATACAGGGTACAGAAGTTAACAGTCAACAGTTTACATTGTCAAGAAAAACGGTCGAAGATTACAACTTTCATCGAAAAGACGATAACTATTCAGAATGAAGACTGTAGCACTTCAAAGCACATCATGTTTTCACAAGACGTACTTTGGGGGCAAATGTTATCCCGCCTTTTGACAAGGCCGTGACACCAAGGAATTGACTAGTAACCGATGACGGTCCGTCCTAGAGATCAGTCATACACAGGCTCACTATAGATATCGACGAATTTTGTCCAAGTCCGGATCGAGCCAAAATTGGTAAGACATGACAAGCTAAGCCATGAGAGTCAACGTTCCAAATCTCAAGTCAATCCGAGTTCGTATGCTCAAGTTGTGAACGATACAAAATTGGACGAGAACATCCTTCTTCGACTCGCTCCAGTTCGAATCCGTAGGAAGTGCACATTTCGACTCGCTCCTCTTCGAGCCATTCTTCGACTCGCTCCGTTCACAACCATCAGAAGCGGCGCCTTCGACTCGCTCCCTTCGACTCGCTTCGCAACCATCAACAGCGACTTCTTCGACTCGCTTCGCTACGCTCAAAAGCGACTTCTTCGACTCGCTTCGCAACACTCAGAAGCGACTACTTCGACTCGCTCCGCTTCGCCTCCAACAGATGCCTTCTTCGACTCGCTCGACCAGTGCACGCTTCGACTCGCTCAACCAACGCACATTTCGACTCGCTCGATCAATGCTCACTTCGACTCGCTCCGCCTCAAGCCATACTTCGACTCGCTCCACTTCGTCGACTTCGCATCCAACTTAAGGAGTCTACTTCGTGTCCATCGATGAGGAGCAAAGCACAGTAGTCAGTACAGGTTAGTGCCACATCACAAAGTCACGCAGAACCGAGTCGAACAGAGTGAGTCGAACCAAACAGCCTACCGGGAATCCCATTTCGTATCGACAATATCTCCTAATCTACAAGTCCAAATGCTATGAAATTTTCACAGAAGACTACGTCCATGCTAACGAATGTCCACGCCAAATTTTGACTCCATTGGATGAGATCTTGATCGATACGAAATCTGTTCATATCGATCACGGATCGGACCGAAACTTCATGGGCTTGGGCGCGCGGGCCTGGTCACGTGCCAGAGAGGGTCTCCCGAGATCTGAGCGAAATATCAGCCTCCTACACCTATAAATAGACCCCCTAAGCCAACAAAAGAGGGGTTCTTCTTCCTCTTTGAGATCTCCAACGCCCGGACTCCGCCAGATCCAGATCTGAACTCCATTGCTGCTGCTACCAACAAATTTCACTACTGCAAATCATTGTTATTCGTTGTAATTTGCTGAAATCAATTGCAAACATCAAAGAAAGATCAATAAAGCAAACTACTTCATAGTGGACGTAGGCAATACGCCGAACCACTCTAAATTCTTGTGTCTCCCTGCATTTTAATTATTCTCATTTCTGAAATTTGGAGTTTTTGTTAGATAATTCCTCTTTTTCCATTTAATTTCTTCACTTTATCTCTTCATAGACTTCCGAAGAGTGTTGTGCCCAATTTTGGTACTAACAATACTCATAACTTTTATCCAATCATATTTAAACTTAAATTTTTTATTTGTTATCAAAATAGATCTGTAGTAAACTACTACAATGACCTTCCCACTTTGAAACTCGAAAATGAACGTCGATGATGCGTGCACTCATCACCGAGATTATTTTCCAACGACAGCGAGGGGAGTATAGAACTTATTTTTTTCCAAAATTTCATTAAAACAATTCTTTTAAATTATATTGAAATATTTATATCAGAAAATACTTCTAATAATATTATTATTATATCCCAAAATCATTCGAAAGAAATTTTCAAAAAACCCCGGAACTTAAGTTCTAAATTTCCAAATTTCATTTATTTTATTTTACAACCAATATTTATAAATTTCACTACCTAACAAACAAAACATCACAATCAAATATATCATTTATAAAATTTATTATATTATATAAAAAATATAATAGGCAAAATTATTTCATTCACCTATATTCAAAACAATATTGTGTCGGTCTGTCTTATTAAGTGTTTAGAAATCCCTATCGATGTCATAGCATCCTATGCTCCAACCAGAATTTATAAATACAAAACGGAACAAATTAACACAATATAAAACCCTTTTATAACACTAATAAATATGCTCTCTCATATATATACTCTCAATGACTCGTTCTAGGGTATTACTACCCTATTTTTAAAGAGTCAGACCCCACAAAGCTAAGGTTATCGCTAAACCAAAGCTCTGATACCAACTGTAACATCCCGCCTTTTTGGACGATTTAAGCAGGCACACGTGCCGACTCAAACCATACAGAAGGGCGGATTGTTATTGGGGTGAATAAGAAAAAGCAAAGAAAGAAAAAAAACAAAACAGAATCTCGCAGCGGAATGAAAAAATATAATAATCAAATAACAGTTCATGAAGCTGTATACAAAACATTTGATTATACTTATACAATACAAAAATCAGAGTTACACATATCAGAGATAAACAAATAATGCAGCGGAACAGTATGAATGCAGTGGAATAAATATAGTAAATAATAGTAGTACAAATCTTCGTCTTCGTCCTCCAGAAATAAGGTCTTCAAATCCTGAAATGCTTAGGCTAACCCGAGCGAATTGAAAAGACAAAACACTCGAGTCGGAACTAAAAGATCTTATGTGAGTTAAATCAACGGTAAATAACTATGAGTGGAACGACGTCGGAGATGTTTACGGGGTTTGACATCTCCTATCCAGTGTCTAACGTGAGTGTAGTAACTTAAGAGATGTTCGGGATTCACATCTCCTAAGGATCCATTAAACTATCTACTATGTAGTACAATACGCTATTATAATATGTCTATAGTAAGATAAACAATCCAAAATAGCATTAAGGCGTTACCCATTTCCCCTTAACGCATTTTTATATATTCCCATAGTCTATACAGTACCTTAATCCCGTCCTTACTGGACGTCGTCAGAGGGCACTCCATAGGTATGGTACAAAACAAACTCGTAGTGGGCTCGATAGGGTAGGTGACATGGCACAACTAGGCAATGCCAGGGTAGATATAACAATTACACTTCCAGATTGGTGGTAACGCATAACAGCTACTACCGCCCACCTCGGAACACACTCCCAAATCAAAAATCGAGGGTGGCCACCAAATCAATCGCAAAGTCAGAATATAGTATCGAAGGAGTGTGCCCAATTGGAGGAATGACCTCACTTGGCCCGTCAATTGCTCCTGTTTTAGCCACCTTAAGCTAACTCATGGGAGTTAGGTCCACGTATATACCTCATATAGGATCGTCACCAACCATCCTACTTCATTCTGGAATCTCCACCGCGTACACAGTTGTCAAAGTGGTTTTCGATATTGGCAGAGAGTATGACAATTTCCAATCCCGGTCTCCTTAACAACCAATCGCTTATTACACACCGGATGGTTCTTTTACATTTCCAAAATCATTTCATAATTGATATCAAAATATCATATTCAATTCAAATCATATTATTTTCGAAATCATTACTTACCTTCGAAATCATATCCACCTTTGAAATCATATCACATTTGAAATCATAGTTCGAAATTATATTTCCTTTCAAAAGTCATATTTCCAAAATAGGCTAAACTCTCATTTCAAAATATCATATTAAACCAAATATGTTATTTAAATCCCAACTTAGGTTATAACATCATTAACCATATTCACTTAAAAATCGAGAATTTGAATATAAACCCATCCATTTTACTTAGTTTGGAATTTAGAAGAAAGTAGTTTTAAATAGTTAATAAAGATTTAAAATAGATTAAATATAATTAAAATAGATTAAGTAGCTTTAAAATAGATTAATTAGGTTTAAAATAAGTTAAAACATGTTAATTAGTTTAAATAAATTAAATGGTTTAAAATAGGTTAAAATGATTCAATATAATTAATACAGGTTAAAATAGTTTAATACTTTGAAAATCTTAATAATTAGAAATTTTGAAATAATATATTTTTAAAACAGTTTATATTAAGACATGAATTTGGAATTTATATCAAATTAAACTATTCATTTCATTTCAACGCATTTGGACCATTTTCAATTTCTAAGTCAACAAACCAAATTCCAAACCTTTTAATTTAACATTTAAATAAACTATTGAATTTCATATCGTTTCAATCCATGTTCAAAATATCACTTAAATTACTCCAATTTCAAAATATTTCAAAGTTATTTTCAAACAACTTCAATAACTTAATTTCGATAGAATTTCATTTATACTTAAAAGTTTAACTTTAAACTTCCAATTTAATTTTTAAAGCAATTCCTTTTAAACCAATTCACATTTCAACACAAAACTTGATTTTCCAATAATACTTCAATTTACATAAATCGAATTTTATTTCAAGGTATCATTTAATAAAATTTGAAAATTTAGAAGTTCAAAAATCACTAAATTTAACCAATCCGGTGTTCGTATATAATTTTCTAGCCTAGGGTCAAGTGATAAGGATATTTATCATTTCAATCCGCAATTTAAAATTTACGGTTATATATCATTTCAAACCGCAATCCCGAAATAAATGACATCCATAAAATCGCTCGAGTCTATCATTTCGACCCATAACGATTTTTCCTTAATCTATATATCATTCGGGTATGTATCATTTCAACCCATAGTGAACTTGCAGTTTATGACGATATAAAATAAAATATCCATTCATCCAATATGAACAATCAACATCTATCACAATCATCATCCAAATCAATTAATAAATATCAACAAATAACAGGTTATCAATTACAGGGGATTAACTGGCAATTTAAATTCAATAATAAATTAAATGACAATTTAATTCAAGTAAATTCAAATTAACTGGAACAACGATTTAAATATATCAAACAGCCATAAATAAATTTCTAATCACATCAAAAATTAATTTAACTAACATAAGAAATTTTAGAAGTTGTGAGTGGGTCATCACTCACCTTTGAATTTAGATTGAATTTAAATCCAATTTAAGCCCAAAATTAAAACAGTCTTAGAAGTTGTCTAAACCAACGTCAAAATGTCCGGAATTTTGATACGATCCTAGTGGAAGAAACCGCGTGGGAAACAGACCTCGTATGTAGAAGTTATGTCGATTAGAGCATTCTAAAGTTAAAATTTAATAAAATAAAATAAATAAAAAAAACAAACCCAACTCAGCCACATCATCAATGACTGCGTCTCCTTCACGAAACCCTACCATTTTAGCTCAACATCGCGTGCGCGCGCTACCGTAGCGCCGCCGCCGCTAGGGCCATCGCGGCTCGCCAACACCGCCGCTCCACCTCGCGACTCCACCCCAACGCCTCGCGACCAACAAGGCCACGCCGTTCGTCGACAAAAATGAGCAGCCGCCACCAATATAATTAAACCCTAATTGAATTTTTCATGACCATCCAACCATCGATTCGACAAACTACCCACTCCGATGAACTCCCCTCAGTCCTCTCCACAGCCCGGTATAGTTGATTCGTCGATCGGTTGCAGTCGATCGCGACGAAAAAGAATGGCCGAAAATAGATCAACAATTTATGGCCACATCGTAACCCAGATCGAAAAATGAATCACATATTTGACTTGCGCTCGTTGAGAGCTTCAAATCGATAAATAATTCGATATAGTTTGAGGAGTTTGAATTTTTGATTTGGAATTTGATTTGAAATTGAACGGAGATTTTGTTTGTCTGCCATTGGAATGAGGAGTTGAGAAAGAATGTACGTATAGACAAATGAGAATGAGAAATGGCTAGGGTTTATAATGAGGTATTTATAGGTAGGACAGCAATAGAGATGAATGGACATGATTGATTTGAAGGTTAAGCGATAAAAGACCCTAAAAGCCCGTTCTGCTTCCGGAACGAAAATGGGTCATCCCATATATCAAAACAGATGTTTTCAATAAATTTAAATTCAATTGAACAGGTTTCAAGTCCCAATTCCATCGTATGAAGAAGTTATGTTAAAATCAGCTTATTTCAAATTGATTTCAATTAGATTTCAATTAAATTGATTTCTAGGCGTTTCGAGTCCGTACGATCAAACGACAAGTCGGATCGCTACGAAACTTGGAATCATATAATAATTCACCGTTTCGGATCTGATGAAACTAGTTTTGTCAAAATCCAAGTTAGTGGCCAAAAGGGCTATATTTCAGTTAATTAAATAAATTAATATTAAATTAATTAAATCATTTTAAATTCAATATTTATAAATTAGCAGATTTTCATCATTTTGATTGCAAAGACATTTATAGTAAATTAAAATAAGTTTACGTATCAATTCAGTGTTCATTAATTCAATAATTACAGTGTTCAATTTCAACCGTAATTATATCCAATTATTATAATTTAAATTCCAATAAGTTTGTAAATCTTGACTTCCATTCTTTTTATCCAACCAATTGTCATACTATGAATAAAATTAACATTATTTCCAATTATTACCCTAGATTTACACTAACGTAATATTTAATTAGATTTATTGCAATTTGATTTCCAATTCAATTTATTAGCCTAAATAAATAGGTAGCCTATAATAATTGTCACCCTTTGACCCACATTTAGGTTTATTATTCACAATAAATGTTACAATTGCTTTTGTAACACCAATTTTTATTAAATTACCATTAACTATACTGTTTCATTAATTAATTCACTATTTACATTAGTTCTTCTTATATTCAATTTATAATAGAGTATAACCTTTACATTATTTCAATTAATTGGAATTTCATTCAACTTGTTAATAATTAACTTTAATTAACATTGTTACATTTCATTTTAGTTATTATTTCATTGTTAAATTACAAATTATTTTCCCTTTATCAACTCACAACATCTTATTAAATTAACCATTTTTAATTATCGAAAATTACGGGTCGTTACAAACTGCCAACAGGTAAATGCCGAACATCAGAAGCCAAGTGGGTTACTTCAGCCATTAAATATTCCAGTATGGAAGTGAGATTCTATTTCGATGGATTTTATAGACGAGTTGCCAAGGTTAAACAGAGGAAATGAAAGTATACGGGTCATAGTGGACAGGTTGACCAAGAGTGCCCATTTCATTCTAGTTAAGTCAACTAGGATGACACCTGTTTTAGCTAAGTTATTCAAGACGAATATAGTCAGATTTCATGGAATTCCTAGCAGTACCACTTACCATCCACAGACTGATAGGAAAACGGAAAGAGTTAACAAAGTTTTAGAATATTTGTTACGAGCTTGCGTGCTAGATTTTGGAGGATCGTGGGAAGACCATCTACACCAAGTCGATTCGTATAACAGCAGTTATCAGGCTAGTGTAGGGATGGCACCATTTGAAGCTTTGTATGGAAGGCCATGCAAATCTCCAGTTTGTTGGTTATAGACCGAGGTAGGTTGGTTCTTAGTACGGAGTTAGTTAGAGAAGCTGTAGAGAAGATTGAGCTGATTCGAGCTAGAATAAAGGAAGCTTAGTCGAGGCAGAAGAGTTATGCTGATAGAAGATGGAAAGACTTAGAGTTCTCTGTTGGAGATCATGTTTTCGTCAAGGTACCACCGATGAAAGGTGTGATTCGATTTGGGAAATCAGGGAAATTGACATCGAGATTTGTAGGACCATTTCCTATTATAGAAAGGATTGGGAAACTCGCATACAGAGTAGAGTTACCGAATAGTTTGGTTGGAGTCCACGATATTTTTCATATTTCTCATCTAAGAAAGTGTATTAGAGACTCGAAGACTACTATAGCACCGATTGTGTTAGAGGACGTAGTAGTAGAGTCGATTTTGACTATAGTTAGAAAGCCAGTTCGTATAGTCGCGAGAGATGAGAAGAGGCTAAGGAACAAGCCAGTCATATTAGTAAAAGTCCAGTAGAGTGACGATGAAAGAGACTGTACTTGGGAGATTGAGAGAAGGATTAGAGACGCTTATCCTGGTTTGTTTGATGGTATGTTTTACCTTTATGATTGATTTGTATGTGTACCTTATCATAATTTCGAGGACGAAATTCCTTAAGGAGGGGAGTTGTAACGACCCTAATTTTGAGTAACATTATTTAGGATATTTAATTTGTTAAATAAAATAAAATAATGTAATAATTAGGGGATTGAGATTTGAGATTTGAGATTAATAGAAGGGAAGCCATGCCTATTTGAACTAATGAACTAAGAAAATTAAAATGAATTATGTTGGGGTAGTAGACAAGGGCAATATAGAAATAAAGTATATTCTTACACCCTAAACCCTTAAACCACATTCATTTTACACGTTCAAAACAAAAACTAAATAGAAGACAGGCAGGCCACCATTAAGAAAAATCAAGTAGAAGATAAAGAAAGAATCAAGAGGAATCTTAATCAACTTAATCCAAGATCAAACCTCAACTCCTTAATCACAAAGCTAAGGTGAATAACGACTACATCACATGTTTTTAATTGTTTTCGTTTTTAGGTTGAATCTGAACTATTTTGCAAAGCTTTACCATGTGTTTGATTGTAAAATTGGGTATATATGCTTGTTGATGATTTTTGCTATTTCATATAGATTTTATGATATGCTTTAATGTGAAAACCCTATTAAATGACATCCAAATGTCTTATGATTTTAGAAAAGGCCAGAAATGATATTTTAGAGATGAGTTTCAATTTTCATAATTTTTTGATTTAATGTGGATTGAATATTAATTTTCTAGTAAAGAAAATGGTTATTTGGGTTTAAAATTAATTATGGATAAAATATGTATGTTTTGGGTCTGAAATTAATATATGTTAGAAAACATATTAAAAATGATTTATGGGATTTTTATAAAATTTTCCTAAGTGTTTTAATAGATATATAAAATTATTTAAGGTATGGGACTTAAATGTTTTATATATTTATAAAAGGAGAAGGGGCATTTTGTAAATAATTTAAATTGTTTATTTCAAAAATTTCGGTAATAAATAATTCAAGTGCTTCTCATATTATGAATACCATTAACATTACCGTATTTGGTCATAGGAAGTTAATACCGTGGATGACTACAGCATCTGTAGCGCTTAGCTTTAGGCCTCCAGATAGGGGATGTTACAGTATTGAAATTTTACTAACCATTGGTGTTGGCGTCAAAAATGGCCACCAACACCCAATTATACGTGAAAGCACCAATATCCAATCACAGATAGTATATGATGTAGAGAATATAATATGAAGAATAATTAAATTAAAATGAAAGCAAGTAAAAGAGAGACAAGATTTATAGTGGTTCGTCTAACTCCGGCCTACGTTCACTCTAGAACAATCCTTTTTATTATACTAAAATTTGATTACAGTCACAATCCAAGATTCCAGAATAAAAATAGCAGAGTGTCCTCTAGGTAGAAGATGAAGAGAAGCAAAATGAAGGTATTTTTTTAGAGCCAAGCCTACTGTATTTATAGGTGAAACTTCGGCTATAGGGCCTTCTCACCTACATGGGCCCACCATAATGACCGTCAAGACCAACTCAACTAAAAATAGCGATCAACCTAGCACTACCGATCGTTATCCCTTCTCTTAACTCAATGTCGATCCCCTTTGTCGTTAATTGAAGAATGCCGACCCATTTGATATGCCGAACCATCTCCTTTCAATTATGCCGACCCCTCTTCTATGAGCTGAGCACACCGATCCCACCTCATTTAATAGTGTCGATCCATCCTTGACAACACATGCTGGTTTATCCTCAATGAAACATGCCGATCCATCCAGAATGCCAGCCCCTCCATCTTTCCAAGCTTCTGAAATACACCGATCCCTTTACACTGAAGTATACCGACCCCTTTGCATTGAAGTATACCGACCCCTTATATCCCATAATGCCATGCCGACCATTATCCCCTCCCACATGTCGACCCAAGCTACGCCTTCCTCCAAGCCATGCCGACCCGAGCTATGCCGACTCCTAGCCTTCCTTCTAGCTCTGCCGACCCAAGCTATGCCGACCCCTAGCCTTCCTCCTAGCCCTGCCCACCCAAGCTATGCCAACCCCTTCTTATTGAAACATGCCGAACCCTTCAACATAACTTCCCAACCCAATTAAATATGCCAATTCAAACTATGTTTCTTCTTATCTTGCTGATCCATATTATATCAAACCATCTCATGTCGATCCTTCTTTATTCAAGCCAAAATTCACAATTCAAGCACTCTTCATTGTTTATCTACATATTATGTTTAATCTAGTCTTTGTATTATTATCCATAGTTGATTATCCATCCATCCATTTGAACCAAATCCATGATATTCCAGCCTCGATAATCGTGGAGTTTATTGGGTTAAATCTGCCTGCGTACTGTCTTGCCAAAATGCGGGTTAACACGTTGCCCCCAAAACATGCCTTGCAATAGGAAAGCGTGTTTTGAATTACCATAAGTCCAAAATACGAAATTTGTAATCCATTGATCGTTATATTATCCAATCTAGAATCCAATCCGTTGCCAATCCAATTCCTTGATCTTTTCAGATCGTTAGTGAAATCCATGACTGTTCTGTGTCGATTCCAATTCCAAATCCATTCCAAATCTACTAACTGAATCCCTGATCTCTCCGAATTGTTTTATCCAAGTCTGGGCCCTCTTCGGGTCCATATCCAAATCCTAAGACCTCTCAGGGTCATTTAATCCAAATGCGGGACCTCTCCGGGTTCATATCCAAATCCGAGTCCATCTTCAAATCTGGGACGTCTCCGGGTCCATATCCAAATCTGGGACCTCTCTGGGTCTATATCCAAATCTAGGACCTCTCCGGGTCCATATCCAAATCAAGGATCCCTCTGGGTCCATATCCAATCTGGGACCTCTCCGGGTCTATATCCAAATCTGGGACCTCTCTGGGTCACTTTATCCTACTCCAACCTCGACTCTCTGGTCAAGGGCTTATCCATGGTTATCCTTCTTCGGCCTCGTCTCTTCGGTCGAGGACTTAATATGTGGGGTATCTTACTCCGGCCTCGATCCCCAGTCGAGGACTTATCCGTGTTCGAGTCCATCCTGTCGCTCTCCGGCGAAGAGACTCGTAACTCGTGGTTATTGCCCCGTCTCTCTGGTCGAGGCCGTAATTGTGACCTGTGTTACTTATTACATTAATCCAGATTTAATCATTCCAGAGTCCAGTTGGTAAAATATAAAATAAAAACCCGTACAACTGAAAAACTAAATAGCCATAGTATTGGAAAAACCAAAATTTGCAGTAATTAGAAAAACCAAAAATTTCATAAACCCGAGCACCACGTTTCATTTTCATCTCAGAGCATGCCTAGATATCTTCCTCAATCCCGTACATGTGTAAGCGACTTAGCCGTTTTACTGTGGGGTTTATTACTTATTCCATGCCATAAGGCCAGTCAGCTAATAACAAGCTGATGATGATCCCTTGATTCAATGCCATCTTCATTCGAGGTGGGTGGTGGCTGCTCCTGTTCCACCGCCACATCTTGATTCCTTATATATTGTTGCAAATGACCATTCCTCACATGTCCCTCAATGATATCCTTTAAATGCCTGCGGTCATTCGTATTGTGCCCATCCAGCTCATGGAATAGGCAATGATTTCCTGATGCCGCTTGTATTCGGAGGGTTCCCTTTTTGCCGGCCTTCATATCGGAGGCGCGCTCGAGTATCCAAATAAATACTTTCCATAGTTTCAGTCAACTCCATGTAAGAAGAGAATTTTGGTTCTCTCTATTGCCTTTTTGAGGTATTATTGCCGTCGTTCATTCTCCGTTTGCCCTTATCGTTCCTGTTTACGTCTCCTGATAATCCTCCACTTTCCATGGCATTCACCTCTGGTTTGTTTGCTCATGCATCTTTCTGTCATAGGAACCTTTCTGCTTCGTGGTAAAACTCCCCTAAATCCATAGGTTGATCCCATGCAAGCGAATCCTTGAACTCTATGCCATTAGTAATGCCAGATATAGCTACCATCAAAACCATGGATGCCGGACGATCCATCGATGTCGCCGCAGCATTAAACCTTGTTAGAAAACTTCTTAGGGACTCTCTGCTCCTCTGCTTTTGTGTTGCCAAACTCATCACAACTCTAAACTACCTCATAAACCTTTCGATCAATTCCGTCCATGTACTAATAGAGTCGCTTTCCAATTGTCTGAACCATAGTGCTGCTATATCCGTCAAATACAAAGGGAAGCACCGTGCCATGACCTCCTCCGATGCCCCCGGTACTTCCATGTCTCATATACCTTGTCAGATGATCAGCGGGATCTGTTCTTCCATCATATGTCTTCAGCGTTGGTAGTTTGAATTCCGGTGGATTCCTAGCTTGCCTAATCGTAGGAGCAAAGGAGCTCCTATTAACATCTTCCAAATCTCTATTTACCAATCCTCCTCTCATTGCCCGTCCGATCATTTTTGCCAACCTGTCATTGTCATCAAGTGGTAGTCTTTGTCTGTTGTCTCCAACTTGCCCCCCGAGTCCATGAGGGAATCCTGAAATCTGCTCTTCTAGACGAACGCCTATACCTCGATCAATGCTAAACTGCACAGCACCACCTGGTATTCCGCCTAGAATCGAGCCAATATGATCTGGGGCATGCCCCCACGTGTGGAATGATCGGCGCTTATCGTTCTATAACGATCGTCATTACTTTGGCCGGTCATCCCTGGTTGGTCAGGGGCTGTTCCTAATGGCTCCATTCTATCTCGTATCATGGTTGTTCCATTTCCTTGGTTCTGATTCTGGACTTTCTCTGCACCTGCTGCTCCAACTCCGTGATCCACATTTCTAGTATTCCCTGCAACTCCATTCCCTTGGTTTTGCACTCCAGCTTGTCCAATCCATCGTAATAGGTTTTGCATCATTTCCTCCTGCCTTTTCAGCATCCTTTCCTGCATAGCATCCATCATCATTTCCATCTCGTCTCTGGTAATGAAGATTGAGGTCTATTAGCTCCTAAGGAAGCCTCCTGACATCCTTTATGATGGTTCTTCTCCATTCTCTGTCTCCTTATTGATTGCTTAGCCATTGTTTCCTAAATCTAAGTTCCCAAGCTTTCAAATTCAAGGTCCTAACTCCCAAATCCCTAAGTGCAAGCTTTCTCAGTGAAAGCACCAAAATGTTGGCGTCAAAAATGGCCACCAATACCTAATTGTACGTGAAAGGAACAATATCCAGTCATAGATCACATATAGTATATGATGTAAAGAATATAATATGAAGAATAATGAAATTAAAATGAAAGCAAGTAAAAGAGAGAGACAAGATTTATAGTGGTTCGACTAACTCCGGCCTACGTCCACTCTAGAAAAATTCTTTTTATTATACTGAAATTTGATTACAGTTACAATCCAAAATTCCAAAATAAAAATGGCAGAGTAACCTCTAGGTAGAAGATGAAGAGAAATAAAATAAAGGTCCTTTTTCTGAAGCCAAGCCTATTGTATTTATAGGTGAAACTTCAGCTACAGGGCCTTCTCACCTACATTTGCCCACCATAATGATCGTCAAGCCCAGCTCGACCAAAAATAACGATCGGCCTAGCATTACCGATCGTTATCCCTTCTCTTAACTCAATGCAAATCCCCCTTGTCTTTAATTGAAGAATGCCGACCTATCTGATATGCTGAACCATCTCTTTCCAATTATGCCGACCCCTCTTCTATGAGTTGAGCACACCGATCCATCCTCATTTAATAGTGTTGATCCCTTGACAACACATGCCAATCTATCCTCAATGAAACATGCCAATTCATCCAGAATGCCGACCCCTCCATCTTTCCAAGCTTCTGAAATACGCTGATCCCTTTACACTGAAGTATACCGACTCCTTTGCACTGAAGTATACCAACCCCTCCTATCCCTAATACCATGCCAACCGTTATCCCTTCTCATATGCTGACCCAAGCTACGCCTTCCTCCAAGCCCTGCCAACCCGAGCTATGCCAACCCCTAGCCTTCCTCTTAGCCCTGCCGACCCGAGCTATGCCGACCCTTTCTTGTTGAAACATGCCGAACCCTTCAACATAACTTCCCAACCCAATCAAATATGCCAATCAAAACTATGTTGCTTCTTGTCTTACCGATCCATATTATATCAAACCATATCATGCCGATCCTTCTTTATTCAAGCCAAAATTCACAATTCAAGCACTCTTCATTGTTTATCTACCTATTATGTTTAATTCGAGCTTCATATTATTATCTGTATTTGATTATCCATCCATCCATTTGAACCAAATCCATGATATTCCAGCCTCGATAATCATGAAGTCTATTTGGTTAAATCTGCCTGCGTACTGCCTTGCTAAAAGGCGGGTTAACAATTGGGTATCGAACCTTTACCGCACAAGGTGTCGGGTACCTATGAAAGCATATACACCACATAGATATCGAGTATCTATCACATGCGTTAGCTCTTATAATTAATGCGCCTATATATATATATGTATAAAGGTATCGAGACTCTAGTTATAACGTCTGGCATTTCTGTAGATATCCTAAAAACCCATTAGTTTTCTTTTAAAGATAACACTTTCAACCAACTCTTGCCTCTTGTCAAATTTTCATTGGATAACAAAATACTTTACATATTATTTTCATAATTTACTGGTAGATCACATTCTACCTTCTCAACAACATTGCAAACCTTTTATAATTAATATTATTAGTTAATATCAATTGAAAGCCATTCTAGAATAATAAATTCATAAAAAATCATAACCATTAGGGGAAAATCCCCAAAAATCCAAATTTCCATCTTCTTCCATATGTAAAAATTTCAAGACTAAAATATTAATTCGATTGTTTTTAATACTAAAATATTAATAGATTGTTTTTAATAACTAAAAATCATACCCCTTTTCCTCTTAGGAAACTCATAAAATATTCGTATAAACATGTAAAATTATGTAGTAAAAAACCCATCTCTAAAATAATGTTTCACACAATGTTTTAAAATTACATGTCAATAGAACATTGAAAACATAAGTTTTCCCTATAAGACCCATTAGAATAATTCCATAAAATTCCAACAAATTATCATTCAATCCAATAATGGTATTATTAATCCAAAAATGAGATATCATCACAAAAATTCAAAAATCAATCATAAATCCGAAAATAAAAAATAACAAATGAGATGGTAACTATTATTCACATTAGATTGGATAAGAGAGATTGAGATTTGATGTAGATTAATTCCTTTAAGCTTCCCCTTTGAATTCCATAGATTTCTTCCTCTTTTTGCCTTGGTAATAGCCGACATCTATTTAGTTTGTTTTGATTATAGAAAATGAAATGAGAATGAATGTGAGTGGAAGGGATTAGGGAATGAAATGAGGAGTTGTTCCTATTATGCCCTTCTCATTAGTCCCTTTCTATTCTATGTTTAAAACAAACTTATTATTGATCAATTAAGACATAACCCAAATTTGTTAATAAATCTTTTTCTCCTTATCACCTCACACTATTCTATTTAATTCATCTAATTAAATTCCCTGAATAATGTTATATAAAAATTAGGGGTGTTACATGGGAGGTGATGTCTTCGATGATAGATAACCATATTTCGAGATGCAGAGTAGGTGACTATGAGTAAGACTGAAAGAACTATTAGAGGAGGGTTACAAGAGAACCGATGATAATCTACATACAATAATTGCTATCAAGAATAGTTCCCAACCGTGACGACTTCAGACAGGAGTTGTAAGGACAGTTCTAGGATGAGCTCTGCTATATATGACGTGTGCAAAGGGATTGTTGATACCTGATGGT